>JAPQWN010000009.1:53137854-53737854 GCA_028538565.1 Umbellularia californica | reverse complement strand
TTCCCCCCAAAAATAGGGGGAAAATGAGGAGGAAAGTACCAAAATGCCCTTTTTATTCTTTTGAAATTTTTTCAAAAGGAAGCGTAACATAGTCTGTCTCCCTACTTTTTCACTTTCCTTCCCCTATATTTTTACTTCCCAAACAAGAAGAGGAAAAATTAATTTTTTCTCCCCTCCCCTTGATTTTACTTTTCCCTCAAATTTTCCCTCCCCACTTTCCAAACAAAGCGTTAGGATAAGATCCGATCGGTTTCACTCAACGGTTTTTTTTATTTTTTTTTTTCTTCACCCCTAGCCCTCAGGTAGTGCAGACAATACCGACAACATCTTAATCCTATGTGAGTAAAAGCCTGGAGGTGACATAGCATTGAACAAATGGCAGCATGCCAACGCCAAAGCCGTATTCTCTTGTAACATGAGCCCAAGGCCGTACATTGCACCCACCAATGGTACCAGGAACATGCAACTTACAGTGAAGCACTAGGCACTAGCTTTCTCCACAAAAATAGATCCAAAGTTTATTAGAGAAACAATTCCTCCCTACTCTACTATATCTACAACTACACAGTATTTTAAGTACTCATATCATGGGAATTAAGGAAGTTTACATCCCCATTTTCCTTTTTGGGAATTACAACTAAGTACTGCATTTATTCTACAAAGAACCATGTCTATAAATCTAAAACGTCTTGATTAACTTCCTTAACACGAGTAAGCGCCCATTCCAAACCATTTGGTGGACTTTGTTGCACTTTATTCCAAAGTGGGCCGACGGTTAAGAGGGACACTTTAAACTAAGAAAGCCTTGAGTGATACTAAGGTGTCAACACCAGTCAATAATGAGCGTATTGGGGACTCTGTTGCACTTCTACAGTGGAAGGATACTAAATTACTTAAATATGACATGATTTACATTTAATTAAGAGAATTAACCTTAGATGAGTTGACTTGAATTCAATCATTTTTTGCTTATCACCATGATGCTTACAAGTATACAACTTAGGAAATTCACTGTCCTTTTAGGACCACTTAAATAGTGGATGTTGTATTGATAAATAATCACCTGTGGTCAGGTGTTTTACTCGTGTGATCATTTGTAATTTACCCACGAAGATGAATATTCCTATGAACTGTGAAGCTGTTTGATCCGGAAGAAAGAAGTAAAAGTCTAAAATGCCGGTGGGGAAATCACTTTTCTCTTATTTCGAACACGCTTCATATGCATATATGGTGACTACTGATCATATATGTGCTACAAGAGAGAGTACAAGCTAGAAACTAGGAAAGCAAAGAAGCATAGCTGCTTTGCTTCTCACTAAACTGAACTAATACTAAAGTTAAAAGCATCAAACCAAAACCACCCCCGTATAACATCAGGAAAGGGGAAAGGCATAGGAACCTCTAGAGGAAGAGCAAAAGGTAAAGATAATAACAGTAGTCAATATACTTGCTGGTAGTACTGACAACATTCTCATCCTCCGTAAGTAAAAGGAAACCAGTCACTTGACATTGAACAAATGGCACCATGCCAAGGCCAAAGCCATATTATTCTATGTGGCATGAGCCAGTGACCGTAGATTGCACCAAACAAGAAACAACATTGGTATAAGTAACATAGCATTTTTAACAAATGGCATCATGCCAAGGACTGTGTGACATGAGTCATATTCTCTGTGACATGAGCCAGAGACCGTAGATTGCACCTAACAATGGTATTAGTAAATATGCAAGTTTCCTCTCCAGTGCTCCCAGCAGGCACGTCCACCACAAACGACTCGGTGACGACCGTGTCCCCACCCTTGGACTCATGAAGGGTGAGGGTCGACCGGTAGTTACCGAGCCGATGGTCACCTCCCACGATGCTGAACTGCATGATGTGGCCGTCTTCGTCGAGGAGGTCAAGCCGCTCTACGCTCGTCTTGGCCGGCAGCCCGGTGACGGTGTATACGTAGCGCACGCTCCCGACGCCAACGGTGCCTGGGTGCATGGCGCAGCCGCTGATGAAGGACTTGTAGGCTTGAGGGTTGTCAAATTGGCGCACCACTGACCACACAAGGTTCAGTGGCGCGTGGATGGTCTGGACATTGGTCGAGCCACATTGGTTGGGGGAGACGGGGTGGGTGTGGCAGCGGCTTAACATGTCTATTGTTTTGGATTCCTCACACATGCAGAGGAAGAAAGGAAGAGGGGAAGGTGGACTACTTTCTCAAGAGATATGCTAGTGATCACTTAAATAAACAACGTTGTGGGTTGGGGTTTTGAGTTGATTCAGTGTGGACTCCGGATGAGTTGACACAGGCAAATAATGGAGTTTGGTGGGGTCCACTTTAGATCTCGAGCACTCTACACTTCTGCTGCAGTGAGCAGATGATTTATTGTGGTCTTCAGTGCCTACAGCTTGCTACAATCCCCGTGAAATATGTCCGGCCAGACAACTTTTTCTTCTTTGCTTTTTAGCTCCTCGCAGTTCCAATAATTGAAATATGGTCACAAGAGTGACCTTCCTTTAACATCCAATTGATCTGAAATTATTCTAAACAAACAGGCTCTGAACCGTAGCATAGGTTTTCTCTTGAAGGCACGTGGCATGTTTGGGAATTTTGATGGTGTGTGACGTGTGTCCCACCACATAGTAAAGGGATCAGAGTCTGTTCCACCCTACAATAATAAATAAGATTGTGTTAATCACATAATCAATTATATGCTCGGGTTATATGATTGAGCCACCTCTTAATTAAAATAAGATTTCAGCATTCACGGGCAAGGATGACATTCATTTTTAGTAGTTCAAATGATCAATATATAAGTGAGCCCCCACATTGGAGTTCCACACATCCCGCTCACCCCGCACCTAAGAAACTAGACCCACTCGACATAATCTTAATTCTCTTAAAATATGGGGAAAACTCTCTCCCATAGATGCATGCATTCAGACTGTCCTCAAAGTGTGAGACCCTTTAAATTTTAAGATATAATGACAGTTTAATTAATAATGGACTCAAGAGCGCACGAGCGTGAAAAAACTAAGCCTAAAATCTAGTTGCATGACTCATTGGACTCGGTGGGCTCTGTCATAATCTATGGACTCATAGTCTTTAGACCCAAGGTCCTAATGAAAGGAAGAAACCTTATCCAGTACCTGTACCATTGGGACACAACAGAAGCAACGTGGCTTCACCCCAGGCCTCTGTAGAGATCCACAGCATCTAAATCCACCAGCTCCTTATCCAAGTTGTATTTTTCTTTTCTTTCTTTTTTGTCTTTTGAAAGCGGACTGTTCTGCAAGAGCAGATAAGAATACAGTTTATATGACTAACAGATTCTGCAGGGAGCATAAGACTTAGCTATTGTGAATATTCAGGGTGAGGAACTCCAATTCCTTCACCTGGCTCGAGGTTTCCACCCGACGTGGCTGCACATCCCCATTCGGATAAGCAATTCTTTTTTTTCTTTTTTTCTTTTTTGTCCTTTCCTTTCACAAGTGACAGATAGATTTATTGGTATTGTCTGAGAATGTTTAGAATCCACGAGAGGGTCACGGTCAGTAGCGCACAAGCCGCTTGAAATTGGGTATGTTTTGATAGAAGTACATGATGAGGTTGTCTTTCGAGGGATAATATTAAGATGCATCCATCCCTCATCATTTGTGGTGAAAGACATTTCTTTTGAAAAAATTTCAAATACAAAAAAGAAGTATATTTCTCTTTTGTACTTGAAACTTCCCCACAAAGGGTGTTCCTCACCATAAATGGTGAATGATGGATGCACTTGAATATCCCCCCTCCTTTGAGTGTATTTCACTGTGTATTGAGGATTCTGCAATTTACCCTGTTTGATTGTATTGAATTACGTGGGAATTGAATACATAAAAGTTTAAGGTGAAATAAATTCTACTGAAGAATTATTAAAGATGTGAGGGGTGTAGAATATAAGGTGAATATTAGATACGATGATGACTATATTCATTTCTAGTCTTCTTTTGATTTTGATGCTTTTTTCGGGAAAAAAAAAACATCCATTATCTTCATTTTCAACCACTCCTGTGACTGAAAGAGTTACTAGGACTCGACTCGTCTGATACAGAAACATTGACTAGAAAAGAGTCAACTTGGGGACTCTAGAGTGCGATGTCTTTTTAAAAAAAAAATTAAAAACAAATTCATTGCTCATGAAATATAAATATATATTTATTTACACGCACCCTTGATAATCAATTTAAATTAATAAATTTATATGTGCAAGAAAAACACTATAATAAGAAATATCAAAACGAAAATACTATTTATTACATAATTTTTTAGCCCAAATATCAAATGTGGAAGATCAAATATGAGTTTCCAATTACATTCCAAGCAACATTTTTAAATTGTTGACTTCAAACCTTATGCATGATTATTTATAAAAAAAAAATAAACCACTTAAAATTAGATCTAACTATCAAATGGTTTCGAATGCAAACAACTTATTAAAATAGGGTGACTTCAGCGAACCTCCCTTGTATTTGACTTGACCCTTCGTAAAAAAAATAAGATGATACAGAAAAGTCAAAAGTCAACTCGAGTGTTTCCAACCATGCTATAAAGACTTTCAAAAGAGGTTATATAGTCCTAATTTCACTGTGAAATACATGAGAGGAAATTTTCTCAATTTATATAGACCGATGACAATAAATTTCAAATTTAAACTAAACATTACTATTAGATACAAACAAAAATATGCAGTGGTTGGCAATTTTGAGTTCTCCAAATAATCTTCCCCAGTCCTCCTTGCATCCTAGCATTTTGAAAAATGCTAGAATTCAGAAAAAACTTAGAATTTGAAAACAAATGAAATTTAATTATTCCATTTATATAACAATTGACATTGGTGTCAAAAACTTCTTAAACAAATATAATTTTCGTACCTAAAACCCTTCAAGTTTTGTCTCATTCTTTCATTTGGAACAATTTTCAAGTTTTGTCCTTTGTTGTGCACATATGGACTGAAGACAGGTACATGAGATCATCATTTCAAAGTGGGGATCGATGTTCAATGGGGAATCTGGAATATTCTGTGTACCCATCCAACTCTTGGAGTGTGAACCTTGTTTGTATATATCTTCTCCAATATCCATCTGGACTTTTATTTTTTGGTAACCCAGCCAATGGGCTGGGACCCGAGTGAGAGTCCGACAGGAATTCAGCTCATTTAAGTAGAAAACTCATACATGGGAAGAAAGCTCATAAATTTGGAAAGGAAGCCCCGCACGAACGGAAAAAGGTTGCGTACTCAGGATTTGAACCCTGGAGTTGGACATCCAAGTGAGAACTATCACTCCTTATTATTCGGATAAAGAGCCATTCTCAATGTCTATATGGAGCTGGGAGTATGAGAATACATCATAGAGGGCCAGGGCTTAAGGTCACTAATGTTTTATATTCTAATATCTTTAGGCCAAAATTCAGTATGAGAGAATATATCTCCACCTAAGATTGATTATGTTGAAAGCAAATATAACTAAAATAAAAATAAAAAAGGACTCATACATGTTTTTCCGACCTCATTAATCTGATAGGGAGTAATTGCGAATGAATTGTCTTAGAGCTAATCAAAGTTGAGATGGTGAGTTTGAACTCTTCCAAGTGGAACCCATTGATAGATTTAACATACATGAGGAATCCCTCACTCTAAAGACTTCTCATAGTCTTTAGAATAGAGATTCCTTGCTATGGATTTGTATGGATAAGGATTTCATATCAATATCGGTCTGTATCAAAGCATATGGCTTAGAAAAATTGATTTCATTAGTGGGCAAACCAATAAAATGAGCATTTCCAAATCCTATGGGGAAACGTGAGACGTGAGAACTCTCACAACTGAGGATTTTCATCCATCCAAATCTTTGGAGATTTACAGGTGCCAAAATTGTGTTTTCTATTACTTCGTGGAAAGAATATCTTTCCTACTAAAATCTGGTTGTCAAACATGACATAGGACATGTTTCTTTGAGATAATTCAAAAACCTTATGTATGGAGAATTTTTAAATTTCTCAAAAGCTTTCATGTAGGTAGAATTTTTAAATCCTCCTCTTGGGTGTGAGATTTACAAATTTCATAGACTTTGGAATCCTAAAAATCCCCAAGGTTAAATGATGACTTCTCGAGTGATTAGAATTCGGATTTAGTAAAAAAAAATGACATTCTCAAATGCCACATTATATCTCTGAATCCCCATCATCACAAATTCTAGTTAGTTTATTTATTAGAATTTCTAATTGGAATCTATGCTGTTTAGAATTTAGAAATAATGATGTGATAATTGTCCCCTACGATTTTAGGATGTCGTGTCACTTGAAAAGTCAATAGTAGCCTTCAGAGTTCTCTGATTTCCAACCTCTTTGATGTTTTTGGATGCTCAAGTGAAGAGGAGGATTCAGGAAATCCACATAGGAGACAAGCTTCTGGAGAATTTATAAATTCTCCATACAGGAATTCTTGAATTTTTGGTAAATAAATGGGAAGATGTAAGAAACCTGCTTGGTGTGTGGTGCCACCGTTAGGGGTACCTTGTGTTGGTCAGTAGGGTTTTGTAAGGAGCGGGTAGAATATTGAATTGCTCATGCAGATTCTTATTACAGATAGGAAGCTGAGATTACTTTCATAGCTAGCAATTGGAAATGGATCTCCTTTGTGCCTTTGAGGACCCCTTTTCAAGCTTAGTTGATTACTTGATTATGTCTGGAGTAAAATGCTGGTTGTGGTTGAAATTTTCTAGGGAGTAACTTGAGCTTCTCACCTGTTCAAACATTTCTTTCTAGTAATCATACACTGTTGTACACTCTTTAGGAAAATCAAAACCACTAACCTGGTAGACCACCCTGTGAAGTGTCTATTACTCAAGACATTGATTATCTTATCTTAAGCTCTGTTTGTCAAATAAACCATCAGAGACCCACTAAGCTTTCACACTTTGGAAAACGCTCACTAACAGAAAATAGACTGCCTGTAATCCCTTAGCAGTAATGTCATTTGATTTATCTCTTGCTCTACAAATGAATTGCTGAATGCTTGAAGAACATGTTAAAGTTTCTTTTTCTTTTTTCTTTTTTATTTTTTTGGTTAAAAACCTTTTTTTTTTTTTTTTTTTGTTTGGCTATCGGAGGGTTCACAACCCTTTGTGCTGGACTAATCCCTCCGGGCCCAGAGAGAAGCTGGGTAAACTCCTCTATAGCCCCAGTGTGGTAGTGCGGTTTCGAACCTACAACCTCCGGGTGCAAACCGTGGTTCTAGGCCAACTAAGCTACCCCTTAAGGTTTGGTAAAAAACATGTTAAAGTTGAGAATGCCGTCTCTCACATAAAGAGGGCACTAACAATGGAAAAGAGTCAAATTTTAATATTCTTTACCAATGTCATTATAATCTATTTAGCTGTGCTAGGTACGCGATTATCCTTTGTGCTTACTAGCTAAAACTCCATCCAATGGAATTATTCAGCAGGCAACTATAAGTAGAATAAATACAAAACTAGCACAATAACCAATGACCAGCACAACACAATATCTTCATGCATTGCAAAATAAATAATTATATATTAAAAAGATCATGAGAATACCTCTTTCCATAGAGCAAGGTGCATAAAATGAAAATAATAAAAATTGGGCAAAAAGGGCAAAGAAGAGATGAGACAAAAGATATAAGTAGGTAGTTGCATGAGATAAGTATTAAGGAGAAATGTAAAACATTTGAATAAAGAAACATAACTATCAGTCAAAATTAGAATTGCCAATCAAAATTAAAGCCTAAATCCTTGTCTTCAATAAATTATAATGAAACTACACTTGTAAATGGTGTTTTGTATCTAACAAACACCCCATGGCATTAAACTAGTGTGGAGGAAATCATAAGGGGTTGGCCGAGTGGTTAGGATCACGGTTTCTTCCTCTTTCGAAATTAGAGGTCTTGATATGGACCCCGCTTCCCTCATCTTCTGAAATCGAATGTTGAATCCACTAGGACTTCCACCTTGGAACCACATGGGTGTTTATCAGGCTTTTCTGTGGGCTAGAATTGATTAGTCGAATCCAAAGGACCGGGAAGTCTGCGGTATAAGAGGAAAAAAAAAAAAAAAAAATAGTGTGGAGATAAGTACTGTAAGAACATTGGAAATCTTAAATGTGAGGATATTCGTCACTACTTGTTCAAGCTTATGTCATGTTCGTATGAGATGTGACTTGTGAGCCCTATCCGCATCCAAATGAAAATGACAAGTAGGCTTGTCAGACAAAGGTTAGGCCTGGAAACAGCCAAGCATTGAATGGGAGAACAGGATATTCAGATTATCCAGGGGGCGCAACAAGTTTGCCTCAAGAAAAATACGAAGAGAATATTTCTTTTGTTTAAGTTTAATATTTTTTTCTGGTAGCTATCCACTGTAGAAAATCTTTTGTAATAAAAGGATCTTTCAAAATAAAGTTTACAAAATAGTAAAGTAAATAATTTATCAAATCTATCATGATGTACTTATTTACATATAAAGTAAAGTAAAATAAAGTAAAGACAAATGTCACATCAAAGTAAAGATGAAGCAAAGTAAATGCGAAGTGAAGAATATGGTGAAGTAAAGAGGGAGAGACATTCCAAATAAATAAATTTAAAATCTGTTATATTCTTCAGAAATTACCAAACAGCAAAAATATTATAATGTTTTAATATTACAATATTCTATTTTATAAAGATTTATTCTTGTAATGTCTAAATCTGTAAGCATTGTATTCTGTAAACATCGAAAAAGACTCTAGGGACTTAATCTTCTCCTAATGATTCCCATCAAAGAAATAAGAGTAATGGTTTAAGGAAGTTCAGCAAGTTACCTAGGTCTGCCGCACCCACATCGTGTAATGTGGGTCCACACTTGCTAAGAGATGTGTTTGTTGGGAGGAAAGATAACCAATTCTCAAAATGCAATCAATTGGTGGTGTGCCATGAAGATGCTGATATGGCTCAGATCCAACCTTTTATTTCAAACTGTTTTAATTTCAGCTTTAAATTTGAAGAATATGGATTAAATGACATAAGCGGTGGATGTGTTTTAAGCATCAAGAAAGAATATTTTTTTGAGAGATGAGACCTTAGAGATGTTTTTGTTGGGAGAAACGTATAGTTGTTGAGGAGTACTGGGCTCCACTCGAGAAAGAGTATTAAAATGTATTTATGCTGCTTCTAGTAATGGCTTGAGATTTTGGTATGAACACATAGTTGAAGAAATTTAAAATCGTATTATAGCCGGTTGCAAGCTCAAATCCTAGGAGGAACGACTCCGCACCAAGAAAAATGTGTTCCGCCAAAAGTGTGTCCATTGGTTCCTCCTAAGGAAGAGTGTTGAGGATTGGGCTCACCCGAGAGGGAATATTGAAAAGTATTTATGCCGCGCTTATTAATGCCTCGAGGTTTGGATATGAATGGTTAGCTGAAGAGATTTAAAAGGAATAAACAAGAATCAAAATGCAGTCATTTGCTGGTATGGCATGTGGCATGAGGATGATGGTGTGGATTTCAGATCCACCCTTTTTTTCTCCAATTGCTTTTTAAGCTTTAAAGTATAGGAATAGCAACTCATCATCATGAAGAGAGAAAAAAAAAAAAAAAAAAAAAACTCATCTTATATAAGCTTGGAGATAAAATTACAAGCCATTATCTAAGAAAAGCATCCAAACGGGGTTGATTCTCAAAACAAAGGCTAAAAACCTAAAAGCCACCGCTATCTTGAGCGGGTAGAAGTAGTAGTAGTCATTATACTTTCTGCAGTTCCTTGTAACTATATATATAAAATCTACACTTCCCCCATACCACAGCCAACAATAAAACTACACTTTCCTCGTATCTAAACGAGAACAGTGTAATTTGCAGCACTATGTAGAAGATAAGGCCATAACCTCTGTAACATGAGCCAGAGACTTCAGATTGCACCTAACAATAGTATCAGTAAACAGGCAAGTTTCTTCTCCGGTGCTCCAAGTTGGAATATCCACCACATACGACTCAATTGCGACTGTGTCGCCTCCTTCCGACTCGTGAAGGGTGAGGGTCGACTGGTAGTTGGCAAGCCGGTGCTCCCCGCCGACGATGCTGAACCGCATGACATGGCAGACGTCGTCGAGGTCATCGAGCCGCTCTGTGCTGTTCTCGGCCGGGAGACCTGAGACGACGCGCACCTCCCGCACGCTCCCCACATCGCCGGTGCCGGTGAGAATGTCGCAGCTGCTGATGAAGGACTTGTAGGCCTGGGGCTGGTCGAACCGGCGCACCACGGACCATACGAGTGACAGTGGTGCATGGATGGTCTGGACATGGGTCGAGCTGCATTGGATGGGAGAGAGGGCGTGGGTGTGGTAGCGGCTTATAATCATGTCTTGCGTGTTGGAGTTCCTAGTGTGGGATGTCATGGTGATGTTTGTAAGGGTCAAAGAGATAATGAGAGGATGGTGATTCCGTTTCAAGAGAGATGAGTGATTTAAATAGAGAGGATTTGTTATTAAGTTTGTGAGATATTTCACTGTGGTGGACACTTGAAATTTGTTGTTTGGCCGTGCAATCTTGATTGCTGGTTGTTTGCATGAAATTACATTTCCTTAGAATTTATGGTAAAATGGGCTGCTAAAGATATGAGGTAGGGATGAGGGATAGATGTAGACGAAAACCTGACTTCTCAGGATTTGATCAAATGAAGTGGAATCCATATCTTTTCTCTCACAGCTGTTACCCCAGGACCTTGCAACAAATGCCTGAACTTTATCCTAAAGCCCACATAGAGATACTATGGACCATTCAAAATATTGCATCCCATCATGTCCAATAATATATCCTCAAGTTTATGTTCAAAAACAGAAACTTGAGGATATATTATTGGATAAGGTTGGAATTCATCTTGAATAGTCCGTATCATCTCTGTGTGGGCCCTAAGATGGAGTTCCACGCATTTATTATACGGGGTTCCCGTGTAATAGCTGTGACAAATAATCCAGCCTCTATAGAGTGATAATCGGGTATTTCTTTCATATCTCGCGTCCATTATTTCTTCATTAAAGGGTATTCACCTTCAGCTAGTGTTATAAATACATTTTTAAAATTATTGGGAATTGAATTCTACGTGAACAAATTAATGAGATATCTTCCAGGGACACATTTGTTCAACCGCTTTTTAGCATAAATGATGAAGAAAAGCAAGACATTTTAGAAAATAAGTTTCTAATCATTTCGACTAAATGCATGCCTTTTTTTATCACGCCAAAATGTTTCCAATCAAAAGATTTGAAAGAAAATTTCTGGAAATGCAGAAGTCCAGTACCACATGCACTACAATTTTCACGGAAGCACGCAAACAAATCTCATGTATATTTGGCTTACATTTAATGAAGGAAAACAAAAGAAAGGGGCATTTGTTTTGAATTGGGATTTTCCATATGATGGGGCCCTCTTCAAGAGCCTTATGAAATTCCACTCGAATCAGTTGGTACGTACGTAGTATCTCCTCCTGGATCAGTTTCCAAAAGGTGCCCCATATGTGTCCACTGTTTGACAAAAGTTGCGACTCGGTCGAGTCCGTGGGTGTAAGATTTTTTGGTTCCGGGTGAGTTGACACGAGAAGCATGTGAATATGATGGAGTTCTGTAGATTGTTAGGAAGGAAAGGCCCACCTTAGATCTTCAGCTTTCTAAGCTGCTGCAGCTACTATGATGGGCATGATCATAATCTTCATGTGCCTACAAAATTCGACAATCCTATAGGAATCTGTCCCACCAGATATCTTTTTCAGGTTGATAAAATTTGAGTACCACAACACATGAACTGATCTTAAACCATCACATGGATTTGAGGCTGGATCTTCTTCCTTGAGCAAAGAAGGGCGTTGTAAGTTGTCAAACTCAGAGCACATAACTAGTAAAATAAAGAAATAAATAAACACAGAGCACATGGCTCCGTGATCTACCAACTGGAGCCAACTCAGTTTAAAAGTAGACGCTGAGTCTAGTAATGATGCAGATGGCTATCTGCCAAGAAGACACAGCAGTGGCCACATGGCTTCAAAGCCCAGGACTTAGTTTGCAGACTACACCTGCACAGAAACCACAAATTTTGCATAAATCAGCTCTTTCATAGTACAGAGATAGAAGTGGGGATTTTTATTTTTGTCCTTTTGAATGCGGACTGTTGTGCGAGAGCGGATAAGATTGCAAGTGGATGGTCAGACGACGTAAAACGAGATGGCCTGACAATAGCCTGAGTGTCTTTTTGTTGGAAAGGAGTACGGAGGTTTGACTTTGAATATTTTGATTTGAAGGAATAAAAACTTTATATTTGGGGACCAATATATTGATTAAAGGGGAACATTCATGTGCATCTATCCCTCACCAAAAATGGTGAGGGACACCCCTTTTGGGGGTGTTTCAAGTACAAGAGTAGTACAAGAGGGGTACTTTGTACCTCCCTCTTGTACTTGAAACAACCCCAAAATGGGTGTCCCTCACCATTTTTGATGAGGGATAGATGCATATGAAGATCCCCCTTGATTAAAAATCCAAGTCTATCAAAACAAATACTATCCCAATTATGCGATCATGAACCCAACTTTTACCCCGATGAAAGATTCCCCGCGAAGGAGAAATAATAAATAAAAGAGAATTAGGGATAAAAATTAGGGACATTTAAGTAAAAAATCCCATTAAATAGGGTAATTACAACTGAGAACCTTAAATTTTTTTAATGACGGCCAACGACCTCCAGTCCAAAATCCAATATTTCATTTTGTTTTTGCCATTAGTTAGTTGATGTCAACATAACCTAAAAGAAAATTCTTCACTCCCAAATCAACAACAACAGTAGAATAGAAGAAAGAGAGAAAGGAGAGGAAGGAGATCAATGCCCTACCCCTTTTTTCTCAATTATAGTGAAAGAGATTGCTCGATGTCAATAAAACCTTAAACAACAAAAAACTCAATTTTTATTGATGGTAACTGAGTGTTTTTGTTGACGTCAATACAATTTTATGTTGATGTCAACGAATCTTCTGTCGACGTCAACAAATTCACAGGGTCACTCGTGCTGTTAACTGAGCATTTTTATTAACGTCAACACAATTTTATATTGATGTTGACGAATCTTCTGTCGATGTCAACAAATTCACAGGGTCACTCATGCTATTAACTGGGTATTTTTGTTGACATTAACACAAGTTTATGTTGATATCGATAAATCTTCTATCAACATCAACAAATTCACAGGGTCACTAATTGTAATAGCTGGGTATTTTTGTTGATGTCAAAACAATTTTTTGTTAATGTCGATGAATATTCTGTTGCTGTTAACAAATATTACTCATGACAGAATATGGAACTGGTTATGTGATTTTGGGCTACCCTATTTAAGGGGATTTTTGTGGTAAATGTCCCTAAAAAAAGGTCCTTGGCCATCATTATAAAGTTTAGGGTCCTTAATTGTGGTTACTCTATTTAAGGGGATTTTTGTGGTAAATGTCCCTAAAAATAATAAAGAAGAAATTTAAAGAAACGTAATTTATTTATTAATTTTTATTAGATTGGGCAACTGGTCCGTAGTGATATTTTAAATTTGAAGATCTAGGAATAGATTTCTCAGAATGTGTGATTCCACAATGCCAACGCCACTAAGTTATAAGTGTGTTGTTTGTTATTTGAGTATCTGACTCCGTATAGGTTAAAAAGGAGAAACAGACATAATTATTATGTTACACTAACATAGTTTATACAAGACTTAGATGATGATGATGATGTCATTGGGAGATGGTCCCACAGTGATATTGGCCATTTGAAAGAAATGTGAGTAACAATTAATATATTAGATTGTTTAATGACGCTTTAATTGAATAACTAACACCTATTGTTGTAAAATTCGTATATAAAGTAGATCGGAGGAGGATTAATATTGAGGGGCCCTCAAATTTTCAATGATTTCTCTTGGGTCAAAATGTGAATAGAGGATAGTAGCTTTCGGGCTCGTTTGGTAATTTTACATTTAAAATAAAGTGTATTAAAGTATCAAATCAAGAGAGAATAAAATATATCTGGATTTATTTGAACATAATTCTTATATAGTTTTTATGTGGGTTCTTAATAGCTTGGGATCACTTCTCTTTAGTTATTACAGGGCTAGCTTGAGACAATTCGAGACCTAAAGTGACAATCCTAAATGAGGCATTTTCTATGTTTTAATATTATTATAAATATTTTATTTAAATTTTACTTTTCTTGCTTTTTTGTAATGCAAAATTACTATTAAGTTTTTATATTCAAGTTTTGCTAATCTATCTTAAGTTCACTTCTAAAACCCACTTGAAAACTTTGGACTCATTCCCAAAACTTACATGGAAATCTTGCCCCACCCCCCCCCCCCCCAAAAAAAATAATATAATAATGATGATAATAAGAATATGCCATTGGTGGGGTCGAAGCATTTTCACTTGTGCACGGTGCATGAGTCAGAACCATCCAAAATGAACTTCAGAGCTGTGTCCTACGTATTGGATGTTCCAGATGCACGGTGCTCATATGCATTGTGGGCAAGTGAATAAATTTCGGCGTGGCCCATTATTTATTTAAAATTTTTAGATCTATTATTGGGGGCTGAAATCCCAAGCTATGCATTTATTACAACAACATCATAGATCAAATCTGAATGAGCCCCTATTGAAATAGGATACACAAAAATAATGAGAAATGCCAGATTTGGAAATATAATAGGCCATAAATGACACTTTAAGGCCCCATAAAAATCTTGGCTGTATCTTTTCAATAAGAGAGAATTATTATATTTATAGGCCTTATATTTTGGGGAGAAATAAAAAGGGATGGTAGTTGACAAATTTGATTTTTTTGGGCTTTCAAAAAATGCCAGCTATTATGGGGCCTTTTTTTAGCCTTATTTTTTGGAGCCTAAAATAAAGACTTTATTGGCCTTATGCTAGACCCGGCCTGACTTATTACGTGGGTTCTCAAATTACTCTACTCAGAGATTAAAATTGACAAGCTAAAAAGATAAGGTTCATACTCACTGCCCGTTGGCTGAGGACTCAAGAGATTGAAGTGCAGCGAAATTATCTCATGCAGCGAAAAATTGAAACGTTATTATGGAATCCATTCATTGATGTTATCACCTTTTTTAAATTGATCCTACTATTGTCAACCAAACACTGGAGAGACTTTTAGTTCAGCATGCCAGCTCTAATTTATCACTACAAGACAATTCCACTTAAAGAATTCGTGTTACTCCTGGTCATTCGGTGGACTACACAAGGCTATTAAACAACGTTCTAATCCTTCCAAGTTACCTATCAAGATATCCTCGCTGCAGTACTTTGATACTTCTCCAATTTCATCAATGAGGTCCACCTATAATCCTTTATGCATGGGGTATGAAAATGAGATTTATATACCACAAGCATTTACACAGATAAAACATATTATCATCTTTGTTTAGAATCACCATTTCTCACATGAGTGAACAGTGAATGCTTCGGATCAATTACATATGTAAAATTCTCATATTTCTCAAAAATTTCAAAGCTAATTTATGACATGAAACTAATGTTTGAATTTTAATGGGTCATAAATCTTGAGTGGTTCAGATTAAAATTTTGGAGCTTATTGGAGTTGCAAGAAATAGAAAGCAATGACAAATTTTGATACCATGATCCCTCATAAGTAGAAATTGTACCAGCATCATTTTGAGGACTTTGTTGTAAGTCTAAGGTGTGAAAGTTTCTCATATGAAAATGGCCCCGTTCTCAAATGTGTTACAAAAATCAGTGCAAACCAATATGCGGATTCACTAACATAATGTAATTGTGTGCATGAGATATGTAAATGGGATTTACATTGCAATAATTTACACATATAAAATATACACATGTGAGATATATTGTCAGGTTTGTTCGTTTGGAAGCACCATTATACACGTCAACATTGAATGTTTTGGATTTTATATCGATGCAGAAATTTCTTATATCTCAAGATTTAGAAGATAAGACATGAAGTTAACCATAAATATTTTGGTGTCTAACAGATCAACGACAAATTTGAATGGTTTCGAATATTTGGGGCCAACTTGATACCATGACCTCTCCTAAGTGGAAATTATACCTTCGCGTTTTTAAGAGGTAGGTGTGAAGTACTTTCGTATGAAAACGGCCTCATTTTTATGCATCCACCTGTACATGTGATATGGCAAACTGAGAACATACAAACAGGGGTACAAGTAAACATTACATATACCAGTTCTTATGCAATTTGCATAGAATTAAATCCTTTATTACGATTCCTTACATTGCTATCTTGTGGAATGTGATCACATCTCCCCAACAGCCTAAAACTCTTCATTGTTTGTCTCATTCTTTCATTTGGAATACATGAATTTTTTCTTGTTTTGTTTTCTTTCACTACTGAGCAGGTGTGCATGCATTGAACACGTGAAATCCACCTGATTTCTTCCCATAAGAGACAAAGAAATCCTTTAAAAAAATCATGAGTCAACCGTTCAAAGTGGGAAAATCCCTCGGCCAAGAATCTAGGGGCATGTTTGGCATCATTCTTGTTCCTAGTTTCGTACTCAGATAAGGTTGTGCTGAGATCAAATTGTGCTAAGACTATACTCTCCAGATCTTGTTTGGCAACATTATATTAAATTATTCTGTTGAGAATATGTTGTCCAGAACTTATTTGGTGACACTATAAAAGTTTTGCTCTAAATAACAGAAGCAAGAGAATCATATGATTTATAATGTGGGACCCACCTTTTATTATTTGCAGCACTCTATTATTATCATATATGGAACCCACCTGTAAAATCATAACTTGGTACCACGTTTAAAAATTAGATCGCCGGGCCCATATTTATAGGATTTACGATATGGGCCCACTTTATAGAAATTATAATGTAGGGCTACATTTTTGTAAATGTAAATATGGAACCCACATTTAGAAATTACAACATCGTACACACCTTTCGAAATTAGAATATGGGCCCACATTCAGAAGATTTACAATCATGTGACCTACATTTATGAATTACAAAGTAGATACACATTTTCTGTGATTGTAGACAGATGACCCACCTTTTGAAATTACAATGTTAGAAATTAAAATATGGGGACACGCTCATAAGATTTACAATGTGGGCCCACCTTAATAGAATTTATAATGTGGGGTCATCTTTTGATTGATTGTAAATATATGACCTACATTTAAAAATTACAAGTGGTACCCACCTTTAGAAATTATAACACGGGGCCTTATAATGTGATCCACCATTATAAGAATTATAATATGTGTCTACCTTTTGTGATTGTGGCAATGTGACCTACCTTTAAGAATTACAAAGTCGGGACATATTTGGGATTGTGAATATGGAGTCTACCATTAGGATAAGTGAGAGGATTTGAAATTTTTATAAATGACCTATTTAAAAGGTAAGAGATAAGAGATAAGTAAGAATCAATTGTGCCAGAAAGTTGTTTCTTAAAAAAAAATAAAAGATTTTTTGTTCAAACTTTCTTATGCCAGCGGAGAACATAGGAACATCCAAATGACAGGATGTCAAACACACCCTAGTCTTCCGAATGTGGATGGGCCTTTCGTATGTCCCCTCAATAACTTGTGCTTAGGATAATACATAGGAATTTATCTCCAAATGGCCTCAAACAATTGATTGTTAAAGGGAAAAGGGTGCGGAATATAAGGTGGAGATATAATGAGACCTTGATTTTTCGTGAAAAATTCATTACTAGGGTGATTAATGCGTACCCTTTTATTGATCGTATGGGAGATTATTTGATGTCTTTTTGGGATATTCACTTTTATTTAATTATTTTTAACCACTTTTAAAATGTGAGTATGGTAATTCCTCGGAATTCAATTGTTGGCATGTTTGCTATGTGGCCCACACATGATGGCCATAAAAGTGCATCATATGCTCATTGATTCGGTCAACGATATACTTGTAACAATCTGACTATGGTTTGAAACCATCCCATGCATATTGATTCAAGGCTGTTTACGCCAGCATTTGAGTAAATCATACTGTTGGTAGAATGTCAACAAAAGTCTGATCATCTTATGAGGGTAAATAGGTGAAGAAAGATATGCCAAGGGATCCTAGACAAAGGACTTAGGGATTGCTAGTTTCATGGTGTGCTCTCGATTACCATTTAAGAGAAATTTTTATCAATTAACTAAAATATAAGTCTGGATCATATGATCAAGGGCGGCGACCGATTTTTTTTTTTTTTTTTTTTTTTTTCGTCTATCTATAAATTTGTAAGTGAACCCACTGAAGAAAATCAAATGGCTTGTAATCAATGTCCCAATATTGCCCACCTTATCTACCTTGGGGCAAACAAACTTATTTCCGTAGTGGGATTGATTGTATTTTAAATTATTAAAAATAAAATTGGAAAAGTCCAAATAGATGTTTCTCAAACATTGTTAATTTCAAAAGGAGCAATTCTAAGCAAATTGTATCAGAAATGGTAAAAGGTAAGATGGTGATTTTGAGTCCTTTAGCCTGTTTGGGTAATTCATTTGTTAGGTGAATTGAAGTGAATGCTTGAATTAAAAGACATCAAAACAAGAAGGATAAAACCAAAAGTACTAAATCTCAAAATTCAAGACCTTTTTGATTTCTTGTCTTTTTGTTGCATGGAAAGATGTTTTTTTTGTCATTTAGTAAAATGAGAAAATATCTTTTTTACTTTAGAAAAAAAAGGTGATTTTTGAAATTTGGTTCTGTTTTATAAAATCCATTTTATTTTCTTGTCTCTTTAAGTGATCCTTCACTTCCAGTCACTTTACAAGTGAATTGTCCAAAAAATTCATTTGTTTAGACCTATTTATTTATGTATGCATGTACGCACTTACCGTATCACATTAAAGCCGGCCCTGGAAGTAAAAGTTAGAAAAGAGTTCATGTCAAGATCATTGAAATATGTACCATAAATACTCGAGAAAGATCAAATCGCGAAAGACACTTGCACAATGCCAAGGATTTTTAGGTAGCGTGGAAAAAATTAAGTTTGGAATGCTAAATGTAAATATAAATTCTTTGAGGATGTCAATATAAAATATATTATAAATTTTTTTTAGAATTGCATGCATTTGTGCGTAGGAATGGATGGTTTTTCAGTTTTTCTCCTCATACATGATCAGATGGTTATCGACTGTGATGCAAGAGTTTTGACTTTAAATATAACTAGTGGAGCCCTGCACGTGCAAGGAACATACTCTCTCGGTATGATAATTTGAAAAAATAAAGTCATTAAAAAACTCAATATTAACTATCCCAATGAAGAATGTCCATGTAACAAATTAAGTAATTTACAATCACTCGTTGTTCTTATAAAATTTAGTAAAAGCTTCAATAGAAAAAAGTAAGAAGAATATGGAATAACAAGATATATGGAAGGAAACTAATTAAAAAAGGTTGAAAACCAACATTTTCTGGCCATACACTCACCAATTTCAATATAGATCGATAGTACGGCCTATTTCCCATTAAAATTTGTCTAAAACCTAGCACCGAATACATACCAAAATCAATAAAACAAAATACTAACCAACCAAAAAAGTACCCAAATCATAGTTTTAAACGAATCAATAACAAATCATAAGGATTCCAAGCAATCTTTGGCATTCTCATCTCTTCCTCTGACAAGCAAATCGTGTCTTTACAGGCATTGGGATCGAAGTTGGAATTTTCTACACATTGAGTTCTTGCAGTGAATGAACAAATTCTTTAAACACAACCCTTTTCATGATCATTTAAGCTAAGCATTTCATCGAAATATAATAATACTAAGTGGGGCCTACAGATGTGTAGTTCTCTTTGATTATATATAATATAATATAATAATACTAAGTGGGGCCCACATATGTGTAGAGAAAAAGCATGGCAAGTTCTTATACTAAGTGGAGCCCACAAATGTGTAGTTCTCTTTTATTTTATATATATATATAATATAATAATATTAAGTGGGGCCTGCTGATGTTTAGATGTAGAGTAAAAGCATGACAAGTCCTTCTACTAAGTGGGGCCCATAGATGTGTAGTTGTCGTTTTATTATATATATCTAATATAATAATACTAAGTGAGGCATACAGATATTATAATAACACTAAGTGGGGCCCACAGATATGTAGATGTAGAGAAAAAGCTTGACAAGTTCTTCTACGAAGTTGGTCCCACAGATATGTAGTTCTCTTTTATGTTATACATATATATAATATAATAATACAAAGTGGAGCCCACAAATGTGTAGTTTTCTTGTATTATGTATATATAAATGTAATAATACTAAGTGGGGCCCACAGATGTCTAAATGTAGAGAAAAAGCATGACAACTTCTTCTACTAAGTGGGGCCCACAGACGTGTAGTTCTCTTTTATTTTATATATATAATATAATATAATATAATAATATTAAGTGAGGCCCACAGATGTGTAGAGAAAAAGCATGACAAGTTCTTCTCTTTTATTGGGGCCCACATATGTGTAGTTCTCTTTTATTTTATATATGTAATATAATAATACTAAGTGGGGCCCACAGATGTGTAGAGAAAAAGCATGACACTTTTTTCTCTTTTATAATAAAGGCATAGATATTATATGATTATTATTATCATATAATCAAAATATATTATTATATTATATTATAATATTTTTTTTGGGGGGGGCACAAAGGTGTAGTGAAAAAGTATGCAACTTCTCCTCTTTTATAATAAGGGCATAGATATTATATGATTATTATTATCATATAATAAAAATATATTATTATATTATATTATAATTTATTTTTTTTTGCGCACAAAGGTGTAGTGAAAAAGTATGCAACTTCTCTTCTCTTTTATAATAAGGGTCTAGATATAGATTTTACATTATTATTATGATAATATAATAAGAATATATTATTATATTATATTATATTATATTATTTGAAGGTGGGCTCTACAAAGGTGTAGTGAAAAAGTATGCAATTTCTCCTCTTTTATAATAGTGTAGTGAAAAAGTTTGCATTATAATATTTGGGGTTGGGCCCCATAAAGGTGTAGTGAATAGATTTGTAATTTCTCATAATAAGATATTATTATATTATATTATAATATTTGGAGGTGAGCCCCACAAAGAAAGGTGTAGTGAAAAAGTATGCAACTTCTCTTCTCTTTTATAATAAGGGTATAGATATAGAGTTTACATTATTATTATTATATAATAAGAATATATTATTATATCATATTATATTATAATATTTAAGGGTGGGCCCCACAAAGGTGTAGTGAAAAAGTATGCAATTTCTCCTCTTTTATAATAGTGTAGTGAAAAAGTTTGCATTATAATATTTGGGATTGGGCCCCACAAAGGTGTAGTGAATAGGTTTGTAATTTCTCATAATAATATATTATTATATTATATTATAATATTTGGGGGTGGGCCCCACAATGGTGTAGTGAAAAACAGTTTGCAACTTTTCCTATTTTATAATAGTATATAGTAGTAGATAGATAGTAGATAGAAGATATTTGGAGGCAGCCCCCACAATGGTGTATTGAAAAAGTTTACATTATAATATTTTGGGGTGGGCCCCACAAAGTAGTAGTGAAAAGTTTGTAATTTCTCAAAATAATATATTATTATATTATATTATATTATAATATTTGGGGGCGGCCCCACAATGGTATAGTGAAAAAGTTTACAATTTCTCATAATAATATATTATTATATTATATTATACTATTTGGGGTGGGCCCCACAATGGTGTAGTGAAAAAGTTTGCATTATAATATTTGGGCTTGGGCCCCACAAAGATGTAGTGAAAAAGTTTGTAATTTCTTATAATAATATATTATTATATTATATTATAATATTTGGGTGTGGCCCCCACAATGGTGTAGTGAAAAAAGTTTACAAGTTTCTCTCTTTTATACTTGTGTGTGTGTGTATATATCTATATAATAAGGGAGAATAGTATTTGAATCCCTGGACATTTTGGACCCTTGGATTTATGTACATATTTTTGTACATAAATCTTAGGGCTGAGAAGGGATTCTAGAACTTGGTAATTATGTAATTATTTGAAAACAAATGGGCAATAACTTTTTCCTAAGGACAAGAGGATACGGGAGTGCCATTGATTTTCTGTGAAATTACGAAACCTGCCATTATCTTTTCCCAGAGGATATGGGAGTGTCCTTGGTTTTCTGTGAAATTACGAAACGTGCCATTATCTTTTTAAAACTTTCTTACAAGTAAAGATATGATTAAATACACGGCTATGATTGAAATTGAGTGATTGAACGATGTGGAATTTGGGCCAACAACTTACCAGTTTGCCCCTTCACATATATATGATGTTTTTCACGGATTGTGGAATCTGGGCTAACTTGGATTGTTTTGGTAGCAGATGCAAACGTGGCTTGCATGCAATTAAACTAGACTGCTTATAGTAGTGGGCCACTTCTGGTATTCAATGGTGGTTAAACAAGGGTCCAATTGGCTGGGCTGTTTTACCTAAAAAAATAAAATCCGGCTGGGCTTGATTTGAAGCTGATTGATCCAATGGGCAACGTAGAAAATTTGAGTTAAATTTGTTAAATTATGGGCGATGTTAGTTGTTAGGTGGTCAAAAGAAGAGTAATTAGATTTAGTTGTGCTCAAAGCGTGGTGCGCTGTGCCTTCAGGCACAGGCAATGACTAGTATATAAATATAAGTAGATAGTAGATATTTGGAGGTGGGCCCCACAATGGAGCAGTGAAAAAGTTTGCATTATAATATTTTGGGGTGGGCCCCACAAAGGTGTAGAAGTAAATAGTAGAGAGTAGATATTTGGAGGTGGGCCCCATAATGGTGTGGTGAAAAAGTTTGTATGAGATAGATAGATAATAAGGGTATATATATTATATTATTATTATATAATAATATATTATATAATAATAATATATTATTATATTTTATTATAATATTTTGGGTGGGCCCCACAATGGTTGGGTAAAAAAAGATGCAATATTGCCTCTTTTATAAGAGTAGATATAGATATACATATATATAGATAAGATAAAATAAGATAAAATATAATTTCTTTAAGTGGGCCCCATGGTGGTGTAGTGAAAAAACTTGAGCAACTTCTTCTCTTTTATAATAACTAGTGGAGCCCTGCACATGCAATGCATGTGCAAGGAACATACTTTTCAAGGAACATACTTTTTCAGTATGATAATCTAAAAAAATAAAGTCGTTGAAAAACTCAATATTAACTATCCCAATGGAGAATGACCAGTTTACATATAACTCATTTTTTTGGCAAATTAAGTAATTTACAATCACTCATTGTTCTTATGAAATTTAGTAAAAGCTTCAATAGAAAAAAGTAAAAAGAAGATGGGATAACAAGATATATGGAAGGAAACTAATTTAAAAAAAAAAAAGTTGAAAACCAACCTTTTCTGGCCATACATGATTAGGCAAAACACTCACCAATTTCAATATAGATCGATAGTCCGGCCCATTTTCCATTAAAATTTGTCTAAAACCTAGCGCCAAATACCTACCAAATTCAATGAAACAAAATACTAACCAACAAAAACAGTACACAACTCATAGCTTTAAACGAATCAACAATAAATCACAAAGATTCCAAGCAAATTGTGTCTTTACAGGCATTGGGATTGAAGTTGAAATTTTCTATACATGAAAATCTGAACTGAAATTTCTCATTTGAGTTGTTGTAGTGAATGAACAAATTCTTCAAACACAACCCTTTTCATGATCATTTGAGCTAAGCATTTCATCGAAATATAATAATACTAAGTGGGCCCCACAGATGTGTAATTCTCTTTGATTATATATAAAATAGAATATAATAATACTAAGTGGGGCTCACAGATTTGTAAAGAAAAAGCATGCCAAGTTCTTCTGCTAAGTGGGTCCCACAAATGTGTAGTTCTCTTTTATTTTATATATAATATAATAATACTAAGTGGGGCCTACAAATGTGTAGATGTAGAGTAAAAGCATGACAAGTTCTTCTACTAAGTGGGGCCCATAGATGTGTAGTTCTCATTTTATCATATATATACCTAATATAATAATACTAAGTGGAGCATACATATATTATAATAATATTAAGTGGGGCCCACAGATGTGTAGAGAAAAAGCATAATAAGTTCTTCTACTAAGTGGTATAATATAATAATACCAAGTGGGGCCCACAGATGTGTAGTTTTCTTTTATTTTATACATATGTATAATATAATAATACGAAGTGGGGCCCACAGATGTGTAATTCTCTTGTATTTTATATATATACAATATAATAATACTAAGTGGGGCCCACAGATGTCTAGATGTAGAGAAAAAGCATAACAAGTTCTTCTACTAAGTGGGGCCCACAGACATGTAGTTCTCTTTTATTTTATATATACATAATATAATATAATAATACTAAGTGAGGCCCACAGATGTGTAGAGAAAAAGCATGATAAGTTCTTCTCTTTTATTGGGGCCTACATAAGTGTAGTTCTCTTTTATTATATATATATATAATATCATAATACTAAGTGGGGCCCATAGTTGTGTAGATAAAAAGCATGACACTTTTTTTTCTTTTCTAATAAGGGCATAGATATTATATGATTATTATTATAATATAATAAGAATATATTATTATATTATCTTATATTATAATATTTGGGGAGGCCCCACAAAGGTGTAGTGAAAAAGTATAAAACTTCTTTTCTCTTTTATAATAAGGGTATAGATATAGATTTTATATTATTATTATTATAATATAATAATAATATATGATTATATTATATTATAATATAATAATTGGGGGTGGGCCCCACAAAGGTATTGTGAAAAAGCTTGTAATTTCTCATAATAATATATTAGTATATTATATTATACTATTTGGGGGTGGGCCCCACAATGGTGTTGTGAAAAAGTTTGCATTATAATATTTGAGTTGGCCACACAAAGGTGTAATGAAAAAGTTTATAATTTCTCATAATAATATATTTTTATATTATATTAGAATATTTGGGGGTGGGCGCCACAATGATGTAGTGAAAAAGTTTGCATTATAATATTTTGGGGTGGGCCCCACAAAGGTGTAGTGAAAAAGTTTACAATTTCTCAAAATAATATATTATTATATTATATTATAATATTTGGGGTGGGCCCTACAATGGTGTAGTGAAAAAGTTTGCAATTTCTCATAATAATATATGATTATATTATATTATACTATTTGGGGGATGGGCCCCACAATGGTGTAGTGCAAAAGTTTGCATTATAATATTTGTGGTTGGGCCCACAAAAGTATAGTGAAAAAGTTTGCAATTTCTCATAATAATATATTATTATATTATATTATAATATTTGGGGGTGGGCCCCACAATGTTGTAGTGAAAAAAGTTTGCAACTTTCCCTCTTTTATGATGGTATAGTAGTAGATAGCAGATAGTAAATATTTGGGGGTGGGCCCCACAATGGTGTAGTGAAAAAGTTTGCATTATAATATTTTGGGGTGTGCCTCATAAAGGTATAGTGAAAAAGTTTGCAATTTCTTAAAATAATATATTATTATATGATATTATAATATTTGGGGGTGAGCTCCACAATGGTGTAGTGAAAAAGTTTGTATGAGATAAATAAATAATAAGGGTATAGATATGATATTATTATTATTATATAATATATTATTATATATTTTTTGGTGGGCCCACAGTGGTTGTAATAAAGAAACCATGTAACATTGCCTTTTTTATAAGAGTAGAAGATAGATAGTAGATAGTGGATATTTAGAGGTGGGCCCCACAATGGTGTAGTGAAAAAGTTTGTATTATAATATTTTGAGTTGGGCCCCATAAAGGTGTAGTGAAAACGTTTGCAATTTCTTAAAATAATATATTATTATATTATATTATAATATTTGGAGTGGGCCCCACAATGGTGTAGTGAAAAAGTTTGTAATTTCTTATAATAAAATATTATTATATTATATTATACTTTTTGGGGGATGGGCCCCACAATGGTGTAATGCAAAAGTTTGCATTATAATATTTGGGGTTGGGCCCCACAAAGGTATTGTGAAAAAGTTTGCAATTTCTCATAATAATATATTATTAAATTATATTATAATATTTGGGGGTGGGCCCCATAATGGTGTAGTGAAAAAAGTTTGCAACTTTCCCTCTTTTATGATGGTATAGTAGTAGATAGCAGATAGTAAATATTTGGGAGTAGGCCCTACAATGGTGTAGTGAAAAAGTTTGCATTATAATATTTTGGGGGTGGGCCCCACAATGGTGTAGTGCAAAAGTTTGTATGAGATAGATAGATAATAAGGGTATAGATATTATATTATTATTATATAATATATTATTATAAATTTTTGGTGGGCCCCACAGTGGTTGTACTAAAGCAACCATGCAACTTAGCCTCTTTTGTAAGGATTATTATAAATATAAATTCTTTGGTGGGCCCACAGTGGTTGTACTAAAGCATTTATAAGGATTATTATAAATATAATTTTTTTGGTGGGCCCCACAGTGGTTGTACTAAAGCAACATGCAACTTAGCCTCTTTTATAAGGGTAGAGAAATATAGAATAGATATAGATATACATATATATAGATAAGATAAAATAAGATAAAATATGATTTTTTTAAGTGGGCCCCATGGTGGTGTAGTGAAAAAACTTGAGCAACTTCTTCTCTTTTATAAGGGTAGATAGATATATACTTTTACTAGTGGAACCCTGCACGTGCAAGGAACATACTCTTTCAGTATGATAATCTGAAAAAATTAAGTCAATGAAATACTCAATATTAACTATCCCAATGGAGAATGTCCATGTAACAAATTAAGTAATTTACAATCACTCATTGTTCTTATGAAATTTAGTAAAAGCTTCAATAGAAAAAAGTAAGAAGAAGATGGAATAACAAGGTAGATGGAAGGAAACTAATTAAAAAAAATTGAAAACCAACCTTTTCAGGCCATACATGATTAGGCAAAACACTCACCAATTTCAATATAGATCGATAGTCCGGCCTATTTCCCATTAAAATTTGTCTAAAACTTAGCGCCAAATACATACCAAATTCAATAAAACAAAATACTAACCAACCAAAACAGTACTTAACTCATAACTTTAAACGAATCAACAATAAATCATAAGGATTCCAAGCAATCTTTGGCATTCTCATCTCCCGCTGACAAACAAATCATGTATTTACAGGCAATTGGATCGAAGTTGGAATTTTCTACACATGAAAATCTCAACTGAAATTTCTCATTTTAGTTCTTGTAGCGAATGAACAAATTATTTTAAACACAATCCTTTTCATGATCATTTAAGCGAAGTATTTCATTGAAATATAATCATACTAAGAGGGGCCTACAGATGTGTAGTTCTCTTTGATTATATATATATAATATAATATATTATAATAATACTAAGTGGGGCCCACATATGTGTAGAGAAAAAGCATGACAAGTTATTATACTAAGTGGGGCCCACAAATGTGTTCTCTTTTATTATATATATATAATATAATAATACTAAGTGGGGCCTACAGATGTGTAGATGTAGAGTAAAAGCATGACAAGTTCTTCTACTAAGTGGGGCCCATAGATGTGTAGTTCTCGTTTTATTATATATATATCTAATATAATAAAACTAAGTGGGGCATACAGATATTATAATAATACTAAGTAGGGCCCACAGATGTGTAGAGAAAAAGCATGAAAAGTTCTTCTACTAAGTGGTATAATATAATAATACCAAGTGGGGCCCACAGATGTAGATGTAGAGAAAAAGCTTGACAAGTTCTTCTATGAAGTCGGCCCCACAGATGTGTAGTTCTCTTTTATTTTATACATATATCTAATATAATAATAATAAGTGGAGCCCACAGATGTGTAGTTCTCTTGTATTATATATATAATATAATAATACTAAGTGGGGCCCACAGAAGTCTAGATGTAGAGAAAAAGCATAACTTCTTCTCTTTTATTGGGGCCCACATATGTGTAGTTCTCTTTTATTATATATATATAATATAATAATACTAAGTGGGGCTCACAGATGTGTAGAGAAAAAGCATGACACTTTTTTCTCTTTTATAATAAGGGCATAGATATTATATGATTATTATTATTATCATATAATAAAAATATATTATTATATTATATTATATTATAATATTTGGGGGGCCACAAAGGTGTAGTGAAAAACTATGCAACTTCTCTTATCTCTTATAATAAGGGTATAGATATAGATTTTACATTATTATTATTATTATTATATAATATATTATTATATTATATTATATTATTTAGGGGTGTGCCCCACAAAGATATAGTGAAAAAGTTTGTAATTTCTCATAATAATAAATTATTATATTATACTATTTGGGGGTGGCCCCACAATGGTGTGGTGAAAAAGTTGGTATTATAATATTTTGAGTTGGGCCTCACAAAGGCGTAGTGAATAAGTATGTAATTTCTCGTAATAATATATTATTATATTATATTATAATATTTGGGGTGGGCCCCACAATGGTGTAGTGAAAAACAGTTTGTAACTTTTCCTCTTTTATAATAGTAGTAGATACATCATGCCACACAATTGTGCCAAATGCAGGCTCCGACTGATCTATCAAATACCAATCGTGGGAGAATTTTTGTCTCATCCTATGGAGCCACTACTGCATGTACAATCCAGTTATATAAGCCCCATTTGGGTCACAGTGTTATCCCCATATGAAGGCATTGTTTCTAATTTTATAGTCATTGAACCTTTATTCACTATTTAATTGAATCTTTTAAAAAATCGATGATTAAACTACCATTATATTATGCCATCCTGGTGGGTGCGAAAACGTTTTCTTCTTTTTTTCATTTTTGGGATCTATTTTTTACAAAGAAAGGACCTCTTAAAGTCGAGAAGGTTGATAGAGGATTCAAACAATTTATAATGATGGTAGAAGACTTTCTACTAATTTTTAAATTAATTTTTTTGGCAAATGTGCTCTGATTTCATGATATGTCAGCAGAATGTTGAGTTATTCCATGATATCATGGAATGAGCTTTTTTTCATAAAATCTGCATTTTCGGTTATTCTATAATATTATGGAATGGATGCCCTCTGTTGTTGATATAGAATACTTGGGTTCTTCATTATTTTTCTCGAACTAAAAGGGATTTTTTCTTTTTCTATAAACTTAATGCTTCAACTTCTTTATATTCCTTTTTGTTATTTTCTTTACATCTAAAACTTCTTAAAAGCAAATACAAGATTAACATTTGTATTTTTTACTAGGTATTAGAATTCTTTGTTTATATAAGAAAGGCCTTAAAAACAAACGGTATATTACTGTTTTGTACTTGCATATGAGTATATGACTGATATGTAAAAGTTTCCGGTATTGCTTTCCAATCCATTTTTCAAAACTATGCCTGGATCAGTTGACATATATAGATCAAAGTCATTGTAATTTGTGTTGACCATCTTAATGTAATCTGCTATAATGTGTCGTGCAATATTATTGTGATCATAGCATATGTTTCAAAATGAGAATTGAAGAAACTAGAGGAAAAGCATTTTCAAAGAAAATACAGAAATTATAAAAGAAAAATATACATTAAATTCTATATGATAGAAAAACTAGATATATGTTTACCTCTTCTTAAAAATATTAAACATTCTACGTATAAACTCATGATCAAAACAAAAATAATAATAAAAGAAAAGAAATGAGAGATTCTCATTTCATTTATTGTACTTTAAAAATGGTGTAACAACAAAAGTTTGTGCAATTTCATGATATTATAGAGACACTCATGAATGATGGAAGAACAATAATATTATGCAAATTTCATAGGACACTTTTATTTTCTCATGCATGCAAGACTATGTGTTACACCCCGCTCCAATCTAATCGTGATTAAGGCTAATTAATTATGATTAATGCTAATTAAGCATGGATAATTTGGTTAATGAAGGTTAATGAACAAATAGAGACAAATTTGTCTCAAAAGATGCATTAAGCATAATGGAATGAATTTGAATGAAATTGAGTTGGTTAAGATGAGTTTAGATGCAAACAAGGTAGGCTAAGGACTTTTTCGTAAATACGGATTTTCGCGTATTTCGTCAAATACGAAAATTTTGGATACCAACGTGTGTATCTCGAATAGTACATTAACTTTCATAATATACACGATTTTGTTTGACCTCAAATGGATCAAATGAGGCTTCATTTGACTCAAAATGTAAATAGTAGAGATGGATGGGATTTATGTACAAATGGAGTTTATAAGAGGAGGAATGAACTCAAATGAGGCATCCACTCATTTCCAAAACCCTAGACTCATTTCTTCTTCTCTCTTCCATTCTTCTTCTTCAAGAGTGATCTTTGATGGAATGATAAAGTGGGTTTAAGAAGAACTCCATCTTTTTCATCTTCTTCCTCTCCTTGTCTTCCATTTTTGGAGCTAGATCTCATGAAAGATCTCAAGATTTCCTTCCTTTGAATCACAAGTGAGTAGTTAGTTGCTTTCATAGAGTTTTTCAAGTTCTATTGAGTAGTGAGGAAGGGTTTCTAGCACAAATAGCTTAAGAAACTCTCTTTTGGGTTGTTTCTATGGATTAGGGTTTGAAAAAAGAGATATTGTGTCAAACCAAGCTAAGGAAAGGGGGGCTAATTGCCACTAAGCTTCAAGAGAGGCAAGTATAAACATTTACTTGTGATTAGTGTTAATCATTGTAAGAGTTTATAGAATTTTCATGGATTTTGTGTGTTTTCCATTGAGTTTTAGAATTAGCTATGGATTGATTGAAGTGGTTAATGGATGATTAGAAGTATTGTTTTGTGAATGGATGGTGTATGAGGAGGGAACAGGAGGTTCCAATGTTTATTGTAGGTTATGGAGGTGTAATAGAGAAAGGAGAGTAGAAGAAGGAAGAATAGATTAGAAATTTAGGTTGGAATTTTGAATTGTTTGCTCGAGCGAACAGTAAGTTCGCTCGAGCTAACCACATTCTGTTTTGGCTGCTCGAGCGAACCACTTTCTGTTTCAGTATGCTCGAGCGAACCTGATACTGGCCATAACATTAATTGTGACTGAAAATTTGGCCAATCGATTGTACCGTTAGTGGATTTTGGATTTTTGCATGGACTAGGAGTACTTTTTGTGATTATAAGTGCTCCTCGATTAGTTTAAGACTAATCATGAGGTGAAATGAGATTGTTTAAAATTAAGGACAATAAAGGAAGAATTCCATGGGTGATAATTACGGGGACCATAATGCATACATAAAATATATAAATGTAATGTCCATTGAGAATAACACGTGCATTTGGTAACCAATTATTATACCTAAATGGTTGTTTAGATTTGAGTTAGAGTTGAATAGAACCATAAATGATTATCAATTCTCTCATAGTAACATTGTATTCCAATCTAATGAGATTGGTATTACTGTTAGTCCCTTCCTTTGTTGTGAATGAAATTATTGAATCGAATTGAATACAGAAGTGGATTGCTTATTGGAAAGTATCGACTCTTGAGTCTGGCACTACCTAGCTATTGTATTAGAACTCTAAATGAGCTCAATGAATTAATAAATGAATAAATAACTATTCCTACTGCAATAGATGGATTTTAGGGCGTTCCGGAGTTCCATGGTGATGCCAGTTGTTCCTGGCCTGGACACTGGTAAGTCTCACATTTCCGATCATACCTATGGGTAATGATTGATGCCTTCCATTTAGAAGATGAATCCTTCCTTTGAGGGAAGATGGTAAATGAATTGAATTGCAATGAAAGGAAATGAATGATAGGGTAGTGACCATCTTGTACATGTCCATAGGATTGACTTTTTATGTTCACTTATTGTCATTGTAGGAATTATCTAGATTTGTCTAGAATTGGAATTGTTACTAATAGATTGAATGAGTTTAGTTTATGTATTAACATGTGCTATTACAAGATCTATTTATACATTGTTAAATCGTCGTGTTCACTGGTGTTATTGATGGCATTACAGGCCCGATTGCCCTTGCTGGTCCCGTAGCGACCCCAGCGGTAGCAAAGGAGACCGCTCCGGTTCCTCCAGGAGGGTTGAATGAATGGAACGGACGGGATACCATCTGATATGGATATTCAAGTGTGAAAAGGAGTTGGAACATTTTGAGAAAGTGTTTTGAGAATTTATTTTGTATAATAATTTTGAAATGTAATTAATTGTCTTTTGCATGGTATTTTGGATATGTAGTAATTGACAAACAAATGATGAAAATGATACATTTATAAAGGACTTTATTTTGTATACATGTAAATCATGAATTTATATTGTCAAATATAAATGTTTCCGCAAAACTGAATGATATCCCTTGTGGATTCCGTTTTAGCTTTTTTTAATTCAGGGTTTACGGGAGTAAGTATGGGATCACGGCTAGGGATTACCGGACCTCGGGCCCGGGTCGTGACACTATGCTAGAGTTCTCATGATCAGGACCATTCCCAAAGGTGGAAAACCCCCTTGAATTTCATGGAACTCGTGTGATGAATGACACCAATCCAACTGAACTACAGAGAGCATAGGAGCACTAGAGAAAATCACTTACAAGGAAGATTTTCTCCTATGCAAAGCACTATGTGAGACCACTCATGTAGACCGTCCTCAAAGGCGGGACCCACTATGACGACCAGTATCGATCAAATGGACTACATAGTGCACAGGAGCGTAGGAGAAAATCATCCTATGATGTATATCAATGGCATAACAGTTTGGTGCTCAACTCCAACAGATTGAGTTGGGCACTTGCTCATGAATCCCTGCCCGAACTATGAGTATGCACAAACCTCATTCTGATGAAACCCGAGTACACTTAATATGACTGGAGGTTCCCTAACCTAGCATAATTTATGTTGATATGGGCTAACCTAGGTTGAGTATATGAATATTTGAGTATTGATTTTCCATTGTAAGGAATGTAAGTTTTAGAATTTTATGTACATTTTGCTATTTATTTTGCCAAAATTCATGTAAAGCATCTAAAGTTTGGCTGCTCACAAAATCCAGCTACCTATTTGATTCCGCCTCCTAGAACTCTGAGTCCGATAAAAATCTTAATCATCATAAATTCACAAATCTTGGGTCCGACAATAATCTTAATCATCATAAATTCACAAGGTAGTGTTAGCTTGGACATTATGGAGTGTGAAAAGTGGGCCATCATCACACATTATGACCATAACGCTCAACAAGCAACATTGCCAGCTATTGAGTACGAGCAAATCTCGACCTTTTATCCAGTAATAAAGCATATGTACCTGGACTTGGAGAGAAAGAAGAGGAGGGGTAAAAAACAAGATCTTGACTACAGAAATACCAGGCTGATAAGTATGGGATCATTTCAAATACTAATTTGTATCTGGGGGGCCAGCCAAAGTTCCTCAATTATATCCTCAAAAAACCAAAAAAGGTCAAATCGGTTCCAGATATTGGCCATGACATGGTAGGCTTGTCATTGTCTTATCATCTTGCCAATTTAAGAAACTAATCCTCCTTTGTTGGGGGAAAAAAGAAAGAAAGAATGGAATCTTTCAGTGTATTCTTATTCAAATGCCTCCATTTGTGGGAACTCAATTTTCTAAGCAACTTTCTTCAATCAAAGTGGAAAGAGTGTATTGAAGTGGGGATGTGCAAGGGACCATCAGAACACTCCTTGTTTTTATTATAAGGAACCAATGGCCGACCTTTGCCTTAGTAAATTAATGTATAGAATATTGATTGTTTCCTTCTAGACCTGCAATCCAAACCATCACGTGTCACACGTTCAATACCCTGGCATAAGAGCCTCTTTGTCCTTTATAACTTTTTTAAATTTTCAACACCATTGGTGAGCTGTTTCACACAAAGTTTTCTGCCATTTGGATGGGGGAAACTTGACCATGTCAGGTGATGAGGATAGATTTAGCGGGGGAGAATCCCTGATTCACAGTGTTTCTCTTTTTATTTTTATTTTTATTTTTATTTTTTTAATTTTTTTTTCTATCGGCGGTTTCCAGTCCTACGATTAATTCCATTGGGTCCAGAGGAAAGCTGTATAAACTCTCCTGTAGGTCTAGTATGGTACATCAATTTCGAGCCTACAACTTTCAAGTGCATACTGTGGTCTTAGACCAACTTAGCTACTATTATGCTTGGACTTAAATTTAGAATGCTATATTGGGGAAAAAATCATTTTTTATGACTTCTTATATAAATAATGAATTATCAGATGATTAATATCATTTTAATAATGAAAGAAGTCAATTTTACAACAAAAGAGGATGATCTGTCTACCTCTTTGGTAGAAAACCATTTTTGTTGCATTCTCTTCCAAAATGACATACGAACAAAAGGAACGAAGATTTTTAGAGATAAGAAAAAATTCTATCTTTGGAATTTTTAATTTATTATTGATGATGTTGATTAGATGTTTCACATTATTTATTGTCGCATTGATATGAAATCTTTTTTTTTTTTGGTGTATCTTGGGAGCACCTTTTTCAGTATTAAGAAAGACATGTAATAGTTTGAAGGTGCATTCGTTTACCATTTACTTCATCTTTGATAAGAATTGAAACTCCTCATGCTTGGTTGGAAACAGCAGGAACTCTCATTTAGGCATGTTTGTTTTGTGTAATTTGATCCAATGGGATTATAATGAGTGATTAAAAATGAAGAGTTGAAGGTGAATATAAAAAAACGATGACGTGAAGAATCTATTGATTTTAGAAATCCTCGCTACCTCAAATTTTGAGGGTTCCTCACTGAGGATTTCCCACATTGGTGCATATTTGCATATATGCAAATCTACAAAATTGAGAAATTTTCAAATCTATGGGGTAGGGGTTGGATCTAATAAACCTCAAGAAAGAGGATTCCCAATAGCTCAAACCCGATGTATAATTGCCAAAAGTGGAATTTTCAAATCCTGGAGAAAAACCGATGAGAAATCCTGAAAGATTTGGATGCCAAAAAGGATTTTTTATTAAATGCATAAGAATTGATGTCATAAATGGTAAAAACACAAAGGCCTGTAACAAATACCCAAAATTGACCATCAATGAAACTCTCCATTAGTAGAAAGTGAATCAAAGAAAGATGAGAAATTAATAACCATTCCATCACACTAGTAATTCCGATTGGAGAGTTAAGCTCTCATTTGTTAGCTTATGTCCTGCACCCCTCACCTTATTATTCACGCTTTTGCTCTCTAATAATAATTCGGTGAAGCTCGTTTGACTACGAATTCCAATGTCTACGTAAATAAATAGGCCTCAAAGGACAAGCCCTTTTACACCAAGAAATGAGGCATTCAAGTGCTTGTTGGATTTTTTTTTTTTTTTTTTTTAATCAAGGTTGGTAAAAGTAGATTAGCTTTGGCAAAAAGCCACTTTTCAAAGTGAGAATCACTATGTCCGTTTGAAGATAAAAAATTGGGCACTCAAAGCAACCTTAGTCAAACCACCTAATCTAATTGAGTTGGATTAGGTTTGGGAATTTAGGACTGCATTCATGATGCACCTCAGTTATTGTTGGATCTTATTAATTTGGGCTGTGGTGTAGCTTCAGTTTTACCTACATGTAGTCATTGGAGTCTATTCAAAGGACCACTGAATCAAAGTTGTCCTAACCCATTGCACTTGGCAACTTGTCCAGTTGAATTGACTTCACTAACACAAAAAGTATGTACATGTTTAAAATAATACCTAGATTATTCTCACATGACCAAGAGTATAGAAATATATTCCTGGCAGTTGCAACTTGCACCTCCTAACTTCAACGGCCTTTGAAAAAAAAGAAAAGAAGTAAACGCTAGCTTCTAATCTCAACCCCCAACTTGACTATGCAATAATTATAATTCCGAGTTTAGCCTATATAGCAATTACAACCCAATCAATGAATGGCCAAGTTAAGGGACGGACTCATATGTTAATGGACTTACCAATTGGATGCAAATCCAACATAATAATTTCTGATTTGTTCACATTCTGATTGGGTCCATATTTATCAGCTGTGGTAGAAGTGGCAATGGAGATCACTTACACAAGGACAAAAGGGCTAACTTATAGCTGAAGACCTAATAGCTCAGCAGTAAAAGCATTTCAGTTCCATGGGACGATAGGGGCTTGATCTTTGGTATTCGGTAAAGAGCCACAATAGTGCACCACGCATCCAAGGTAGCAAAATAACGAAAAAAAAAGAAGGAAGGATACCTTACATTCATGTAATTTTAGGGTCTTAGTTTGACTCTAATGTATTTTAACTGAAAAATAACTGAGTATGAGTTTGGATCGACATGGTTTTGGACCCAAATTTAGACGCATGGGCTAAACTCAAGTCGATATATATGTATACAAACACATTATTTATCATCATCAAAGCTTGGTTGCAAGTGCGTTGGTCAGCTACATGAAATTTTATTTTATTATTATCATTCATTCTAAGTCGAATCTTTGGACAGGCATTGTGTTTTAAGATTTATCTTTACGTTTTTATTGGGCTACTTTTTGACTGCCCCCTCTCATTGGAAGGCCACCAATTTGTATATAAAGATTTTTTTCTCACTGCTATCATTGCTAATCAGTATTGAATATGCCCATACCAACTCAAACGAGTCTATCTTGATTTATTCCTTCCCAAGCCCAAATAGAAGAATGAGAATGCATTAATTAACAAAAAAAAAAAACCCGCCAAATGATACATGTACTATTTTCATAATATAGGGGTGCAGAGGTTCAACCCTAATCGTGCACATCTTGCACTTAGGGTCTCACTTCTACGAAACATCTGGCACATCATATCATTTTATTTCCTTGATCAAATGCCCGCCCACAATTACAATAATTATATATATATATATATATATGGTCTAACCGTGGAGTCCATTCATATAACTATAAAACCCAAGATGATGCTGATACTTCCAATTAGTGACGAGATGGGCTTTAGTAGGTGGTATGCACAGTAAGATCCATTCACACCGTGTGCATTGATTGGATCATCCACCCTCTTCAATACGTTACATTACATTGTATATATAATAATATATACTCCCTCTTTAATACACATGTCGAGCTCGAGCTGGACAAGATGAGCCCAAGGACGGAACATGCATAATTGGAATGCTCCCGTAGTGTACGATTCTCGTGCCTTTCACACTCCTTCCCGCTTCAAGTTGTGGATGCAGGCGAGCCACAGAGCTGCCAAGTGCCAAATGCCAGCTGGCCTGTCGGGAACAACGAACAAAACAAATCCCGCGAAGTACCATACTCCCTCACCGCTCGCGCAGAGCACGTGACTATTCAATAGCCCCGTCACTTTCCATCTATCAAACACAACACATACACACATCGAAACTCTCCTTTTCCCCCAAATACCCCTCTCTCTCTCTCTCTCTCTCTCTCATCATCATCTTCTTCCCTCCTTTTTCATTGCCTTCTCGCTCTCATCGTGCACACCATGCCCTAGTTTGCAATTCTCATCGGATCTCTCAGATTTTCATCTGTCCGTCTCGATCGCAGCCTCAACCGCTCGGATCTGTGGGTAAGATATCCTCGACCGATCTCTCTTTCTCGCAATTCTCGCGATCTAAAATCGCGTGTTCGTTCCGATCAGAAACTCATTCTGACTCGAATTCCCTCATTAGATCCCTGCATTGATCTAGATTTGATCTGATTTGATCTCTGATCTGAAATGTGGATCGGAGGAGGTCGTTCTCGTTTCGAATCTGCATTGTTGTTTTGAGAATTAGGTTTGTATAACTGTCGAATTGATTTGTGTTTGTGTAACGGAAGATCGAGCCGAAATGGCGTTGAAAGATCTGGCGTTTTGAGTGTGATTTATTGATGTGTGAACAGTTTTGTTTTGGATTTTTATGGTTGTCGTTTGTGTTTTGTTCACTGCATTGAGTAGCTCGTTTCTCTTGTTGCCGGTTTTCGCCGTGGAGCGAATGGTGTTGGGATGGACAGGGTGGCATGAATGATAGTTTGGTGTTTGGTGAGTAATTTGTAGTGTTTGATGGTAGGTGTGTGGTGAGTGATTTATAGTGCTGATCAATGTAGTTCATATTGATTTGGTTGGGATTGTTTTGAGTTATGGATTTGTGAGAATTTTCTGTTTTTCTTGTCTACCTGCTCTAAGTTCTGTTTTGATAGAAATGAGGATTATAGGTACAACATGGAATGGATCTTAATCAGACTGATGGATGATCTATGATGCTAAAATCAAGTAAGTCGCGTTCTCTTTTTGTAAGTAGCAGTGCTTGGTTGGTCCCCTGTTTTGCAAGGTTGTTGGCTAGAAAGTTGAACTCTTTAGCCAGCCACATGAAGAATTCAACCTCCATGTGTGATTCCGTTCTAATGAAGGAGAGATATGGGAACGTTGGGTGATAGGGCAGTTCTCAGACAAGAGGCAGCCCTTCATTGTTTTCCCCCAAATTAAAGCTGACTGGTTAAGAAAACCCAAGATTGCAGAAATCTTGCATAAACCATGAATGCTCACTTCAATTCCAGTTGAGGGAGGTGAAGTGCCTAAAGTCGTAAACATTTTCCTTGGGTTTTGTGCAAATTCCAAAGGGAACTAAAGAAACATGTCTCCAAAAGTCGCAGACTGGTTTGTTCATTGCTTATGTACTAGTTTAAATGAAAGATGCACTGGGTTTAATTCTGGCTTTATATTTATCCCTAACCTAAAGCAAATAAATAAAATCTAACCATTAGAATGTAAACTGGAAATAACTAAATTAAATAAAAATTGGAAAAATAACAGGAATATGGAACACTTGAATGCACAAACCCCCCTTTCCCTTGTGTGCTTGAATGTGCAGATAAGGCCTTGGGCGGGCCGAATCTAGCCGCTCAGGCGTGAGGGGCCTATCTGTAGCCTAGCTTGGGCGCCCAAGGCCGCCCTGGCTGTGATCATGGAGGCCTAGAGGGTTTCTGTTGACTTGGCATGGGTCATGGGTCAGCTGGACTTGTATGGGTCTGCTTTGGCTGGGCTTCATTAGTGTGGGCTTCAAAAGTGTTATCTTGTTCTCATTGGAAGAGAATGTTTTGAGTCACGTTCTCTTTTAGTAGGTCTCATGTTATTTCATATTTCAATGTTCTTCTAAATTTTTTTTTTTGGGCTGCTATTTGGGTGATTTGGAAAGAGGGAAATCGTAGACGTTTTGAACGCAAACCATCTCATATGAAGGCTTTGATTGACATCGAAATTCACTGTTGCTTCTTGGGTCTCTATTTTTTCCACCCTTCTATGGCATTTCCATTGATCTTATTCTATTCAAGTGGAAAGAGGTGGCGCTCTCTCTCTCTCTCTCTCTCTCTCTCTCTCTCTCTTTTGTTTTCTTGGCTGGTTTCATTGTAACTGCTCTTCTTTGGTTTCTTTTAGCTGTCTCTCTTTGGGTGTTCCTTTTTCTGGTTTTGGAGGTTTTTGCTTGTTAGTATATCTCTCTTTGACTTCTAAGCATTATATTAATGAAATTTACCATTAAGGAAAAGAAAAAAAAATTATCAACCTCTCAAGCTTGATGATGTAATCCTTAAAGATCCATAGGTGGTGCAAAGTGCATACTTCCAAAACTCATTGTGGTTTGCACTAGTGCAACCCATGGGTCCAAGAACTGAAGTTCTTTTCTTTGTATTCCAATCCTTAAGGAATATCACTGATGCTGGTCGGGTCCAATATACCAACTGAACTTCCATGTACATTAAATTTTAAACATCCAGTCAACAAAGTGGACTCAATGAAGGAATTTTCAATTCACCAAAATCCGTGACTGAACTGCCCATGAAGTCCTAAAATACAAAACTCATTCAATGAACATTTTCAAGTTTTTTTTTTTTTTTGGCAGTGGACAAAAAACTTTCTTGTTAAAATTTATGTTTTTCCATTAAAAAATGTTCTAATTTCATTGTTTCTAAATTCTTCCTTTGACACCATGTCGTGATGTTTTCCATGAAATTCAGCCCCTCATGTTGAAAAAGGGTCTGGGATGAATGCTGAAAAGACAATAAAAGAAATCTATCATTGTATAAAAGATACTAAATATATGATAAAACATTAAAAAAAAAAGGGTTCAAGACTTTTGGCTCATTTTTTAAAAAAGTACATGAAGTTTCGAAGATTTCAAAAAAGTATAAAAGTTTTGCATGATTCTTTCAATCAAGTACTCTCCACATTTTTCAAATATTCCCTTTAATGAATCATTTAAGAGAAATGATCAAGTCCAACCCAAATATTCTAGTGAGGCCCACTTCTGCTACCTTTATGCATGGATGGTTAAAGCAAGGGGATTTCAAATGACTACAAAACTAGATTCAATAAATGGTTATGATCATTAAAATCAAAATGGTCAGTTGTGGAGGAAAGAGGTTAAGAAAAGACAAAAAACCTGTCCTTAGGGAAGAGTGTTTTTGTCATTTCTCAAAAAATTTATGGAGAGGACTTGATTGAAAGAATTGTGGAAAATCTTTTATATTTTTTTTTGAAATATTGAAAACTTAATGTACTTTTTTGAAACCGAGCCAAAAGTTTTATACTTTTTTGAAAATTTCCTATAAAACTATCAATCTCACAAAAGACATGCAGTGGTGAAGGAAATAGGAATGCTTAGTATTCTCCTCATCTTTCCAAGACATGATGCCAACCTTTGGTGAACAAAAATTGCATCGCTTAAACCTATCTATTGTAACTTGTAAGAATCTTGTTAATGGTCAATCCATCAGACAAAATGCATTCACCTGATGGTGCCAAGGAAACCTATACCTTCCTAAGTGGGGGAGAGAGAATGAATGATAAGTGGACAGGTAAACTTTAGCTAAGAAGGAACTGAGGGATATAGGGGTCACAGAAAGCCACATTTGACCTGGTAAGGCCATGGTTTGAAATCTTGTCTGGCACCAAGTCGATTATGGTGAACAAATTTGATGTTGGTCTTTATTGGTATGAATCTTGGATCAGGATCCCAAAAAAGTTCCCACTCAGCCTGGTCAAATTGAATCAAAATGGCATAAATCGACATAGATTTGTGCAGACTATCACGAGATTCGTTAGAATTGACTGGGGACTATACTTGATTGGTACGGACTTTGCCACTGCAGCTCGACCGAAAAGATATATATTTTGAATGGTAACCATGGACACATATATATGTGTGTGTGTGTGTGTATATAGGGGGATCTTCATGTGCTTCTATCCCTCACCATTTTTGGTGAGGGACACCCCTTTTGGGGGTGTTTCAAGTACAAGAGGGTACCTCTTGTACTTGAAACACCCCCAAAAGGGGTGTCCCTCACCAAAAATGGCGAGGGATAGATGCATATGAATATTTCCCATATATATATAAATCCATATTTTTTTTCATTTTTCCTCTTTGAGTTTGAATATTGAAGTGAATGGGATAAATATCATTATGGTACCCAATCCAAATTCTTATACTTGTCAACATGGATAATGTGGCTAATCGGCAGTATTAAACAATCAAGATTGGTGATCAATGCTACGTGGGTGTTATCAGTATGAAGATGGATCCGGAGTTGTTTGCTCATTTTCCATGTTCAATCCATTGGGTTTCCATAATTATCAAGTAAGGAGTGGATATCATGGCAACGATATGTAACAGCTTGGAACTCAATTTCATATTTTGCTCCCGTGGCCCCAGGCCCTCATCCCTCAGTTAGTATTATGGTTTGTGGTTTGACATTTATTTGCTACTACGAGTGTCAAGTTATAAATAGTTATTATTAATCTGGTGATTTATGTGTTAAATGATCCTTCCATTGGCTAGAGCAAGTGATGAATAGAAACTAAATATCTCTAAAATTGATTTAATATAATGACTAAATGATCAAATTTACACATTTCTAGCCTTTTCGTATCTTTCTTAGTTTAAAACTTTTCTATCCAGTACAAATACCGGCACTGGAATTTAAAACATTGGGTAAGACATCTATTTGATCTTTTACGAATTATGGGTCCTGTGTTGTTTTGGTTGTTTACTTTAGAATGATAGCAGTCGTAATATAATGTGTTCTATGTCTACAAACATGAAAACTCTTAGTTGGTTTAAACTGTATATCTAAATTTTGAACTTTCTATTGCAGTGATGTGTTATAGTTGCCCACTGTTTTGTTGTCAAAGTAGAAACCTTGGGAGTACGCTGAGTCTCTGACTCTCTCTTGGTAACACGTTGGAACTTTGAAAATTTATTGAAGTTTGTATGCATTTTGAATGAACTTTCGGTGCTAGTTACTTGATATATCAACTTCTGTTTGTTGATGGAGGGAGCAGGATTAGAACCCAGGGGTGCCATGGCCTCCCAAGGGCCCCCTCAAACAAGATTTTCTCTTTCCTCCCTTGAAGATGGAGTCTTAGTTATAAGTTGCAAGAACCTTCTGCTTGTGTTACTGCTTCCATATCCAAATCGACCTTGCTTCCTCTTCCGTCTCCCTGCTGATCATGCTTTAAAATAGTTGCTTTGCCATGCTTACACTTGAATCCTGCTGCTACTGCTCTCACATGCCCTGCCACTTTGAGCAACAAGGGCCGAGTTTGTAGGTGTTTGGTTGTGTTCCTCTTCACTTGATTGTCAAACTTCCCTGGTTTCATAATTGCCATTCTTCTTTTATAAGCAGATGTTATATTTTGCCAAAAGAAAATCTCACCAACCATTCAGGTTTGGCTTTCTAGTACATCCCTAGTTTCTAATATTTTTTCCCTTTTGTCTAACTTATCACTAATGTCTGGTTTCTCTTCTGGGCTTTTTTTTTTCCTATTGTGAATTTCTTTTTGGTAAGTCTTACTGGATATGTTGAGAAATTGTTACCTTAATATAGACATTTTTCCTAGATACAGTTCACAACCCATACTTATGACCATTTTTTCCCCTGAACAACCTTTGTTTATTCAGTAACTAAGTTTCAAACTCTCTTGTTTTGCAGATCAGATGACCGTTTGGTCATAGGAACAATAATGAGATAACTTTATACCTACCTTCCATATTTGCGTTCTTCTAGATTCAGGATGTTCTTTTCTTGGTGAAGATTGGACGAAATGGTTTTGTATTCAAAAGTTTCAAATAGATGGAAGAGACAACAGAGGATGCAGGGCCGCTGGAGCCAGGGCCTTCTAATGCTAGTTGGTGGCCCTCAGGTTTTATGGAGAAATTACAATCTGTTTCTCTGGTTTCTCAGGAAGATGCTTTGAGTACTAGACACCCTATGCACAACCCTGAGCATGATGAACTGTCACCTCAAGCGGCATCGCAAATTCTGTGGGCCACCGGATCATTTTCCGGGGTTATTCCCAATGGTTTCTATTCTGTCATTCCGGTAAGTAGCTTTTATTTCTTGCTCAGGATATGTAATCTCACTTAGCTCTTTTGTTGTTGAAGGTTCTTAATTCAGTGAATCTTGATCATCTATCATGGAGCTGGATTTTGTTTACTATATGTTCAACCCATCTCTAGTTGGAGTTCATTGATTTCATAACTCAGTCAGCAGCCGTTGAAGTTTCCATATTATATATTTATTTTCTTCATGTATGCTTATGCTACATGCACATAATCCTGTTAATGGATTTTCTGCTTTTTTACGTTGTGAACTCTTTTCTTAGGGTCGTGTGCCTTTTACACATGGAATATGAAATTTTATATACGTAAAGGGTTCACATGTAACCTTTTCAATGCAAATGTTGCATACGTGAAACACCTTACCGGGTTTGTTTGGAAGCACCATTTTCACATGTGTAAATAAGTACCATCCAAAGGTTTCAGATGAATGTTTTTCGCCAATTTCTTAGTACTATGAAATTTAACATATGAAACTAAGTCTTGATCCTCATCATTAATATGATAATATTGAATGGTTTGAATAAAAAATTGGGGGCCACAAAAGTGCAGAAAATTAGATCTATAGGTGTTTTTTTTTTTTGACTTCACAAAATTTCCAAAATCTTAAGATATTAAACTAATCGTCTTAGGGTTTATTAGACCAATAAAGAAGATGAATGGCTTGGATTACCAATTTGTGGCCCAAAAAAGTTCAAAGAAAGTGTGGTTGAAGAGATTCAAACCCGCAACCTGGATTGGGTGGACGCCATATTGCATGTATGCTACCTCCTTTTCCTCATTCACATATGTAACCATTTACTACCTTAGGAATGTAAATGATACATTGAAAATTGCCTCATTTACACACCATTTCACACCTCATTTACACGTGTGATGTATAAATGAGTGCAACCGAATGTGATCATGCGTAAATGTTAAGCATGTGCATCATTTACATATGTAAATGTGTGCAAGAAAACTACTCCTTGTATTTTACCACATAATTTATGTACAATTTTTCTTACATTTATTATCTATTTTCTTCCTCCCTGAGATAATGTATAGTTATTCTCTGTTTCATCTCCATGACTGGGTTTGGCTTTCTTTCAGAAGATAACCCTGATTAATCATTATGTTAGTAAAGGGTTTGATGATTGCTGTCAGGATTTGCATCATCTCATTGTTGGCTATTTGAAGCCACAGTTCTGGAGACTATGATCTTGTGATCAGTGCATACTTGAATTGTAAGATTCTTGTAACTAGGACTTGACCTTATTTTTGTTGAGATGATGGAGAAATTGATTCTAAGATAGTGATGAGAGGCCGTAAAATAATTGTAAGGTGCTCATTGTCGCAACGAGATTGTGGGTTTTACTGATGTCACCTATAAAAAAGCATCTAATCTAGATGGTTTGGCATTACGAAACTTTCTGATTCAGCCTTATTTGATGGGTATCCCATGATTGTTATGCTGCATCCAGTGCTGGCTGTGGGCCGGGCCAGGGCCAGTTTGGGCTAAGCAATATGGCCTTTGGGATTTGCCTGCTCCGGAAAATTGGCCCATTTAGTGATTATGCCATCCTCAGGCCTCGTGTGTGATTGCTTGAGGGCCCAGCTTAGCTTGCTGATTAGCTGCAGTAAAATAAATGGAGGCCCATGTGGGCTCCACCAGATGCCTTAACATGAGTGAAGCCCAAGAGGGACTTGTGCAAACCACTAATTGTCCAAATTCCCCCCACTCGGAATCTTTCCATTAGTGGGGGACAGATTATCTCCTTGCTATTTAATTTTAAAAAGAACTCATTAAGTTTATGAAGATATGTCTGCCTGGGCGATGGTTCACTTGCATAAGGTATGGGTTTGCACTTTGCTCCCCATGTCTTGTGTTCAAGTCCCACCCCAGACTTACCAGGTGCATGTGTGTTGCGGGGGCATGCATGTGCCTAGGGGAATAGTCCTGTTGGGTAAAAATACCACGGGGATACCCTCGTCATAAAAAAAATAAAATTATGAAAACATTAAATGCAGTCAATGAATTTGATTGACTCGATGCATGTGAAGGGCTGGATTCCTTTTAGGGTATTCTTGCTTAGAAAATATACATTACATGCATTGTAGGGTCAGTCACCCAGATTGATTCCGAAGTGTTCCATGTGACATGACCTTCTGACTTCTGAGTACTTTCTTTGTGGAAGTTGGGCGTGAAACCCATTATACTTGGTTGATTACCCATCAAGGATTGGTGTGAAGCTCTCTTTTCTCTTCAATCTCCCTCTATTGTTTATTGTTGTTATTCCTGCAATAACTCTTTGTAGTTGCAGTAGTCTCTGCCTTTGTCACTACTGTCTACAATATCACTATTGGATCTGAAAGCACTCACAATGAGGCCGACTATTATATGTTTTATTACTTTCAGGATTAATGATCAGAAAAACCGTCTCTGCTAAGATCTGTAAGAATTGTTTACAGTTTCTTCTTCTTCTTCTTCTTTTTTTTTTAAATGGTTCACTAAAAGAGAACAGATTACCAAAAAGATTAAGCAACTAGTGAAACACCTACAACTTTACTTTCATCATTTTTTTTGCCCACCTCCTCACTATCTTTATCAGGACCTTTGCTGTCACCCTCGTTATCTTTTCCTTACCTCTTATCATATCTGCCCATTTCATTACATTACCCTTTTTTAATGGTTATCACATTACCATTTCTTAATGAAGTTTGAATGAAGATCATCATCATTGCTGTCTGAATCACCATTCGTATCAAGTAAATGCTTTATCATCTTCCAAAATATTTATTCTCTATTACCAACACACTACGAGACCCCCGTGGTATGATCTATTTCAGACCTTTTCTGCTTGACTTTCTCCAATATGGATTTACTAGGACTTATTTTTCTTTAAGGGAGCACAAAAGCCACAATTATCATTTCCAGACTTCCACAATGAATTTATAGGATTTGCCCATTATTGTGGACCATGATTGTGCTAGAATGTTCTTCAGTAACAGATGGCCTCTACCAATCTCTCTTTTCATGCTGCCATGTACATGGTTTAACCCGAGTTACCTCCACAAGTGGGACATTGTGTAGCATGTTGCTGATCAAAAGCAGTGCGAACTGCAAAGCACTTCCCTCGAACTGAACAAACCAAGTACCTGAGATTTGCAAACCAAAGATAGCCCAGCATCCAAATCACCTGGAGTGGATGCAATAACAAGCCGTAGTGGATTCGGCCCACAATCCAAAATTTCAATTGACTTGTGTGGATCTGATAACAGGCCTAAATGGATTCAGGCCATAACCCACACTGACTGGACTGGATGCAGGAACAGTCCTCATTGCATTTGGCTGGTGGGCTAAATTAATATCAGGCCCTCAATCAATGTGTGGCATATGAATTGACTGGCACAATGCTATTTTAGCAACTCTAACCAAACCAAGATTCATATCCACTGGAGAATTAACAGAAGTGTTATTGCAGCTAATTTTGCCATCCCACCTAATTGGATGCTTGACAGTTGGTTTTCCATTTGACCATACATGCCCAGTAACTAAAAGTTCCCATATTCTCAGCTTGATGGAGCATATTGTTTCATTTTTCTAGGGGATTCCATCCAGGAAGAAATTCTTTCTTTATCAGTAAAGATAGAAATAATCTTTGAAATACCTTACTACACAAGATTTCAGATAAATCCAATCTCACTACTACTGGATTTCTTTCACTGAAAGGCCACATCAGCATTGTCTTCTTCCTTGGATTCCAGATTGTGATGGGAAGGCATGGGCAGTGAAACGAAAGTCCTTTTGATTCTTCCATTTCAGTTCTAATTTTCAACATCAACATCGAGAAATGAAGAACGCTGCACTCCTAAGTCTTAATGGTGGAATACAGAGAACATATTTTTTTCATTATCACCTTCGATCTTGACACTGTTTTTTTCATCAACCTCAATGAAATTTTCCAAGCAAGAATTCGTACGACTTCTAAGATGTTTGGAAATCATTTAAGTCAAGAGATCATCTCAACTCCTAAGATGCACTCATCTCTTGAATTCGTATGTACGTGTTTAGCCATTAGGTTGTTGATTTGGAATCATCCTCCAACTAACCGATAAGGGATTTTATGGCCTTTTCCTTGTTTACTTGCACATTTGCATGATGTTAGACAAAGGTGCATCTTTTGATATTGTCATTGCAATGCTGGGCTGTATCATCTTTCAAAATATGAAGGGTGATACTTCATTTTGTAAGCTTAAATTATTATTCCTTACAATTGATGTTATCACATATCTCAGTGATTTGGTTGATCTTGTTAAACATTGATGCTGGACTGTAAACTTTTTAGTAGATCTTTCTTTCTTTAAAAAAAAAGTTGATTGGTTCCTTGAAGTCTTAAATGTGGCCGTTATTTGTAAAACTCATCCACGCAGGAAAGAAGACTCAAAGACCTTTTTGATAATATTCCTTCCCTGGATGAACTTTATTCTTTGGGTGTGGAGGGTCTTAGAGCCGATATTATTCTTGTAGATGCTGAGAAGGATAAGAAGCTTTCCATGCTGAAGCAATTGATTGTTGCATTGGTGAAGGGATTGAGCTCAAATCCAGCTTCAATGATAAAAAAGGTTGCTGGATTGGTAAGATTTCTTTCACTGGAATAAAGTATTCTGTTTATTTTCCCCCAAAACTGCAGACTAGTTTATTTTTCATTTAAACTGTTTTTGGGGTTCCTCTATATTGGGTCACTTGTTCAGATTGCTTGGTAGTTATCTTGCTTCTGCACCCCTTATTTCCAATGAATAGCTCTCATATCATAGACAAGAGTTCTATTAGGAGTTCTTCTATGTGTCCATATTCTAGGTGTTATGTACCAATGGACCACCTAGTGATGTATTTTTATTTTATATGGATGGAAACATGTCACCTATGAATTGGGTTTTGATTGTCTTTAAACATCCAAGCAAAAGAACTTAAAAGGAACACTATTTTTTTTTATTAATATTTTTTGGATAAGAGGCTCTATGTTTGGTGAGTTGACAAGTTTCACACTGAATATTAATTAATTCACTAGATGAGAAAAAGGGGAGAAACAAATTTAGGTTAGGTAGTGAGATATGTCATTGTTTGAGTTGTTTCTATTGGCAGACTGAAAAGTTGAATGTGCATCCCTCTTTGGATTAAACAAATAACGGCCAACTGCCACCTTTCTCACATACACCACCAATTTTCTGTCCTACCATCGTATCTGTCAATGAGAAGGAAACAAAGTTGTGTGGCAATTAAGAGATTTGGTAAGACTACTCTCAAAATTAGCGGTCAACTTAGGCACATGAAGAACATACGATAAAGATAATGACAGAGAATGGGAGCCATCTGCGATCTTGAGTTTTTGGTGCCACTACAATTTTGAGAAATGGAATTTTTTTTTTTTTTTTTTGAGAAATGGAATAATTAACAAATGAAGAATACATGCCGGCCTTATGAATTGTAGCACCATAATCAATGATTTAATAGACTTTTAAGAGATATAGAACTTGATTATAAAGCATTGATATAATGATGAAGCAGTCATTATTTTAAAAATTGACCAAGTCTGAATTGATTAGGACTCGGCACCTACGGAGTTGAGTCTCCTCTGGTTGAGTTTTCATTGGGAAAAGGCCAAAACTAGCTTTTCCCCAATTTTCCTGTTGCGAGAAGATATTGGTGATTTTTGGGATTCTTTTTACTGATTTTGGAAGATTTAAAAATATATTGTGAAAGATCGAAGCATTCAAAATTGGAGGTGATGTTAATCAGACTGAATAAGAATCAAATATGACCCACGTATTATTATTTAAACTTATTCTAAATAATGAAAACACACGTAGCTTAAATTCATAGGGCATAATTTTCAATTTTAAGAATTTTTAGTACATTTTTTATCAACACTTTTGCTCAGTTGTTAGGCCATTTGCGGCTTTAGGGTGGGACTTAGTTTGGATTTGCTGAATCGCATGTGACTTGGCTCAGTCAACTTGACCCGATGGTAACCAAGACACTGCATGACAACAGCAGATTGAGACATACTATAATTCTATTTTTTAAAGGGCTCGGAGACAATGACAAAGCCCATCAGTTTCATTCCTATGTGCACTGATTGAATGATCATCAAGAGAATGCACATTATAACAGTTGGTTGGAATTCACTTTCTTGCCAATTGCCATCCTTATGCAAATTCCAGCGCTTCAAGACTGGTCCTATAAACTCCAATGACATCCTAGCATCCCACAATGGCCGTAACAAAGTCACCGACTCACCGGCAGTTAAACAGCTGTATATTGCAAGTTTGCCAAACCAAACAGGCATCACTAACACTTAGACAACTGTATATTGCAAGTCCACCAAAAAGAAACTTGTCACATGACCATGTTATGGAATATAAGAAACCCAAAACAGCCCTCTGGAAAATAGGTTGATAAATCAGATTTGAATTCCAAAAAAATTGGTCAGACCAATGATTGAGGACTCTGGTCCTTGAAATAACACCGAATTCGCCGATGAACAGAGTAGTGAAGCCCTTTTTCTTTTTCCCATTCAACATAGTCTAATGAAATGAATCTAGGGCCTGGTTATCCATACACAGTCAAAGTAGTGAAGCCCTTTTTTCTTTTTCCCCATTCAACATAGTCTAATCAAATGAAGCTGGGGCCTGGCTATCCATACACAATCACTAGAACGATATGAAAAACCCAAAAGATACAAAATTTGATTTTCCAAGTCTCTAATCATCAAACTCACCAATCAAAACTAGTAACACAGACCTGCTTCGAGCCGTGTTTCAGTTTCACCATGTTCATAGGGTGATAGGGAGCTAATGTCACAGCAGATGCCCTTGTTAAGGAGGGAGTTTTTTGCACTTCTATTACTTTTGATGTCTAGTGTTTTTATTGTGTCCCCTGTTTTGTTATTGCTGATTTCCGGTTTGGTCTAAGCTGTTTCTCTGCCTAGTCCTTTTTGTTGTATCTCTCCTGGTGAAATAAAATTTTACTGTTATATATATAGGGGGATATTCAAGTGCATCCATCCCCCACCATTTGTGGTGAGGGACACCCCTTTTGGGGAAGTTTCAAGTACAAAAGAGAGGTACAAAAGAGAAGTACACTTCTCTTTTGTACTTGAAACTTCCCCCAAAAGGGGTGTCCCTCACCACAAATGGTGAGGGATGGATGCACTTGAATATTATCCTATATATATATATATATATATATATATAGAGAGAGAGAGAGAGAGAGAGAGAGAGAGAGAGAGAGAGAGAGAGAGAGGCCATGAGTTGCACACAGAAACAGGAAATATCAAACTGCTGATTTCTATTTTTTTTAGGGAAACATAACTTTGATACCATTCAAATGGCCATTTAAATTATAATAAAAACGACCAAAAAGAGTGAAAAAAAAAGTTACAGTTAGTGGGGCATAAATCTTTTGGCACTGTTCCTACTTGAGGAACCCTGTTTATGTCAGCAGTATGGCTGTTGATATTAACCCTAAGGCTACAGCATCGATGAAAGGCATCTGGCGATGGTCTGATAACAGGTTGTTTGTCGTTGGAGAAGCTAGATCTGAGATTGCTTAGAAGAAAGTGATAAAAGCAAAGGAAGGAGGAAGAAGTAGGGAAAAAGAGATAGAAGAGAAGGAAAGGTCGTATATGTGATCTCACAACCCCTTGCCCTTCTTCTGTTAGATTGAATGATATAAAAAAACTACAACTAAACTCCTTCTCGACTAGAAGAATTAAGATGTTCCACCAGACAATTAAAAATCTCTACAGTTTGTGATTCTTCATTTGGGTAGAAATTATGATTTTTTTCTACTTCAGCGGGTAAAATGGACAGGTTGGATATTGCATCCTGCTTTTGTCTCTGCTTATGAAGCCATGTTTGTGCCAAATGTGTGTTTCCTTGACTGGTTTGATGTTCTGGAAATGCAGGTGTCTGATTTTTATAGACGCCCAAATTCGGAACTGAGTCCAGCGAAAGCTACTTTGGAGGAAATCACTAATTTATCTGAGAATCGAGGGGTCCAGCTCTTAGGACAAATAAGGAATGGGTCATGCCGACCTCGGGCAATCCTATTCAAAGTTCTTGCTGATGCTGTAGGTCTTGAGAGTAAGCTCATGGTGGTAATATTTTTAATCCTTCTATGCATAGGAGTAAATTGCTCAAGATTTTCCTCCAGTTTCTAGTATTTGTGGCTTTGGGTATATGCCTCTTTGATTGATGATTTTTTGAATCTTTGAAGGGCAAACCTATATTTTTCATGTTATCAGGGTCTACCTGGAGATGGAGCTACTGAATGTGCAGACTCATATAAGCATATGTCTGTGGTAGTTGTATTGAACTCCGTGGAGCTTCTAGTTGACCTTATGCGATTTCCATGCCAATTAATACCCTCTTCGACAAGGGCAATCTTCATGTCCCATATTTCTGCAGCAGGAGAAAGTGACTCGGCAGAGAATGACTCTTGCGATTCTCCTCTTGAGCCTAACAGTCCTCTATATGGATTTTCAGATAAATTGGACAGTGAAGGGTATGCAGCTGTTTATGTTGTCACATGCATAGCGTTGAGAAATTTGAATCTTAAATCCTTGAACCATCTTCCCATGACCAATAATTGTTATTCAAGATGCATCCTGTTACTATGAAGTTATTTAGTGACCTATGGAGAAACTTATCATTGTGCAATTGGTTTAATTACTGCTTTTCTAACCATGGCATGGTCCCTTGTACTGTTCATCTGCTCCAAACTGGGAGTACTCAAAACACCTAAGATCTTATGAAACAATTCACTTGAGGTGTCAGGCTGAACTAAAAACCAAAAACTAGTGAACCCTGGTCTGAGTGTAAACATTCGGGCTTCTAGAAAATTAGAAAAGAAGTGTGTCAAGCTGAACTAAAAACCAAAAACTAGTGAACCCTGGTCTGAGTGTAAACATTCAGAGAAATATTGCAACTTTCTGGGCTTGTAGAAAATTAGAAAAGAAGTGTGTTTAGTAGGAAAAACTGTATAACTTAGCCCCCAGCCCTGAGAATTTAGTTAATTAAGGAGCGGAACATTATATATTTTTAGGAATTTGCAATGACTAGATAATTCATAATTTGAATATAAGATCATCCGGAAAATCTTGGAAAAATCATTGTCTTCATAAACTGAATAGATCTACAGGATATAGATGTTCATTCATGATGTCCAGATCATGTGATTGCTAAGTTATTTGTATGGTTCATATTCGTTAAGATCTTCAAATGGTCAAATGGTGCCGTCATGAACTCACAATGGTATCTGGGGTTATTAAGGAGGACGAAGGGAAGAGAAGAAGAATAAAGTTTGTTGTAGGGGGGTTATCTTCTGTAGTCAAATGCCTGACACTTGTCTTATAATTAAATATGTGCTAAAATCTTATCACAATAATAAAGAAAACTACAGCTCACTGAAGAAAAAGTTTCAGTATAGAACTCTCCAAACTACTTCTAAATATATGTTCACACATGTACATACTATGTCCCGTGACAAAGTTTACTTGGCCACCATATATTTCTCTTTTGATGTCTCCTCACTTTCATATGCTATTTCGTTCGTGAATTCTTTACAGGCTTAGATCATTTTCATTTTATAATTTGTGAAATGTAACGAGTCCTTTTCATCGTAATGAAACATGTTGACTCACTACTCATGATTAGTATGTTGTTTCTTGCACGTGTTTTGTGAACAATTATAGTTTTCATCCTTAAATTGGCATGCTAGCTACATGTGGGGAATCTGCAGAAAAATCATGAAATGGTCTTTCATAGCACCATAACCTTCCCTTACGACTTAATTTATCTTCTTAATCTATGATGTTTGGAGTGAGCATAGCCTGTTAATGCTGTCAATATCACATGATGTGTTTCCATTTCAGGACAGAGCATGTTGTGGATTCCCTTATATATATATATATATATATATATATATATATGTATATCAGTGTATTTCCAACTGCCACTTTTTAACTTGTACAAAGCATTTCTACTTTTTTGATATTTGTTCTTGACTTCTTGTGCTCTAATGTTATATTTCTGACGCTGCAGTGCAGGGCATGATGAGAACTTTCAATCGTTGTACCATCGGAGGCTTGCATCTTCAAATGCATCAGGCCCTTCATTGCGCAATTTAATGATGAGACCAGCAGGCTATGTGGAAGGGAAGTTAAGGTAACATCACTGGTTTGTCCAGTTGAATTATATTGTAATCTAGAATGATCTATTTTGTCTGGTTAAATTATACAGTGATCTAAAATTGCTCTTAAATATTGCTGGTTTTGTATTTTTTTCCCATTTTAATAACTTTTGTCTATTAAACAAGCTTTTGATCTTTTTATGTGATTGTTGCATCCATTTATGACAATAAGTGGTGAGTTGCAAAGGTGCATTACTGACCCCCTCCTTTCTGTCGTGTCAGTGTATCACATAGTGAACCTAATGTTGCAAATGCATTTTGGCGCCGAAGCCGAAGAAAAGCAATTACTGAGCAAAGGACGGCTAGTTCAAGGTTTTATTCTTTTGACACCCTTATGAAACTCTTGGTTTTTATAGTCTCGAATGTTAAATGAGCTAAAATTGATCCTTTGAACAAAATTATGATAGAAATAGGTATATGATTTGATGCTCCAATATTTTATCTTTAGTGAATGTTGTTTTTGTTTGTTGCTGCCGGTCATGGTTCTTTTTTATATTATGGGTTTGTAATTGAATTATTTTAGTCTAAGATGGAAGTTAAATTTTAGTAAGCAGTTAAGCGCATAGTTTACAGCTTCTTACCTATAGAGGTTAGGTATCTCCTGGTTTTGGTGTTTCATTTTAGCTCTCCTCGGTTGATAATTTCTTCCTTTTGTCCTTGTGATGTTGTGCTTTCTATCTATTGCTGGATTAACCCAAGCCTGTAAAAAATTTCTTTGATCGTTCCCACAAGTTTAGATTGGTGGTAGGGACATCCACTCCTATAGGGAGTACCAGGGTTTGGGCCCTGCCCAACCTGTTGGAAGCCAGTTGTGCCAGTTAGTGTGGCTGCCTACTGAAAAAAGAAAAACAAGAATGCTTCCACCTAGTATCGCAAATTCCACCACAAGAGCTGTGTATGTGTCTTGTATGTCAGCAAATTATTCAATCAGTTAAATTATTCAAAACTTGTTACTTAAGCGTAATGTTTGCTTCAAGAAGCTGTGCTTGTGTGACAATCTTCCACAAACTTAAGACAATGACAAAAACGGGACATATGACATTTTGGTGGGATCACTGCCCTTGTGAAATTCAAGGTGTTTTAGTTTTTGTTCTTTGATCTTTGTCAAAAAATGGGCTCCATTGGTAAAAAATGCCACCTAAAGTAATTCATGAAATATATAGTCAAAGCCGAATCCGGTGCAACTGACAAGCACACTATTGATTGGACAGCTAACAATGTCCAATGGGACCCATTCTTTTACAGATAGCTAATCTAGAAAGCCCCCTTTATCTAGTTGGTTCAGTGACCACCCATCAATTGCTGTCTTTTCCACTTTATCATGGTTGTTAGTTCATCAGGCAGAAGAACCTGTCTTTATATCCTTTTGTATGTTTGACTGTACATTCATTTCCTAAATGTGGAGATGCATAAGATGGATGTTGAAGGGTGATGTGGTGCACACTATGTTGGTTGCCTGTACTGCTTGCTTCTCTTTTATTCTGTTATGATCATCAAGTGTTTCCATTTGACTTGTTTTCTATTATTTTTCTTCTTTGTCCTGTTTTCAATTAATAATTTTATTTCTTGTCATAAAAAGAGGTGATTCCTTAAGAGCCCACAGCAAAGTTTGAAGGTTTGAAGGTGCTCATTGTTGCAACCATGAAGGTGTGGGTTCAAGACATGTTATCAATCAGAAAAATGGGAAAAAAAGACAGTTCCTATATTTGTCATGATAGTGACTTGTATTTCATCTGTGTTCAATCATCTCTTCTTTCTTTTGAATTTTTTTTTTCCTTTTGTTCAAGCTTTTAACATTTCCTCAATATGTTTTAAGAGAGTTCTCTCTTCAATTTTATTACACGTTTCGTTATATCGGATCCTAACAAGGGAAAAATTACCTGCCGGATTTAAAGTTTACTGTTATGGGAATTCTATTTAAAGTTTATTTACCATTCAAATAACAAAAAGTTTACTGTTACTATGGAAGTACTATTTGTAATATGGGAATTCTTCCCAGTTATCATAATTAATATATTAAAACTCTGTTTAGTGAAAATAGAAAGTTTTTAATATTCGAACTGCACTGTCATGATTAGATTGATGGGCGATATCTGTGCATTGGAGTATAAGGCTAACTTTGTCAAAGATGACCTGGATCTAGTGAAAAAGGCTCACATAAGTTCCAGTTAGTTGTTTTAATTATTATGAGATGTAGTGTAAAGGTGCTCTTCACATTTTTGTTTCATGAGTTACTTCTTATTTTTTTTTCCTTCTTTTTTTTTTTTCTCTTCTTTTTTTGGTGCAGTCCAGAACATCCTTTATTTAGACCACGTGGACGGTCCATGCTTAGCGGTGATCGTAAATCATGCCGAGAGTACGAGGATGGTGTACCTGCATCAAGGTTCTTATCCTCAAATAAGATTGACATTCAAATACTTCCAACTCTTACAAGTCTGATAAATATGTTAATTCTTTCCTCTGCATTTTGTCTTGTGGAAACTGCTCATTAGTTGCACAATTAGTGACTAAAGCATATTTTCTTTTGCAGACAAATGCTTTTTTCCTTACACGAGAATGATTGTTCCATATTATGCTCTACTTTTGAGTTAAGCTCGATGCATGTTGTGTTAAATGATAAGAACCTCATAGATAATATATAATCTTTAAACAATTCGTTGCCATTTTATATTTTATGTATCCATGTTGCATTAAGTAAACTTGAGAAATGCATATTACAACCTTATGGTATCAAGAATCATCAAGAGGACAAGAATTGTGGATGTGAAATGGGATTTGATATCTGATATCAGTGCTTCTGTTCGTATTATGTTTTTGAATACACATGAGGGTGTGCTTCTCTTTAGTTAACAATTTCTTAGTAAGTTTTGTGATCTTAGTGTTTTGGGGTTTCAGTTTTTTTCTTTTTGTTTTTTGTTAGTAGTTCTCTTTTAGCCAACCCAGATTGATGGGAGAAGGTTCTGTTGCTGATGATTTTTTCTAATGTGTATTCTTGAACTTTTGAGAGAGTACATTTTGGATTTTCTTTCGCTAAAATATCACAAGAGGATTTCAATCATGACTTACCAAGTATGAAGTTTGAGTGAACCCGGCTGTTAGGTTGGTGCCTTGGTGGTGCCCCCCATGATTCATACCATGATTACATTCTTTAGCTGGGTGTGTGTTGTTGTGATTGTCATTAGAATATGAGGCCCACCTGACAATTTCAAGAACGTATGACTGATAAGAAGTTTCTGAAATTGTATTATCTGTGTTCTCCTTAGGAGATCGATCATCAATTTATAGAGTATTTACATCCCTTAATCAAGGTGTTAAGTTAGAAAACTACTAATTACATCAATTGCTATTCTAAGTTAGGAAACTAACTAATCAAGAGAATATGTACAGCTGTTATGAATCTTGATTCAATCAGACCATGTGAGATATATCTTGATGGACTAGATCCTTTCATGGGCCGTGGGCCTGTTTAACACCCTCCTCAAATTGATTCGGGAGAATCAACCAGCATCAATTTGCCAACCAAGAACTGATGGTGCGGCCGGGGAAGACCTTTGGTGAGAATATCAGCAATTTGAAGTTCAGTGGAGACATGCGGAAGGCTGATGACATCACGTTTAAGCTCATCGCGGATGAAGTGACAGTCAACCTCGATGTGTTTAGTGCGTTCATGAAAAATTGGATTTTCAGTAATCCGAATTGCACTTGTATTATCTGCATAGAGAGGAGTAGCTCCTTCTGCTGGAAAACCAATTTCAGAGAGCAAACCGCGGAGCCAAAGAATTTTGGAGACATGGCACGGTACTCAGCCTCGGTAGAGGATTTGAAAACTTTTTCATGTTTCTTGCATTTTCAGGAAATGAGACTATCACCCAAAAACATGCACCAACCTGTCGTCGATCTGCGAGTATCCGGGCTACCAGCCCAATCAGCATCTGAATAACCTCTGAGAGATAAAGGATTGTTGGATGGAAAAAACATCCCACGAGTCGGTGTGCGAATAAGGTACCGAATGATGCGGCGAACAGCAGCCAGATGAAGGTGATGAGAAGCAGTCATGAACTGACTCATCAGGTTGATTGCATAAGAGATATCAGGACGAGTGTTAGTGAGGTAGATCAAGCTACCAACTAACTGGCGATATGCAGTAGGATCGGAAAGAAGATCACCCTCCTCTCGACTGAGTTTGACATTCAGTTCGATCGGCGTATCGACTGGAGCGGAAGCAGTAAGGCCAGCTAAGTCAATGAGATCAATAGTGTATTTGTGCTGATTGAAAACTATACCTTTAGCCGATTGATGAACTTCAAGACTGAGGAAATAGTGAAGGGGGCCGAGATCCTTCATGTGAAATGTCTCACTAAGATAAGCTTGGAGCTCCTGAATCATGGTTGCATTAGGACCAGTAATGACGATGTCATCAACATAGACAAGTACTACAGTGATCCCGGATGGAGCATGATGTAAAAATAGAGAAGGATCATACGGGCTTGGATGAAAATCCAAGCGGAGAAGAGCAGCTTGAAATTTCTCAAACCATGCACGAGGGGCTTGTTTCAAACCATAGAGGGAGCGACGAAGTTTGGCAACCATACCCTTCCCAGATGAGCATCCCTGAGGCAGACGCACATAGAAACATCTTCTTTGAGATCACCATGTAGAAACGCATTTTTGACATCCATTTGATATAGAGGCCAAGAATGAGATGCAACAACAGCAAGAATTGTGCATACGGTGGTTATCTTGGCAACCGGAGCAAAAGTTTCATCACAATCAATGCCATACGCCTGCCGATTTCCAAGTGCGACAAGATGCGCCTTATATTGATCTAAAGTGCCATCAGATTTTAACTTGAGAGAAAAAACCCACTTATAGCCAATAGTTTTGACACCCACGGGAGATGAGACAATATCCCACGTATGATTTTGCGCTAGCCTTGTTCCAACATGGGTCCTGCACAACCTGAGAATAGGATTGGGGAATGGAAGAGGAAGACAAAGTGGCCATTAAGGAAGTATGTGAGAACCCATAACGGGCTGGTGGTACCGAAATACGAGCGGAGCGACGCAGTGAAGGATGTCCAGATGGATTAAGTGCCGGTGTTGGACCGGATGCCGGAGGAAGATTAGGAGGGGGATCCCTGGTAGGCGCTGCGTTGTTCCATCTGTGATACACAAATTTAGGATTAAATCGAACAACTGATGGGTCGTCAGAAAAACCAGGTAAAGACACGAAATAGGAGTCGGGAGGATTTATTGTTTTTTTGAAAAAAATATTGGTGTTCAAAGAAAACCACATTCCTAGAGATACATAAACGCCGAATATGAGGATCATAACAAATGAACTCTTTCTAGAAGGGCGCATAACCTAAAAACACACTGAGCTAATTATGCGGTTAGTTTTGTTCTCTCGGAAGGAGGCAAGTGCATAAAGTAAGTAGAACAAAAAACATGAAGATCATCATAGGAGGGATAGGTTTTGTACAATCGGTAATATGGGCTTTGATTCTCAATGGAGGTTGATGGTATACGATTGATAAGATGAGCTGCTGTAGCCAGTGTCTCAACCCAAAAACGGGTAGGAACCGATGATTCAAGAAGAAGGGAACAAGTGACATCAAGGAGATGTCTATTTTTCCTTTCAGCAATTCCATTCTGCTGTGGAGTATAAGGACAAGTTCTTTGAGAAATCATGCCTTTGTTTTGCAAAAACCGTTGAAAATCTGAGGACACATATTCCTTGCCTGAATCAAAATGCAAGATTTTAATGCAGGTGGAAAATTGATTCTCAACATAAGCTAAAAAGATTTTAAAAACATTAAAAACATCAAATTTTGAATGCAGAAATTAGACCCATGTGAACCGACTGAAATCATCAATAAAAGTCACAAAATATTTATAGTGAGCGTGGGAAAGAGCTGGAGCAATTCCCCATACATCACTATGAACTAATTCAAAACACTAAGTGGTGTGTGAAGTGGAATGAGGAAACGGAAGAGTTTTGCTCTTTCCCAGTTTACAAGTAGCACAATCAAAAGGCACAGAAGAAGAGAAACCAATAGATTTATTTAATAAACCAGAATTTAATATAAGGGACATAGCCTTGGAATTAGGATGTCCGAGTCTATTATGCCACAAGCGGCAGTTATCTCTAAGAGAAAAACAAAACACATTATTGTCAAATTGATTCCTAGAAAATTCAGAAAAATCTAGCGGAAACAAGCGTCTACAGTTAGGCCCCCTCGCAATCTCCTTCCCGGACATCTGGTCCTGCACAACACAACCAGAAGAAGAAAAAGAGATGTTACATTTATTTTCAACAAGCTGCCCGACTGACAAAAGGTTGGAAGTTAAATTGAGACACAAATAAACATTTTTCAATGGAATGGGACCAGGGATATCACCGACAGCAGTAATGGGAATATGGCTCCCGTTAGCAGTTTGTATTTGAAAAGGGCCATTGTAGCTTTGCACATTAGAGAGTGGTGCACTGGAAGATGTCATATGATTAGATGCCCCAAAATCAAGAAACCAAGTAGAAGATGGAGGGGATGTACCTGAGAGACCAAAAGCAGAGAGGGCATTGACAATCATCTGTTGAATCAATTCAGGAGTGAGAGAGGATGAGGGCCCAAGCTGTGAGGGTGCAGATGTAGGAGCTGGTATTTCTGAAAAAGCAACATACGCATGTGGAGGTTGATACGGTGGAGTTTAAGACTGTGGTGATGGACGTTGTGGGCAGCGGCGACGTTCAGAGATGATATGTCCCGACTTTTTACAGTAACTGTAGACCTTTTGTTTGCATTGAGTTGCAATGTGCCCAAATTTTTAACAACTGTAACACTGGGTTCTGCTCAAGTCTCGAGGCGGAGGCTGAGAAGCCTTATTTGCCGAGAACACGATTGAATAGGTTTCTGTCTTTTGTTGGGCTATATGAGCGGAGGTCGCAATGCACTGTTCTTCGCGTAGGAGTTCATTCAAGCATACATCCAAGGAAGGTAATGGCGTCCGATTCATCAGAGCAGATCGGACACTTTCATATTCATTGCGCAGTTTCATCAAAAACTGATCCCTTTGACTAGAGGCCTGAAGATCGTGAATCACAATCAACACATTGTAAGCCACATCCGCATACTTAATACTATCGTATTCCGACCACAGTGTGCGGAATCCGGAATAGGAGTCTTGTACAGACAAGGTCCCTTGTGCATACTCAGCAATTGCACATTCAAGATGAAATTGACGCGCAGAGTTATCTTGATGATATACTTTCTTCAAATACCCCCACATGGCGTTAGAGGTTGAGTAAGGCTTGAGATTCATTATCATATGAGGCTCGACGGATGCCAGAATCCAGGATTTGATTTTGGCATTTTTAGTATGCCAAGAGGAGATCTTCTCATCTTCAGTAGGTTTAGGGTCAGTGCCAGAAACAAATCCCCACAATTCCTTAGCTTCTAGGTAGATTTGGAATTGGAAAGACCAGGCAGGGTAATTCTTTTCAGGGAACTTGATCAGAGTGTCCTCAGATTTCTCCATCTCAATGTTAGATTGAAAAAAATTGGATGGAAATAGTAAAAATAGTAATCAAAGCAAGTAACAGTGGGATGAAAATCTGTTTGTGAGTGCAGAAGGCAAGATCCAACCAGGCAGAAAAGGAAACAAATCAAATCAGACCAATAACAATAAAAAAAACCCCCACTAACGACCTTGTCTGGGGCTGTAGATCCTTTTCGTGGGCCCCACAGATGGATCCGACCACTGATCAGATGTATGATCTGAGAAGCCACAGTATTTTCGCACCTACTGGAACAGATTTGAACCTATTCTGCCGAAAATCCAAGATTCTGGATGGTCGTGATGGAAATTGTTTTAAACTTTTGAAATAACACAAGAATAATAAGAAGGACTACCTGGAGGTGTTGAAAAATCCTGAAAAAATAGCCAATAACCATAGAAATATTAGGCGACCATGAAGGGATGAGTTCTGAAGTTGATCTGATTGATCAAGGGTGGGCCACCAACAGGATGTCACTGACGCAGCAAGAACGTGTCGCTGGAATGGAATTTTCTTGAAAACAGATCCTGGATCTGTTTGTTGCACGAGAGAGACTTATTTCTCTCTATCCTTAATCCCTTGATGCTATGGAAGATGTCTAAAATCAAGATTGCCTTGAGCCTTGCTGTGATACCATGACAATTTCAAGAACGTATGACTGATAAGAAGTTTCTGTAATTGTATTATCTGTGTTCTCCTTAGGAGATCGATCATCAATTTATAGAGTATTTACATCCCTTAATCAAGGTGTTAAGTTAGGAAACTACTAATTACACCAATTGCTATTCTAAGTTAGGAAACTATCTAATCAAGAGAATATGTACAGCTGTTATGAATCTTGATTCAATCAGACCATGTGAGATATATCTTGATGGACTGGATCCTTTCATGGGCCGTGGGCCTGTTTAACACCACCGTGATTGCATCATGTGGGTAAGTTGGCTCATCATGATTCTTTCATTAGACAAGTGGGCCTACAAGGATTGTCATTTGGGTGGGTAAGTCCATGATTATGTGCGTTCTTTGATTTCGTCTCTTTAATTAATGCGTGGGCCATGCCATGATTCTATCATTGAGTGGGTCAGTCCAACTTGGAATCAATTGGGTGGCTAGGGCCCATTGTGATTCTAACACTAGCTTAGCACCCAAGTAAAGAATTCTATTATGACTTATGATTAACAAGTATGAAGTTTGAGCAGGCCCACATATTGAATTCGAGGCTAATTTACATTTTTATATGGAATTGGACAGTAGTTTCACATTTTTAATGAGTGATACATTAATATCTCCAGGAATAAATCTAGTGGATATCCGAATAATTTTTTTAGGAATCCTTGGATTTCTGAATTTTTAGGATACAAATTCAATGGATATCAAAACAAAAGATCCCTAAGTGGTTTTCTAATTTATATCAGATCATCTTTCTCACTCTTAGGTCCAATAATTGTGCGCTCTATATAGTCTGGATACATTCTTCTAATTGTTTACCTATTCGATGCAAAATCCTTTCTCCATTTTTCTTTCTTATATTTTCTTAGTTTCTTGTTTAATTAGTTAGCATCATTTCAGAGACGAACATGTACCAAGGAACTTCATCATGATTGTATTTTGTCAATTCACCCATTATCAAGGCAAATCAGTAGCATTCATAGCGGGCTCTTGATGCAGCCCAACTCCAACTGGGAGTTTATTATTAGTAAGTGCATTACTTAAAAATTTAGTACAAAGGATACGATGACCTATATAATAAGTTAGGAACAAGATGAGAGATATTTTCACGCTTACAAGAATGATGAAAAGGAAAACTTGGGACTTGGATAATGCCCGACGTATAAAGAGTGATGGCCAAAAGGTTTTAGTGAAGGACAATCATATTAAAGAACGGTGGAGAGAATATTTTAATTAATTTTTAAATTAAGATTCTGTAAGAGGATTATGAACGAGAGATGATACTTAGTCAGTAGGACATGTCTTCTACTGCAAAATTAGGATAGTAGAAGTAAAGAAAGCTTGGCAAGAATAAGGACAAGAAATGCTACGGGGACAAATGGCATTCTGATAGAGGCTTGGAAATTCTTAAGAGAAATTAGATGAGTTTGGCTAGCTAGGTTTTTCAATAATTATATTAAGGACAAAGACAATGCCGAATGAAAATGGAAGAAGTGTTGTAGTACCTATATACAAGAATAAAGGAGATATACAAATTTACACCAATTATCGTGGTAGTAAGCTTATGAGTTGCACAATGAAATTATGGGAGAGATCAAGAGAGTAATGGAGTAAAGACTTAAACAGACCAAGATATCTGACAATGAAGTTGGCTTCATGCTAGGGTGGTTTGATATGGAAAAAAATTCTCTTAGACGATTAATGAAAAAATAATGAGGGAAGAGGAAAAATCTTCATATGGTCTTCATTAATTTAGAGAAAGCCTATGTAACGATCCTCCAAGATAGCTTTCCTATTTTATGCACCTTCTTTATTTTCTTTATTGTAAATCGATTAGGACTTATCTAGTTTCCTTAAAAATCTTTTTAGGATTAGGATTTCCTCAATTTCTATTTTTGTCTATTGTAACCCTATAAAAGGTGTCTTAGGGATTATGTAAGGCATTCAAAGATCATCAATAATAGTATTATTTGGAGGTGTTGGGTACCCTCGAATGACCGAAGTAGGTGTTGGGTTCCCTCGAACGATCTGGGATTTCTTTTAATTTATGTTTCTCTATTATTTTAGGGTGGGGCTGTTACAATTGGTATCAGAGCCTTTCGATCCATCCACCCCATCTCATATTCTTTCTCGAAATCCTATTGCCCTCAACACCTTAATCTTAAATCCCATCAAACCTCTGTTAACTGCAACCCTCTCCTATTCCCCAAAATCCATTACCAAAGCCCATCAGAACCACTAAAACCATCTTTGATCATTCTTTGCCAAAAATTAAATTAAAAAAAAAAAAAAAAAACACCTAAACCCCAACCGAAACCCCCCTCCTTGAATCCCAACTCTGCCACTAACAATTTTTTTAGGGCCCAACTTAAAACACAATTTGATATTCCAATCGGAACTACTGATGAGCTTTATGTCACAGCTGCTAATAGTGAAACACTATTAAGCCATGGATTGTGCCCCGTTATTTCCTTTTCCATCCAACAAACTCAGTTGGCCATAGATTTCTATCTCATAGAGTTTGGAGGATGTGACATGATCTTTGGTGCTGGATGGTTGTAGACCTTAGGACCCATCTTATGGGACTTTTCTAAGTAGTCGAAGCAATTCAAGATCAATGGACAGGAGATCACTATTAATGGAATGATTCCATTTCCATCCAAAGCGTATAAGACAACGAGCAACAAAGCATTATGTGCACTGTTACATATGTTTGAGGAGGAGGCCACTCAAAAGTTTGAGAAAGATGACGTGACTCTATTGGACCACTTTCATTTAGGGTTTGACCTCGAAGGCATTCTTCAGTCGCTACTCGCTACTCACCGCTCTGCCACTTTAATGGCATGCCTTAGTTTTTCCAACCTTGAGGACAAGGTTGAATTCAAGCGAGGTGGAATGTAACGATCCTCCAAGATAGCTTTCATATTTTATGCACCTTCTTTATTTGCTTTATTGTAATTAGATTAGGACTTATCTAGTTTCCCTAAAAATCTCTTTAGGATTAGGATTTCCTCTATTTCTATTTTTGGCTATTGTAATCCTATAAAAGGGGTCCTAGGGATTATGCTTTCAAAAATCATCAATAACAGTAGTATTTGGAGGTGTTGGGTACCCCTCGAATTACCCAAAGGAGGTGCCGGTTTCCTTTGAACAATTCGGGATATCTTATTTTTAATTTCTCTTTTATTTTATGGTGGGACTGTTACAGCCTATGACAAGGTGCCGGGGATATGATATGGGAGGTTTTAAATAAATGGAGCGCCCTAAGAGTTTATATTGTCATCACTAATGACATGTATGAGGGAGCTATAATTAGTGTAAGAACTATCTGTGGAGAGACATGTGTGTGTCTAGTGACTATAGGTTTGTATTAGGAGCATGGATCAACATAGCGGCCACTGTATCAGGTTTAGTGGCCAATACAGCCACGCTAAATTTCATTTATTGATGCTCTCAACCGTAGCAGCCGCTACGTGGCCGTTACGGAGTGAGACTGACTTTTACTTTCAGTTTTTTTTTTCTTTTTTTCTTTTTAATTGCATAATAAGGCTTATTTCTTTTCTTCTCTCCAAACAACATTTCTATGCAATTCTTCTATCCTTGTATACTTAAAAGAACACTAAACACACACACACGCACGCACAAACACACACACACACACACACCCACACCCAAGTTCTCTCCGAATTGAAGTCGATATAGAGTGTTCCTCTCAAGGGCTATTCTCTAGGTATATTTTGGTAGACACCCCCTTTGGTAGAAGTATTCTTTTCTCTATTCTCAACAAAAATACATTTTTTATCTTGATCAAAGTTAATTTGTTATGTCATTTGAACTTTAAACTTTATTTAAACATTATTTTATAATTTATATGCCCTTTGTTATGTACAATGGTACCAAAATGCGAACATGAGTGCATGGGTAAAATTAAATCAATAATATATATTTATAATTGTTTAGTGATATATAACTTCTATGCATTGAAGGGAGCGCGACATCCCCTATCTTAGTTATTATAGAAAAAAAAGGCATCAAATTTTGATATTTTCCAATATTTTGGATTTTCTTTGAATATTTTTTTTAAAAGTATTTGACAACTTTTTTTATTCACACCACTATATATTGTTTGCTACTTAGCGTTTTGGCCACCAGTTGCTATGCCAGCTCCAACCACTCTTTTGATCCTTGATTAGAAGTCAGCTACAAGCTGGTTTTTTTATTTTTATTTTTATTTTTATTTTTTTTTATTTTTTATGTTGGATAAGTTAAATACTCATTCATGAGGAGGTACTTTGGTGTATGTTGTTTGTAGATGATAGAGTGCTGACCAATGAATTGGGAGATGGTGTAAAAACGAAACTTCAGAGACGGCATAAGGCTTTAGTATTCAAGGTTTTTTAAATAAGTTGTATAAAGATGAAATATATGAATTGCAACTTTAGTGAAGATGTGCAAAGAGATTTAACTCTTGTGAGAATTGACGCTCAGAGATACACAAATAGATCCTTTCTGATAGCTTGGCTCTATGAGCAGCAAGGATCGAGAGTTTGAGGAGGATGTTGAACATAAGATAAGAGTTGGATGGTTGAAGTGGAGACTTGCTCATGAAGTGCTTTGCGATTGGTACATACCAGTGAGATTGAAAGAAATTTTTTACGATAAAGTGATTAAATTGGCTATGACTTATGGAATAGATTGTTGGCCAATAAAAAACAAAACATGTAAAAAATGAGTGTACCGGAGATGAGAATTTTGAGATGGATATGTAGTAAAGACCGTGCTTTAAAACTTAGACTTAGCCCCCAAGTTGGCCGGGGTTGGGTCGAATCGGCTCAATCGCTTGTGATACAGCTCATCAGGATCCCATTTTTTGCCCCCAAAGATTCTAAAAAAAATATTTAAGAGTAAAATTAAAAGTTGGTGTCCTATTGTGGATTGATCATAAGAGAGAGAAATAAAAGAAAAGGAGAGGAGTGAGAGAAGGGAAGAGAGAATTTTTTTTCTTGCACCCAGTCTAAGAATGCTAGACGCAAGGAAGAAGAATGACAAAATAGAGAAAGAGAGGGAAAGATTTTTAGTTATACACAATATGTTGTTGTGACAAATTGGGATGGAAATTGGGTGATGTTGAAACATATTGAAGTGAAATGGTTCTGTAGAGTTGAGAGGTAAGTTTGGGAAGAAAGGAATGAAAGAGAGAGAAAAGGATGTGCCCTTTAGCTCTAGCTCTAATGATGCGAGAGAGAGAGAGAGAGAGAGAGAGAGAGAGAGAGAGAGAACTCTTATTCTAGGACTCAGTTGAGTACAAGCTGACCTAACTTAGACACTACCGAGTCTAAGCCGACTAGGACTTGGCTGAGTTTTCAAACACTGGGTACAAGTTGGAAAGGTAGGTGAAAAAAATGAGCGCATTAAGTAGCATGTAGGGATATGGCATCAATAGTTGAAATTAAGACTCGTTTGAGATGGTTTGGACTTGGACATGTCGAATGTAAAATGGTGCCAACGAGGAAAAAAATTTCTACATGGGTTGATGGCCCTTCAAGGAAAAGGGGTATAGTCTGAGAGGACAAAATGAAAGTTGTAAGGATAGATTTGAGGAAGTATAACCTATTTGAGGATTTGGTGCTGGATAGACTAGAATTGTGAAAAAGAATGTGTAGCTGACCCCAACATAGTTGGGACAAGGCTTTGATGATGATGATGAAGATTAATTAAGAATTTTGAGTAGATGCGAATTTTGAGTAGATGCGTCTCATCCACTTTAACTTCCATGGTTGCCACTCATGCTTCTCTAACCTTCAACATAGTACAAAGGCCTTGTTCATTTGTATGTCTTACGTTTTTGGTAGGTATTTTAGCATTGATGCATTCCCATGTTGCATAGATAAGTAAAATGCGTAATTTTCATATGTTGATCATGTGGAAGGTTTTCATCTGTTCTTTGAATAAAGGGTTTAGTTCGTTTATTTATGATTTTTTCCCTTTGGAAATTCTTACACTCATGCACACATGTTACCTAGTCCCTAACCAATGGAACTATAACTGGGATTGATCCATGGTTGTTTCTGTGGAGAGGGATATGCCTCACCGCTGAGCTATCAATGGTTTGGTAGTTGGTTTATTTATTCTAAATAGATTGATTTTCTAAACTGTTGTATTTGTGTTGACTTGGTCTTTGTAAACTATTGTTGTTGCTTTTCCACCACAACTTGTCCCATTTATTTTCTTTTCCTTTTCCTCATTTTGCCTGTCTCTTGGGAAATTCATTTGTCAAGTTGAGTGGTTTTTTTTTTTCTTTCTAGTTTAAATCATTTTCCTCATTCTTTTCCTGTGTACTCATGAAATTAATTTATTATTTATGCTTCTGCATAAATTGAGTTATTTAATCCCAACATGATTACAGGTCAGCTGGTGCATCAACGTCAGATACTCGTAGATTGAGGAGACGGAGCATTAGCATAACTCCAGAGATTGGTGATGATATTGTGAGGTAGGTTTTTGCTCGTCCATGACTAATATTTTATGTGTTTTTACTGTAGTAACTGCGATATTATTCGGATACTATATGCTTTTATTTCTTGGACTTCATCTAGGGCTGTGCGAGCAATGAATGAAACATTGAAGCAAAATCGTCATTTGAAGGAAAGAAGCGATGAAGGATCGGGTTCTTATTCTACAAATGACAAATACTATATTGATGCTTCAGACAACGTATGCTTTCTCCTTGGCTATCAAGGTTTACCATTTTCAATTAATGTATTTTCTTATCTTTACACCATGTTTACTGAAAGATAAATTTGAGTTCGATTGCTTCAATGACATGTTGGAGAAGTGGAAGCACTTTGTTGGGCAGTGTGGTTGAATGGTTGATACTTGATACACTGATTTGATTGGCATCTTCATCATTCTGGGTCCATATCCTGTTAACTTTGCTAGTGGAGGGATATATCTTGTCGAGCTCTGGCTAATTTTGTGTGTGCCTCTGTGGAGCACCATGATAAGAATACGCTCTCATTCCTTTCTTTTCTGTGAGGCCATGACATGGACCAGTGGTGCCTGCCATGTGGATCTGGTTCCATGTTAGAATTGCTTTGCTTCTGAAGGAAAAAAAAAGAGTAATTCTCTTAGTTTTACAATTGATTCCTCTCCTGCAGGTGTCAGATTTCCATCTGGATGCTCATAATGAAATATCTGGTGCAAGATCTGATACTTACAATTCCAGGAAGCAAATGGGTTTAACCCAAAAGGCAGTATCCCTACCTTCATCTCCTCATGAATTTAGTGGTGAGGCTTCTGACAGAAGCGGGGCTTCTGGCTTTGGAACTGCTGATTTAGTCTCAAGATGGAACAAAGTGCTGGAATCTTCATCATTCCTAAATAAGCCGTTGTTTCCTTTTCAAGAATGGAATATCGATTTCTCAGAATTAACTGTTGGCACTCGTGTTGGGATCGGTAAGATTTTTTCTTTTTTTGTTTAAGAGATCATTTCTTCTTTAATGTTAATTGTTAGACCAAAAAGGTTCTTTTGAAGTTGCTTTCTCCTCGGTGCTGTGAATTTGGCTTTCTCTAGGCAGTTGGGATTGGCAACTTAAATCAAGCAGATATCTTGGTCATAAGGGAAGCTCTGAGACTCTCTTTCAGTCTTCTTTATTGGAGGCTAATTGAGGTGACCCCTTAGTGGCGCTTACATGGAGCGACAAATGAAACTGAGGGGATCCCTACTTGGTGGTCAAGTTCAACCCTTTTTGGAGTGAGGCCAGTGAGGTGTTTGATAGCTCAGCTGAAGGGGGTGCTATTATTGATTGAGATGTAGCTCTTACTTTCTTTGCTTTTTATTTTATTCTGTTTTCATTGTACCATTAGGGCTTGTTTGTTTTCACTCTTACATACCTAATTATTACATATTGTGCATTTACATGTGGTTTGTTGCACTCATATAAATATTGCATTTACAATTTTGTTAACGTTTACACATGAACATGATTGTTTGGACTCGTTTATGCTTCACATGCATAAATTTTAGTATGAAAATGGTGTCTAAATTGGGCCATTTTCCTACCAAAATCTTCATGAATCATACCTCTCCATGTGTGAAACCTTTATTCACCTCACACCTCAAAGAGGTGCCAGTACAATTTCCAGTCAGGAGTTGTAATGATATCAAACATCATTGACTTCTAACTTTTGCAACTCCTGTGGGCCCCAAATTTTTGAACCATTCAATTTTTTTTATTGACCCATTAAACCTGAAAAACATTTAGTTTCATGTCTTAAAATCTTCGTAGATCTTGAGAGATATGAGAATTTACATATGTAATCTGAACCATTCAACATTTTCTCATGTGAAAATGGTGCTTCCCATTTGCACCCTACAGTATCCTTCCCAACTGGAAATTCTGTAAATTACCATGTTTTTTCCCCTTTTCGTTTAAGTTCATTCATCAATCATTACCTCCCATTTGGGTTTCAAGCTTCCCTTATGGTCTTACGGTATAGTCCACCTAATATCCTTTCCAATTGGAAATTCTATAAATTACAATGTTTTTTCCCCATTTCATTTGAGTTCATTCATCAATCCTTACCTTCCATTTGGGTCTGAAGCTTCCCTTACGGGAACGGTACAGGTCACCTAGTGGGGCCACCTACTGGTCCATTCGAGCATACCATCCAAACCCACTCCTCCTATTTACACGGGTCCCACCAGGTTTTGATAGATCTGAATGGAGTGAACCGTTGGATCGAGGGTCAATATAGTTGTGTATAAATCGGATTGATTAGGGTATTGGAATAATTGAGCCTGGTGGAAACACTGCTCTCACTTCTCTTTACTGTGAGAATAAACTTGTTGTAGTTTTTTTTTTCCAGGAGTTTCATCACTTTGATTATCAACATGAGAAGACAGTGATAGATGTAGATATTTTTGGCCCATGATGGGGATAGGTATGGGGAGAGGTGGTGGTTGTGGATATACTGAGCAATTGAAAAATTGTTGACCGCAGCAGTCAGATTGGATTCATAGTTAAATCATTTAACTATTAGTTTAGTTTTAGCCCATGTTTTGCTGGTTGTCAATATATTTATCACTTTTGCTGATCTGTGGTGGTACTTGATGTTGCCAATGACTGGCAGTGCTTCTATATTTCAGATTTAATCAGTCTACTGCTTTCATACAGCTGATTTAAGGATGATAAGTTGATAACAGTTGGTTTGAAGTTGAGATGGCTCCATTTTCAGATTTGATATATGTATGTAGAGATAGCTCTGTCAGGGCTTCAGATGCAGGCCTGGGATGGATAGATATTGCACCCACTAGGGTAGAAGATCATCTCTCCATACTGCCAATTCTAAGCCTACAGCGGTTAATTGTTGCTAAATCCTCCAATAAACCTCTTCCATGCATCACACAAGGGTGGATATGATGCTTTGTCAAAGGAGATATCTCTATTTAAGAAATCTTCTTCTGCCACCCCAATTCAGTCAGATAACAACTCCTTTTCACTCCATATATATGATGTTTGAGTCCAGTTCCTTGGTCAACGACTCAGGGGCCAGTGAGCATGACAGCTGACTTTGATTCATTTTCTTCTTTATACGTGAGTTTGGATCGTGGTCAAGAAAAAATGGACAGATATATTCTAACAATGTTGATTTGTCTGGTTATGTGGATTCAGTTTTTCAATATATTTATGATGTGCATTGACTGCGTTCATAACGAATTTATTATAGTATGCTAGTATTATCATTATTATTTGCTGTCGTTGTTCTTGTTCTTGTTACTATAATCAGTAAGTATATTTGAGGACATGTTAGTGTGTCAGATATTCTTTTCCCTGTAACACCCCATTTCTTGATCTCACATCAATTTCCATGTACATCTCCAGGTTAAAAGGGTCAAATTTTATTTGTACATTATATTGGGGTTTCAAAAAATCTATTAGGGATTCATCTCATTTAAACCATATAGATGTTACGCTATGGTATGATGGTGTGGTCACTTCTGTGGGCCCGCCTGGAAGATTTACAATACATACTGGCTGGTAAACATGTGGGGACCTCATGGATAAGGGATCAGTGTACTGTATCACTCCCCACCCAATCACTGTAGCCTTGTGATTTGGGTTCGTGAAATTTGACTTCTATGAACCTTTCTTTTTTTTTTTTTTTTTTTTTGCATGGACCACCTGCTATCCATGTTCTCACCTAGGGATGTCAAATGGGCCGTGCCGGCACGGCACCGCAACTCAATTGTGCTGTGCCCGAGTCGTGTCATGCCTCTGTGCCTATAGTACCATGGGCTTTGTTTGGTTCTTACCTTTTGGGCTGAAAAAACAAAGGTCTTACACTAAAAAAATTAAAAGATTCACACAAAGAAGAGTATGACACAAATTTAAGTGGTTCTGTCAAATTCGACTTACTCCATTGAGAAGAGAACCATTTGGATCTTTTCTATTTGAAGATTTTTCAATAGGATTACCTTCGAAACCTTTATAATTTTTTTGGATAATAAAAATATAAAAGACCATGTTTTTATATTTTATATTTACACTAAAAATATCAAATAACCTATGTTGCCTGGCGGGTTGTGCTGTGTCGTTCCTCTAGCGGGCCATACCCAATCATGGCAACCATGACTGGCACAGTGGCCCAGCACGACCAGTGCCCTGGGCCATGCCACATGCCATTGAATGCCGTGCCGTGCCGTGCCATGCTGGTCCGGCCCATTTGACATCTCTATTCTCACCTATCAACCTATCCATCCCCTTGAGCTGGCACCCAATTAGGTTTGCTCTATAGAAAGTTAGAAAGTGATCACGCCAATGTTTAATTGCCTTATATTGAAACTCTTTGTTTGAATTCTTGTTTCTCTGCTTAGGACTTGTAAAAACTGAAAACTGATTGTCTTGCAATAGTGATTTTGTTAAGGTAACATCTTATGTTATTTGCTCTTTTCTAGGATTTTTTGGAGAAGTTTTCCGTGGCACATGGAATGGAACCGACGTCGCCATTAAAATTTTTCTAGAGCAAGATTTGACAGCTGAGAATATGGAAGATTTCTGCAATGAAATATCCATTCTAAGGTATGTTCTCATGAATCTACATAATTAGAGAACATGCCCAGCTCTTGTTTATCCCATTCTTTTGCTCTGACTTTATTTCTTTTGTTTCCTTGCAGCCGCCTTCGTCACCCGAATGGTAATGATCTCCTTTTCACTTAACCACTTTGTGCATTTACTTATTGTCAGATGTACTCCTTGAAAAGTTAGCTGCATACGATACAATGAGATTCACGAAATATTATGACGATTTGACTTTTGATCCTGACTTCAGTAAAGCCATTATTCCAAAAGGAACGGTTGAACTTATCCAATAAACCAGTTCCTTATTGGTCTGAGTTTGGATTATTTGATCCTTCTGTGCTTTTAAATGCAACTCCCATTAGTTGTGATAAAGGTGAGCAATTTTCCACAATGGATCCCATGTTGCTGAGGTCAGGTCAAACATCTCCTTTGAATGGTGATTGACTGAAAAAATGGATTGGTCTCGTATTCACCATTGGATTGAAGTGATCTTCAGCCCAGGATAAAATATGAAATCATCATGTGGAACTGGAATGACACTCCAAATTGAGTGTCATTTGAGCTAGTCCCTGTTCACATGGGCATGTTTTGATTCAATGACTAACCTTGATAAGGCGCCCTATGGTGCACATTTCAGCCACTTGAATCACATGTCGTGGCGGTGTTGCATGCATTTAATCTCTCTCTCTCTCTCTCTCTCTCTCTCTCTCTCTCTCTCTCTCTCTCTCTCTCTCTCTCTGTGTGTGTGCGTGCGTGATGCAGAACAGACCCATGGGGACAGATTAGTTATAGGCTTATTAAATTTTCTTATATAATGATGTAATGCCTCTTTGGCAGACAATGGCGGATGATTAATGAAATTGAGTTTCTGAGTTCTCCTTCGAGTTCTTCCCTAAGTGCTCTTTAAGACCTTTTTGCCTCTTAAATTGGAGTTTGGCGTGAGGTCAATTTTCAGGTGAAAGGCTGACCTATCCTCCTATCTCTCTATTTCTATCCTACCCACACCGCATCTCCCCTAGGTTCCTCATCTCTCTCTCTGTGTGTGTGTGTGTGTGCGCGCGCGCGCATGCTGCGTGCGTGATGCAGAATAGACCCATAGGGATAGACCCATGGTCCCCATGGGTCAACCAGTCCTTTGGGCCCAGCCTACCTACTAGCCTATCTACTTTATTTTATATATAGAGTTTATTTTTATTTATTTATTTATTTATTATTATTATTATTTTTTTTTTAAGTTTAGGTTTTAATCATGGCCATCAATGTGTTTGGTTGGTCTAGATTAGTTATAGGCTTATTAAATTTTCTTATATAATGATGTAATGCCTCTTTGATAGACAATGGCTGATGGTTAATGAAATTGAGTTTCTGAGTTCTCCTTTGAGTTCTTCCCTAAGTGCTCTTTGAGAAATTTTTGCCTCTTAGTTTTGAGTTTGGCGTGAGGCCAATTTCCAGGTGAAAGCTTGACCTATCTTCCTATCTCTCTATTTCTATCCTATCCACACCACATCTCCCCTAGGTTCCTCATCTCTCTCTCTCTCTCTCTCTCTCTCTCTCTCTCTCTCTCTCTCACAGAGGAATTCTCAACAACTCCCCATTTAGAAAAGGTGAGCTTTTTTCCCCATTTGACTTGTCCATGAGATTTTGCCACCTCACCGCATTTAACTTGATGGCGACGTGTCGTAGTTTTATAGGCTTAGAAAAGGGGCATTTTTTTTTTTTTTTTTTGTGAAAAGCGCCCAGGGAGTTTTGTAGTGCTTCTCATATGTATATGGGGGAGCGCTACACAGTGCCTGGGCATTTTTTTGGAGAAAACGCCCCGCCTAGTTGGGCCCACTAAGATGCATGATGATCATGGAAGTCCATTGGATGGAAGATCCATATGAGGCTTACCTATATACAAAATCTTGAGTCCATAAGATCATCCTAACCTTTTGATCCTTGGCCCTAAAATCTAATGGTTTAGAGGCATCATTTTATCATGATTTCAATCCATCAGTGAGGAAAGGTTGGATGGATGTCAAACTTGGACATGTGACTATTCATGTGGGGTAGTGCGTGTGAAAAGATTAGATTGACTCAACATGGCCCCCAGACCAAAAATGAGGGGTAGAAAAGGGGGGCATTTTTAAAGTGGGGTGTTTTTTAGAATTTCCCATATATATATATATATTATCCAGAGATGATGCAAGCGAGACCCATGATCCATGGGTCCACCGAGCCCAATGGGGCCAAGCCCACTAAAATCCCATAAAGAGAAGATCTTCTAATTGTGCAAGACTTTCCCTATTTTAAGTAGTAGCTAAAATATAGAGATTAGCAAGCTTTCCTTTATTTAATTTAGAAATTTATTTGCTTTAGAGTTTTGTTTGCTTTAGACTTTTATTATTGAAATTGTTTCCAAGAATAAATTAGGCTTAGAATCTATATAGTATATAAGAAGATGTAACCCCTCTCGTTTAGTATTCATTGATTAAAAAAATTCTCTCATTGAGTTTGAGATTTCTCTACATCTTTGGTGTGAGACCAAGACTTTGGATCACATGGATCCCTATCCCTAAGCTTCGGCTTGGAGATTAGTCCTTGGCTACTCTACCTTTACCCACACTGCATCAAGTGTTGATGGAAATTGACAGCTTATGAGGTTGTCCTATGATCAATGCACCCGCACCCCCTCACACTACCCTGTATTTCTTGCTTTAGTTGCACTCATTCCATATTGCCACTTATCAAATCGTGGTTTAAACACCTACCCAGTTGAATCCCCACCTGAAAAACAAAAAACAAACCCTACGAAAAACTAACAATCGATTTTCCCCCAATTTCATGACATGAGAAGATGCGGGAGGTTCTTCGGTCCTTTTCACTGATTTTGGATGACCGGAATCACATTTTTTTCGAAAGATCTTAGCATTCAAAGATTTAAGGTGCTACTCAATGAACTTAGTGAAAGCACATGCAGCAACTTATTACTAATTAAATTCATTCTTGAAAAACATGTCTTAAATTTTAGTAGTGTCATCATCAAAGCCTTGCCCCAACTAATGTTGTGGTTGCATGAATTCTTTTTCTCCATTCTGATCTATCCTGAGCCAAATGAAGAAAATGCAGTGTATCTAAGGTTAATAATTGTCAAACTTGAGGATGGGCACAATTTTTTTACCATTCATTGAGCCCATTCCATCCCCTCCCTAATGATGGTGTGCATCCAGTAGGCCATAGGTTGGGACTTCGTTTAATTTGAAAGAACTCCGAGTCTCTGACTACTCTGAATATTTTTCTGTATATGGTATTTATTTGTGTGTGGAACTGCAAACAAGAAAGAAAAAAAAGTGTAGGTGAAAAACCATGCTTTCTTCTTCTGGATAGTTGTGAATCAATTTGTTACTTATTAGTTATTAACTTATTATTATTATTTGCATAATGTAATTTGTTACTGTATTTTGCAGTCATATTATTCCTTGGTGCCTGCACAAAGCCTCCTCATTTGTCATTAGTTACCGAATACATGGAATTGGGATCATTATATTATCTGATTCATATGAGTGGCCAGAAAAAGAAGCTCAGCTGGCGAAGGAGATTGAAGATGCTCCGCGACATATGTAGGTGAGTTCAAGCTACATCATCACCATCATTGTTATTGTAGTTGTTATTACTATTCCTCTTGTATAGTGTTGTATCAGTGCTCCTCAAATCTATGTAGTAGGGCGAATTATGGTCAATGGGTATATTGAAACCATCCTCCATGAACTGTGACTGTCTTGTGTATCACTCTGGTAGGAAGAATATTCACAGGTGGCTTGACTCATCCTTTGTGAATTATGACCCTATGAGGCCAAATGTGAGATTACCATACAAGATCATTTGTATTTAATATGGAACATCTCTCCTATCTGAGTGATCTTTGGGCTAAAGGGAAATCCAAAAGGTTTGTGCCAATCTTGTACCTTTAGAGGAAGTGATTCCTGTTGATTTTCCTGGACATCCACACTATATAATCACCGCTCTATTATAATTATTGTTGTTTCCTTTAATTCACATAGCATAATTTAATATTCATGTACTTTGCTTGTTTTGTTCTGTTTGTTTTTTGTTTTATTAAGCTACTTTTGATCGGGACTGTTGAATCTATCTAATTTCTTTTTGTTGGAGAGATGTGGAACTCTTCCACTCTGAATTACATAAGAAATTGAATAAAAAATATGACCAAAGCACAAGTCAATCTACAGTTGTATGCATCCATGACTCGCAATCTAAAGCAGAAGTCAATCTACAGTTGTATGTATCAATGACTCGCAATCTAAGTAAAAAAGTAGCGTGCTAAGAGATCTGCACACCAATTTTGTGTCTTGATTCTCTAGATAAGATGAAATCACAGAGAGACCAACCACACTGTTTATCTTTTAGGCTTATGTTATTCTCTAGACTCTATTGTTTCTTATGATGAAAAGAAGAGAATGGAGAGTGTTTTGCTTTCTCTACATCATACATATAGTCACACACAAGGATGAAAATAGCGGTAGCGGCCCACCATCAAACCGCTACAAAGCAGGTGCTACGTAGAGGCATAGCGGTGTGATTTGAAAAAATCACCTAAAAATCTGAAAAATTTCCAGAAAATCCAGAAAATTGTAAAATGAAAGAAAATGTGTTTCTTTTGCAAAAGTAAGTAAGAAAAGGGGGTGTAGAGGTGCCCTCAATATATGAGGTCCTGTATCGCTGACAATGTTGATCTATCTATCTGCATATATTCACAGTGATAAAATGCTTATAATTAAACACTGCACAATTAAGCAATTTTAGCAAAATTGCACAACATATTTGGTAAGGGTTATTTTTACTATTATAGTGATAATTGGGTAGGGCTCTTTTCGTGTTAAAGTAAAATTAGGCCAGGGCCCTATTTCCTATTAGATAAGATTTGGTCAGGCCCATATTTATGAGAGTGAGATTTGGTCAGGGCCCATATCTATTAGAGTCAAATTCGGCTATGCCTATTTTCAATTAGAGTGTTACTTGGTCAGATCTATTTTCAATTAGACTGAAATTTAATTAAGGCATATTTTCAATTAGACTGAAATTTAATTAAGGCCTGATTTCAATTAGACTGAAATTCATTTAAGACCTGATTTCAGTTAGAGTGAAACTTACTTAAGTGTGATTGCATAATATTTTGATTGCATGATATTTTGCTGATCTCATTAATATTGAGTGTGATGGCTAGTAGGTAGGCCCCATAGACCATGTAATAGACCGGGATCTGCCCCTTTCTTCAAATAAAAATCGAGAAAATCCAAAAGGGCTTTCGAAACCATATTTCTCATTTTGCTGCAAGGGTCGGCATTGAGAAAGATAGAGAGAGGGAAAGGAAGGGAGGAGGAGGAGGAGGAGGAGGGAGGGAAAAGAAAAACGAAGAAAGAAAAGGATGAAAGAAGAAGGTCCCTCATGACAGTAGCCAAGCAGTTGCACTATGTTCATCCTTGGTGCTGGTCGCCTGCTCCTGTGAGACGGTGGAGTTGCTGCTGCTGCCGGATGGTGCCATGGTGGTGATGATGCTGCTGCTGCTGGACGAACGTGGTGCATTAGCTGCTCCAGGTATGTCCTTCTCTTTTTTCTATTTTTTTCTTTCTATCTATCTTTCTTTCTGTTTGTACTTCCTCTCTTTTTTCTTTGTTTTTTATTTGATTGGTTTTATACTTCCATCCATTGAAGGAATGAATTTTATTTTATTTTCCTGTTGCAGCAGTTTGTAGCGGCTGATACATATATGTAGCGGTTCGTGTCGGCCGCAACGGACTGCCACAGTTGTGAGCGCTGATAAAATCCATTTATCGTAGCAGCCACTACCGCTACGCCTGATATGTAGCGTAGCAGCCGATATTTTTATCCTTGGTCGCACATGCATATAATTTCCAAATATATGAGTTTCTTGTTTTATACTTGAAACAAATCACATCTAGGATTTAGCCCCAAATGACTTGAACCGATCCTAGTACTTTTGACATAAAGAACAGTGAAAATCTCAGAGCATACTGAACTATTGATATTTAGCCTGTTAACTACCATTAGCAGCTTTGTTTCACATTTTATGTGCATTTTACAAGTTGACTTGCAATGTATCTGGGTAACAAGCCATTGGATGGTATGAATTGTATTCTGATGGTTGATTATTGGTTAATATCATCATAAATTCAGTTATTACCAATATGACATTCCAGTGGACATACTGAGTAGATTTTATTAAACTGATCATGTTCTTCCTACTGGCGGCAAATCAGGGGGTTGATGTGTATGCACCGGATGAAAATAGTTCATCGTGATCTGAAAAGTGCAAACTGTCTTGTAAATAAGCACTGGGCAGTGAAGATATGCGATTTTGGGCTCTCGCGGGTGATGATGGACATACCCATGAGAGATACTTCTTCTGCAGGGACTCCTGAGTGGATGGCTCCGGAACTCATTCGCAATGAACCCTTCACTGAAAAATGTGATGTGTTCAGTCTAGGGGTAATAATGTGGGAGCTCTGTACGCTAAATAGACCATGGGAAGGCATCCCTCCAATGCAAGTAAGTGATGTGTATGTATTCTCTTATTTCCATCACTCTACAAAGAAAGATTTAAGATATAACAGTTATTTATATTTTCTCCTATAATCTACTGTTCAGGTAGTTTATGCTGTTGCTAATGAGGCAACACGGCTGGATATTCCTGAGGGTCCTTTGGGCAAGCTGATTTCAGGTCATTCAGTTTAGCAGAATGTCATCTTCTGTTTCTCTTGAATTAATTTCACTTCCGCTCACATGTTGGATTTTGTTTGTAGAATGTTGGGCAGAACCAGATGAACGACCAGGCTGTGAGGAGATCCTCTCCCGCTTGCTTGACTGTGAGTATGCACTGTGCTGATTCCATGTGTATATACAGAAAAGGCTGCAGAGATGCTGGACTTGATTTCAGCTTCAGTTGTAAAATAGTCTTGAGGTTTTTTGTCTTATAAACAGAGATCGTTTAGCTTCTTCTATTTTCCATTGAATCTCCCTCAATTCCCCATGCTGAAAAATCTTTGCAATGGAAAAATAACAACTACATAATGTATGAAAGGCTATCTTGTACGAAAGATGGATTGTCTAGATCCAAGACTAAGTTTATGTTTTATTACGTATATAGAGGAATCAAGTTTTGTAGAGGTCGTTATTGAATATCATGACTGGTGGAATTCCAATTTGAATATCATGACTGGTGGAAACTCCAATTGGAATTCAATTTTGTACTCATTCTTAATCGTTTGGCAATCTATTTAGCAATCAATGCATATGGTGGTTATACTTTTTCTTCTCAAATGTCTCCAAAGAAAATCACATTGATAGCATGCTATACCGAGAAAAAAAAAATCAACTGGTGAGGTAATGCATTTTCTTCATGTCTTTTCTTCATTTATTTTCTTCTGTATTTGATTCTACGTTCTATTTTCTCTTTTTCCCTCTTTTAATCAGTGATTCAGAAAGATGGTTCTGGGGGGTCTTATTTGGTGGAAAGATTCAAAACCCTCTAATTTCCTACCAAGGAAATCACTATTTCTTTATATATCAACTTCTTAATTCTTTCGACTGTTCATTCTATGTATTCCATTAGGCGGGGTACAGCTTGAGAATCCGCTGCATTTTCGAAACTGATTATGTTATGTAGTGTAGGATTCCGTGGAATCTTATTATTAATGGCTTGAGTACTTAAGTAAGCCTTCAAACAAAAAGAAAATTCCCTACCGACTCCTGCCCCACGCCCTGGAACTATTCAATTAGTTATATGCTTCAACATCAACCAATAGGGCGAGGGTGTGTAGATTTTGTTTTGTTTCCTTTCGTGTCCCTGGTGCTGTCGGTGACTCTGCATTCTCTCTACTATTGAAAAGGATGCTCCAGCCCTTAAAAGTGGCATGGACAGGGAGGGCTGCCTGTCCATGAACTCCAACCTATCCTATATTATGAACTTCGGTCTGATGTTTCTGGAGATAAGATATTGGGGACCACAATGGATTGTATTTGAATGCATCCGTATGTGACCTTTTAGCATTATGCGTTTTCATGAAATAGTTGTTTTACTGGTCTTTTAAGTACTCATAATACCTAACAGTGTTTTTCTTGCACGCCAATTGACTGGACACCAAGATATTTTACCCAACTCCTTTGTCCCTCTTGTCTACTAGAATTTAAGTCGACAAGTATGCAAATTGTAGAATTGAGTGGGGGGCCAGGGTGATTCAGAGAGTCCTCGTAGTCAAACCATGCAAATTATCAACTGGTAACAGTTGCTATATTCGTGCTATATACATATATGGGCCGGTGATTTGATGTTTTTCTGATCAACCTCACTGCATTTGAAATGGTTTTATTCTGACCAAGCATTATTTTAGTTCAGATTGCTAGAGATATCTACGAGAACTGGTTTTTGCACCGTGAATCTACCTAATCTGTGTGGCCTATGGACCCCCACCAGGATGCCTGTGTCCTGGTGGAAAATTCATGTTCATCGTCTTCAGCACGTATACACAACGAGCTTAAATACAATGTGAACAAGACAGATCAATACAATTATCACCTCACTTTTCAGCCAAGTTATTTTGAGCCAATCATATCAAGTCCACTGGATCATGCCTAAAATAAACCGGGGAGATGAAACTTTTGAGTTAGAGACCCATTCTAGAAATAACATGTGTACAAATTGATGAGCAAGCCTCCACTGAACATGGACCTGCCCAGAAGATGGTAATTTGTAAGGGAGGGGGCCCTATATAGGTCGTAGTAGTTTGTAGAGGGGGGCCTCTATTTAGGTGGCAGTAATTTGGAAGGGGGGCCCTAGGTTGGGTCTGTCGATCCGGTCAATAGGTAGTACTAGTAGATAATTTTTAATGGTTCCATATGAGGTAGGGGCCTATTAAAGTGTACTGTATAAATGTTCCATTTACATTATTATTAGATCGTCATCACAGTAGATCAACAGCAAGAGCCGGCATAAAAATAGGATCCCATTGGTTCGTTGATGCGACTGATACATTGTTCATAAGTAACCAATAAGTGTCACTCAAAAGAAGTAAGAAAGTGATGACTCGAAAGAAGAGACTGATGTTTGAAAGGAGGGGATGAATGAAAGCTATAATCGGCATTTCGTGTTCCATCAAACCACCCCACTAGGGTTTCGAAGGTGCCTACTAGGAGGAGGAACCCATAATTGAAGAAAAAGAAGGCAAAACAAGGGAAATGAGGAAGGTCTATTTTCCAGTGGGTCCCACCACTACCACACTTCAAAGCCTCATGCAGTTTGCAGCATGTGCATGGACAATCAGAACATTGTAAGTCCGTTCGGATAGAAAAAAGACAGTCCTTGAAGAGTGGGGGGGCCTGCTTCTTCAACTTTATGTCGTTGTTTTATACCACGACCCTTTGTCCACCTATCAGGGCTGCCTAGAAATTTAGGTCAGGTGTTAGACCACCTGACCTTTTCAATGGGACGGCAGCAATTTCCCAAGAATTAAACATATTTCATGGACAGTTGTCATTTCAATTTCCAGGACTAATTCAACACACCCACATTATTTGGGTGCCAAGTGCCAACCCATAGAAAATCCAATCCCCTCGTGCTCACTACTATACCCGTCTGCTTAGATTTCTCCTTAATTAGGAACTAATCCAACTATTATCTATAATTAAGCTTAGCCATTATATTTTTATATCACTTAAAACAATTGAACTATCATACCTCCAAATTAACAAACACACTCATGGTTGAGTGTCATTATCACACAGGTTGCTAAGATTGATTCCTATGTTTTTAAGTTTATAATATTACTCTTGGCTTATAGACCAACTTCGGACAAGAAAAGAAAAAAACAGCAAATCAATTGATCACATTGCCGATTGAGAACCGTTCTCCACATCCAAATCTATCCAGCTTCTTGGTTCTATTATAAAGCATCCTAGAGGGTCCCATTTGAATTGGGCGTTTTTAAAGTCGAAAGCATCATAGAAGTTTGGCAGTCGACGTCTTTTATGACCCAACATAAGCAGCCGTACACGCTGCAGATGCTTTGTGTCCAGGCCTCAGAGAAGGAAAGAAAAAAAAAAAAAAAAAAATGGGTTTCCCTTCCGTGGTAGTCTAGGATTCATTCATTCGACCAGTGTGGACTAGAGTCACAAGCCACAAGTGAGGTGCTTTTTGAGTGGAACCCACTTATCAAAATCGAACAACATGATAAACTCTTTTTTAAGGCTAAATTGGTAGATACCTATATGCCATCAACAAAGTCCGTACCCCCTAAATGTCATTAGGTTCCATGTAAGAGAATATTACACAACTAAATTTTAGTCCAATAAAAATTGAATGTAATAGTAGGGCGGTTTGGACTTTTTGAAGTGGAGCCACTGCAAGAGTCCCACGATTTTATCATGAGTCCAAGGCTTCTACAAGGATTTGGACTTCCCTGCAAAAGCCGCCCCCACCACATTTGACATTTTGACCCTTCTTCCATGATTTTCTAAGTACTCGGCCGTGGCTTTCCTTGAAATTGCGTGTTCCCCTCCCAACTTATTTTATCAACCTCATTATACATACAATGGAAGACAATCGAATCGAAGAGAAGAGAAGAGAAGAAAAGAAAAGAAAAGAAAATCCAATAGTTTCCTCAGCGCTCTAATCCAAGCATCAGATTCAAATATGAGTAGATTTCAAGTTCTTGTTTTGCTGCTTATTATGGTTTTCACAGTCCAAACAATAGAGGCCTCTAGGCTTACAAACGATGTCATCAGGCAGAAGAGATCAGAGGCTTCTTCTGCTATTGCTTCCTTCATAGCAGGAATTCATGATTTGGGTCGGCAATTGGAAGGCTCAAGATCGACTTCTTCGTCGAAAAGTGTGGAAGAATCAAGTAAAAGAAGGATACTTGGGGCCAGCCCCAGCCCTGGTATTGGACATTCCTTTGTGAATCGAGGAAGAAAGGTTTTGGAGGTGCACTTCTGAAGTCACTTGCATTGAGATTTCTTCTGCTTGGATAAAGGTGAAATGGTCAAAGAAGAGAAAAGTGAACATGAAAAAGTACATGATAGCCATAAATTTATTCTTGTATGTTTTTCTTTATCTGAAAGAAAGGAAAAAAAAAAAAAAAAAGATTTGTATACAATTGAATTTGCAAGTAATGTATTTTGCATTTCCCTTGCAGATTTTTCCAATTGTTCAGGCACCATTTGAAATATGTTTGTATATACATTTAGAGATGAATTCTTATGAGAGGTATCTAATGGTTGTAGCATAGATATCTCTATCATCAATCCAACCGGCTCGGATGCATAACCCCCTATGAATTGACACTCATTCAAAGCTCAATAGCGAATCCAATCTCCATCGCTAAATTAGAAATGCATGAATGAATGCGTGTTGGTGATCCAAATCATCCAAATCGGAAAAAGTAGAAAGAAAAGAAAAGAAAAGTCCATTTATTTTTCTATCTGAACTGTCCTTACATAGTGGGATTCGTGTTCATTTCAAACGTTCCATCAGAGATGGGCAATGTGTTGAAAGTCACGACCATGTAGTTATCTGAACTCTTGGATCTTAGGACCACAAGGGGACATGTTAGTCAACATTGCACGTTCAAAAGTGGCATTGAACCGATCACATGATCGAAATGGTTCATGAAATGGAAGATATTTGGGAAAGGCAACTCCCCATACATTATATTGGTTGGTAGATGAAAGTGAAGTTGTCCATCACTCCTCACAGTTTTCATTTTTGGAAGGAAAAAAAACGTGCTATCCTTTCTGACTTTTTCTCATATAGAAACTTTTCCTTACCATCACCATTATTAGCCTTTTAATCCAGATCTATAAGTAAAATAATGTAGGCTAACTATGAAATTCAAACCATTTAGAAATCATGTGGTTCATGTATCATGGGATTCACATTAAGTGGCAGACTCAAGATTTTCGTTTGAGGGGTGTAGATCTTAGTAGGTAGTTTGGTTTTGGAGCAAACGGAGGATTTTCATGTGGATTTTAAGGGTGGATGCCTGATTTTTATTGAATTTTTTGAAGTGCACTGCAATTTAACGGGTGCGACTGCACCCACGTGATTGTGGGTGGGTCCGCCCCTGCCCACATTAGAATAAGTAGTTGGTAAGCATGAAAGTGAATTTTCCATCTAACTTATGTGGCGTGTTCTTCTGTTGGTCAAGTCATGAGGGATTCAAGGTGGAGTAAGACTTTTCGAGCAAGCATGGCTCCTTAAAATTGTTTAGGAGTTGGGATTTAAGTTGTTAAGCAGAAGATCTAAGTTTGAGATGAGCCCTACCATAAAATTATAATGTTATGTGGTACCAGTGAGGGGGGATTGTTAGGTGGGTGATTCTAAATGCACCCACATAAAGTGCTGAACACACCCACCTCTCTCTGTGAACAGTGATTTTAAAATCACTGTTCACAGAGAGAGGTGGGTGTTTTCAGCAAGAATGGTGGGTGCATTTAGAATCACCCTTGTTAGGTTCCTTGTATGACCCTGGTTGTCACCCCCATGTTCTTACTCATCCGTCTCTCAGGGTGGTTTCTGTGGGCCTCAGGACTCTTCTACCAAACCCCAACTAAATGCAAGTGGCCACATGGCTCAATTATCTAATTTGTTCTTGAATAAGCTCCATCAATACATGCCAAAAAAAGCTTCAACAGAATAAGATGCAATTGGGTGAAGGCACGAACCACTGATAGCTCTGTGGTAGAGGTACTTCAGTTTTTCAAGGGGCGACATGTTGATCCCTAATATCATAGATTAGATTATTATTACTGTCTGTACCTTCTAGTTCTACCCAAAAAAAAAACCTCCACTGTCTGTACCACCGAACAATGTAACAAAAAGGAAAATAGTTATTAATGGTGCTTTGTCTAATGCTGCAATGGGAAGAAAATTTTCTCTAATTATTATTGTGAGCCACTTTTTTAGGGGTTTAATTTTTTGCATGAGATGGGTGAGGATTTTGGTTTTCCATTTGGCCGGGTTAAGTGTTATTTGAAAAGCAAAATTCCAAAAAAAAAAAAAAAAAAAAAAAAAAAAACAGAATATCCTCTACCTATTCAAATTTACCCTATTTTTTTGCCAGATGGGTGAGTGGTACAAATTTTGTAAGACTACATACCTACCTAAGGATCGACCCTTGGCAAATGTGTGAGATGGGATACCCTTCGCACTGTCCTATCCTGAGTTTCTCAAACTCACCCTATTGGTTATGTCGTATGCAGATGTGTGCGCATTTGCTACAATATTTGGTATGCGGATGAACTGGCTGAGCCGAGGAGACGATTTTTACATGTTCTCTGCACATCTGTGCTGATTGTCACGCACGAGCTAGTGAAATTCAGGGGTCCAGCCTTTGGGGATGATCCGTGATCCCACGAGAGTGTGTGCGGAGGTGAATATTTTCCCAGTTTGTGGTATCAATGAAAAAAAAGAAAAAGCATGCCAATTTTTTTTCGGACTTGTTTTCCAATGTCTGGTATGAAATTTTCTAGAAATAAAAATAACCTTTTGGCTTGATTCTTCACAAATTCATGAAAAAGCCTTTTTTATGTAAGCACAGTAAAGTTGGAACATTCAGGGAAAAAAGAAAAAGTCCATGTACCTCCTTTTCCATGAACACTATATGAGCAAGACACAACAAGCACATTTGGTCACATGGGAGGAATCCACATTGCCCCCAGAATATGGAGTCCTCATTGATGATTTGTATCACTGAGGATTTCACACCAATACCAGTGTGTATTGATCATGTAGTAATATTGGTGCATAAATTTGCAAAAAAAAAAAAAAGAAAAGAAAAGAAAAGAAGACCCGAGGGGGGTGGGGAGGGTTGTTTAATATAGTAAAAGATGAGGATTTTCACTGGGCCCTCCTATAAGGGTACCCAACTTCACCTAGCCCACAAAAAAACCCAAAAAAATGAGGGCTTTTATTGTTCTTAAAAAGCCTAAGGGCCGTGCCTTGAGCTTGGCCAATAGTGGTCTTGACCCGGTTTGGCTCTACCCGGCCCTCCTATTTTTCTTAATTATATATGTGGATTTATACGAACATTTATGTGGGCATATTTGAGCATATTGTTTCTTATGTGGTTCTTATATTATTTTTTCTATATGATTGTTATGTCATTTTCATGTGATTCTCAAGTAAATAAGTCATGTATGATGATTTTTGTGTTATGTTTTTTTATTTTTTTGCGATGGCTTATCTACATACAATTATTGTTATATATATATATATATATATATATATATATATATATATATAAACTATGTGTGCATATTTGAGCATGTTTCTTATGTGAGTTCATATGCGATTCTTATATTGATTTTTCTATATGATTGTTATGTCATTTTCATGTGCTTCTCAAGTAAATAAGCCACGCATGATTTTTATGTTATTTTTTGTTATTTATTTGCTATGGCTTATCTACATATGTGGGTTTATTTTATCGTAATTCTTATGTGATTCTTGGGATCATTTCCCTCTAGTTAATGGGTTCAATATTTAGCTTTGTGTGTATTCAAATTTGACTCCAATGACCCACCTCTTGGATGGGCCATAGCATGGAAGATAAATTGTTATAAAATTCCAATGGCATGATGTATAGGAAATTATGAGACATTTTCTTTCTTTTTGTTCATATAGGATCAGTTATTTATTTATTTTCAGTATTAAATTCATAAGAATTCAATGCAATAGTAAATGATTGCCTAGCCATTATTTTACTAAATCAGATTGTAGTAAAATGAGATTTTCATGTCCATATTGCTTGTTGCATTGCATTGATGGATTCAAACTTGGACAAAGGAGGGTTAGCGTCACATTTATGCAAGGTGTGCCTCATGGCATTGTAGACAAAAAATAAATAAATAAAACTTCTTCTCTTCACTGGGGTGACTCTACCCTGTAAGGGCATGTAAAGGGCCTAAATAGTACAAGCTCTCTTTAAGGCTTTGGCCCGCCTTAGGGCCTACTGGAGCTACAGGTGAGAATTGAGACATTCTTTATTGATTTATGATTTTGAAGGATGCCAGAAGAAGCCTCACCAACTGCTTCAAGATAGTCACTTTTTGGCCACCTTTGATCCTATGCTTCTAACAACTGCTATTTCTCTTCTCATTTTGGATAGAATAATTCTGGATCATGTTGGGAATCAGAGAGTCTTTTTGTTGAGGCCCTTAAATCTATTAACTGGGCCCATTTATAAAATCTAATCTGCTTAAAATTGGTGTCCCTCTGTGTATTCACTTCAGGATTAAATTCCACTTCAATCAAAGTTGTCGATATATGGTCAATTTGATTGCGTGCATATTGCATAATTTATTTTATAAGTAGGTCCTTCCAATGGATTTATGAACCCGGACAAATAGGGCCTGTTTGGTTACAAACATTCCTAGCAAGATTTCTCTTTAATATAGAATTTTGACAGCATTACAGCTATAATTCCAAATGATTTGTTTTGTTGAGGAAAGTTTCGTAAACTAGAATTTCAAATGTTAGTTTTGCCATGTAGAATTCCCAGGTATCTACGTTTTAGAATGCCGCTCAGCAATTGTCATTCTTGAATTCCACTAAGAGGGATAGCGTTTGGAATTCTCCAAATGCTTAAGAACTCCCAGAATGCTTGCAATCAAATAGGACCCCTTAGGGCATGCTTCTTAATTTATTCAGAATTTATGATTGGAATTTGTATTGTTAGGGGATTTAAATACAGTGAGGTGATACTATGTTCTATTGGTGGAATTTTAAATTCCCGCCACTTGAAAAGTCAAAAGTATAGTAGTTTTTGGAATTCTCAAAATTCCATCCTCCTTGGCATTTCTAAACGCGCAAGTGGAGAGGAGGATTCATGAATTCTACTTAGGGGAAAGCTTTTGGAGAATTTACAATTTTGCCGGACATGAATTCTTCAAATTCCGGTTAAGAAATAGGCCCAAGCCGAGTTCATGTAAAAAAAAAAAATTGTAGATTCTCCAAAAGCTATCGTTGGGATTGGAATTGTTGAATCCTCCTCTTCGGTGGAGCATCTGCAAATGCCAAGGACGCTCACAATTCTAAAGGTCATTTGATACTTTTCAAGTGGCCACATATTAGGAATTCTAGCAAAAAAACATGAAATTTTCAAATGCCAAGGGGCTAAGTCATCATCACATCATATCTATGAGTTTCCAACATCACAAATTTCCGTCAGAAATTTTGTAGTATAGGAAATTTCTTTAATTCCCATCTTACATCCACCAGGCTTTTTTTTATATTCTCAAATAAAATGCCTCTGTTTTTTGTTTTTACACCTGGAATACAAAACATATAACCCACAAAATATCAGATTCCCAAAGACCCATTAATACTATTAAGAAGCAAAAGATGAACTGTTGCAGTTCCCTGAAGGGATGATAATATGTCTATGTCATGCCTTCATACATTACCCTTTTTTTTCCTGCAAATATATGACACTTAATGTTAGTTCAAGCTAGTATAGTCTATTTCCAAGGATAATTGTAGATGAAGGGCATTTTCATCATTTTTATCAATTCTCGAAAAAAAAATGATTAAAATATTAGAAATAAAGAAAGATCATGGATCTATCTAGCATTGATGGATACCTCATGGGAGCTTTATCCCTATTCCTCCTTAAGACACCATTGATGGGGGACCACTTACTAGATATTCCTAACATAAAAGGCCTTCTCGACGGTAAACTACCAATCAAGGTGGCTGAGCGATATTGATCGAAGAGTATTGGTACATATATATTTAAAAAATAAAATAGATTGTAATTTGTAAATATTATAAAAAAGGGTGGCTGAATCTAAATTTTCATATATTCTATCAATTGACTTTTCTAATCATCAATTTTCAGACAATGATGCAATTACTAACTCCACTCCTTTTGATTAAATATAAACCATCCGTGTGGCCTAACAATCATTTGTTCCCAGCAAATCTTGTTCTCCCATAAACTTTATGACTTGTTTAGAAGTCTGTTAATCAAGTGTACATGTAAATGAAAAGTTCGAGTCTTCATAAAACCAAAAAGTTATCCATAAGTGATAGTTGTTTGTTTCCTTAATTATTCCCGGTAATTAGATTTACAAGTAAACTAAATACCAATCAAGCAATTGAGTTTTAACCATTGTGGTTGTGTTGGATAAACTGCCCAATGAGTATGTACATTGACCTCCTTTTCCGTGAAATTGTGGAAAATTTAGTTTATTTTATGCTTTTTTTTGTATGTGTGTGGGAAAAGTGGTTACACCTAGGGGTGTACACGGATTGAATTGGTACAGATTAGGTCAAATCCATCACCAATCCGTTACCTACGAATTGATGGATCTGGAATCCGTCACCAATCCATAGTTGTTAAAAACCGATCCGATCCGATCCGATCCGTGGAGGACCGAGTCTGATCGGATTAGTCCTTTCAATCCGTTGAATCTAATGTTAAAGAAAATTTTAAGAGCATGCTCTCAGGGCTAGGGTAAAATTTGGTCTAGGGCTTCATTTGTTATACTTATGTATAAAAGTGAATTACATTTTGACCCTTGGAGTTTTTTCTTCTTTTATATTTAGACCTCTTAACTTATATTTAAACCCCTTAAGTTATTTTTATGTATATTTAATGTCAACGTATCGGATCGGATTGAATCCGTGGATTGAGGATGAAATCCGTCATCGATCTGTTACTAACAGATTACAAGACTTTCAATCCGTCACCAATTTGTTTAGCTTCGGTTCGGTTAAAAATCTGCGGATCAGATCGAATAGATCTTACGGATCGACGGATTTTTTGTGCACCCCTAATTGCACCAAACAAAAAAAAAAATTCATTGCGGAAAAGCAACCAATCCTTTTCTGTGGAAACATGGCTGCGCAAGCGTCCAAAGATTCATCGAAGAAACTTGGATTTATCCCAATTAAAGAAGTTAGGTAGGTACTCCAATACATGTGATGTAGCCCTTCAATGCTCATCCCTTTCTCCATAAGGCAGCTCAAAGACAGTGGTTCATTTGGGTCCCTCTTTTTATAAATGCTAAATAGACGAATGACAGAGAAATACATCCAGGCCTAAATAAACATACAAGAACCCGGCCCACCATCAGACGTCAGCTGTATTGGATGATTTGGGTAGGCCCCACCAATCCAATCACAGAATGTGAAAGATGAGAGAATACACAAGATGCATGAGGGGTTTTAAGGCCATTCTTAGTCCTCCAAAGCTGTGATTTTCATTTCCTCCAAGGAGAAACTGGCCACACCGTTTCCTTGTGTCATGAACTCAGGAACCAAACGCACAACACAGAGGAATTACAATGGGAGGCATTGTCATAGTGCCCTTGGATTTGGAGAATGTGCAGTTTCCTGATGTCTCCAACTCCATACATTTGGACCCATGTCTTGGTTATCACATGGGTTGATATGATGGCTACTGCCATGGATGGAGATGCCAATCACCAGTCCCCCATTTGAATTGGAAGGTCATACCAACTCATTATTTTTTGTTATATTTCCATCTGAAATCCTCTTTTAGTAGCATGGTCTTGAAAACTCAGTCTTGGCTGCTACACTAAAGGCTGATATATATCACACACTATGTAGTGTTCTTGAACCATCAATTGTGTCACTATAGATGGTCTCATGTTTCATCCAAAACTTGAATGTCAAATGGTTTTTAGAGAGCTCTAACAGATGCTAAACAAATCAACTTACTAAACAAATCAACTAAACTGCCTAAGAAGGGGTTTTATATATATGGTTCTTAAATAGAAACCCTATGACCAAAATGACAGTAAGGTGACTATATATCGAACTGATACAAATCATTATGCAACAGCTGTTATTTGAAACCATGTTAGAACCCTTTAAATTTTGGTGGGGTTAGCTCATAATGGCCTACATATAGTACAATTTGGTGATTGAAAGCTGGACAATGTCTTTGTTGATTTTCAGTATTACTAGACTAATGAGATTTCGCGGCATCGCTTCCTTGTTTCATGAACTAATGATCTTCCTTTTGAATTTTGTGAGAATGTGAGAATGTCAAGGGCATCATCTTTCTTAAGTGACAATCCACACCCCCACTTTATTTTTCATGACCCTAGTCAAACCACTTCCCAACCTAAAACCACTAGAAAAAGCTGAGTCAGTTGCACCTCACTTTTCAATGAAATCCAACACCCACATCTTTGTTTGAGATATCAAGAGATCATATTCATACTCTCCCTCCTAAAAAGAAGATCTCCCTTTACACCCAATTCCCTATCTTCACACCCATCAACTCCAATTAAACTCATCACCTCAATTATAATGCATAAACTACTCATGTGCCCTACACAGTATCCTCCCAAACAAAACGCTAGAGGACATCACCCTCCTATCTAACCCAACCCATGGATTAAGGGTCCCACCCACAATAGTCTCTCTCACCCACTCCTACCTGGCCACCCCAACCTTTGAGTGACAAGTGTCACCGTGTGGTGGTGTTATCTCGCTCCTCTTTTGATTCCTATGCAATACCAATCATTTGCTGACAAGTGCCACTGGTCAAGTAGGGAAGGCAACAACTGGATTGGGAGGGGCCCAGTAAACTCAGCCAGCCCGTTTGTGTTTTGGGCCTGGATCATGAGCAGGTCGAAGACCAGTCCATTACGGTGAAGACCAGGATTGTCTAGAGCATCAATCAAGTCTAAGTTAGATCCAAACCAAATGAACCCACTGTTTGATCAAGATTTAATACAATGAGCCAGGCCAAAATTTGTCTAGGTCCTAACCTGAAGGACATGTGTATTCCTCACAATGGGCTTTTCGATGGCCTGGCCCATTGACAGTGCAAAATACAATCCACCCATAAAACATCCAGTTGTTAGTCCTTGGTACCTACTAAGTGGATCCAATCATGGACAAGTATGTGGAACCCATGGGCTTGGTCACATTATTGAAATTAGAGGAGAGATGGGTGGGGGCCAAGTCCTAAATGATGAAACCAAAAGCCAAAGTACATACCATGGTGCAATTATTCAAGCCATAGATTTCATCCTAAGCAAGAGCATTTCTTCTCCTTTTCTTTTTCTCTTCCCCTCACCTCTACAAAAGGAAAAAGCATAATAACAACATCATCTCTTACCAAAGTTTAGGTAGTTGATTCCCAAACTGATAGAAAAAGAGAAAAAAGAGCATTCATTCTCTTAATCTATCTTTTCCTTCTCTCTCTCTCTCTCTCTCTCTCTCTGTAAAAGACCTGTATACACACACAGGGGGAGAGAGAGTAGGCATGAAGGACACCATCAGATGCTGCATCTCTTGTATCCTTCCCTGTGGTGCACTCGACGTAATCCGAATAGTTCACTCAAACGGGCGAGTCGAAGAACTCAGCAAGACGGTTCGAGCTGGTGAGATCATGAAAGCCAATCCAAAACATGTCCTCAGGAAGTCGTCCATGTCTTCATCATCAGAAGGGGTCGTCTCAAAAATTGTGATATTGCCACCTGACGCAGAGCTGCAGAGAGGGAAGATCTACTTCCTCATGCCCGTTTCGTCTCTCCCGGAGAAAACCAAGTCGGCGTCGACAAGGAAGAAGAAGAAGAGAGAAGCCCAGAACAACCACAACATCAACACCACCAGCAATGGAAGCTCAGTTGGTGTAACAAAGCTTCTTGTATCAGATCACTACTTATCTGAGATTCTATCAGAGAGGATATCGACGCAGAGGGATCGGCGGCGAGGCCGAGTTGGCGTGTGGAGGCCGCATTTGGAGAGCATATCAGAGATCTCAAATGCTAATGGTCTTTAAAGTCCGGCTCTTAATTCTTCTGAACTTCACTTGGGTGAGGATGATCTCTTTGTATATATGCATATATGGAGATTAAAAAAACTGCCATCTTTGTTATGTTATTGTTTTGGGCTTTCTCTATTGGGGTTTTTGAATTTTGGGTGTTAGTTCTAAAGGATTGTGTTTGGGCATCGGCATGAGAATTGAATGGAATTCTGCCTGCCGACGTTCGAGCTGATGGTTGGTTGTTAGATCTCTTTTTAGTGTTCTTAGTTGCAGAGGAATTCATGGTTGATGAAGGGATTGTTTTGTAAGAGATGGAAGAGAGAGAGGGAGCTGGATACAGCTCTGAATGCTTGTTTTCTTTCGTGGGGTGAATTGTATGTGAGAGGAGACTGTTATTACTCCAAGTCCCTACATCTACTGTTCATCGTTTAGAAATAAAAATTATTAAATGAGTGAAGTACAATTTATGACAATGACCTTTGGTGCACTCTAATTCTTGCTCAGTGTGGGTTCTCTTGTTCTTGGAATCACTGGCAATTTGGTGATGCTTTTGAGCATGGTTTAATTATTAAAATCTGAATAGTTTGGATAAACTAAAAAAAAGTGTTTTCACCTCTTGTGCTGTCCGCGGCTAAATTTAATTTTAATAAAAGTTGAGTCCATTATCAAAATGATCAATCATAAAAGTGATAGCAATTATTAGACTGATCATGTGATCAGTCTAATAACGAACTTGGCTTTTATTGAAGTGAGATTTGAAGACAACACATATGAGAAGGGGCATTTATTTTAAACATTTTCGATTTTATTAAGGGAGCCCATTATAGAGTATCACCAAAATTTTAGTGATGTGGTATGTACACACACGCCTCACACTCACGCTACCTAAGTTTCTGTCCAACTGATGAAGGGTCTATCCAAGTTTCTGTCCAACACATGAGGGGTCTATCCTGAAATGTATTTGTTGATAAAAAGATGCCTCAACACTAAGCTACCAACTCCATCTTTGAATGTGTGTTGTCAAACATGTAGTTGACCCTATGCAGTATAATCCCATTCCAAAGAGATTTGTTGCTTATTTGCACTCTTGTAGGGTCCTTTAAAATCATTGTTAGATTATTATTCTTTATTGTATTTATTAGATTTGTTTAATAATTGCTTTGAGTTGTAATAGAAGTAGAGTTTTATTATTATTATTATTACAAATATGAATTTTAGTGTAAGTGAAAAATATTTTATTTTTTGTTAGAAAAACATAATATTTTTTTATGTGGTTCTCATGTTGAATACTGTGATTGTAAAAGAGGGTTTTCTGATCCTTCTTTAATCCTCTACACAAAGGTATTTTTCTATTTAATGTTATATACTTTTTATTAAAAAAAAGAATTTCTCTCTATTTCCTTTTCTACGAATCTACATATCTATGCATGGACAAATTTAAAAAGGTATACTCATGTGGTACTATACATCTTGATATGCATAGACTCTGTACTACATGATCATTTTGAATGAGGGAAAAAAGGAGGAGAAGATGGAGATAGGGAAAATTATCCATGAGCTGAAATTTGTACATTTATAGTCATTTTTCTCCTTTAGTTTTCTTTGCTTTTTTTTTCTCCATCTCCACATCCAAACAGTAGACAAGAATCAAATCCCGAAACACTACTCATTGCTATCTTTCCTTCTATAACATACACAACTGGCATCGTCAAAAAATGCTGGAGGATAAAAGGAATAACAAAACCACTGCTCTTCAATTTCCACTGCAGGTGAGGATTTTATTCTCTGGAAAGTGATATCGTCAGACCCATCTTAAGGACAAAATGAGACTCTCCTTTATATGTTGATGGATTTGGCTCATCAAATAAATAAGAAGGGAGAGTGATGTCACCTGATATCATCTATTTTGGCATTTCCTTTTAGCTCCTCCTCCTATGTGGGCCAACAAAGGAGATATAGTACTCTCTTTTTTCGGTTTCAAGGTTTAACCATATCCACTTCACCAAGTGGAAAAAGGAAGGTGGCACAGCTAAGCTGGTGCACAACTCTGTTTTGTCTCCCTTCACATTGCTAGTGCTTCCAAGGCCCTGTTTGAATAAGAGAAATTTGAAATTTCATGGGGGTGAAAGTTCCAATCCTCAGATGCTGCTGGTCCAAGGCTTTGAATCCTTCCAAGGGCCTGTTATAAGAGAAATTCTCAATGTGAAAATTGAAGTCATTCTTTCCATGTCTCTTTGATTTCTCTGATTTCTTTGCTTAATAGAGAGAGTTTACAAAAACCACCAACAATTTTTACAGTAAAAAAGATTAATTAATAGTGTTTGAAATGCTACAAAGTCTAAATTATTTGATAAAAACTTGGAAGGGTTTTAAAATAACCCACACAAAAATCCCTCACACTAATGCCATGAAACAGACCCGATTCCAGCTGCTTGTGAATTTCTAGCTCAAACTGCGAGTGAAACTAATATGGGTCTCATCAGCTACAATACCCTATTAATAGTTAGACAGAAATTTTGTACATCCAAACAATAGGTGGGCTACTAAACTTAGCTACCTTTAGAGAAAGTGATGTTGGATGCCATGGTGGTTATGGTACAAAGTTAAAAGTATTTTCAGTGAAGTGGATAAAGTATAGATAAAGGGTCATAGATAGATTTCTCTACTCTCTCACTCTATGTGGTGTAGAAGAAGTGGATAGTAATAAAAATAAAGGTGTACAATAATTCAAGTGCGCCTTTCTCTTTCCACCGTTTGCAGCCGTCTCTGTCTCTACCTTTTGCTTTGATATCTTTCATTCCATGTGTATACTCCAATGTGCCTTTTTTTTTTTTTTTTTCCCTTCTTTGTTTTTACCCTCACAATGAAAAGAAAAGAGAGGGGTCTTCTCTGCAGAGATCCCAGATATCTCTTTGACAAATACAAGTCCCCACTCCCACTGGCCTACAGTACATGGAAAGGGAGTGAGCTGGGACTACAAACGTGCTTCCATATAATCCACTAGACTGTACCAACTCATCCACAATAGTACCTTCTTTCAGTTGCAGCTATCTCAAATTAATGTGCCTAAATCCGCACCTTTCAATTGCAAGACACCAAAAAGATCTAGCCAACCACCCTCCCCTAAAATTCGGCAAGCGGAATGGGATGGGTAAGATTGTGGTATCAATATAGGGGAGTTACTGCCGACATTTTAGTTGAACTAACCGTGCCGTAAATAGTATTCAATTCCTTTTTCATTTCAGCGGGAATGGTCTGAATTTATCGTTTCGGTCCTTCAACTTAAATGGGACTGGAAAAAAAAAGGGTAAATTAGCCAAAAGTCCTTGAACACGGTCTTCTAAGGCATCAAGGACAACTACTTTTTCTCTAATGTCTATAGTCCAGACAGCTGGAGATACTTTAGTGAGAGATCCCTAATATGCCACGTCATGTATTTTCATGACTAATTTGCCCCATTCAACTGTGCCAGAAAACTCCTTCCTTCTTCTTCTCTCATTTTCCATTTTCCATTCAATTCCATAGTTGCAGAATATCGTTGCAGAGCACCTTCCGTCGCCACCATGACTTCCGATTCTCTCTCTTTCATTTCTTCAAAGATAGACACAGTTTACTTTATCTTGCTCTTTCATCTGAAGTTTCTTCCAAATCTCTCTTTCTCTCTACAACTGATTTGAAAGAGAGCATTTTGCATTTTTTTCTTGTTTCCTCCATCTCTTTTCTCGATTGGATTGTGGTCATCAAGTGTTTTTGTTTTAGATTTCGATTTTTATTAGAATCTGATTTTCCGTATTCTAACTTTTGGTGTCGCCGAGCTCAGATAAATTTCCCAGAATCTCTGATAAACTGGACAGAAACTCAGATAAATTTGTCGAAGTTCTGCCAGAAACTCAGATAAATTTATCTGAATTTTGGCAAATTTATCTGAGTTTCTGGCACAACTCAGATAAATTTATCTGAGTTTCTGGCAGAAGTCAGACAAATTTATCTGAGTTTTGAAGAACTTTTCTGAGTTTCAAACAAATAGCTATGTGAAGTGGTGCCATCTGACGACCCACATCCATCCCTCCTTTCTTATTGCAGTGGTTGTGATTTATTATTCGCGTTTTCTTTCTCTACCAGTAGACAGAAGGAGCAGGAGCAGGGAACTATGGGAGAAACCAAACATGTTCTGGTTGTTATATTTACAAGGTATCATGTGTCCTAATTTCAAGAAAGCCCAAGTCAGTCAATCTGTAAGTGGTTTTAACATGTGAAAGGATAGTCCAGGACCACAGTCTACAGGCTACATATCTGATCATAACCATGGTTTAAATAGTGAGAAGATTGCCTTAGAAGACTGATAAATTTATCTGAGTTTTATCTGAGTTTTGAAAACTCAGATAAATTTGTTTGAGTTTTGCTTTTGTTGACATGTACAAGAGCGTTTTTGTCCATTTCAGTTACAAGAGGACGGTTGTCAGTATGATAAAGTATTGTGGATCGCTTGCAATAAAAATCACAGTTGAGGAACCTCCGCCCAAATGCCCCAAAAAAAAATCGGTTTGAACTCCGGTCATTTCAGCTGTCCATTTCAATTCGTGGCACAATTCTCATTTTTAAAAAAAAAAATCCTCAATATTCATAGCAAGAAACATGCATATAATTTATATTTTATTTATGTTTTTTATTATATATATATGTATATATTTTTTTAATATTTTATTATTTCGAAAAGTTACTCGGAAAAGTTTCGTCGAATTTTTAAAATACTAAAATATTTCATCTTAAATGCTCGACCGAAATGATGATAGAAATGGAATGGAAAACTATGCAGGTATTCATCATCTAGTAACATACTAGAACACTCACAAAATACATTGGATGTGATACTTGATGCATGTTTTCTAGCACAGTTTGTGGCACAATCCATGTGTCTGCGTTTGTATAATAGATGTACATGAGAGAGTCGTCGCTCATCAAGAGCCCAGTAGTCGCGGTCTGAGATTGATCCTTGAAATGACCTGTTGAAGAAAATTATGAACGTAGTCATAATTAGCCAAATCGAACTATTTGATGAGTCCAAACAGATTTAACTCCATTGGATTTCCTGCTTATCCAACACAGGATCTATAAAGTTTTGACCATTCAAACTTGTATCATATTCCCCCGTTTGAAAACGACTCGACCTTAAGTTGGTCTTCTCTTTTGTCACTTTCTCTTCTTTGCTTCCACTTAATTTTTACCATTACATCTCCTTGAAAGTCTGAATCTTTGAATCTGATCGTGGGCTGTCGGATCATAAACTTCTCATAACATGTACCACCACTATCATATAGAATCTGTGTCCAAATGCTCTCCTTATTTGTGGGCCTTAGCCAAATTGTATCAGTTTGGATTACCATTTGATTGTGATTTGTGAGGTTGATCAAACATAACATAAATGAATAGACTACAATTTACAAGGGAGCAGAATTGCCTGTTTTACACCTGATGAATGTGATGGTGGCCCATTTAAGATTGGAATGAAGTCCCAACTCTGCTTCAATACTTCAGGAAACAGTTACTCCAAGCCATTTACATTTCAATGGTGGGCCCCACTGATAGATTTATAGGCCTGGTCTCTGACAATTAAATCTCAGAGGCCAGCCTAAGGATCCAAATTCTATCAGCTGACTTGACTCCTCCCATGATGGCCTCCTCTTCACCCAGAATATTTTCAAGTTGCATGCCTGTAACCTCACCCTATCTGATGTGTATTATACTTAAGACTTTCTCAATACAGAGAGAACCCCACGAAACCTCAAATAAATCTATAAAACATTGTCTTCAAAGAAACATACTCCACAAACTTCCATCATTAAAGTCATGGCCCCTTACTGTGGTTGCACGCCACAATCTAGGGGACCACTGTTCTTAAACAGTGTGTTTGCACTACACATTAAGATACAAAATATGTTGTTTTAAATGCTCATAATCTCCATTGGCTCACAAGTTAAAATATAAAAGCATCTCTAGAACAAATGCAATTATACAAAGAAAGATCTCTTTGGGGAAGAAGGTCCATGAGAGCCCCTGCGAGCCTATTGACTTGTGTATTTGGCTGGGTATTTGCCGGCACTTGCCTCTAGATGTGAGCAATGCCACTTTTTTTTATCTGCATGTGGCACTTTGATGCAGTCGTTTATGTATTAGTAAATCTTCCTTTTGGTGAGCATCAATCAGAAATTGGAAACCAAAGTCCTGATGGTTGCACATGTTTCTACTTTAGTATTAAGGATGTTGTTGATTTCACAGCATGTAATCATAATAATGTTTCTGTATTAACTGTAAAGAGGCTAAGCTAGATCTTTCATGTTGGCTCTGTCTGAAAATAAAATAGTTGTGGCTCATGCCTGGAAGCTGTCCTATATATGCTGATGCTTCCAAGAAGAGTGGAGTCCGGCCCCCTATTTTTTTTTTTTCCAGATTGGAAGACTCATAACCTTTGATTTGCAGCCTAGGTAAGGTTAAAAAAAAATTGTTCAGGTCAAACAAAAAAATTACCCTCATAGAGGTAGGTTAAAAAATTCCAACCGAAATCAGGTTAGTGGATATTTCGGCCACTCAAACTAATTTGCTAATGAGAATGTCATTTATATTGAAAATATTTCTACCTTAACACGGGTAAAGGTTCCAATAACTAAATCTCAATTGAATATCAATTAGACGTGATTAACTAGTGACAAACCCTAAATCCGTTTAAAAATCAATCAAACCACAAAGAGAGAAGGACAAGCAATTTATACGTGGAAAACCCTACTCGGAAAAAAACCACAGGCCTTACCGTCTGGGCCAACAAGCAACCAATCACTATATGAAAAACGAAGATTACAAGAACACTTACAACCCTTTATCCAGTTATTGACTCAACCTAAGGATTGCTTCAGATCTTGTTGACAACTCGTCATAAGTCTTCACCGTGCTTGAACAAAACCGCCTTCAAGAAGGAGGATGGAAACAGACCCAAAACTTGAACTTCAGGACAGTAGAACTAGAAGCCTTGGGGGGGAACTTGATGGATCTCTCAAATCTTCTCTAGAATATATTCTTGATCAGTGTATCTTAACAAGAGAGAGACAAAACCTTTTATAATCTTCAATTCGTGTTTCAATGGCTTAAGGAATAGAAGGTTGCCTTGAAAGAACTTAGAAAGTGGAGTTCGGCTCAAAATAGAATTCCGCAAGTTCGCTCGAGCAGACAAAAGAATTCGCTCGAGCGAACTGCTCACTGGATGTAAACGTTCAGCACAGAACTTGCTTGAGTCGAGCGAACATAAATCTTGGTCGAGCGAACTTCTTTCTGTGAGGAGCTCGCTCGAGCGGTCACATGGTTTGCTCGAGCGTATTGCATTCTATCTTCAAATAATTAATCCAGAGACTGGATAGCTCGAGCGGACTGGAGAATGGGTCGAGCGAAGGCAACACCGTGAAGGGTCCACTCGAGCGAATGTAGGTTCGCTCGAGTGACCTCTGTAAATCTCTATGATCCGGAATTCTTTCTATTTTCTGAAGCAGATCTTGTGCAGTCCTTTTTCTAATGGAAATACAAAATTAGGAAACCTCAAGTTTTGTCCATTACCCTATGAATTAGCCAACTAAAAACTTTTACAATCTCCCCCTTTGACAATTAATTGATAAAACACCTAATACAAGAAAATTTCTACCCATCTCACACTAAACTCAGCCGAACTAAAATTCTTCCAAAATGTGACAATTCATGTGGCAATTCATTGAATAACTGCAAAGACTTTCACTTAAAGATCAAGTGAAAAATCATAGAAAAATAATGATCACATCACACTTATTGACTCCCCCTTTTTGTACATAAATTGACAAAGATAAACAGAAAGGAGAGCAAACAAATAGAATATGATAAGCAGTAGAGAGTTGTTCAAATATAATAAAGCAGGTAAAATGAACATCAAAATTATCAACAAAGTATCATAAGGCAACACAAAAACAAAAATCCCAAAACTTGAACTTCGGGACAGTAAAACTAGAAGCTTTGGGGGGAACTTGATGGATCTCTCAAATCCTCTCTAGAATATATTCTTGATCAGTGTATGTTAACAAGAGAGAGACAAAGCCTTTTATAATCTTCAATTCGTGTTTCAATGGCTTAACGAATAGAAGGTTGCCTTGAAAGAACTTAGAAAGTGGAGTTCGGCTCAAAATAGAATTCCGCAGGTTTGCTCGAGAGGACAAGAGAGTTCGCTCGAGCGAACTGTCCACTGGATGTAAACGTTCAGCACAGAACTTGCTTTAGTCGAGCGAACATAAATCTGGGTTAAGCGAACTTCTTTCCGTGAGGGGTTCGCTCGAGCGGTCACATGGTACGCTCGAGCAGACTGCGTTCCGTCTTCAAATAATCAATCCAGAAACTGGATAGCTCGAGCAAACTGGAGAATGGGTTGAGTGAAGGGTCCGCTCGAGCAAATGTAGGTTCGAGCAAATGTAGGTTCGCTCAAGCGACCTCTGTAAATCTCCATGATCCGGAATTCTTTCTATTTTCTGGAACAGATCTTGTGCAGTCCTTTTTCTAATGGAAACACAAACTTAGGAAACCCCAAGTTTTGTCTATTACCCTATGAATTAGCCAACTAAAAACTTTTACATATGTAAGTAGTACAAATCTACCATTTTTCTTAAATTGTAAAATGAAATCATGTGTTAAATCTCAACATCATGGGGAGGTTTGTTATCGTATTTTCTTGAAAGTCGGGTTGTGCATAGATTCACCCTGATTTGCTCTAAACACATCAATCATGAACCCTATTTTCTAAGGGCTTGTTTGTATAATGCCGCGGAAGATAGAATCCGCGTTTCTTCTTCCATGAAAATAGATTTTCGAAAAGGACGTTAACAGAAGTGGATACCATCAATTCCTTTAAAAAAAAAAAAAACCAGTAATGTGCCACTACCTGTTAAAGAGGAATTAAAAAAATAACAAAATGTAATGAAGAAATTAATTGAATTTTATTCACCAAATAGACTAAAGCCAAACTTTCTGTGTCAAAAAGAAGAACATGCCCCATGTTTAAATACATATTAAGAAAACAGCAGACATACTCCAAGAACAACAATGAATACAGTTTGCAATCTATATTACTCAAATCTTCTAGTGTAGAAATATCGTGTTTATCTATAGTTCCCAAACTGACCTATGTTATAAATCATAAAGAGTATGGGTTTCATTTTGCCCATATCTATTGCATTATGACAGTACACAACATCAGGAATGAATCGCCAGTCATTGAAAATAAAGGTAGCATAACACAGAAAAATTCTTGGAGAGCCAAAGTCAGGAAATATTAATAACCATCAAGGTTCCTCCAACAATATTTGGTGGTTTTTCCAAATTTTAGGATGATCCATGCCTCCATGGCCTCTCTTTTGGGGGTTTTCATCGGTTGGGTCAAGTGATGCCCGGCCCGACTTGAGAAACACAGGCTGATATCTGGTCCACATACATAATGGGCCATAAACGTCAGCCCCAAGGCCACCCCTTTATTCAAGCAGGCCCTGCTAGATCAGCTTTTAAAAGTTGTTTGGGCTTTCTAGCAATTGTTTGGAGAAACCACCAAATTAAAAGCAGTTCTTATTTGGGCCGGGCTGGGTTTGGACTCTCTATCACTTAATCTAAGCCTGGTCAAATATTAAGTGATGGTAGTGGAGCGGCGTTTCTGCATGAAAGGCATGAAAAATTGGGTCGCTTTCCCACTGTAGAAATATTTTTCATTTTATGTTTGGTGTAGCCACTTTTTCTTTCAGAAAACGATCTAATATTACCACGATTCAGCAAGAAAGTATTATTTTCATGAAAAGAAGTCTAGAAATTGATTTTCCCCATACATACACAAACTTACTGTTACAAACACACTTTCTATCTGAAAATACCAATCACGTCTACTTTTGTGGCACAACTAATTACACAGCAACGCTAGCATGAACAGCACTTCTACAGGGAGAGGGAAAGAGTGTTTGAGGCCAAATGAATTCTAAGATCAATGGACACCAACCCAATAAAAAATAAAAGTGCTATATGATTGAGTTGAGAAGAATTCCATTAACCTTTAATAAAGGTTGGGTTTTTTTACATTTCATCTTGGGGATTTCCTAATATAAGTTTAAAAAAAAAGGAACTATTTCACTTAAATTAAAAATAAAATGCTGCTTAACTCCTTAATTTTAGACTCATAAAAATAAAACAAAACATAATAGTGATTTTAATCTCATAAGATATTTTCCATCTGTCCTGTTCAGAGTCAGTGATGACTTTTCACCAAAGTGTAGGATGGGGATGAAGGGTTGACATTTTTAAAAGACTTTTTGTGACCTTTTTTTTTTTTATATATATAACATGCTTTAATCAATCTTTTACCAAATAAGAAAACATGCTTTAACTAACCAATTTGTCAAGATTGTCAAGCTGTCAAATCGAACCAACTTGTTGCAAAACAGACAGATTTTTCAGTGAGATCTTGGATGATCATGATTATTAGTTTGATATTTCTGTTATGCTCTAGGTTTTGTTTTATAGATCCATCATCACACCCTTCTATAGGCCAATCACCCAAAGATTTTTTAATTTTATTTTTTAAAAATTATCCTTATGTCAGAAGTCATGATATTATGATAAATGCAGTGAGAATTTTCAATATTGAACATGGGCAGGATGATGAAGACAACAAGGATGATTAGATGATGATAATCAAAAGGCGGGTGGTTGTTACATTTATGCGAGCAATTATAGGAGATGGTGACAGCAAGGGCTTAAATTAATCAAAAGTGGGTCCGTTGTATGTGTTAAAGAGTAGATACCAAGGGGTTAAATTTCTCAAGGTAACTATAATAGAAATATGGCCTCATGATAGTGTAAAAAAAAAAAAAAAAAATATTTGTTAAGGGGTTGTTTGAATGATTCATAAGTGCAATGGTTATGCATCTTCATATTTATTTGCACTTTTATATGAATGCTAATGCGATGCATACATAATGTGATAAAATGGTGTATAAATAAAGCTAAATAAGGCCATTTACACACCAAATTTTCACACCTAAAGCGTTTAGAAAATGACTTTCACACCTACCTTGCAAAGGGTGCTAGTACAACTCTTACACGGTGATTGAATTCCTATAAGTCCTATCAACCACCCTTATTCTTTTTCATTTTTGTAGGGCCCATATTATAAATCAAGTTGTTTAGTTTATTTATTTGACTAATGAACACCAAGATTTTAACCAACGAGCGGTAGCTCATAAAAGACTCTATGCCAAAAATAGCGGAGAGATCTTGTGTTCAACACCTACCTTCATTGAACACCTCCCATGATTTTACTGGTACATGTAAATCAAGTGTCCCTTGGGCTCGGGCTTAAAATATATATAAATTTTGAGTAATTTGTGAAAAAACAAAAAACCTTTATATATATATATATATATATAGGGCCAGCTCTCCTAAGCTGCAGCTTAGCTTGTCTTAAGCTGAAACATGGCTGGTCCCACAAAATCAAAGTCGATTATGCTGTTTTTTGGATGATGATTGTCTCCAAAATCAAAATAAATCCAATCAGAACTGGATTTTTCAATTCCATTATGCAAAAAACAGATATAATCAAGTTTGATTTGTTGGACCAACACTATTTCAGCTTAGGAGAGCCCTGCTCATATATATATATATATATATATATATATACTAGTCATTGCCCGTGCCTGAAGGCACAACGCACCACGCTCTGAGCACAACTAAATCTAATTACTTTTCTTTTGACCACTAGTCATTGCCCGTGCCTGAAGGCACAACGCACCACGCACCACGCTCTGAGCACAACTAAATCTAATTACTTTTCTTTTGACCACCTAACAACTAACACAGCCCATAATTTAACAAATATAACTCAAATTTTCTATGTGGCCCATTGGATCAATTAGTTTCAAATCAAGCCCAATCGGATTTTATTTTTATAGGTAAAACAGCCCAGCCAATTGGACCCTTGTTTAACCACCATTGAATACCAGAAGTGGCCCACTACTATAAACAGTCTAGTTTAATTGCATGCAAGCCACGTTTGCATATGTTACCAAAACAATCCAAGTTAGCCCAGATTCCACAATCCGTGAAAAACATCATACATATGTGAAGGGGTAAACTGGCAAGTTGTGGGCCCAAATTCCACACCGTTTAATCACTCAATTGCAATCATAGCCGTGTATTTAATCATATCTTTACTTGCAAGGAAGTTTTGAAAAGATAATGGCAAGTTTCGTAATTTTACATAAAACCAAGGACACTTCCATATCCTTTGAGAAAAGATAATGGCAGGTTTCGTAATTTCACAGAAAATCAATGGCACTCCCGTATCCTCTTGTCCTTAGTAAAAAGTTACTACCCTTTGTTTTCAAATAATTACAAAATTACCAAGGTCTTGAATCCCTTCTCAGCCCTAGGATTTATGTACAAAAATAAGTACATAAATCCAAGGGTCCAAAATATCTAGGGATTCAAATACTGCTCTCCCTTATTTTATATATATGTGTGTGTGTGTGTGTGAAGTGCTCCTATGAGAGATACTCTCACCAACTTGGTGAGAGAAAGGGTGGAGGTCCTCACATTTAAGTTGGGGTCCTTGCATTTAAGTTGGTGAGAGCGGATATGGAAGTGAGGGCCCCCACCCATCTCTTATAAAGTTGATGAGAGTGTCTTTAATAAGAGCACTTCCCTATATATATTTATATATGATTTTTATGCATTTTTGTAGCCCCCTTCATTCATCATCGGAACCATTATTAACGGAAATGGAAGTAAATTTCCACCCTGCTGCCGAACGGATGAGGACTCGTCCATATCTCTGTCTGACCAACGAAGGCATTAAAGTTTTTTGCAGCGGGGGCAAATGCCCCCCATCAGCTCTCCTTCCGTGTTCCTTCTGTTTCCAATTCCAATCAACCAAACCAACTCAATCAAAACAAGAAGGATGAGATCAACGCTTTAACACCAATACCACGAACATGACAAGTCCATGGTATTGGTATTAGTATTGGTATTTGGTATTTGGTATTTGGTATCCCCCCACAATGCCACAAACAGCGAGAGAAACGAGGAATCTCTGCCACACACCCGCCAAATTCCCCAAACTACACTCCCCAAACTCCCAAAACTACATTTCTAACGTCTTCACCAAAAGCACAAAATCACTGAAAACAGATTGGGTTTCTTTGGTCATTTTGCACCTACCAGCTATAAAACCCCACTTTCTCCTCATTTCCCTTTCCCGTCCAAGGAAAAAACAAAACGGCATGGAAACGGATGGGGGGCATCCCAATCGCGCCGATCCGATCGGAGCCGTCGATCCGACCAGATGCGTGTGACGCAAGTAGCCCGGGCGCCAATGTCGGCCCACGCGCTTTCCCTCCCCCAACGGCGAGACCCGACCCCCTACCCGCCCAACCCCCACGTGCCCCTCACGCGCCTCTCCCCTGCCCAGCCGGCGCTTCTTCCTTCCTGCCCCTCACCGACATCTCTCTTTCCCCCCCTCTCTCTCTCTAACAAACGCGTACAGATAGATAGGTCGGTAGAGAGAGAGAGAGAGAAAGAATAGAGAGACGAACCAGATAACGGAGGATGGACGGAAGGGAAACGGCGTTAAGACGTCCGACATACCACACGTTACCCTCCCGTGAGGACTGCTGGAGCGAAGGCGCCACCTCAACCCTAATCGACGCATGGGGGGACCGTTATCTCGATCTCAACCGCGGGAACCTCCGTCAGAAGCACTGGCAGGACGTCGCCGACGCCGTCAACTCCCGCGACGGAGCCGGAAAGAAGCCCCGGCGCACCGACGTCCAGTGCAAGAACCGGATCGACACCCTCAAGAAGAAGTACAAGCTCGAGAAGGCCAAGATCGCCGCCGTCCCCGACGGAACCCTAGCGTCCCAATGGCCGTTCTTCTCCAGGCTCGACGACCTGATCGGCCCTGCCGCCGCGCTGAAAAAGCCCTCTCCGCCGCTCGCCCTGCCGCTGCCATACCGGAAAACGCCTCCCTCGCTGCCGCAGGCGGCGGCTGTGCGGCCGTCCAAGGACAAGCGGCCTGCGGTCGCTGTCGATGATTCCTTCTTTAGGAGGAATTATTCGGCGGCTGCTGCTGCTGCCGCTGCCGCGGCTGTTGATGCGGATTCTGGATCGTCGAGATCGAGTACGGAGAGCAGGAGGAGGGTTAGGGAGGAGGAGGATGGGGGCGGTGGGAATGGGAATGGGAATGGGGATGGGGATGGGGATGGGGATGGTCTCCACCAGCTTGCACAGGCGATCGAGCGGTTTGCAGAGGTGTATGAGAGGGTGGAGGAGGCTAAGCAGCGGCAGTTGCTGGAACTGGAGAAGGAAAGGATGGAGTTTGCAAAGGGGCTGGAGTTTCAGAGGATGCAGCTGTTTATGGATTGGCAGATACAGCTGGAGAAGGTTAAGCGCGCAAAGCGCTCTTCTGCTGCCGCTGGTGAGCAGAATCTCCGACCCTCTCTTCCCTTTTGTTAATTTCTTTCTCAAAATTGGTGCTTGAGGATTGTTTAGGTTGATTGTTATCTAAATTTTGCGTCTTTTCATTTGTTAAATTGAATTCGCCTATGACCTGTTTGATCACCACTGAATTCATTAATGTACGCGATTGTTAGATCATCTCATCTCCTTCACAATTTAAAGGGCAATTGTGTTTGGCCTGTCTGGGGTTTGATTCATTTAGTCCTATATGCATTTGGTGAATGAGATGGTTTTAGGGCGGAATTGTTCAATCTCACCTTTTCAATTGGGTGGCCCTTTTGGATTAGGGCATTTGTAAATTGTGGTGCTGCTTGCAAGATCTTCTTTTGTTGTCAAAACTCGAAAGGATAATTTACCGAGGATTTGCAGTTTTTGTGATATCATTTCACAGCTGCAAATGGGGTTCATTCCTATTTGTATATTATGATACCCAGATACTGCAAAGAGGGCCAGGTATTTATATCATATTGTATCTGATACTTCAGTTGTATATGTAAAGTAAAATCTCTGTCCTTGCTGTATACACTGAGTGTCCTAGCCATTTCCATGCTGTATCTGGGTTACTTTGAGTTGTTGCTTTTGGAAGTAGATATGTGGTCTTACCGATCTATGGATTAACAAGCCTGCATAAAGCTCCTAGTCTCAACTCAAGTTTGGTTTTTACCCTGTTGATTGATCATTATCTTTTTATTTATATCAACCATTAAAAATTGCTTTTTAACGCTGGATCTCTCAACTGCTTTGATAACTCATCCAATGGTGTTTAATATTTGCTTGATTAGGTGGTATTATTATGTAATGAGTGTTTATTGAGGACATCCTAATGGTGGAACCTCTTTTTTGTTGCAAGTCCTTGTTTCTCAAACATTTAAATTAGTGTGCCATCGTACTACTAGTTCTCCTATCTTGATTTTACTATTTCAGAACTCCTTATTTCAACTATGGACTCAAGGAAATTTAGCTTCATGTACTTGTTAAGCATATCCATATGAATCTCATTGCTTGGTACAGTATGAAGTAGAGGATGTTTCAAGGCTACACGTTCTAAGAAAGTCTAAGTGGGAATCTCTAGTCTTATTTCTTCATTTGAAAAGTGGAGATCAGAATTTGTTTGCAATTCACAAATTTGTTCATGACCTTTTTAACTGAATATTAAGGTTTGGAGCAGCAATCAGATATTTAAGGATTCTGTGACTCATGGAAGGAGTGATTTGTGGAATGTGTTGCGCTCCCTTAGTTATTGTTTGTGTTTGCAGCGAGTTCATTGTGTGCTTGATGTTAAAGAGGGATTGTTTTCATGGGCAAACTTTTTGTAGACGTGTAAGGCACATGAATGCAAGTATCAATAGTTTTTACATGCCAATAGGTTTGTTTTAGTTAGCAAAAAACCTGTAGAATCACCAAATTGCTCAAATGGTGTGCAATTTGATACAGATGTTGAACTGTTGAATATACAAATAATACAATAATGATTTTATTTTTGTGAAATTTGTGTTTTCCCTCTTTATCTTGGATTATGTCATATCCCATTCATGGTGTGCAATCATGGAGCTTATTTTGCAGCAGAAGACCAAAGTGTGATTTGGAGGCATCCTACATCTTCTCTTTGCTTGTTTATTCTTGGCTTCATCTTATCTGTCTTTCTTTCTTTTTTCATCTCGGTGAAGCTTACTGAAATAAATATTTGGTCTCTTGTCTTCAATTAATTTCTCACCTTTTTCTTCTTCTTTTTTGTGTAAATGTCAAGAATATCTTGTACCACCACTTTGATTATTCTATTAACCACACTAGAATATTGTGCACATATTTCCATTTCTTTTTAATATTCTTGTAAGGTGAAATTTCATGCAAAATACACCATTTTTTAATACAATGGCTCTGGTATTGCTATTATTAGAACGTTTTCAAGTTTCATCTTTATCATTGTCATGGCTCTGAGGCATATAGTTTTGCCCAAAACACCGAGGGTGGTATCAATTTGACCAATATGTTTCATGATTATTATTATTATTTTTATGAATGACATCTCACGAAAAATACCATCTGAACATAGTTGGATGAGACCACAAATATCAAATACCTATTTAAATATAACATCGTAACAATAAATATTATTACTATCCAAAATTTCAAACAACAAAAAGAAAGTTAAAAAAAAAAAGAAGAATACTGATAGAGAAATAGGGTGAGATTCCTTATTTATATATATATATATATATATATAAAGGCCTAGATTATTGTGAAGGTTACTTGTGAGTGTTTGATAAAATGTTAAAAATGGAAAGATGTTGATGAATGTTCTTTAATGCCGAAATCTATTTAAAAACATGTGATTTGGATGCTCATGTGATGTAATCGTGCCTTTCTAATTTTATTTTATTGTGAAAGAAGAAAACACCTAAAGCATTTTCAAAACTTCCTTTTCCTTTGGAATAAAATGTTGAGAAGGGTGTTTTTCGTCAGGGCCATCCATCACTGATGCCATGAGAAAGGCGGGAAAAAGAGAAAATGGGAAACAGGAGAAAAGTGAGTAGTATTTTAAGAATGTTACTTGTGGCTTTTGAAATTACCATCTAATGCTCCTATTATTGGGAGTCGTATGATCCACAATCCATACGATTTAGGGGCCCAACTTGGGTTGGTGGCAAGTCTGAGCCCAAAAGACCCCAATCCATCCCAAACTTGAACCCTAATCTGACAGCTGTAATTCCTCCAACCCTGACTTGACCAATCAACCTGAATCTTTTCTTATTCCTATGGGAGCCTCTAAATCACAAAAGCTCCAGAATTCTCATCAATACACGTCTCAAATCTCAACAAGATCGACCAATAAACAGAATGCAAGAAAGGCTGGCCCAATCCCAAACTTGAATCTGAACCTAGCACAGCTGTAATTCCTAGAACCCTGACTCAACCAATCCACCTGAATCTTTTCTCATTCCTGCAGGAGTCTTTAATTCACCAAAGCACCAAAACACTGATCATAGTCAATAATAACTATTGTCTCATGATCATCATTAAATATGCGGAACAGTGACAATAAAATGGATTCATTTACCTCTTTGGAGCGGTGGATGTTTGTCTTCTCTATGCATTTTCTTTTGCCCTTTGATCCATTTGAAACTGAACCCTCCATCTTGTAGCTCTATTTCTTTTTTGGTCTCAGACGTCTCAATCTGAAGAACTGTTGGAGAGACTTGTTGGTTGGAATTATCATTGGATCGGGACAGATAAAGGAGAGAAACAAGAAGGATTTATCAAATTTAAAAGATGAAAATGGGTTTCGACCATAGAGATAAAAGAGTTGAATGAATTAAATATGATCGGCCACTAAGTGAAAAAGATAGTTGAGTTCTTGATTTGGTTTTGGAAGATGTAGAGGATGAGGGAACTGGGGAATCACCCAAATACTCATCTTCAAAAACTGGGCAAGAATGGTCTTCTTGTACCAAGAGTTTTATACTTTTATAACCATTTGATGCATTACAGTTGTAGAATTCGGTTCAGGTTGGGTCAGATTGCCCAATGCTCCAATTGAGCCAGACTTGAATGCATATTAGGCTGAATCTTCAAATCCAAGACAACTCAAGTTGCAGACTTGAATCCAGACTTGAATGCATATTAGGCTGAATCGGATTTGGGATGGGCCAACCCAAGTTGCAGCCCTTAGACGCTTCTGTTTGTATACTATTTACTAAACAATTCAACCATTGTAGGCAACATTCTATTTGAATGTATGGATTGGTTCATGTGGAGATTCCTTTTTAGTCAAGCTTCATAGTTTTAACGTAATTAGTTATATCTTGGGAAAGTTAGGAGTTGGATTTGAGGTATTTTAGGGTTTTGAGATATTATATAAGGATGTAATGGGCCAACTGTTATGGTATCTTTTGTCTCTCCTTGTATTGATTTTCTTTGCCATGAGATTGAGAATTTTCAGTGATTAATCGTTCAGTCAAGGTTAATTGATTTTACTAAGTTCCTTTCTTCTTGTTGCTGTAATTTCTGGAATTTGTTGGTTTTGGGCGCACGACAGTTCACTTGGTGAGTCCGGAATGCATCAGTTCATTTGTTATTCAATGTTTCTAATGTGCCCAAGGTTTAGTGAGTTTTCATGTCTAATTCAAAGATTGCTACTGGGATGGTGGTCAATAGGTATCACCACCACCAATGTCATCATCACCAAGGCTTTGTCATTTTTTCGGGCTACATTGGGTTCTGGAACTCACTCATTCACACTAACTAGCTGAGCAAAAGCTGCAAACAAGGCTTAAATTCATTTATTTGGGTGTGGCTCTTCTTTTAGTTGTATTTCTCCTTCCACTTCAATTGTGGGGCTTTTTTTTAATTTTTTATTTTATGTCAATCTGATGTCACTTCTTGTTACTTAATTCCATGTTCTTGCCTCTCTGTGCTTCCTGCTCCAACCTTCTATGTCACGATCAGACAAACCCAAATGGCATTCCTTGGTTTTCTCTTCCAATGGAGCTGCATGTAGGTTCTCTCTTATGTACCCATTTCTGAGTCTATCCTTTTACACCACTTATATCTAAGTGTATGCGTCTCAAGCACTTGCAGCGTAGTAAAAGGAACACCTAGGCTCATTGGTGCCTTGCCTGCGCCAACGTCCCATGCGAGGCTCTGTTTCTGGGCTGGCACTTGGTGCACCTGGGCGCCTGCGCAGGTGTGCTGGGTGCCGTGGGGTTTTCAATTTTAGTCCATTTTTTTTTCTTTTCTAATGAATGCCTCAGGCCCACTAGTATGTATGAGATCTCTCTCTCTCTCTCTCTCTCTCTCTCTCTCTCTCTCTCTCTCTCTTGTTGCTAGGGTTGTTTAGATAAAGTTTGAGAAAGAGCCTAGAAAACTGTTTAGGGAAGAAAAAATCAGAGGAAAGTGAGTTTTTCTAATTTTCTTCTTCCTCTAATCTCGACCTCCACCTTTGTCCTCTCTCAAACTGCTACAACCAGCTGTGACAGCCAGCCGACAGAGAAGAAAAGGGAAAGATGTAGTGAGGACTGAGGAAGACAGAAGAAATGTGAAAGTACTAGTAGACAGAGAAGAGAAGTAGTCGTGACTAGTGAGGAAGGCAGAGTAGAGAGGAGAAACCCTGTCCTTTAGCTTCCCATCTCTGCCATAGAAGCAAATATATATATATATATATATATTTTTTTTTTTGAATGGCACTATAGAAGCAATTTTACTGCCATTTTGCTGAGGTTACGAGGTGGTGTTGGGCCAGTTAGCACATTGATTTACCTTGTAAATGAGATGACATTATTGCCACAGTGTTGTTAGGACAAAGGCTCATGAGTACCAACCTGCCAAGCGAGGTAGAGGTCCATTTTAGGCCCACGGATCATGTAGGTGCATTCTTCCACATGGAAAACAAAGAATCTGCTGAACACTGCTTGAGTTTTGCTGAGTGCTGCCTTTCTAACTTGCTCCCTTTTTTCCTTTTTTATTGTGTTGTGCGTGTGCCATTCCATGACTCAAGTACACAATACTTGGAAACATTTCTATTTTATTTCTTTACAATTTCTTGACCATGCTCAACTAAGAGGGCAATGCATACATTGTCTCGACATTTTCTTTGAATATTTTGGTTAAATCATTTTATTTATTTATTTCAGACAGCTATTTGTAGCTAGCCATGTGGACAGTAGCTTTGCATTTGGAATTGGATGCCGTTCTACGTTGGGCATGCAAAAGTCTAACAACTGCTTCTCAGTTTCATGCTACAAACTGACAAAATGCTTCATGTGGTCCTGGCTTCGTAACCTTCTTGGTATATTTCCAGGAATTGTTCATGACCCAAATTGATGGAGTAAGGCATATGGTAATGATATTCTCCAGGAATTGTCTGATAATCCTTCATAAACTAAATTAAACTGCTAGTTGTTGTCCTGTTACTTCTAGTTTTTGGTAGGATCTTTTGAAGTTTATTTATATCTTACATTTGCACATTATGTTGACCCCGAACAATTGTTGAGTTTTATAATCCAGTTGTTTTGGCCTTTTTGAGTTATTATTGAATTATAATGATTTTCAAGTGCCTCATTATTTTGCAATTGGTATGGTAGGTAAAAGGTGTTGGGTTGTGGTTAAATCCAAAACATCAATCCTCAAGCATCGCAAGTAACGAGAACATGTTTCTTTTACTAGAGATACTTTCAGGCACTTAAAACTATGACACTAATGATGCAAACTTCTGTAAGTTTCAAGGGAGGAAAATATCCACTTTTGTAGAAGCCTAGAATGTATCTTTTTTTTTTCCTTCTAATTAGCTAGACACTTGTACTTGATTGGGTCACTCATTGCCACTCAACTCGTTCAGTTTGCAGATCTTGGTCATAGATGGTCAAAATCATTTCAAAAAAGAAAAATAAGAGATTGTAGGTTCAGTCATGTTCCCATTATTACAGTTACCGTATTGCTTGAGTAGTAAAAGTGTAGAGCTGTAAGCCCCCTGGTGGGACCAACTTTGTTGCTTGCCAATCGTGGGACGGTAGTATGATGGGAAGTTCTCTTTGTGGATCTGATTTTGGGCAACAATCAACTCAATTAGATCTTCGCTACCAACGATATGGGGGCCTTTATGTTTGATGGTTTGTTAACTTACAGTTCAGATCAGTGTCAAAGTAAGGTGATTGACTATTAATGGGGGTTAGTGAGCGAGGGAGTTGGATTTGGCATAGGGGGTCAGTTGTTGTGGCAATAGAGTTACCTCATGCAATCCATGAGGTATCTTTGAGCAGAACATAACCTTATATGATAGTAATTTTACTCAAAATGCTGTTTCATTGGTCAGTAGCTAATTCGTAAAGATTTGTAGGGATCAGCACTCTGCATCTAAATAAAGGTCAATAACTAGGAATGTGAACTTATGCCCTCCATGTGTAGGTTTGGGCTTTTCATCAGCTTCATTTCTTGTCAGAATCTGTCTTATTAGCTGCTTGGTACTTTTTTATTTTAATTTTTTTTAAAGAAAATATTTGTGCCTGGTAAGAACTTGAAAGGTGATTTGGTTGTGAAATACCCTTATTGGAAGCTCCCTTATGCTAACTTTATATCATGTCAGTATCTCATCTCCCTGGTCATGTTTGGTGCTTGGGTTTTCATCATTATACAGCAACTTTCTTCGGTTTATTGATGGCCAGTCTCTACCATCTTGTTTCTTCTACCGAAATTACTATTTTTAGGTCATGGCAATAGATGAATGGCCTAGAGAGCACATGTACAATCCCTTTCTCATCCTTTGCAGCTATTGGTAGCTTCCTCCATCATCAAAGTTGAAGAGGATGTAAGGTGCTTTGCAATGAGGCGTTGTGAATTAGCCATCTATTACCAACCTTATGTGATTCAGTGGGATTTTCTCAATCCATCAAAGGAGGTCAAATGGAAACTCCTATTTTTCTATACTGGATTCAGTAGTGAAGAGTTTCTCAGTCCAGTAATGGAGGCCACCTTTTCTATACTGAGTGAGTTCGGTTCTTGGGCTTTTTTAATGGAAATCGTGTACCGATTGTGCCAGCCAGAGGGGATACTCTTTACCCGCGTATATTAGAGAAGGCTAATGTCATGAATTTCAACAGCCCATCTTTTACAAAAATAATAAATGAAAGAATAACTCTCAAGGCCACTGAAAAACGGTAGCTTGTTTATGGGCTGTTTGATAAAATTACTTGTATGGTAAGTGAAGGTCAAGGAAGAGTCGCTATAATATGTGTTTTCAAGTTCCGTAGCTCAGCTAGCAAGGGACATGAGTATGTGACTGAGATCTTCAACGTAGCTTTTAAAAGAAAATTGCTTTTATTCCGAAAAAGGGCAGATGAGATCTAGCGATGACGGTGGGGCGGGGCTGGGTTGGGTCATACAAAATTTGATACCCTCCGCCCTGCTCGACATACAACCCATCTCAAACCCCCCTCGCCCCGTGACGGGTTTCATATAATTTATTTCAAACTCTCCCCGCAACCTTCCAATTGAACTCCATACCGCCTGATGGGTTGGGTTGGGTTGGGTTGGGTAATGTCGGTATTGAAATATTAATTATATAAATATTCAAAAATTTCAAAAATGTAATAGTGTGCCACTTAAAATTATGTCAAATCAAAATATTACAAGTCATCGTGTACCAATTCAATGGTCACAAAATTTTCAATTCAACATAAATCCCTACTCAATCAACCACAAAGATTTTTCAATTCAACTTAAATTCCTGATTTAACAAAACCCGCCGCTAATAGGAATAGATCAGGTCAGGTTGCCATTTAAACCCGACCCATTGCCACCCCCAATTGAGATCATGGCAGCAAAAGGGTTCGAAAAAGGATCTCTGTCAAGGAACAAAATAAATAAGGGAAAAAAAAAATACCGTAAGATCTCCAAACCGATTAGGACCATAACAGGAACCATTCAATATGCATGCAATGAAGAATTGGAAAATGTAGATGAGTGTAATAGGCCTGTGCATTGCAACAGGGCTTGAGCCAATTAAGAAATCTGAGGCCCTGGTCCAATTTGTCATCACTATTCCACCGAGGCTTACTTGGACCAGCCCCATAAGCCGATGAACTTGATTGGCTTGACGTGAGTCTGGCATTTACCCTGGCAAATCTTTCAAATGGGCTGGGCCTAACTGTGCCCTGGCAAGATTCGAATAGTCGGCTCGGGCAATTTCTAATGCAATTGAACCAATCAAATGACAACCTTACCAGAAAATCTGATGAAGAATGATTCCTTATTTGATCAAGTGCATCTACATAACAACTCCCTCTCAGGAAATTCTAAGAATCATTAATCCAAACTACCACGAAAGTTCGATGGATAGGCCTAGTGGCCTACCATAATAATGATGACACTACTAGTTCAAGAGAAATATAATGTCACCATTGATAGTCTTCCTATTTTACAAACTTTGCCTCGTTCAACTTGAATGACCTCTTCAATCTGGACCACTAATTTTTAATCACTAGCACTGATACTCACAATAATATGTCCTGCGGCTGTACTACATCCAATCCTTCTGCTTTGATTATTGATAATCCATCTGTATTACTTCCAGAAATCTGCCAGAAGCAATGATGCCACAAAAGACAGCCATCTCAATAATCAATATGTGATGATATCATAAACAAAAGTCAAACAATTCAAAAGATATCCAAACTTAAAAGACTTTTATATATATATATATATATATATATGGGAAATATTCAAGTGAGAACTAGTTCTCACATATTATGTGAGAACTTTTTTGTGGGGCCCAATTGTGGGCCCCATTTGGAGATGGGACCTAGGGGGATGGAAAGATCTATGTGAGACCACCCAATGTATCAAGTTTGACCCCAAACGTATGCCCCTAACCCCTTCATCCATGGCCCACAAGTTTAATGGCTTCATATTCAAAAAAATATTCAACCCTCGATCCAACGGTTCAGTCCATTTGGATGTGTGCCAATCTTTGGGATTAGTGACTATCAAGGGGTTTCCTATTGGTTGCTAGGTTTGGATGGGTTGCTGGTTGGGCCCCACAAAAAAGTTCTCACTTGAATATTTTTCTATATATATATATATATATATATATATATATATATATAGAGAGAGAGAGAGAGAGAGAATCCGTCTGGTAAAAATCTGATCATATTAGAAATTCAAAGATTAGAATTTTCAATCAAATCCTTTAATCCAAACTAGTCCTATCACATCAACCTGTGAGTTGTGATAATTTCCACTTAGCAAAGATGCAAGGACTGATGAAGATGGTAGAAGAGAAGTCATTCGTTTAAGAAGTATGCTCCAACCCAATCTCAAATGAAAAAAGGAGTATCCATCCAATCTGGGCATTGATCAAAATAAAAGCTAGTACATCTTCACATCATGATGCAGAAATGCATGGATGCATGTTTCATGAACCAATGGAAAATCTAGTTGTTTGTGCTTTTCTGGATGTTTTAAGAATAGTTGTAGAGATAAATATAATTTATTTAGAACCAGAGATTAGGGTCTTTGTGGTGAGAGCCTGAGAGCCCAATCGCATGGACTAATGAGTTTAGTTGGGTCCAGGATATGATCATGAGCAAGGAATATCTGCCCTTACCTTAGCTGACCACTGACAGTCTAGCAAATTGGTTTTAAAGCAGTAAACTAGATATTACAATTTTCAAAAAATTAAGCTTTTAAGAAATAATTCCATTAACTACATCAATCGTGAAATTAAGTATCTTCTTACATATTCTCCAAGGAATATGGTGTACATGCTTTTGTCACGTCTCGTTGGGGGCTCACCTAGATGCATAACAATCAAGTAGGGATACGATAAGACATAGATTACAGGTGATCTCAATGTCACTCCCGTCGAATGATCTTAGTCCTTTACTTTGTCTCCTTAAAATTATATTATATCATATTCAAGGTTTTAAAGTTCATAAGGGCAAGCATATATGCATAGAAAGATGTGTGGAGTTACCAGAACTAATATAACAGGAAGCGACTACATTCAGAGAATTACAAATAACTACGACCAAACAAAACAAGATTAAAGAATATATTATCATTTGAGATGGTTTGCAAGCATAGTGTTGTGTGCAGTGTCAAGTGGAAGAACATGATCCCAAAAGCAACCTTAAGCAAATAAGGTTCTTAGTTCTATTTCTTTCTAATGAAATGCAAATAGCACTCATGAAGTACAGACTTAAGTTAAATACAATGACCTACTCTCATCCATAGGTAACCACAATCCATTAAAGGCGAAGCATCCACAGAGGCATTTCTTGAAGCTGAAAGGCGATGAAATCTGATTTTCTTTTAGGGCATGTTTCTTTGTTGGAATTTTAAGGAATTTCTGTGAAGGGAATTTTGAATCTCTAGATATAGTAGAATTCCTATAAGCTCCCTTGAACTTGAGCATCCAAAAATCCCATCAAAAGTTAAAAGGGCTGAAATTCCTGAATTCTCAAAGAACATTTGAGACCTTCCAAGTGTTGGAATATTGAAATGCTTGTAAAGAAACATGATATTTACAAATGCCAAGGGACAAAGTGTCACATCCAAAAAAAAAAAAAAAACCCAACATAGTGAATTTCTGTCAGAAATTCTAATAAAGAAACAACCATTGTCATTCAGCTTTTCAATTCAAAAGGAGCATTCCTATTTATTTGTACAGTAAGGAGGGTCTTGTAGAGTGATCATAACTCTCTTCAAGTGGAGCTAGATAATTTAGGATAAATGCTCAAGATCATTTAAGGCAAGGATCCACACCCAAAGTACTGAGAAGAAGTAAACAAAGTGGAGAAGGAGAATAAACCCACAACTAAAACTCAAGAACTTATTGGTTTTATTTTCATTCTTTACGTGGATATTTATAGACAAGAGGAGGATTTTTTGCTCAAGGTAAGTACGTATTGAAAAAAAGAAGGGCAATAGGCCCTAGACACAAGGAAAAAAAGAATACCACAGGGGTCCTACCACAACTGAAAACAGGACACCTTTAAAGAAGAGGACCAACCTCCAGCCCCTGCAAACAAAAATAGAGCACCTCCAAAGAGAGGAAGATCCAAGAAGACGGTGTTGGATCCCTTTTTCAACACAATCAAAAAGAAAAATAAAAGATAGAAATACAGCACTAACCAACCGTTGCACTAAAAGGAGAGCCCATCATCCAAAACAGAACTTCAACTTTAGCATGAATTCCACCCAGTGCAAGACATATAAAGCTGCAGAAACCAAAATTGTCACGCTGGGCCAAACTGCTGAGAGAAAGATCAACCTGGAGAGTAGGGAGAATCATTCCATCCTAAGGCCCTCAAAATTGGATGAGAGGGCGGGGCCTTACCTGAAGAGGAGCAGGACGTGCCATTGCAATTATCGATTAAGAGCTTCTAAGCTTTCACCAGAGAATGTTTTTTACTGCGGTGCTTGACTCCATTCCTCAAAAACCAAAGGGTATAGATGGTTTGGAAGAAGATAGCTGCTGCTGATTTTTTCCATTGGCATCTACACCCTTGATGAAAGCTGTCCATATAGAAGAAGGCGATAGAGGAGGAGGAGTTGAAGTGTCCATTAGACTGAGAATCCAGGACCACAGTTGCTGGGCAATGTGACAAGAGAAGAAGATGTGCAGATCTGATTCGCTGTTGTAGTGGCAAGAATAACATCTGGAAGCAATGGAGCTGCCTTTGAGCATTGCCCATGAATTAGTTGGGGCCTTTCTTAGGAGAAGGCGCCAACTGAAGCAAGAAAGTCTTGGATTAATGAGCTTGTTCCAAACTAGCCCATGCCACTGAACTGCTGCTTTTCTAGACCTCAATGAATCCCAAGCTTTTGTAAGAGAAAGACCCCTGAAGAAGAGCCTTTCCATATAAGTTTATCTGAGGTAAAAGGGCTAACGAGAATTTAATTTGTATGCTGAAGGAGGAAGCACTGAACCTCGGCCGGGATGGAAGAAGGGATGAACCAGGAATTGTCTTGAATCAGGTCTACCACCCTATCATTGTATAAGAAATGGAGGAGGGGAAATCTTTTGGTAATGGGGTCATGGTCTATCCAATTGTCAAGCCAACAAGATGTAGTGACCATTCCCCAGAGCCCAACGACTGCCTTGCTGAAGGACAGTAGCCAAAGATCTTATCTTTTTTCAGATACAAGACCCAGCCTTATGATTGCCGGAGAACCAAATTGGAGAGTGTCTGAAGTATCTGCCCCTAAACCAAGAAGCCCAAAGGGAGACCGAGGTTGCCACTGACCACCTCAACTTCATCAAACATGCCTCATTAAACTCCTTCACCCTGTGCAGGCCCAACCCTCCCTCAACTTTAGGCACACAAACATGATCCCATTTCACCAAATTACTTCTCTTTTTGTCTGCGCTAGAAGACCACAGAAAATTCCTCATAAGCTTTTCAATCTGCAGGCTAGTTCTAGATGGGATAGGAATAACTAGGGAGGTGTGAAGGGGTATGGAGGAGAGCACATGCTTGACCAAAATCAACATGCCTGCAAAGGAGAGACATTTGGCTTTCCACTCATCAAGCCTAGTTTTGATAGAATCCAAAATCTTATTAAAATGGTAGTGATTGGAGGTTCCAAAGAAGAGATGAACTCCTAGGTAGGCTGTAGGGAGAGAGGCCCTTGTGATTGAAAGAAGCTTGGAGATCATTTGAGCTCTTCTAGCTGAGCATTTTCCCAAGTAAAGTTTGCTCTTTTGAAGGTTGAACCTCTGGCTTGAAGAGGATCGATACCTTAAAAGCAGCCCATAGATGTGTCTCAACCCAGCCTTGTGAGCTTTTAAGAAAAGCAAGATGTCATCAGCATAAAGCAAGTGGCAAAGGGTGGAAGGAATAGGGGATATTGGCACAAGTTTCCCTGAGATTCTGAGAAGCTCTATATGGAGGCTGGGGATCTCCTCTGCTAAGATGAACAAGTAGGGGGACAAAGGATCCCCTTGGTGCAGACCACAAGATGAGGAGAAAGGCTATTGGGGCTATTGTTGACTAAGACTGGCCCTCTACTTGTACAAATCATCTCTCGAATCAGATTTATCCAAGCAGTGGAGAAGTTGAAAACTTTAGGGCTCTGAATAAAAAACTCTAGTGGAGCCAGTCGAAAGCCTTAGAAATGCCCAATTTCAAGCAAACAGTGCCTCCCCTAACCTTAGAGTTAAGTTTTTGGATAAGGTCATGGGCTAAGGCTACATTGTGATGGATTGATCTTCCTGTAACAAAATCCGTTTGATTTTGGGAAATCTAGACAAGAGGAGTATTGTACACAGTACATTTTGTAACTTTAATCATCAAACACTCGTGAATAATTTCACCTACCAAATAGTACGAATCGTTTAATAACTGATCTAGGAAATCTACAAGAACTTTCTACACATTTTTCTTTTAGATATTAGAAATTCTACCAAATTAAAAATATCTTGGATTACCATAAACTTCAACACTTCCCTTTTTGCTAACTTGAGGTACTACCCAATCTTGCTCTCAAGTCCTCCAACTAAGCTTTTGATAATGCCTTCATCTACCTGTTGATCTTGAGTACTCACACTAATCATCTTGCTCTCCTTTTTAAGTGCTTTCTTTTGAATGAATTGATGTTGGGCTTTAATATGCTCTATCCTTAACATGAAAATTCAGATTTAAAGCCAACTCGATAGCACTTCGACTGTCATATATTGAATCTCTACAGGATGGATAATCGACTTCATAGCATATGGCTCCAATTAAATATCTCAACCATGTGCAGTCTTGAGCAACAAGAGTTGCATTGTGCTTCCATAATGTGGTGGCAACTTGCTGCTTAGTCCACCTCGATATAGCAGCTAATCTAATACTAAATGTGTAACTAGAGGTAAATCACATGATATTGAATCTCCTGCCCAATCTTTATCTATGAAATCATAAAGAAAATTTCTCCTTTTTTATTGTATAATAAACCTTAATGAAATGAATGCTTATATTGAAGAATCCTTTTTGCTGCATCCAAATGTGTCTCCCTAGATCCTTCCATGAATTAACTATCCCAATAGCAGAAGATATATCTGCCTGGTTAAAAAGAGTAGACATCCAACAAGCATTCAAAACATTTGAACATCTCTTGTAGTTGTATCTCCGCTATCATTCGGCCTTAACATGAGATTAACTTCCAAAAAAGAAACAAATGGAGTTGACACTGAGTTGAAGATTTTCTTCTCAAAATTCTCAATCACCTCTTGAGCATTTGCTTCTCGCAAATAAAAACCCCAGAAGTGATTTAACTCTTTAAGGTTTTTCCTCACAAATTGGTTTCCAATCTTTCTTCTCTAAGCCTTGCAACCTCTTAAAAATCGTTTCTAATTATGATAATCATGTCATCAACATATAGCAAAATTCATTTACCAAAAAAAAAAAAACGGATGGAAAAGAAGAAATCAAAGAAAGAAGAATTAAGAGGTCAAGGAGTAAAATATTCAACAAGAAAATAAAGAATGAAAAGGTAAAAGTTTAGAAGAATTAATAGAAAATCAAAGAAAAAGAAAGGGGGTTGTAGGAAGGCATGCCTATGTGCCTAAATCCATCATGTAAGCCCATGTTTCAAAAGAGATGGTTGTTGAGCGTCAAGGAGGTTCGAAATCTTCAAATAATGCAACCCCCCACCTAGAGAACGACATCTCACCCCACTGGTAAGATGTGGCAGTTCTCACCGTGAGGTTAGCATCCCTCCTCCCTCTCCTCGCATTTGCAAGTTTCTCTCTTTTTGTATGTGTAAGTTCCTTTCTCGTTACATGCGTGAGTTATCACTTCTCACATGTAAGAGTCGAATCCCCGTATTTGCAGGTTCTCTCCTTGTGTGTGCGATTCTCCGAGAGACCCAACCCCACACACATGATCATTTGACATAGAAATTTTGGTCTGAAATCTGGAACTCTTGCTTTGGCTTGGGATTTTCTAACAGTTTGGAGCAAGATTTGAGGCTTAGACCATCAAATTTCGTCTTTTGCTTCTCAGTTTGTTTAAAGACAATAAGCTTCTAGATATCCAAATTTGAGAATTTTTGGAGATTTTCAAACGGATCTAGTTCCCTTCAATCCAATTGAAACTCAAGGACCCTTTGTATACCTAGTTTTTTCTGGCTTCGCATAAGGAGTATTAGCAATCATTACATTGTCCCAGAGTTAAGTGTTGACTCAAAATTTTTATTATTGTAAAAAGCCTTGTTCAAAATATATAAAATCTAAGTTCTCCAATTTATTTTCTTTGTGACTTGTATTTGTTTATATTCAGTGCATTGTGTCCATGGGATTTAATCCTTACCGGATTGATCCACTTTTGTTACTCTTGAAACTCAATTAGTATTCATTTTCTTTGTTTTCAACATTTTGATCTTGATTGATGTCAGCCAAAATATCTATCGATCATGTTTTACTATCTGTAGAGTCTACTTTTATCACATACCACTCCTTTTTAGTCTGTCGAAGCTGGTTGGCCATTAGATCAAATTTTTCATGATTCTCTTAGAATCACAAGGATCATTAGGTTTAACAAAAAAAAGGGGAAAAAAAAGGAAGATGGGATAAAGGGGATTGCTGAATGTGTGGATGATTATAATAAATTCTTTATTATCCAACATTCTCCACAATATTCTCTATTATCCACCCGCCATGACAATCCTAGGAGTGTGTGTTTGTTTATAACAAATATAATCCCTAATCTTGTTTATGTCTTGGAAAACATCTATAATATTCAGGCGAGAACCGTTTGCGCAATTTTTATGTGGCATACTCTATTTCTAGGCCACCTACTCAATAAAAATTGCCACGAGTCTAAATTTGATAACCAACTCACAAATGAATTAAAAAAAAAAAAACCTCATTATTGAATTGAAATCAACAAAAATGATGCTAAAACCATTAAACTTGAGGTAAATAAATTATATGTTTATGATGATTTAATGGCAAGGTTTGCGTCAGTCGAAAGAGTCCGAGTACGAGTCATTATTAAGTATTCTTTCTCTTATATCTTTTTTTGTATGAACGAAAGTGATGTTTGTATTTAGAAGCCTTCTTTTTCTGGTATTTTCTTAGCTAAATCCTTTCTTTTGGCTTCGGATTCATCTTTCTGTTGGATTCATCCATTGCTGACTTAGGTCCACGTGGAGGCTTTCTGTTGGTTGGTAGTAGCTAGCAAGATTTCTACAGTAGACAACCTAATAAGAAGAGGTTCTCTCCGATAATCTCAATGACCTATGCTCATTGTGTGGTAAAGTGATAGAGTCTATCAACCAACTCTTTATTCATTGTGAGATTTCATCTTCTGTTTGACAACATTTGTTTGCAAGGTGTGGCATTTGTTGGTACTTTCCATTTACTTTAAGTGGTGTGTTTGAAGCATGGTGCTTGGCACCTTTTAGGGGCTGTGTTATATATGTTGCTTTGGATACTTATTTCCTATGCCATCCTCTGGGATATTTGGAAGGAAAGGCATGAGAGAGCTTTTTTTTTTTTTTTTTTAACCCACCTTCCTCCTTGCAGGACATCTTAAAGTCAGTGTTGGCAATTGAGAGAAATGAGTTTGTATCTTTTAGTCTTGATAATATATTCTTTTCAATTGGGAGGGATGTTTGATATGTGGGCTCCCTAATTCTAAGAATGTTGTTAGTCGATGCCCACCCATGAAAGGTGTTCTTAAGTTTAATGTGGATGGGGCCGCTAAAGGCAATCCAGCCCCTACATGGTTTCCATCTGCCACCTCCCCATGATTGATGACATGGCCGTAAGAGGATGGTTGTCATCAAAGTAAAATCATATTGGGCGAGCACTGTGACCAGTTCCAACAGACTGTTCCAGGTTTTGAACAGGGAGGGGTGAATTTCCAAATACAACGAATCAATCAATCAAGATATGGGTCATGCAAGAATCTACAATCTGAAACTCCTTGATCTCAGATCCAACGGTGCAGATCAATCCGAGGGCGAGTTATAGCCAACGTGGAACAAAATATCAATGTAAATGTGCATTTAAAATTTGGTATTTTTTTAAAAGAAAGTGATTTTCCCCCTAGAAAAGTTTCAAATAAAATTTGCCAAGAAACCAATCTGTGGGATTGTTGTTCTTTGTTGAATTATGTCCTAATTGATATAATTTCAGCCAGAATTTTAGGTATGAAACGATCCTATAAGTGCCTGCAAGACCCGAGTATCTCCTTGCAAGTCCTAGGCTTGATAAAAGCAACAAAAGGGGAACGTTGGTCAGATGGGCCACTTATGGTGGGGTCCACTCTAAATCATTCCAGGGAGAGAATCTACCATTCTGTTTTCTTAAACCTAATATGCTAACAAATCACAGGCGTTGGCAAAAAAAAATCCTTCAAATTAAGAGTCATCAAAGATGGTTCCACCCAATTTGGATGATCAATGTAGCCACTACCAAACTAAGTTGTCAGGGGCAGATGTTTTCAAATTTGGGGTGTTTACACTCTATATCATTAGGAAAATGTTGCAAAAAATTAAGTAATTTATAACTAAGTATAAATGTAAAATAGTGTTAAAAAATTGTCTTCATAGATTTCTCTAAATTCCAATTTTTATTATGATTTTCTCATGATATTTTCACTTTTGGGCTGTATTTTGAAAAGCATCATGGCATTATTGGAAACAAATATTTCAATATACCCTAAACTCTTAACATTGGCTCATCGAAACGACAAGAATTTGCTCCAAAAATGCCAATTACCAAATCCTTTCACCAGTTTAGTTGCTGTTTCTATGCTTCATATTCAATTTTTAAGATTTCAAAGTAAAATAATAAAACCAATGTGCTAATTGATTAATCTGATTAAAGATATCACAAAATCCTTCAAAAAGATTATGGCCATTTCATGACATGACTTACTATGGTCCTATTGGGAGATAAATTGGATTTGCTGGTCTTACCAATCCAATTGCAGCTCAGTGGTGAGGCACCGCTCCTTCTCCACAGAAATAACGAGGGACCAATCCTTGATTGTAGTACTGCTGATAGTGAGGGACTTGGGTAGATAATTTCTTTTTTGATTTACTGGTCTGAAACCGAAAAAAGAATCTAATTTATTCATATAATAGGCAAGTATGTATGCATATGAAGGTCAGTACTTCTCAATGCAAGTGATTAGTCAATTACAATTAAAATATTTCAGACATCTTGACTGAATTTTCAAATTGATTGTATACTAAAGGAAAGTGTTATGGGTGAAGGAAAGTGTTACGGGTGTATAGATCCTAAATTTGATTGATTTGTAATACAACAAATGTGGCAAGATGATGAGGTTGCATTGGATAAGGCAGAAGGGTGACTACATTTCAAGCCCAGCTCATGCGGATGAAGACAATCCACGTTGTGTGGATGAAGACAACTCATGTAAGTGCATGGCTAGTGATCAAAGAGCAAGATTCAGTTAGCTATTGAATACAGTGTTGAGGTCAACGTACATCCACCCTCGCTTTTGAGCGGTCAGAATTGTGGTCGAGCCCGAGCCCTCACTATAAAACTATTATTGTGCCGTTTTCATCACCAATTGGCTTTGGGATAAGTGGTAGCTCAATGGGGTATAAGATCCTACATACAATCAACCTGAAAATTGATGAGTTTTCCACTCTTCACATGTTTCGTATTTCTTCAAACAGTACCGACTGATCACCCAGTCTTTCCCATCATGGAAGGACAAAACCTAGTTGGCTAAGCTCTAATTGTATTTGCATAATCACAGTTATACAGCTGCAAATGGACAAGTGTAAGCTAAGAAGCAAGGGGGGGGGGGGGGGGGGAGGCCAAGATGCAAATCGAGACCAAAAAACATTAAGGACTTTGTCCTAGTGGGAGCTGATCTGTTTTATAGACAATGAACAATAACATAAATTATGTCACATGCTCACTGCTTAAGATGTGTGATGGTGGGTTTTGAGGCCTTTTGGAGTCACAAGAGCATCATGATCATCCAAGCGGTGGGATGCACATGTAACTGAATGGACAAACGGATCTTGATTGGTTTATGGAGATCATGAAAGTTCCAAAAGATTCGAGAAGACTTCAAGATTTTCTGAAATATTGTAGACTTTATTAGGATATTTTTGTAGAATTTGAATTATGTAGAGTTATACGGAGTGATTCAAAAGATGGTGGATAAGTGTAGGATTAGAGTAGCTTAAGTGACATGGGGCATAATCTTGTTCCTTGTATAGGGTATTAGTATAAACAGGGTCTTGGCATTCATTTGTAAACAAAGTTGAGAATCAATAGAAGCTCTCATTCTTTGAAGTGTTCTCTGTCTTGATGCGTGAGTGTGCAAGGCTTGGTGTGAGTTTTGGTCAAGGACTATATTGATGTTTGATGTCGGGGAGGACTTGACTTGCTGGCGGACGAGGCAAAAATGAGTGCCACAATCAGCTCTCTGTGGTTTGATATATTAATATTGTTCTCTCCCTTTTATTGCTATATATAGGTTGTATCTTCTCTATATCTTAAGACCAACAAGAATGACAAGAACTACTACAAACTCATCAGATAGGAAATAACCTTTTGCCCCTTCAATCTTTCCTTTTGGATATTACTAGAATTAATATGAGCATCAGCTATCATTTGAGCTTAATCCAATCAATCATGGGTGGTCAAATAAAAGAATTTTAAATTAAACTTAAAGATATGTGCTGTGCAACAAGGAACTCTCTCTCTCTCTCTCTCTCTCTCTCTCTCTCTCTCTGTGTGTGTGTGTGTGTGTGTGTGTGTGTGTGTGTGTGTGTGTGTGTGTGTGTGTGTGTGTGCGTGTGTGTGTTTTTGCATTGAGATACATGGGAATTTATGGCGAAATGCACTATACCAAAGAATTGTTAAACAAGTGAAGGGTAAAGGAAATGAGATAAGGTGGAAAATGTGGATAGGACCTTCACTTTCTTATGTATTTAATTACTACGGTCTAGGTATTCATTTCCTATATTCCCTTGATTCTATTTTCATAAAGAAAATACTTGATGCTCATTTTTAAAATTCACACTTAATCTTCATTTTAACCACTTATGGTACGAAATCATATGTATTCAATTCCTATGTAATTTAATTCAAACAAACAGGGGCTTAGCGTTTATGTGTTTTTATGAACACTCAAAAGAAGGTGACAAAACAAATGAATGTTAATATAGGCAAATCACAAGAATGTAGCATTTTACACAAGGCGTTTTTAGCTACCATTTGTTAAGTTCTTACTATGATATGCTCATACTAGATTCACATCACACTTTTCTGCACTTTTTTTCTCTTCCACTTCACTTCATTAAAATTCTTATTTCTAGTAACTCCACATGTTAGTATGTCCTCTCTCAATACTTAACTAAGATCTTTAATGGCCTCCCCCCATTTAGTTTCTTCTACCATAATCTTTAATTTTTTTTTTTTTTTAGGAATATAACCTTCAGTTAATCTCGTAGGGAGTGCATCCCAAGACTGCAACCAAGTAGAGGATAAACTTACATTAAAGAAAAGGATTAATGAGGGTTAACTTTTAAAGAAATGAATGCATTGCATAAATTCACTGTGACATTTATCCAAGGAATCATCTCAATTTATACTACCTTTCAAATTTAAACTAATCCCCATGCCAAGGTAAGGAACCCTAATATCTCTAACAATAAGCTTCTTCAACCCTATGTTGCTTGATAAATACTGCTATTTCACCCATTTCATTTTCCATATATAGGTTATCATCTCCACTGAATCTTATAACCAAAAGAAACACAATTGAAACTGTTACAGAGTTTTAGTAGGTAGGAACCACCCTCCACCCCACTAATCCAGTTTCACCTGATAATTGGCCAATGGCATTACCCTCCCCATGTTAAATATTACTCAGACTCAGTGAGAGTACGAAGAGGATCAAGCAAGCGCCTAAGAGAAGATTTTCTGAGGCGTTAACCATTTCTCACTATGGTTCTATAGATGAGATCAGAACTGCTCCTTTTCCATCTTTGTCCTCCTCGATTTTCCTATCCATCAGTATAGAATAATTGATTGTTGCCCATGAATGTCATTGCCGTATAATCTCAAATTGATCTCTAGGTTTATGTATAGTCTTTGGGGTTGTTCTCATCTCTATTGCTAATCTCATTACGATTCAGGACAGTAAGTTGTGGGTTGATTTGGACATCCAAAACCATTCAAAATAAGTTCATGTAGAATTTAGCATTTACCAATCATATATTCCTAAAGAAGAATTTTCAAATAAGGCCTTAAGTTTTAAACTTATTTAAAAAATGATACAAGTTTCAAAACTTCTCAAATTAGAACCTAAGACTCCACTTGGCATCATGCCAATGGGATGTTCTTGAGTTCCCGTGAGAAAACACCAATAGAAACATGTTTTGCAAGTGTTGTCTGTATTTCAAACTTTGGTTTTGTTGGCACAATTGGTAGAAAGGCATCCCATGGGACCAAGATTCTCGAAACGATATGACTTCGTTTTTTATTTGGAACATCTCGCTGGACCAACCTTATTTCCACAAGAAACCCTTTATTTGTCCCGTCTCCAAAAACACCATCATTATGGTATTTTCTAACACTCTACTCAACACCTCTCCATCTCTCCTCTCTCTCTCCCCTTTTTCCAATCTCCCTCACTCTCTCCTCCTTCTACTCAAGCTATTTCTATGTCTCTCCCTCTCATCCATCACCCACTTACATATTTCCCAAATTGCCAAATCCGATCAGAAGCCTAGCCTACCAAGCACCATCCCCATCTCTTTTCATCCCCTTCTTGCCCCCCCCCCCCCCCCTGCATTTTTGCTACCTGGACTGAACTCTATCCTAGCCTGCCAAACCCCATCTCAGTCTCAGTCTCTTTGCATTTCTTACTGACCTTGATTTTTTTTGTTCCTTCTTCTTATTCACATGCTAAGGAGATCATACCCAGTTGGCAAGATGCAAAGACAATAGAACTACTTGCTCTCAAAACTAATCAAACCTAGGACCTGGTTCCATGACCTGCCGACACACTGGTCCTTAGGAGTAAGTGGGTCTATTCGATCAAGACAAACTCAGATGGAAGTTTGGATAAATATAAAGGCCGTCTTGTTGCCTAGGGCTTCAAGCAAGAATATGGTATTGACTATGAGGAGACATTTGCACCAGTTGCAAAATTGACCACTGTTTGCACCTTACTTGCAGTTGTTAATATACGCAATTGGCCTCTCTAGCAAATGGATGTAAAAAAAAAAAAAAAAATTGCATTTTTACACAGCGACCTCTATGAGGCTGTCTTATACGACCACCTCCAGGTTAGAGATGTCCGCCCAATCACATTTGTCGTCTATGTAAATCAATATACGAGCTTAACCAAGCTCCATATGCATGGTTTGAAAATTTTAGAAGTGCTATACTTTGTGCTCACTTTAATCCAAGTCCAAATGATACACCATGTTCATTTGGCAACTGGGAATGGCTGCACTATCTTACTGCTCTGTGTCGACTACATGATCATCAGTGGGAATAACGTTTCTCAAAGCATATCTTATGAGAAGCTTCAAGATGAAAGATTTGGGCCCCCTCACTTACTTTTCTGGAGTTGAGATCTCTTGTAGTAAGGATGGTATTCGCATACAACAACCAAAATATGTTGAAGATTTACTCTCATTGGCACATCTGACAAATACCAAGGTTACCAATTCCCCATTAGAGCTAAATGCCAAACTTCAAAGAGAAGAAGGTAATCCCTTACCTGATCCCACTTTGTACCGGCGAATTGTTGGTAGTTTAATACATCTAACTATGATACGACCGAATATATCATATGTTGTTCAACTTGTTAGTCAATGTGTGAGTAATCCACACAAAGCCCATCTTAAAGCAGTACATTGGATTCTCCGTTATATCTGTGGCGCTCCTGGTCGTGGACATTTCTACTATTCTACCTCATCTTTGCATCTTCACAGTTATGTAGACGATGTTGGATGCCCAGACACTAAAAGATCTACTACTGGCTAGTGTATGTTCCTTATAACCTCTATTATATCTTAAAAATGTAAAAAGCAGACTACGGTCTCCAAGTCCTCTGCTGAAGTTGAGTACAATTCCATGTCCTCTGCTTATAGTGACGTAATTTGGCTTCAACAACTTCTTCGCGAGCTTGGTGTTCATGTCCTTGGTTCCACTCTTGTTATTGCAGACAATACATGTGCTATACAAATTGCCAACAATCTTGTTTTCCATGAGCAAACCAAGTACATTGACGTTGACTGTCATTTTATTCGCTGGCATGTGCTCTCCGTAATTACAGATCTTCCTCATGTTTCATCTCAAAACCAGCTCAAAGAGCTCTTCACAAAAGTAGTACCCCATGCTTAGACATGACTTTCTAATTGTCAAATTGTTGTTGTGTTCCAACCCACATCAATTTGAGGGGGAGTGTAGAAGTCCAAGATCACATGACCCAGGCCCATCAAGTCCATTAGAATTTCAGCCCACTTGATCAATAGTGAAAGATAAATACGTTGGTCTTAGTCAACAGTGTACACTTACTAATTGTAGTAGGTTTTTATTGTGCCATATTTGGATAAGTGATTCATTTGATTTCATTGTAATTGATTTTGTAGCCACTGATCAAACATTCGAGATCTATATATTCATGGTCGATTCCAAAGGGTTGAGGATACCTTTAAAGCCTGTTTCTTTGCTGGATTTCCAAGAATTCCTGTCTGGGGAATTCCTGAATTCCCATACATAGTTGGATTCCTGGATGCTCCTTTGGGCTTGAGCATCCAAGAATTCTACCAAAATACAAAAAGACTGGAATTCATGAATTCCCAAATGTTAAAAGAAACCTTTCATGTGGCTGGAATCCAGAAATGCTAGTGAAGAAACATAGAATTCAGAAATTCAAGGGGACAGCATGTCACATCATGCCTAAGAATTCCTGGACTTGGTGAATTCCTGGCAGAAATTCCACTAAAGAAATAGGGCCTTAACCACATCTCTTCTTCTCATTTTCATTTCTGTGTTTCTGTTTGCATTTCTCTACCTCTATTGACACATTAGACATTCCTATATTATTGAAATTCTTCTTATCCTTTGTAGATGGAGTGGTTTTAAAGTCATGTAATGTTCTTCTGTCTTGAGTTTATTAGAGTTTGGTTGTTTGGTATAGCTTGTTAAGAGTTAGTTTATTAGTTTAGAATTAATTATAATACATTGCACTAAATACTATAAATGTAATGAGAAGAATAGCCTCTTATTTATTTGTATTTGATCTCTCTCTCTCTCTCTCTCTCTCTCTCTCTCTCTCTCTCTCTCTCTCTCTCTCAGATGATGTGGATAATCTCTTTGCTGAGGTCAATGTCCACCCTCGCTCTTGAGCGGTCATTATTGTAGTCGAGCCCTGGCACTCACCATAAAATTATTGTTGTATCGTTTCCTATTATCAATTGGTTTTTAGATAAGTGGTAGCTCAATGGGGTGTAAAATTATACAAGTGGTATCAGAGCCTGGTAGGTTGGGTGTTCGAGTCACAGGACACGCGTTTTGCGAGTTCGTAGTAGGAGTCTCGGTGGGTGTGCCGTTGAAGGAGGGATTGTTGAGGTCAACGTCCTTCCTCGCTCCTGAGCGGTCATAATTGTGGTCGAGCCTTGTTGTGTCGTTTCCTATTACCAATTGGTTTTGGGATAAGTGGTAGCTCAATGGTGTGTAAGATCCTATACTCTCGCTTATTGGTTGGAAGATTTTCCTAAACAATGAACCATCCTACTTGGACATGCAATGATTCTACTATTATGAACTCTTTATTTTCCCAAGAATTGAGACACTCATGGTGGAAATCCACGCTGCATATATAAACACTATCACAACAACCCGTGCTCAGCATGGTCTGTCCATGCATTAAAAAATTAAATATTCATATATTAAAAAGGTTATGTGGAGTACCTCTTTTCATAGAGCAAGTTGCATAGAATGAAAAAACAAAACCTGGGGCAGAAGGGTAGTAGAAGAGATGAGGTGGAAGGAGAGACTTTACTTGGACATTTAAAAAAATTAGGGGTTGTTGTTCCGAGTACATACAATAATAGTTCAGTATTTAGGAGACATGTTTGAATACGGTGAACCAAACAACAAGTAAATACAGTATAAATTCAGTCACTATTTGAAGGCAGAAACAGAGTGTTGTTATTGAAGTTTTGAAGTCAAGTAACTCGCAGAAGAAGGATGATCAAAACTAGTGTGCAACACTATGTCCTTAAGACAAATTTCGCCCCCGCAATGGTACTTACGAGTTTCAACAACGTTTGTTTCCAGGATATAATGATCAGTTCCATAACAGTTGCAGTACTACAAACTGTGTGACAGGCGAACCAAAAGTGATGCAGCAAGGCTCTCTTTGACGATGACTCAAAAATGCAATGCAACAGCAATGAATAGGATGAACAAAAGGCATGAGCGATATGCATATTTATAGCTTGAATCAGGTCTCTTCAATGGGGTTGCATCTGTTCAGAACAGTAACTGTTCAGTGAACAGATGCTTCTATGGACACACCTTTTCAAATGCGAATGGACACACCACTAAGGACACATCCCATTTGCATAAAAGAAAATTTTATTAAATAAAATTTCTCCAAAAATAATAAATGGATAATGGGCCGAGCCAGACCCAACTCGCTCGTGAAGCCCAAGCCCAAGCCCCGCCCTGGCCCGGGGCGCGCGTGTGTGGTGGTGACCCCACCTTAATCTAGGTCCTCCCTCCTCCACAAAAGTGGGATGACCCTTGTGGCTTATTTTATACTACTAAAGTAAACATATTTATACCTAAGGAATGTTTTGCTTCCAAGCAATGTGAAAAGCAAGTCCACCACTTCCTTTTGTTTCCATGTTTAATATGTTCAAGTAGTGGTGTTTAGGAAGCAATTTCCTATTCACTCCTTAATGGATTAGAGAAACCCAATACATGTCATTAATCTACTCAAGGAGTAGATTACATTCCCATTTGAGTAGATTACATTCCCATGTATTCCTACCTAAAAGGATAAGTGGATCCCACTTAGTTTTTAGCTCAAACTTGACAAAGGCTAATGGTGCTCTTAGCCATTTTTCCAACAAGGGTAACTATTAGTCAAAATTATAACTCACAGTCAAAATCAATTCAAAAACCCTCCGCTTTAATAAAGTATAATACTATACTTTTCTTATATACAAAAAGAATCAAACAACTCAATAAACCACACAAAATTATGTCGAAGGCCCCATTGTATACCCAAATAAACTATATGTTATAACAATGTCCTTGAATCTGGTCTTGAATCAGGACCCGGGTCCAGTGGGACAAGAAGCTAACCAACCCGACCTCTTTAGATCCGCTATCATGTATGATGTTTCAGATTATTGCATGACCCTTTGCACTACTCATCAATATTACTTGAACTTGTTACTCCTGTGTACCCTTGTAATTCATGATAGTCTCTCCTTCTGTTTGAATGATGATGTGATACTGTAAAGAAAGAGGGCCATTGTGGTGATCAATTTGCCAACCAGCCAATAATGTTGTATTGATGTTCAAGATGAATGGATAGACATGAGGCACCTAAAAGAATCTTTTTTAGGGTTCTTGATATTTCAATCTTCAAGCGACCACTTCATTTACAACACAAGGGTGAGATTCTATATGTTACCCATGTAAAAAACCGAATTAGTATAGTTTGTGAGAGCATTTGTTAGTATAGTTCGTGAGAGCATTTGCCTTCACTGGTCATTACATATTGATGAGAGAGAGAGAGAGAGAGAGAGAGAGAGAGAGAGAGAGAGAGAGAGAGAGAGAGATTGTATGGTCTACTGGTTTGCTTACTAAATAATGGGTTGTGTTGCAATCTGTAAGAGAAGGGGGGAGGGTGAGAGTTGTTTATGTTACTCTACATTTTCACTAATTTGTTGTGTCCCCGAATTCTAGTTTTATCACTACACTGTATTATGATGTTGAATGTAATTCTTGTCAACTACACTTATTTCAACAATAAATACGAAATATGTAGTGCTATAGAGAAGCTTTAACAGTGTATGCCAGGTATTTTATTATTATTTTTAATCGGATATGGAGAGTACTAGCTATGAGCTAAAAGTCAGAATCCCGTATGAACTAGCAAGTTCAGAAAATTCTGAGGAATACTGTTATCAATAGCCCTAAAACTTACAAACTTGAAGAAGGCTTTGTTTCACTCTAATTCACAAATGGAATGAAGGCTAACAATAACATTCTCACTCATTAATGAAAAGGGTCATGGTCTAATCTCCTATAACACTTGAAATATATACATCTACTTCAAGTGCTTAAAGGATTATGGCATATCACATGCCATACATGGGAGGCACAATATCTAGAAGGATCTCAAAAGAGCCAAAATGAATAGAAAGCAAACATAAAAGTGACAATATAAAATCAGCTGGAGACACTAAGACATGGGTTTTGAATATATGAGAGAGAGAAAGAGATCCTACCTCTTGTTCTTCTTACTCATGGACCATACTGATGAATGCTGCAAGGTTTCGAGGCCAAACACAAATCAAATAGCACAACTGCAATCCATTGAACTCCAATACTATCTTTTATTTTATACTAGCTAGTTAAAGTTGATGTGATTCCAGTGATAAGGCTTTCCACCTTCATACAAAGAGAAAAAGGACTTCTAGCCAAACAGAACTCTATATCAAGATAGCAATTTCAACCATATGTAATTACCATTTTTTTTCCATGAAGCTGAGTGATGCTGCTCAAGAGGCCTGTGACATAGGTTTTGGCTCGTTATCATCAACTTGGCTTTGGGTCTTCCTCTTCTTCTTCTTCTTCTTATAAGGGATCCCTCTTGCCTTGGCCTGGCAATCCCTGACCTCGCGTAGATAAACGCGGATCGCAGCTCCTCCGAACGGGTTTGTCTCCTGTAACCCACCATTCTCTTCGTATGCTGCTCGGAGGCGGCCGATAAGTGAGTCTAGGCTCCCCCAAGCTTGCCTAAGAGGGCAAGTACAAGGCGCAGGCGGGTCGGGGTGCCCATAGAAGGGACACCCATATAAGTGGACCTTAGTCTTTCCGAATTGATCAAGATATCGGAGGAAGTCGAGAACATGGCCACAGTTGCACTGGGATAATGGGACAGGGGGTCTTTGATTCTTCAAGTACTGCCCAAAGGTGTTCCAATCTCGCCGCTTCTGCGACTCATAGCGGCTAAGCTGAGCCACCGGCTGCACCGATTGTTGCTCGCCGGCAGACCGTGAAGACCCTTCTCCAGGGTCGTTCCCTCCGGCGCTCGCCATCTCCGAAGAAATTGCTGTTGTTTCGACAGGAGAGATCATAGAATTAATTGGGAAGAAGATGGAAGAGAATAGGAGAGAAGTGAAGAAAGTTTGGGTGATCACATCTTGGGGCCCACTGAGGGGACATTCAATCGCTGGTGAATGTGCTTTTCCTCTTCTTTCTCTTCCTCTTACTGTTAGTAAACTTCCCTAATGCCTGTTATTAAACTATCTTAGTGCTAATCCCAATGATAATTACATGTTATTACCATGTAATAATATCAATTATTGTATGCAATGGTCATCATTGTAATCGATGTCATCATCATAAGAACAGTTACCACAACGGTTTGAAAGTCGGTGTCTTAAGTGTCAGGAGAAGTATCACATGACTCAGTTGAGCCATGGTTTCCTTTGGTGTTATTTCCAAGTGACAGTGGCGAGCTGACCCGGTTGGGTCAGCATCCATACAAGAAGCTGTATCTTTGGGGTATCTAGCAGCTGGTCCTGGTGGACCAATCACAATTTAGAGATGATGAATGGGTTGACTCACGACAAATCTTTTACTTAAAATATAGTTACTGTCACTACTAATTAAAAAAATATTATTGGAGAATAATACAACTTTTATCTATGATATTGGTGCTGTGGAGTATGTTAGGGTTTTTAAGTGCATCCCTTGCTTTTGCACATGGGCATGTGTATCCATCCATGCATGCATGCATGTGTCCATATGGATTAGTGCCGTTAATCGAGCCCTCCTACGGGAAGTCTATATTCTCGGCCGTGTTTCTTACAAACTTTTAGTGACTTTCAGTAGAAGAGATGTTTAAAACTCTATCATCGAGCTCACGTAATAATAATTTAAACCGTTTAAAATGAATTTCATTTTTACCGTACATATCTTTAAATTTTAATTCTATAGGAGCCGACAACACTATTAAATTAGGGTAATGAATTACCCATGAGTAATGGCCAAACAGAGGTCCCACCATGAGCAAATGTTACTCGTCACATCAGAATCGGGGCCTAATTGATGAAGCCACGTACGGAGGACAAACCTAGGCCATATTTTTTTTCCTCCCTAATGTGCCTAGGCCATACGATAGGCAATAGGCAACAAATTTTCTTGAACTACCATTCATCATGTGAGATTATATCATTCCATTATTAGGTTGTCCGCCCACAACTACAAGTAGATCTATTAGGTCCCATATTGTTTCCGTTATGAGGTGATTTGCACTATTATTTCTGCCATTTGATTTTCATAACTGTGTGGACGACTGTGATTTTCATAATTGGTTATACTTTACTGTGATTTTCTATTATCATTGTTTTGTCTTTCCAAGTTTTCATCATTTAATGGGTCTTACGCTTTACTATAATTTCACTATTGATAAGTTTTCATCATTTGTTGGGTCTTAGGCTTTGCTATAATTTAACAATCTGAGAAATACTTCGCAACGATTTGTCCTTTTTTCATTTATTTTTTCTATTGACATTGGTCAAATTGTGCAAGCTTTTTCTTCCAATATTGCTAGGGATCTAAATTAAATGAGATCACGGCAGGCACGTTGCTATTTGTTCTACAGTAGGTTGGCAAATCTTCACAGTGAATTTCTTGCGTAGGATTCATACATTGTAAGAGTTAATAGAAAAAATATATTATCAAGGGATATTATTATAGAGGCGAAGGGGCGAAAGGATATGAGGTGAAGGGCTTTGGATATAAGGTGGATATGTAGATGTAGATGGGAAACTTTCCATGGTATTGAAATAATAGGGTGGTGACTGGATATTCATTTCTCACCGTTCCTTGATAAAGAGTCAAGAATCCATGGATCCGCTATATATCAGATTATTTAGATGTTGTTTTTCTTGCATTGATTTGAGAATCAGAATGGCTTAAGCTTAAATCTAAGGTTGCAGGCAAGCCCAGCCAGCACTACCTAACCAGACCTTAGAGCCACCGTCGCGTTTGTAGAACATTAATTAACCTGATTTTTAACTGATAAATAACAGGCAGAAATGATCCCCTAAATTAGACCGGACTAAATTGCTCAGCTTAATTACCCCAACTTATACCATAACAATAGGTCTAGGGATGTAATGGGATCCAATTATCCGAAGTCCCACAAGTATTGAGCCCAGTTTTGTTTTGTATTCGAGAGAGATTTGAATTCATATCTGATACCCACTCCTCTTTATTTCCTTCTGTTTTTTCTTTACAAGAAACTCAAACTCATGCTTGTCCGTAATCAGTTGAGCAACATGTCACGGACTGCACCCTTAATTGTAATCCATGCCCCAGGTGCAACAACGAGTCAACTGTTCAATGTTAGTCTAGCCCTCACGCCAAATCAGGACCAATGAGCACATTCATACAAAGAGGAGAGAATGCTCTTTGTTTGACTGCAGCTTTGGTTGATTACAAATGAATGACAACTACCGAGACCATCCAAACAAATGCGAGTCCTGCCACTTAGATGATTATTATGCTCATACGACAACAGGAAGCCTCAAAACTCACCATCGCATGTCAAAGCTCGGATGTGTAACAAACAGTCATGAACAAAATCAGAAAAATACACCGACACACTCATGGTACTTAGGTGTTGGTACTTTGGCATCACACACATGATCCGGGACCGATCCCTGAAGCTTCAGGTTAATAGCATCACCATTGGCTAGTAGGCCAACCTAACAAAAAAAAAATCAGAAAAATACATTTTAAGAGTACTAGATCTTGGCTCCTTTTTCTCTCTAGAATGTGTTGATGTTGTCGAACGAATACGAGAAAAAGAAGAAAGTAGAGACTATTCTACAAATTGCCCATGAGTTGCTTTTTAATATATGTGCTTTTTTAGTTTTACAGATGAACATATTCTTTATTATGTAATCTTAGTCAAGCACCTTGATCATTTGAAAAATGCCAATTTCCTTTTTCTGTAACATCTCGTTTTGAGAAAAAAAATCACTTTTTTTTTATAGAAAGGTTGAAATCATAGTTTTAAAACATAGTTTCCAACAATGTATCAACTGATGTCAAAATCTTCGCATATCAATACAAATTTTAGTTATTTTGGCCCCATTTCCTTAAAAAGTTAATTTACAAAAAAGTATTCTGAAAATAAAAAATATAGAAATTATTCAATATTTGAATCCTCTTTTTAATTGATTTTAAGGCATTAATTTCAGAGGTAAGTAAGACTACTAAGCATAATAAAAAGGTGATAGGAATAGATTTTCAATAAAAGCTTTATGCATTTTTTTTTATTTCAGACTAAACTAGTAAAAATTGGAATAGGTAATAGCCAAAACCTTTAAGTATCGTGCCATACAAATGTCTAAAAACCATGGCCAAAGTTTTCTTTTCTTTTTGCTAGGCAGGTACCATGGCCGAAATACATTTAAAAAACATCGATTCAAAACTGATACATAGGTCGAGTTTGGCCAACACCATGTCCAAAATCATGTTTTTAGAACATTTGTAGAATTTAAACTATCCTGTAAAGTTTCTGAAATATGTTAAATAAAAAAGTTTGTTGTAAACTTATGTAAAACTAAGAATCTAGATCAATCATCTTAATCACAAATATATGATTGCCTCTATGGTTTTTTATTTCTTGTTTTGGTAAAGCAAAATTTCATTAAAGAGATCAACAAAACAATAGATAGAAAGAAAAACCCAAAAAGGCTTCATCCCATCCATACAAGATTGGAGCCAAGATAAAAAAGAACCATCCAAAAAACAATCGCTATTTGCCAAGGAGCTAAACTGAGATATAAAATAGGCTATCCTGTTAAATCATCTACGATTGAAAGAGTTATAAAATTAACCATGGACCATTGCTTGTCCAACCATACAAAAAAAAAAAAAGAAATCGTGGCTCCACTACTACACTCACGCTACCCAAATCCCTATCTGATAAACCCAGTGATCCATCCCTAGATGTATGAATGGATAGGGAGATGCCTCAGTAGTATGATTACAAGATCTATTTACAGGCTTACTAGCCCAAGTTCAATCATATTAGCCCCATTTCTTGTCTAGCAGCTGAATCAGTAGCCCCATCTCTTGGCCTTTTTGAGTAGGCCCCAATGGATGAACAATCATTTTTACACATTAAAAAACAGTTTTCTCAGCTAGCTGGACTCCTTCCTTTCCATGCATGTCACTTAATATTTTAAAGAAGAAAGCAAACACAACACTTAACTTTAAGTTAGAAAGTTAATTAAGTCCTCCTCATTTCGATTTAAAGAACTTGCAATCTACAACGTTAGTTAATTGCATATGTGCGAGATGCACGCGGTTAAAGAATGAGCAAGTAACAAAGGTGAAACACGTTTCTTACCAAACGGCATTTTGGATGGTTGGGTTTCATAGTTGTGAATTATGCAGTCTGCAGTTTCATTGATTTGAGATTTTTTGGTGGGGCCTAATGATAGGGGCATTCTAATGTTATAAAAATAAATAAAGTCTAAGGTGTTTTGAATTGAATCATCATCTTATTCCATCTAACGGGTTAGGTAATTAAATAGGTGATCCAGTAATGGGTGGTTGTTCAGGTAGTTATGGTTCTGAACTGGAACAGATGATTTTTCAGGGTTCATATATAGTGTTGGAATCAGAAAATCTTCCCTTGTGTGGGGGAGGATGTCCACTATGTAAAAAAAATAAAATAAAAGAGATCCTGTGGTGCCAACGTAAAATTAAAAAAAAAAAAAAAAAAGCATAAATGTTCTCATATCATTCAAAGATTTTTCAAAAGTTTAGCCTCGGGTAGATATGAAGAAATGAAACATAATAGAGGAATATTTGGCTTTATGTAACTTGAATGGATAAACAAAATTCACGTAGTTCACCTCTACATTGTCGGTATAAGGCTTTAATGATAGTGATTATTTCGGGGCTTTTCAAAATTTATTTGGGGGCAGCTATGGTACCCCTTTCCTCCCCTTTGAGGGTGTTTTTGGCCCCATTTTTTTTAGCATTATCTTGAAAAGAATTTATGACATTTGAGGTTTTTGGATAATGATGTAATAGTTGTCGCCTTGGTATTCTCAAATTCTATGTTTATTTGCTAGAATTGTGAATTATTCCAACGTGGAGAAAAATAAATTTCACTTTTATCATTTAGAATTCTCAAATCCCAACCGTTCAGCATTTCTTCACGCTCCATCCAAGTGAAGGACTCATAAATTAGAGAATCAGATATTCTCTATATGCATGATCAATTCTTTGAATCCCAGCTAAACAACAGACCCAACATCTCTTTCAAAACTCATCTGAAATTAATTCTCCCATGTTCATCTCTCTCACACCAGCTGTTCTGTTAAAAGCCAAGTGATGAGAGCATCTTTTGTGATTCAGGATACTGTGTGTTTCTTTCCATTTTCTGTATCCCCAAGTGGTGGTTCAAAGTGAGTTCAACGTTTCTTTCCATTTTCCGTAACCCAAGTGACTGTTGGCAACAAAGTTTTTGCCTGCCTTTCTTGTCTTACACAGTGACACAGTAAAATGCTTTTAGTGAGAAGTTGCAACTCAGATTGACCACTTCAATATTGAAAATACTGAAGTGTCCTTCATCCCAATGTAATTCACCATAGATGTGTGAAATCCATGAAATGGAAATTCCATAAAAAAAAGATGATGCCCACGCTGTCTCAGGAGGCTTGTTAGGGAGTTGGGTGGCATCACCTTTGCCCCCCTCTTGCAGGCAAAAACAAAAGCAATGCAAACGTGGGTGGGGGCCTCAGGGACTCAATTTCTTGGATGGAAAGCTGCATTGGTTGAAAGGTAATGCTGGGCTGTTTTCCATCATCTCACCTTAATATTGAAGTGACACTCCATTGTCGCCTATAAGATTGGGTCTTACTAGAATATAATTGAATTCTAGTTTCCTCTTCCTGTTATTATTGAATAATTGAAGCTTACATCTCCAATTCAAACACAAAGTAAAAGTAGCCCATGTATTAATTGTTCTATATATCTCCTGCCAGCTATGGATGAAAATGCCAGGTTCACAAGCCATATTAGCATATCTGGACCTGAATTACTAAAAGGAGAGGACTGGACTCACCTTGAGTCCATGTTATGAGGCCCGTACCCGTGAACTTGAACCTGGTCCCAAATAAAGGGCTTGGACCTAGATCAGAATCAAGACTCAAATCGTATATAATCGACCTTTTTTTTTATGTGAAGGTATATAATTTACTTAATGTTCTTTTTTTTTTTTTTTTGGTAAATATGCTTGATATATATTCCTATTATAGATAGAATATACAGTAGTAGCATTGGGTAATCAGGTACTGCCCGGTATGAAATCTGTGGACCTGGATCTGGATGTGAATAAAAGGTCCATTCATGGGCCCAGACTTAGACCTTAATTAAAGTTGGGTCCAAATCTTGGACCATTTCTCCATTGTTTCTATTTGGGTCCTTCAGGTATTTTAGGGACTTTTTTGCATTCCTTTGATGAGCTCAAAGTAGTGTGTTTGTGTGAGAGAGAGTATACGACTTTGGTGACTTCCGTTGGTGCAAGTCATAAATGTTGTTGTTCAATAATTATTGTCTCTTGGAAAAATAAGGATATACCTTTAAGTTTGGAGTTTGCTTGAAATATTATCAGGATGTTGTGGTAAAATAAGTTAATCATATATATAATATTGCTAAAAATTGAAAATCAAGAGAACCACAACATTGGCCCAAGATAGATTGGAAAAGAGATTTCGAATTCATATATCTGAACTTAACATAGTTGGAATAAGGCTTTACGAAGATAATGAGAAAAAGCAACGATACGGCACAAAGTGGTGAAGGGCATCTCATGATCTCACCACCAGTACCAGGAATCCACCCCTGACATTAGAGAGCGCAGATGTTGAGGTATATATTCTTGGTGGAGCACAACACCAGTTGTACACGGTGGAGCATGGTTGAAGGAGGTACAATGGCAGAGGACGGAGATAAAAGCAGGGAGCACTAGGTGGAGCACCCAATGAACCCTAGGACTTAAACTAGGCTAGTCTAAGGTATTTTATCATTCCTAATATGTACAAGCAAAAGAAAAGGACAAAAAAAGAAAATGTGATTTTGCCCATGCTACTGGTGATCTTTAGTCATTAGTAACCCTGCTTGGTGATATAGAAGTTGAGAAAATTCCCTATAAGTACTAATGTAGTTTTTATTCACATAAATGCTTCTAACCATACATATCCCATAAAATTATAAATTGTGAGATATTGCATAGATATATTCCTTTTAACTCAACTAGAGAAAACTTTTGTTCAATATCGCATTAATTAAAAAATTACAAAATCAAGAAATATGATATCCAATGTCGCACAATCAAAGGCATTAAAAAAAAAAATACCCAAATATCTGTGATGAATTTTCTCAATTTCTGCCACAAGGTAAGGTTATACATGACTAAGGATTACCGTATTGGAAAAACCCCAAGAAAGTTAAAAATCTTTACAAGTTACTTTCAAATATGATTTTTTATATAATTTTAATAATTTCATCACAATCTTATTGCCTTTTTTTTCTTGCCACATGTTTTAATTTTTGTGATATTCTGAAAACAGTGTGATATAGTCCAGAAAATATTGCTCAATGATAGTGCAATAATATAACTTTTTTTTTAATAAAAAAGGGGCCTAGGCCTGTGAAAAATCACCCACATATATGTCACAATCCTTCAGACAGGCCGTCACCATTGTTTGATCTGGGCCCTAAGCCGTCACAGACCAGTTTTCTCAATGGGCCAGCCCAGCTTGTCCACATCATTGTCTAAAGAAACATCAGTCGATCCAGAACCATGGGTCCTACTAGTTGACAGATGGAATCCACCCACGTGCAACCAAATCAGCTAATGATCTTATCTTCTGATATGGAATGACAGACAGAAAAGGACTCAGGTTCTAGACATGCATGCTGACACCAAAGTGGGGATGGGTGCAGCTCAAATTCTAGGATTTGTTGAGCAAGGAGGTATTTGATTGGTTTCAAATGCATAAAACCAACCAAAATAAAAGGACCGTTAGAACATAATTATGTTCACAATGTATAAATCAAATTAGTAAAATCAGATAGATTGGATCATTTTTTGAGGGACAATGAAATCTAAAAGAGGCTCACAATCATTGAGTTGACCAGTCTGGGCCAATTAACGGATTAAATAGACCAAGAAAATAATGTGGGTCAATAAATTGATTTTTGATATTTTATTACAAAGTTAAATATTTATGTCAAATAAAATAATATAAATTTATGTAAGATGTTTACTAAACATCAAACAATATAAATTCTTCTCAAAAGTTTTATGTAGAAGTTCCATATTGAGCAATAATCTCATGTTTCATTTTATTATTTAAGTATATTTTAACTTCTATCATTTTGCTTGTATTAATGGGTCTTATTTCATTGGTAGCTTATGTTGAGAATTTGAAGTTCGTCAGATCATCCTAGCACCTTGATTCCATCATGGTCAAGTTTGACGGTTTTAGAAGGCATTTTTTTTTAGCATTTCATTCTAATTATGGGAAGTTACATTTGGATGATTGTCAAACCTAGGGCCTGTGGCATTGAGGAAGATAGTGAGTGTGAGAGGGTTGGATTGATCATAGAGGGTCCCAAATCTCACTCAAATTAGATGACTCCTACATTTTTTTTTTTTCTATGTTCATTGCTTTTTTAGACTATAGTTTTATGATTTAATCCAACAATACATAATCAGTACTGGATGAATGGCATTTGGGTAGGTACCAATCAACAGCCGTGTATGAGTATATGGGTTGATCATTCGAATAAAAATGGCATGAGGAGGTGTTAGTGTTTTTTTTTTTTTTTTTTCTTTTTGGGGCCACAACAACAGAAAATCAAATAGAGGAGGAGGAATTAATTGTAATTCTCAAAAAATTGCAGAGAGAGCTGAGTTGCGGGCTACAGAATGGCTTGGAGATCTTCTTCAAGGAGAAGCAGAGATCATCGAGGAGATGGACTGAGATTTGGCTTAGGGTAAGATGATGATTTTCAAAAATTGCTGCATTCCTGGCTTTCCAAATTGAATATAGCACTGAAATGAAGATCGACGCCATGAATATTTTCTTTTCAGCTTTGTCATTTCCTATAGAAAGGGAGGTCCAAATTGAGGGAGCAGAATTGGAGGAGGGTTGCTGGGCACAAGCTGCTGAGAGCATCCAATTCCAAAGGGATTGAGCGACTGGGCAGGAGAAGAAGAGGTGATTGACGAAGTCTTCTCCGATATTATAGAGGTTGTATCCTGAGGCTAGGGAGAAGCCAAGTTCCTGAAGGCAAGAGTTGGTGGGGTATCGATTGAGCATCAAACACCAGCCAAAGCAACTTACTCTGGGGAGGGAGATACCGCTCCAGATCAGACGAGGCCATTGGAGGATGTTACCCCTTGTTTTGATTGCATTCCAAGCTTTGTGCAGGAGGGTTGTTGGGCACAAGCTGCTGGGAGCATCCAATTCCAAAGGGATTGAGCGATTGGGCAGGAGAAGAAGAGGTGATTGACGAAGTCTTCTCCGATATTGTAGAGGTTGTATCTTGAGGCTAGGGAGAAGCCAAGTTGATGAAGGTGAGGGTTGGTGGGGGTTCGATTGAGCATCAAACACCAGCCAAAGCAGCTTACTCTGGGGAGGGAGATACCGTTCCAGATCAGAGGAGGCCATTGGAGGAAGTTACCCCTTGTTTTGATTGCATTCCAAGCTCTGTGCAGGGAGATCTGACCGTTGGGAGCCTCCTTCCACAAGAGTTTATCACTGGCAGATGGGTTGGGAGTTAGCAGAGATGTTGCAGAGGAGAGAAAGTCTTGGATTACAGGTGGCAGAGATGAAGGAATGTGCCAAGAACCGGAATGGAAGAAGGAAGCAAGCCTCTGGTCCGTAGGAAATTGCAGGTTAGGGCAGACAGCAGAGAGGGGTTTATCTCCGCTCCAGGTGTCATACCATATGTTGATGTCCTTACCATTGACAAAAACCCAGGCGCTGCCTTGGTGGATGTAGTGAGCTAGGCGACGGATTCTTCTCCAAATGCAGGATCCATATCTAGAGTTTGCAGGGTTCCAGATGTTGCTGTCTTTGAAGTATCTGTTTTTTAACCAAAAGGACCAGATGGTGTTCATAATGCTAGCCAGCCAACTTAGTTTGATCAGGGAAGCATCGTTCATTTCAGATATCCTTCTAATGCCGAGGCCCCCTTCTATCTTTGAGAGGGTCACTTGGGACCATTTTACGTGGTGAATCTTAGTGGAGGTGGCGTTGCCTGACCAAAGAAAGTTCCTCATCAGGCGCTCGATGTCTTTGCAAATGGAGATTGGAAGGGGAAGGATGGAGGCAGTTTAAATTGGAATGCAAGAGAGGACATGCTTGATGAGAATTAGACAACTAGCAAAGGACAGAGTTTTAGTTTTCCATGCAGTCAGTCTTGAATTAACAAAGTCCAGCAGGGGAAGGAAGTGAGATCGTTTCGGGGAGCCAAAGACGATAGGGAAGCCCAGGTATTTGAGCTGGTCCTGGCTCTCTTGCATACCAGAAGGTGTTAGTTTGACTTTTTTTATTTCAGAGTCTCATTTAGCTATCCATCCCTCTGTAATTTATAGTCTTCAAATTTAATATATTTTTAGGAGTTTTTGTTGGACCATAATCAGTTTTTTATGTGTAAAAACTGATTTTTGGTCAACTTTGAGCCAAGCCAAAATTAAAGTGGGACCAAATAGTTATTTTGAATAAATTTTCATGGGTTCATTTTCTACGATCCGTAAGGAGAATAACGTGACATATTCACTTGCTCAAATCGAGTAAGAAATGAATGAGAAAATAGGCTCCAAAGTGACCCCTTTTGAAAGGTGGAAATGAAGTGTGATGTGTCTGTTCATAGAGAACAGTTATATAAATGGTCCCCTGGCTGTAGCATTTCATCCTCTGGGTTGTGTCTTTTAGTGTTGTGACTGTCCGGAAAGTCACCAAAGTCTCTATAAATACCCAGGCATCCCAGTTCTTGCATTCATTCAAGGCTTATTCATTCAAGGCATTTTGGCATTAAGTCAGTGTGTTGGAGAGTACACAACACAAGTTTGGTTCACTGAATGAGTGGATTGGAGTGCTACTTCCGCTCGTGTAAAGATCATTGTATCCTGGGAGGCAGACGCTCGGTATTCCATAAGCACTGTGTGGGGGCGAAATCTGTCTTAAGGACATAGTGTCAAACACTAGCCTTGATCTACATTAACTTCAATAACAATATCTGTTCTATACCAGGTTAGTAATTATATTGGTTAAACAAACAGTTACGTGTAACTCTTTCGTGTAACTGTTTGGTAAAGTCTGTTGTATCTCTATCATTTATCTGTAACTCTTTACTGTAACTGTTTCGCATATTTTGTTACTGTTACTTACTCTTTGCATAGTTCAAATCAGAAAGTTCAATAAGTAATTTTACATTATTGGGAACACAACAAAAATCAACAATCTTAAGACAGATTTTTCTGATTAGTTTAATTACTTGTTGTGTTTCTGATATATGATTTAGTATTCTAAAAATATTGCAAATTGTTAAAACTTTTTTTTTACAGTCTGTGATAATTAGAAAAGGCTTGGAAAAATTTTGTGGATACATTGCAGGTTCTGTTTATGTGTATAATTCAAAACAGTGACTTTGATTTAAACAGTTACACCAAACAGTGACACCATACAGAAACGCTAAAACAATAACTTCAAAACAGTGACATTGAATCTGTTTTAGTAACTTGCTTTGAAAAGTGTTTTGTTTTCCTATCTTGAATAGTCTGTAATTTTTTGTTGATCAGAAATGGATGCAAATGATAATAATGTTCCTGCTACTACAAATCATGTTGTGCCTGTGGTGCCTATTTCCGTTCCTACTCATGTGTCTCATGGGGAGAAACCCGAAAAATTCAATGGGAACGATTTCAAGAGATGGCAACAGAAAATGTTGTTTTATCTCACTACGTTGAACCTCGCAAAGTTTCTTCGTGAGGACGCTCCTGTTTGTAATGAGAATGAGACCGACCGCCAAGTTATTGCTGCGGTGGATGCATGGAAGCACTCTGATTTTCTATGCAAAAACTATATCCTCAATGGATTGGACAACACATTATATAATGTGTATAGTCCAATCAAGACAGCTAGAGAGCTGTGGGAATCCTTGGATAAAAAGTACAAGACGGAGGATGCCGGAATGAAGAAATTCGTTGTGGGCAGATTCCTTGACTACAAAATGGTGGATTCCAAGATTATCATAAGTCAAGTTCAAGATCTTCAAGTGATCCTACATGAGATTCATGCCGAAGGGATGGTGCTTAGTGAATCTTTCCAAGTGGCTGCAATTATTGAGAAATTACCGCCAAATTGGAAGGACTTCAAAAATTATTTGAAGCACAAGCGCAAAGAAATGAAACTTGAAGAATTGATCGTGAGGTTGAGGATTGAGGAGGACAATAGGGTCTTTGAAAAGAAAGTTGGTAATCATTCCATAGAGTCAAAGGCACATGTGATTGAAGAGGGACATAAAACCAACAAGAAAAGGAAGTATGTTGGCCAACAAGGGGCCAAGGGTGGTGATTCCAAAAGGTTCAAAGGCAACTGCTTCGTGTGTAATAAACCAGGACATCGTGCAAAAGATTGTCGAAACCGTAAAGCACAAGTGAACCACAAGAGGAAGGTTGCCCAAGCCAATATAACCGAGGTAGAAAAACTTTCTGAAAATGTTTCTCACATGAGTTTTTCTGCTGTAGTATCCGAAGTGAACTTGGTGGGAAATACCAAGGAATGGTGGGTGGACACCGGGGCCACTAGACACATATGTTCGGATAAGAAGATGTTCTCTTCATATGAAGCAATTGATGGAGAACAACTCTTCATGGGAAATTCCTCCACTTCCAAAGTTGAAGGCAAAGGAAAGGTTATATTGAAGATGACTTCCGGAAAAGAACTTACTCTCAATGATGTGTTACATGTTCCAGAAATTCGAAAGAATCTTGTGTCTGGATCATTGTTGAGTAAGAAGGGTTTTAGGTTGGTTTTTGAGTCCGACAAATTTGTACTCACCAAGAGTGGGATTTATGTGGGCAAGGGATATATGAGCGATGGGCTCTTTAAGATGAATGTAATGACAATTGTATCTGATTTTAATAATAAGAACACATCTTCTGCTTATATGCTTGAGTCTTCAAATGTATGGCATGGTAGATTAGGACATGTTAATTTTGATACTATGCGTAAATTAATGAATTTAGAATTGTTGCCTAAATTCAATATTGATGCAAATCATAAATGTGAGGCATGTGTTGAATCAAAATTAACTAGAGCATCATTTCATAATATTGAAAGAAGTACTGAACCTCTAGAGTTAATTCATAGTGATACATGTGATTTGAAATATGTTCAAACTAGAGGTGGAAAGAAATATTTTGTTACTTTTATTGATGATTGCACAAGATATTGCTATGTATATTTGCTAAGAAGTAAAGATGAAGCATTAGAAAATTTTATGCACTATAAGAATGAGGTTGAGAATCAACTTGGCAAAAAGATTAAGGCAATAAGAAGTGATCGAGGTGGTGAATATGACGCACCTTTTGATCGGTTCTGTCAAGAACATGGTATTGTTCACCAAACTTCCGCGCCTTATACACCTCAGCAAAATGGAGTTGCTGAACGTAAAAATAGAACATTGAAAGAGATGATGAATGTCATGTTGATTAGTTCGGGATTACCTCAGAACTTGTGGGGGGAAGCTTTGCTTTCAGCAAATTATATTTTAAATAGACTACCCCACAAGAAGTTAGACAAAACCCCTTATAAATTATGGAAAGGTCGGAGTCCTTCCTACAAATATTTAAAAGTGTGGGGGTGTTTGGCTAAGGTGCTGGTTCCTATTCCCAAAAGGATTAAAATAGGACCTAAGACTATTGATTGTATATTTATTGGTTATGCGATAAATAGCAGTGCATATCGTTTTTTAGTGCATAAATCGGATATTCCTGATATACATGTCAATACAATTATTGAATCGAGAAATGCATCATTTTTTGAAAATGTCTTTCCTAGTAAAAATGCATGTGATGGGAGTTCTCTTAAAAGAACTCATGATACTGCGACTAGTAATATAGACCATGAGTATATAAATGATGAAAGTGAAGAGGCACTTAGACGCAGTAAGAGGGTAAGGACTTCCAAGTCCTATGGTCCAGATTTTCTAACATATTTGTTAGAAAATGAGCCTCAAAGCTTCAATGAAGCGATGTCCACTCCTAAAGCATCTATGTGGAAAGAAGCTGTAAACAGTGAAATTGAATCCATCATGCAAAATCACACCTGGGAGTTGGTTGATCTTCCTCCAAGGAGTAAACCATTGGGGTGTAAATGGATTTTCAAAAGGAAAATGAAAACTGATGGATCAATTGATAAGTACAAGGCTAGACTTGTAGCTAAAGGTTACAAACAAAAGGAAGGTCTTGATTACTTTGATACATATTCTCCTGTCACGAGAATAACATCTATTCGTTTGCTCATAGCTATTGCAGCATTGCATAATCTTGAGATACATCAAATGGATGTGAAAACAGCTTTCCTAAATGGTGACTTAAATGAGGAAATCTATATGGATCAACCCGAAGGGTTTGTTTCTCCTGGACAAGAGAAAAAGGTGTGTAGGCTTGTTAAATCACTTTATGGTTTAAAGCAAGCACCGAAACAATGGCATGAGAAATTTGACAAGGTAATGATGTCAAATGGTTTCACAATTAATGAATGTGATAAATGTGTCTATGTCAAAGACACAATTAATGGATATGTCATTGTTTGCCTATATGTGGATGATATGCTTATTTTAGGTAGCAATAATAATATTATTACAGTTACCAAGAAAATGTTGTCCAGTAAGTTTGACATGAAGGATTTGGGTGTTGCAGATGTTATACTAGGAATTAATATTTCTAGAACATCTGGTGGACTTATATTATCTCAATCACATTATATTGAAAAAATACTTGAGAAGTTCGACAAAGATGAAAGCAGAATTGCTAGAATACCAGTTGATATAACCCTTCATTTGTCTAAAAATACTGGCCAAAGCATATCACAATTGGAATACTCTCGTATCATTGGTAGTCTAATGTATGTCATGAACTGCACTAGACCGGATATAGCTTACTCAGTTAGTAAATTAAGTAGATATACGAGTAATCTGGGAGTAGACCATTGGAAGGCAATTATCAGGGTTCTTAGATATCTAAGATATACCCTGAATTTTGGATTGCATTATACGAGATATCCCGCTGTACTAGAAGGGTATAGTGATGCAAATTGGATATCTGATATGAAGGATACAAAATCCACAAGTGGTTATGTTTTTACACTTGGTGGCGCAGCTGTATCTTGGAAATCCTCTAAGCAAACGTGTATTGCCAGATCCACAATGGAATCTGAATTTATCGCTTTAGATAAAGCAGGAGAGGAAGCAGAGTGGCTTCGTCAATTTCTAGAGGATATTCCAATATGGCCTAAACCTGTGCCAGCAATCTGTATACATTGCGATAGCCAATCTGCAATTGGTAGGGCACAGAGTGACATGTATAATGGTAAGTCTAGACATATACGTCGTAGACATAATACCGTTAGGCAATTGCTCTCAAATGGGATTATTTCTATTGATTATATAAAGTCAAAGGATAATCTAGCGGATCCGCTTACTAAAGGTTTGACGAGAGAGCAAGTAAATTGCACATCGAGGGGAATGGGATTAAAGCCTATGACACAAGAATCACCTTAATGGCAACCCAACCTAATTGACTGGAGATCCCAAGATCTAGGTTCAAAGGGACAACCGAATTATGCGTGATTCAAAAGAAGCACTAAGGAGATAATCTCTCCTACCTATTCCTATGATAAACTAGTGCTGCCTGTAGAGTTTATTAGGGTAAGCTATGCTTTTAATGACTCTTATACCTTGAAAAATCCAAGTGGGATATTGCAGGATATTCCTAATAGGAGTCACCTATATGGGTGTGAAGGGGCCGCTTCTATGAGAATTTTTTAAAGGCTGAATTCTCTAAAGCACTCATGAAAACCAGGAGTTGTTCAGGGCCAAAATGAACACAATCATGAGAACCAATTGTGTTAGGAAAGAGAGTGTGTGAAGTCTATTCGATCTGATTTATCAAACAGCTGAATAGTTCAAGACATCACGTTCACTATTTAGCCGGTAAGTCCGATGGGCTTTCACTAGGGAAGGTTCAAGGCCAAAAGCTACCTATCTCGATGCACGATCTTTCCAAAGATGTACTCTCTATAATGTGTCAGCATTATCATTTGCATATTAACAGCCAATTTTCCATTCATGTGGGGGATTGTTGGACCATAATCAGTTTTTTATGTGTAAAAACTGATTTTTGGTCGACTTTGAGCCAAGCCAAAATTAAAGTGGGACCAAATAGTTATTTTGAATAAATTTTCATGGGTTCATTTTCTACTCCGTAAGGAGAATGACGTGACATATTCACTTGCTCAAATCGAGTAAGAAATGAATGAGAAAATAGGCTCCAAGGTGACCCCTTTTGAAACGTGGAAATGAAGTGTGATGTGTCTGTTCATAGAGAACAGTTATATAAATGGTCCCCTGGCTGTAGCATTTCATCTTCTGGGTTGTGTCTTTTAGTATTGTGACTGTCCGGAAAGTCACCAAAGTCTCTATAAATACCCAGGCATCCCAGTTCTTGCATTCATTCATTTTTTTATTCATTCAAGGCTTATTCATTCAAGGCATTTTGGCATTAAGTCAGTGTGTTGGAGAGTACACAACACAAGTTTGGTTCGCTGAATGAGTGGATTGGAGTGCTACTTCCGCTCGTGTAAAGATCATTGTATCCTGGGAGGCAGACGCTCGGTATTCCATAAGCACTGTGTGGGGGCGAAATCTGTCTTAAGGACATAGTGTCAAACACTAGCCTTGATCTACATTAACTTCAATAACAATATTTGTTCTATACCAGGTTAGTAATTATATTGGTTAAACAAACAGTTACGTGTAACTCTTTCGTGTAACTGTTTGGTAAAGTCTGTTGTATCTCTATCATTTATGTGTAACTCTTTACTGTAACTGTTTCGCATATTTTGTTACTGTTACTTACTCTTTGCATAGTTCAAATCAGAAAGTTCAATAAGTAATTTTACATTATTGGGAACACAACAAAAATCAACAGTTTTTACAAGAGACTAGAGTTCTAGAGCTTATTTATTTTGGTAAAATCCTAATTAGACTTCTAATTGAATAAAAAGGTGGCTTCCAACCTCATTCCTATGGATGCAAATGGGGTAGATCCGAGGCACAACCATGGTAGTTCTGGGACCAAGTCTGCTATCATAGTTTTGGTTTGAGATCCAACACTCAATTTGAGTTGTATTCTGATCCAACACCAATTTTAAAAAATACATCCCAAATAAGATGAAGAATGCATTAGTTTGATTAGATAAAATAGTCTAGCAAGAATTAAAAATATATATACAGGTGAGACTTTTTTTTATCAAAAAATATACTAGTGTGACTATTGAATATTATATTACTAAAGTTAAGTGGACTCTCAAGTATAAATATGAATATGAATATAACTCAAACTGCTTAGCCCTTTAAAGCCTATATATTAATATTAATACTTATGTGTAACCATCTTGGATCTGGATCAAAACGTTTGGGATCCTATACGCATGGATCCGAGTCCAATACAAATTTCTCACAGATCCAAAAATTGGTTTCATACTCTTTATTTAGAATGAGAGACCTCTGATACTCATTTGTATCCCTACTTAGTCCTTTTAGAGTGCTAAAATGCGGAAAGATGATTAGATACCCATTTGCAACCGTACTTCTTTGTCTGCAATGCTAAATAGTAGAAGATTAATAGTTTCATTAAAGAAACACACATGATAAGATAGGTGTATTCTTTAAATAAACTTTGAACCTACCCCACACACCAGCTATCTTAATTTTGGTTATATAACTCTCGTGGAAATGCGAAAGAATTGAGATTAGTTTTGATCGGACTTAGAATATGAGTCTAAGAGGTTTCAGCACACAGACCCTTTCCTTGCTTTTCCTTTGCAACAGTTGGACAGTAAAATCTGCCAGGAAATGACAATTGCACAGAGAGTTTCTTCCTGTGGGCCCCAGATCACAGCCGTGATCATCCAAGATAACATCTTTAGTGGGCCTTTCAGATGAATCACAGGTGTTTCCATGCTACCACAAGGATGTTGTTAGAACTGTGTCTTTTGAAAAGTATATATGGCCAATCTCACCACTTTCCTCCCCTTTCTTGAATTTAATCTCTTCGGGCATATGGGCCTTCTGGGCATACAGCATCTGAATCATGCAAACCAGAAAGTGGTGGCGTGTTCCCATCCTCATAAGATTTGAATCTGAAATATTCTTCCATGATAGCGAAATATTGGGCCGGTTGTGAATGGGTCGGTGAAGGAAAGGAAGAAGAGATGGAAAAAATTGTGCAGGCTTCTGGTTTTGTAAATCTGCCGGGTTTGGGTTGGGCCAGAACAGACCCATTCGTATTTATGTAGTACATTTTGGGCCTGTTAGTGTTATTGTTAGCTCAGATCAGGCCTATTCATGTGGTTGCTATATGAAGCTTTGGGCCACTGCCTGATTAGGCCATTAAAGCAGGATTTGCATTTGGGTATGCATGCAGATCCTTTTGTGGCCATGTTTAAAATATTAATGAGAAAATTTTACTATAAAAGTGAGGGCTTTATTAATTGTTTTTTTTTTTTAAGAATTGAAGTTCTACTTCCAATGAGAAATGCAAATTAGAGGTTTATCAAACAATCTAGAAGTTAAATAAGCTCTAAAACATGAAATAAGAACAGGTTTTTAGAGTTTTCAACCACACCACATTATGTAATCTTCTTTTTTTTTTTTTTGGAAATAAAAAGGGAAAATAGGTACAGTTTTTTTTTTTTAAAGACTTCTAAATATGAGAAAAATTTTATTTTTTTATTTTTTTAAAAGAGAGCTCCGTTTTTACCCGCGCTGTACATGCGTGCCCTTAATTATTAATATGAGATTTTCCATATCATATCTAATAAAACAAACAAAATTAGGAAGATAAATGTGCTTTATATCTCTGACAAAGATACATTCATATGAAGTTTAATAACTGAGAAACTTCCATAACTTTTATTTTCCCTCTTAGAAATCCGAAAACCAAATCAAGGTCCAAGCTAGATAGATAACCAAGCAAGCACATGATCTTACTTGGATACCTTAATAAACCCAACATGTGAAGAGTTTGAAACTTTAGTGAGAGTCCCCAACACTGGAGCAAGCAAGCACTTGGACGACTCCTCCCTGTAAAAGAAACCAACACACTTGCAATCCTTACTACACTTGTCCCTACAGTCTCCCACCTTCATGGGCCCATCTCCCTCCGAAAACCGGCTCATGAAATGCTCCACACCCACCACCTTATAGTAATCGACCTTGGACCTGCCATTACAAGGACCCAACTTTGGAGGGGCGCACCCAGAGCTCCACCCCAACAGTCCTTTTGGCGAAGGACAGGCCACGCACTGCTCCTCTTCGCAGAGCCCAAAGGACCCACATTTCCTTGGGAGACTGCACTCGCTCTGCAGAGAGTCCCTGGAGAAGAGAGTGAAGGTCACCTCCCACAGGCGCCAGGAGGCCTTGTCGTAGAGAGTGTTGATCCTCAAGTTCCCATCAATTCCAAGACGAAGGTACGAAGTCGTGCTGTTGTATTTTGTTAGTCCCAGGATCCGCAACCCATTCGACGTGTTCCCCACTTTGGTTTCGAAACCGAACTCGTATGCAAGTCCTTCTGATGTCTCGGGCACGCTATCAAATTTCGCCTCGCTAAAAGGCCCCTGGTCGGTGTCCAACAGCGTGTCGTAAAGCAGGGTTACTGAAGAGCTCGGGTCCTGCATGAGAGAGAGAGTAAGAATATATTAGTTAGAAAGTAAAATAAGGTTACAGAGAATAAGCTCTTAGGTTGTTGGTGATTTTATCTTGTTTGTGTGTATAATAGATTAATAGTCACGACTCACCACACTGGGGTGGACCCCGTAATTTTTACTTTGGGGGCCACTATGTGGTAACAAATTTTTGGGAGCACCACATGTAAATAACTACATAGAAGTGATTTTTAAAAAACTTGGGTCATAAGTGAAAAAAAAAAAACTATAAAATTCTTTAAAACCTTGGGCTCATTTGGCATTTTACTAATACAATCAAAGTCAAGTAAAGCCTACATTTCATTTTCCAGACAAGATGTCACATTAAATGCACTTTATTCAAAACTCATACTATCTTTTTCATACAAAAAGTCAAAAAGCAACTACCTTTATCTACTAAAATACAAAAAAACTTCAATTTTCCATACAAAAAGTCAAAAAGATTCCATAACAAACAACTAAAAATAAAAAATATTATCATAACCCACTTATATTTTATGCTTTCTTCAAAATCAACTTTACTTTGCTTGACTATATTAATAGAATTACCATACCGGTAAGGGGTTTTCTGAAATTTTGGAGGCAGTTCAGCTTGCGATAACACGGTACTAGTGACTAAGTATACCATTTAGAGTTTGCACTAATATAGTATAAGTGTTTCTTTTAACTTCACTAAAAATCAAACATGTTAGGGAAACAGATTTCCTATTTGGTCCAAACAAGGGAACCCTATATGGACCACTCAGGGGGTGCCACACCGGGGGAGAGATGTTATATCAATGACATCTCATCTCCTCCACATAAAAAGAATTTTTTTCCTTTACCATGTGACACCCCTCATTTGTCCAAATAGGGATTTCCTGTTTGGACCAACAGGGGATCCTTTTCCACAAGTAAGATATAGTCTAGTAGGCAGATTTAATTTAAAAGAACAGGATAGGATAGTGATAAGACTCTAATGTCAAAACTAACTCAGAAGGTATAAATTTACGGCGAATGTAATTTCTTTTCAAAGTTTTCACCTTGAAGTACATGGCGACTCGCTTGGCCTCCAACACAAGGCTGTAAGGCCCATCTGAGCTGTCCAGGTTCGACACGCGGCTCACGAGCTTGGTGGGTCCCCTCGAACGAAGGGCCTGGCCCACCAGGAGAGTGTCGGTGGGGTGGTCAAAGCTCTGCCAGAGGAACCTCCCCTGTTGGTTGTGGAGGACCAGGTTGCCATTGGGGAGGAGTTGGAGGCCGACAACCCCCCTGTTGGCGGTGCCGGTCTGCCAGGCCACCCTCCCATCGGCATCGGAGAGGACAAGGTTGCCGTCACGGCGGAAGGACAGAGTGGCGTTTTCTCGAACTGGGTTGGCTCGGTTGGCTTCCCAGACCCAGCGCATTACAGACTCGGAAGGGCGAGCTCCCATTCGCAGGGCGAGAATGTAAGCGTTGGGTGTGGTGTTATAGAAGCAGAGTCTAAATGGGTATGTGAAGGTGTCTAAGACGCGGTAGTTTGCACCGTATTCTATGTTGTAGTCGCCGAAAGCGCCTTGGTTGATGTAGGTGAATGTCTTGGAGGGGGGAACTGTTGCATGGGTGATGGCTGCAAAGAGTGAGATGAAAAGGAAGAGTAATGGGAATGGTGGGTTACAGAAAGCCATGTTCTCTGTTTTGGGTTTGTTTTGTTTGTATGTATGGTGCTTGATATGGATCAGGATGTCCCTCTATTTAGAGCGTGTAGATGCAGGGGAAGGAGAGTAGCAACTTGGATCGGGGCCTCGTCAGGTTTCACATAGATAAGACTAATCGAGAGGAACCCGTCTCTTTCGACGGCTGGCAGTAGAGAAGATGTGGTTTGACTGGCTTTGGGTAGTCTTCCTTCGCCCATTGAATGGTTTCATAGCAATCCAATAAAAAGATCATAAAATGACAATTTTAGACCCTACCAGATTCGGTGGTAGACGGGCAAAATCTATCGTATATATATTCCCTTCAATCATTGGATAATAAATAGGGGTAGAAACTTTCTTTTTGAAATAGGGGAGTTTTTGAAAATTATTTATATATATATATATATATATATATATAAGTTTTATTCAGACTTGCATGTAAGCTGTGGGTCCCACTGTGGGTCCCATATATGGGGTTGAGATAGAGGGTGGAAAGATCCATGTGGGACCGTCCTAGGTATCAAGTTTAGCCCCAATTTCATGCCCTTAGCCACTTCATCCGCCGCCCCAAGAGGTGGTCGAGTGGTCAGGACCACGGTTCCTCTCTCTTTCCGGAGCTAAAGGTATTGGTATTGACCCCCGGTTCCCCCCTCTTCATGAACCGAAGGTTGAGTCCACTTGTGCTACCACCTAAGGGCCACAGGGTTTTTTACCCGGCTTCTCTTTGGGCCCAGAGGGAATAGTCTAACCCAAAAGGTTGGGAACCCTCTGTTAGCAAAAAAATAAATATAATATAATAATAATAATAATAATAATAATAATAATAATACAATTGACCCTCCCTCCAGTCAAATCCATTTTACATGGGTGTCATAGCCCCAGAATTCGAGAGTCCCTATTTGGTGCATGGTTTTGATCGGTAATAGATGGGTCCCAACATGTAGTGCCCACCAATGAGGGCATACTCGTGGTGATTTTTTTTTTTTTTTTTTTTTTTGTTTAAAAGGTGAGCTAGATTTGGAATTGGTTCCGATCCTCTTGCATTTTATACTATAATTCCATCAATAAGGCCCCTCTATCAAACCCTAGCTGCCCATGATCTAGGCCACTAAAATATTGGCGTTGCAGCTAAATTTCAATCTTACCAGGTTTAGACAGACTGTGAGATTAATCACTTGTACAGAACAGGGGATTTACACTTGTTTCAATTCACTTCGTCCTAATATTTCAATCACCTGTTTATCAAGTACAAAAACTTTAGTGAAATTTACTTTGCTTAGAATAAGATTTTGACCAGTGTCAATAAATGAGGGGATCATAAATGATAAATTTGAGCAACTTGAACATTAAAGGTGACCCACTCATGGATTTAAAGCACTGACATTAGAGATATTTTGATACCCAGCCTAAGGATTGAGACTCAGAGTACTGGGATCAACTCCTTCAGAACAAGGGGTGGTTGGGTTACTTGTCTTTGAGATATAAAAGCTCCCCTCCAGCATTTTGCTTGTCTTTGGAAGCTGGAATTTCTAAGAATTCTATAAGCCAAATGTGACAATCCATGAAACTCTTTGGAATCTCATTGATTATACAAGAAATCTCAAGTTTGTGGCAAACACAAATGGACACTGCTGTAAAAAAAGAAGAAAAAAAATTCCAGTATATAGGATTTTTTTATAAAAAATTCTTCCAAAAGCCCTTGAGAATTATAAGAAAAGGTTGCATTTGACCTTGTTTGACCATATCTTATCCTGTTGGCGGCACCAAACTCAGTACACTGTATTTGATCACTGACCAGCGAGGACCCACGCACAGCCTTCCACTGGAGCACTTGCAACTTGCAAGTCAGGAGCATCAGCCCTGTTTGATGACATAAATGTGGATAAACATGGGGTATGATATTTTTTTTTATATTTATTTTAGTAAAAGAGTAGGATTTTTTTTTTTTTTTTGGAATGCTAGAGCGGGGACGAATCCTTCAATGGATATTTAATTCACAATCCATTCCATGTAGATGAGGCGAAAAAACCAAGAAATTTTCCTTGAGGGAGCGCAACTTGTGAAAAAAAGATTTTAGGATCCATATATGAAAATACAAAGGTTTTCAAAATAAATTTGAGGTGCGTGGCCACCCGTACACCCCTATTTCCGCCCCCGCAGGGTGAAAATGAAGTAGGATTTTGGATTGGAAATGAAAGAAATTAGAGATGGTCCATAGTTGAAGCTGCATGTTGTTCCATCAAATACAACAATTTCTAACAATTCTTGCTCGGATGTTATTTATGTCATCAGGTGGATCAGTCCCAAACTTATCAGAAGTATAGTTCACTTCAATCAGAGAGATTCCAAGGATTGAATTGATCTTGTAGGAAATAATATTTTGTACAATGACCAACCTTACTTTGCATATTACTGTTGTCAAAGTGAAATTCATTCCCATTCTTGATAAGGGAAACGTGGTCTTTGTTACGAAAGGCTTTGAACAATGAAAGGTACCTACTAGAGTTTAAGCAAATATTAACACACAAGGTTATTTTGATATTTTGTCCATGTAAACCACTCAAAGGATTCACAAATCTTCCTTGTGTGTTTATGGCTGCATGATTGGAAGCACATAAAAGAGGTCAAGGGTTCAAGGATTGGTGCACCCTCTTTTTCATCAAATCCAATCAAAGGATTGGGACTCATAGTGTGTCGTGCACTGATGATTGGGACTCATAGTGTCTCTTAGCGCACTGATGCAGTGTTCAGGTTTTTTTCCCATTCAGCAGCGTTTCACAGCAAGCCCTAAGATGGCTTAGGAGTGATTTGGACCAGTCAATAAGGGCGGTCCAGTCTCAGACAGACCCATGGCCTAAACTTTGGAATAATCTTCTAGTCCAATAGTTAAATGGGCTCAGGTTGGTCCTCAAGATCGATGCTAAAAAGATTGGCTCAACCCAACATGTTTAACAGTAGAAAGAGTATTTATATTTTGCAAATGGGTTAGGCCCGGGCCTGACTTTCAGGCCCATTGGCTAGATTCAGACCTAAACATCTGGCCTGGCCTAGCACATGAAGATCCCTATTTGTCAGACCAAAAATTAGGCTAGATGGTTGACTCTATAAAATTTCCTGTCGAGTATGAATTTGGAGAACTAAACACAAGTTTCAGTATTTTTTTTTTTTTTACTAGGATTGCAGATTGGTGCAGGCCAAAAGCAAATCCACATGACCCAATAGGACATGAATTCGGCTTGCACTAGGGCCTGATAACCCATATTCATTCCGGGTTGCTCTCACATATTCAGTTTGGGTGAGGTTTGGATTGGTCTTTTGATATTCAAGTTTGAGCCTGACAACAAACTTACATATTTTATGTATAATACATAGCAAATAAATTAAACTATGTTGTTCAGAAATATGAATATTCCAAGTTTCTAACCTTCAGGATACAAAATAAACATACACAAAAACTTGGTAACCAACTGAACCAATCAAGTTTACTCCACCTAAGAATCTACAGTTTAGATTGATCTAGCAGTGACCCCTAGGCGTTTGCCGAGTAGTCACGACTACGGTTCCTCCTCTTCAGGAGCTAGATGTCCTGGTATAGATCCCCGGTTCCCCCCTCTTCAGGAATCGAAAGTTGAGTCCACTAGTGCTATCACCTGAGGGCCACAAGGGTTCTACCCGGATTCTCTCTGGGCTCGGAGGAATTAGTCCAACCCAAAGGATCAAGAACCCTCTGTTACCCAAAAAAAAAAGTTTGGACTAGCAGCAGGTGTGCTTGAGTTTCATTTAAGATGAGTCGGGTTCACTCCAATGCAATTTTGATTGGGCTTCTGTTGGAATATTGTCAAACCCAACCTGCTTGACTTGCTATTAGTTTTATATGAGATTTAAATATAGAAATATTCTTGTAGGGTTTGTCTTGTGGGTTGGCCCCTACCCACTTGCACATGGCCTATGCAATAGTTGCACTTCTACTCTTTTAAAAAATCAGAAAAAGGGTACTCTACTCACATGCATCGCACGTGAGAGCTGAGGAGTATTTTCAACCAGCAATCTCACAATGAAAAGCCATCTCCTACCCCTTTATCAGCACTAGATATGATAACAAACACTCATTAAGACAATATAAAAGAAACCTGAGAGGGAGACAAAGAGGCCATGAAAATATATACAGCTTGTGATTCACATAAAACTTATAGATATGTATATTATAATAATAATAACTTAATAACAGTAAGCACAAGCAACACTCATTATCCTGGTCTTAGGGTGTTGGAACTTGGGACCATTTACTTGTGTTGTGCACCTTGTTGCCTTTACAGGCAAAATCTTCCTCACAACGCTCCTTCAGTAGGGACATATTCAGTATTTTCTGCTCTTATAAAAGGAACTTCAAAGATCAAAAGCTTCCTCATAGCAATCATGCCAAGAAAAAAAAATCAAGATGCTACTAATTAGCTTTCGGCTTGGAAGGAGGATAAAATAATGGCTGTTAAATGATTGTCTTCTCTGCTATATACTGGTTTCTGTAATCACCATTTTCATAATGTGAATACAATGGTAAAAAAATATATATAAAGCATAGCATAGGTATTAAATTTGTTCTATGAAATTAGTTTTCTAGTTTTTATTTACATCTAAATTACCCTCAAAAGCCTTGTTAAGAGTAGAATTTCAAATACAGCAAAGCAAGTATTAAAGCATGTCCAAGTACACAAAATCTTTAGAAAGAAAAAAAAAAAAAAAGACACTATACCTTAGGCAGTAAAATGGCAATATATTCTTCATTTCCCATTAGGGTCTTGAATATTGAATTAGGATAGAAATATCTTTTTCTGCAAAAGCTATAAAAAGTTGCATACAGCTTTTAAAAATATAACATTTGGCAGAGTTCATGTGCTTCACTAGCTCTTAGAGATCGACATCTTAGATAAAGATTAGTTTGGTTGGTTAGAGATGTTAGGTGATTCGAGTTTTGAATGATATTCATTGTACAAATTGAAATCATTACTTAATTGAATGGTAAGCGGAGATTATCTCACTGACATCATTTATTTAAAAGTCTTTACATTAGATATTTCCAATTTTCAAATCTAAAGTCATAACCATAGCCTTAAATGAGAATGTAGAAATATCTAATGAACTTTTTCTAAAGCAAACGGTTATACCCTAAAACCCTTCTATTTCCCATAGGTAAATGGTGCACACAAATTCTGCATTGTATACTATTTTTAAGAGATGAACACCATTTTTAATAGCTTTTTGAGGATCTACCCTCATTGAATTATGGGTAGTCTACAATTTTTAGCAAAATAGATGGTCTTTTGTTGTATACTGATGCATCTAAGGGGATCCACCATAGCAGGTCGCATAGCTTTCTAAAGGCCATTTCGCTTCTTTTTTCTTTTTGCACTCCAGCCAAGGGGGCTGGGAACCAAGAGAGCCTAACATGTGGGACGAGAAAGCCAGCAAGCCCAGATTGTGGGAAGTAAAGCTTATAAAAGTGAAAAGAGTAGCATACCGAGGGGTCTATCTGTGAGCAGCTCACTGGCTGAGATCTAACCAACTAAGCAAGTAGACCTTATTCTCTTTAGCCCTGCACTCATTTTATTTATAGATCCAATTATATGTAACTTCATTTACTCACGATTGACCATGACAAAGGAGACATGCCTCATAGAAAAGTGGCAAGGGGCCTATAATCCCAAGCAGGGATCCATCGGTGGGTTTTAATTAGTTTAGTTTCACTTCTCTATACTGACTACTAACGAACCAAGTTAGCAAAAAATAATAATGAGAATTGTGAGGTATGTTGAGGACAACGTCCACCCTCGCTCCTGAATAGTCATAATTATGGTCAAGCCCTCGCTCTCACTATAAAACTATTGTTGTGCTGTTTTCTATCACCAATTGGTTTTGGGATAAGTGGTAACTCAATAGGATGTAAGATCTTACAAATGGTATTAAAGTTTGGTAGGTCGTGTATTTAAGTCGCGGGACACGCATTTTGCAAGTTGCGCAACACCACCGCCCTCTCTACACATACCAGTTGCCTGCTTTGCTAAGATTTAAACAGAAACAGCCCGACAGATTTAGAGAAGTGATTTTTAAATTTTAATAGCATATTTACCGAACGGGATGTTGACAGCAAAAAGATAGTCTCATCACACCCACCCATAGGTACATCCAAGCACATCAAAATATAAAGAAAGTTAGATTCTTACATAAAATTACATATGTTGATATCTTAGATATTGCCTATTAGTTTACAAATTTTTATACCTAATGTGGAAAGTTGCCTTGATCCGTTTCATTTTTTATGAATTGATGAAAGTTTAAAATCTTCTAAAAAAATTAAGAAAAATCTAGACTTGTCTCCACTGTTAAATTATACTCTATTATTTACGACTTAACCCCCCTTAAAATCTTCTCTTTTATTGGTTAAAGACCTTAAAAACCTGAAGTACAGAAAATTTCAATTTCTGTTTACTTTCTTCACTTTTGGGATGGTTGAAAGAGACCATATAACAGTTGGCACCCCAACTCATTCTATAGTCCATAAAAATAGCAACAAAGTCCATGTTAATTGAAGGGACTTGTATTGTATATCCCCATCATGCAGGCCCACCATAGATTTGAAAGCAGATCCTTCTGTCTGCCAATTCTAATTGTCTATTTCTTGGTAGTTGGTTGAACGGTTCAGATTGCTAGATCTGTGCAACTTGACTTGCTTTCTCTCGCAAGGAACCTGATGAAGATTCCAAAATCCAAACACAAGACAACAGTCAGCATAACTAAAACAATCCCTAACTTCCATGTGTCAACCTTGCTTGAGCAACTAAGATTTGGTAAAATCATCACAGCTGGGAGACATGCAGTTATTTAAATGATGCATTGGAGTTGGTGCACATCTGTGCCATTTAGCAGACTGGTGCCAACTTCCATGATCTGACCATCCAATGGGTGGCCCACCTCTTAGATGATCAACAGCCCCAAATCAATGCAGACTTAAAATCTGCACCCGGTTCAGTAGCTGATTTGAACTGTCAAATTGTCGAGCAATTAATGTGAACGGTCGAGATGCACCCATTTTAGGGTGTGGTAGCAGTGGTGGAGTTGATACCAAATATCAATTCATCTCTCTGCCTTAATTAGGATTGGGTGTTCTAGCCATAGTACAAGTACTAATGTTTCCTATTGGATTCAGACAGCTGCCCATATTGTTTTCTTTTGTACATCTGATGGCTGCATTGACTCTATTATTTTGTTTGCTTGGCTGCCCACCTCACTGTTATTTTAGTCTGGATCAGTGAAGCAGGTAAAGTGACCAACCTTGTGCCACATATTTTTTGCAGGTCAGATGGAAACTAGTATGGTTTTGCAGCATCATTAGCTAGTGCATTTTGAGATTCACCCAGAGAAAAAAAGCAGAAAAAAAAATATATAAATCATGTAAATTGAAAGCTACTGTTTGCCATCTATTTCTTTCTTTCTTCTCCCTCTTTTTTCCCTGTTTGCCATTGCATGAGATGGAATAGTAAATTATTCTAATTGATCATGCAGGGGCTACTCAAACTTTCATTGAAATGACATTATATATGGATTATACATGTGCATGCTATTTTGTTGATGAAGGAAACTTTTTTATATATATGTAACTTTGACAAAAAATCACACAAAATTAAATTTAGTATATTTGTTTAAAATATATTAAATACTTTTCATAAATAGACTTCAAGACACAAACACCAATACATATATATAAAATCTTGTTAATATGTTAATCCAAATATTTATACTTGGAGAGACTACTATTTACTTATAAAAACTCACAGTAACATATATACATACAAACACACATATCTACACATTATCTATGATGGTTTCATTTTTGTCTCAGACTTTGGAAAGAAACTATATCTGTTTTTTGGTATCTATATAGTTTTCAAGCCCTACTTTTATTATAATCTTGAATCTTCATTCTAAACCCATCCCATACTTCACTAATTATTGCCGAGCAAAAAACAAGCATATATTCTAGACTAGTTGTATGCATTCTGAGGAAACTTAGCCTGGATTTTTTTTTTCTTAAATAAATTATTGGGCAATTGATCAGTAATGGCATGGCTTGTTCTTTAGTTAAGCAAGGAGTTGTTGATAAGGTTATTTCTTTGTTAACAATTAAGATCTCACATTAATATGTTTATCCAAAAAATAAGAAAACAAAAGCTCCATGTTAAGCGATCCTTTTTAAAGGAAAACATTTCATTAGAAAGAAATGTGAAAACATCAACCAAACACAACCAAGATGGGGAAGGCACCTAATAAACATAAAAAAAAAAAAAAAAAAGCCCCCCAACCCCTTTAGTCCACAGAACAGCTCTATCCCACACAAAATCATGTTTCAAAGAAAAGAAGAACATAACTTCACAAGCATATGTGCCGCCCCATTCGATTTACAAAGAATTAAAACAAAACCAATATGATCAAAAGTTGAAACTAGATCTTTGATATCAATAATAACATAGTCAATCTCCCAATCAAAATAGCCATTAAGATCTTGCACCATTCCAACTAACCTATCACCATATTATTTTATTCAACGAGGACAAAACATTTATTTAATTTTTCCAATCACACTTATTTATTTCCCCAATAATAACAACTCAATTATTTATTATTATTATTTATTTATTTATTTTGCTAACGGAGGGTTCCCAACCTTTTGGGCTGAACCAGTCCCTCCATTCCTAGATAGAAGTCGGGTAAAACCCCTGTGGCCCCTAAGTGGTAACACAAATAGATTCAATCTCCAGTTCATGAAGAGAGGGGAATCGGGGGCCGATACCAAGACCTCTAGCTCCGAACGATGGAAAAACCGTGGTCTTGACCACTCGACCAACCCTTTGGAGTTAACAACTCATTTTTCACTAACCAATTAACTTGATCAAAACAACAAAGATAAATCACACTTAAAAATAAAGACAAAAAGAATCCACATCACCCAAGACAAAGACTCTTAACTTCCACTAATCTCTTAAATCTTAAAAACCTAACCATAAGGAAAAGAAACTTCAACTAAATCCAACTTCCAAAGTAAGTCAAAAGTCACCAAGCAATTACGGTTGTCTTGGCGCATTTCCATTCGCTAGTTACGCTCTCACAAACTACCTAAGGACACAAAAGTCATTCTCTTAAAGGACAGTGTCAAAGAGAAGCTTCCCAGAAATGTCCATGATGTTATTGTATTGCCTTGTAAGGTTGGCAACGTTTCCATCCCCAGTCCCAGAAGAGGCTCTATTTTCCCCCTCCTGTGTAATTATTACTGACCCCTCCCTTCTCCACATAACCAAATACCTAATCCTCTCCTCTTTTATCTGTCTATACTTTTAGTTACTTACTTGCTCATACATTACCACAATCATTACGATTACTAGTATTTCTCTGCTTCTTTGCTGCACATGAAAGCTCTGCTTCTCCAAACCATTTGCTATTCTTCGCTTTGTTGCTTTTCTTTTAACAACCAAACAGGGTTTTGCATTTACAAGTAGAAGTTCTCTTGCTCTCTCCCATTGAAAAATGCCTCTGATCAGATTCCAAGTTCGGAACGAGTTCCGACTCGGAGATGCCGAGCTTCATAGAGGAGCGAGCAAGGAGGAGCCGAAGGCCATTCTTGATGGAGTTGCTGTTGCAGGACTCGTCGGGATCTTGCGTCAGTTGGGAGATCTGGCCGAGTGAGTCTTCTCATCTTCCTCGGTTTCTTGAAATTGGAAGAAGTGATTGGGATTTGATCTGTTTGGAGATGTACAGATAGAGGAAGTGATTTTGGTTAGAATTCGTTTTTTTTTTTTTTTCGCAAATTGGTTTTTAATGTTAGTTATTAGGTTGATTTGTGGCATTTCTGAGTTGTTGTGTGTTTGATTTTGGATTTGTTGACAATGATTTCTTAACTGCTGAAGTTAGGGTTTTTGGGTGGATGCAGTGATGTTTTATGTGTTTGTGGTGAGTTTGTTGAGGAATTGGAGTTGTCTCTGCTCTCTCTTTTTAATTGAGGGAGGATTTGTGTTTGAGAGGTTGAAGAGGCAATTGGAGATGTAGATATGATTATATGAAATGTAAGAAGAGGCTTGGTGTTGGATGAGTGAAGTTATTTATATGTTTGTGGGAATGATTAGGGTATAATGTGATCTTTAACAGACTTGGAATGACTGGGGAAGGGTTTTTTCTATTGTGAATTGACAAATTGGTTGTGATTAGGTTACATGCAAGCAGATCTTAAGGTAAGCTAGGAAATGCTGAAGCTAAATTGGTGTGGAACTTATTTCAAAATGTCCTACTTGTGAGGGCTGTGAATTTTTTATAACTAACTTGACCTGTTCCCTACAATTTTGGTATAAGTTTGCTCTTTTTTGTTAGCTGTAACAAGTTTTTTTTTCCCCAAAGATTTTGAACTCGTCTCCTAGTCCCATGGCCCTCGTCTGTTGTCCAAAAAGAATGAACTCATCTCCTGGTCTCCCCCCCACACCCCCCCCCCCCCCCCCCCCCCCTTTTTTTTTTTCTGCACCAAATCAATTAGTCCGACTTGTTGCAAATCTGGATGCTTTGATCTGAAACTTTGAGTGTTTCTTTGAGATGCGGAGGACTTGCTACAAAAGATGAATGAAGAAATAATGACATAAAAAGAGATCCTCATTGGGTGGGAACCAACAGAAAAAATGGCTACAGAAGCAACTGAAGTCTCTTATGAGACTGGGGTCTTCAATGTTGTAAAATAAGTTTGGGTGTGTGCTCCTATAAGCATTTTAGATTTTACATATTGTGCATCTCATAACAAAACTCAGATACAAAGAGTGATGATTTTAGTTGTATCGGTGATAACAGGAAAAAAAAAATCTTATCATTTTTATTGTTACAATTCTGCCATGTTTTGAAAGTTAGAGGGTTGATTAATGGAGGAATTGGCAACTCCACAAGTAGCAGTAACCAAGATACTCTGGACTCGCTAGAAATGAAATTTTAGATGGCGCCCAGCTGCGGAGACAAGATTCTGAAAATTGAAAACTATGCCATTGTTGTAATCAGAAAATAGCTTGTTTAAAAAGGGGATATTATTTACTGATGTTTCTGATCTTTTATGGGGTGAAGGTTGGAACCTTGATCCTCTCTACAGTAATTTGGTTCCAGATTTCCATGCTTGCATGCATGAGTACTGAATTCTTGGCAATCTCTTGCTAATTTCCTTTATTTCTTGTAACAAGTATGATTCATGTAGATATATCTTTTGCGTTCCAGTAATTGTAGAAAGAGGGCTTTGAAAATCCCATCTCTTGGGGATTTCTTTCTAGATGCTCAGGGGACTTCTTTTCGTAATTCAAGCCTTTGTGCAATTTTGAATATATCTTTTAAACTTTTAGCTGCCAACACACTCGTTGTTGAGTGGTGTTGGCACCTCAATATCAGACACATTCCCAGGATTGATCCCTGGCCCTTTAGGTTGATAGTATCACTCCTGGCCAGCGGATCAACCTAGGGAAAAAAAAATATTCTAGTCATGTTCCTTCATAAGGAAAAACTTTTTAGCCGACTTAATAGCAAGTTCTCATATCTAAAAAAACTTTTGATATCTCTCATCCGTCTTGTTGAATTTGGGTCTTGCATTATAGTTCTTTATACCAGTATTTAGTAAATAAAATTACCATTGAAAAGATAGTAATCATTTATTAGACTGCACCTTTTTTTTTGTGATATTATAGGTTTGCAGCAGATGTTTTCCATGATTTACATGAAAACATAATGGCTACAGCTGCCAGAAGCCATAGAACTATAACACGTGTCCAACGCATCGAAGCAGCAATTCCTTCCCTTGAGAAGTCTGTGCTGGCCCAAACAAGCCACATACATTTTGCTTACACTGCTGGTATGCTTCTTATACTTGTAATCGGTGCTTTATATAATAATGCCAATGCTTAAAGTTCCATGTTGGACATTTATTTTGCTGTAATTTTGGGATTTCCTATATCTTTTAGCTCCTGTCATGTGGGTCACTATTTAATGTTTACTTGGGGCAGTGAAGCCACTGTTGATCCTAGATTGGTTCTTTGGCTGTTTGGATTGGTTGTAATATTAATTGGAATTGAGTAGTTTTGATTTCAAGGTTTTAAGACTCGTCTGAATCCTAGTCGACTCGGCCAACTGGCCAGAGTCTCATCAGTCATTACACTTAGCCAAGTCCTGGTGTGACTTGGCTGAGTTGCCTTGAACTCAATGTTAACCAAGTTAATCATTGATACTGGGTTCTAGAACAATGACTTGATGTAGCTGTTCAGAAGCATGATCTTTCTAACAAATTCTCATGTCTTTTTTGGATTTGATTAACTTCAAATCATTTTCTAGACCTATTAATACATTGTTTGCACTAGATTTTACTTCTTTCCCCCTTTTTGCAGAGCATTTTCCATTGTGGGGTACGATGCAGGCTCATATTTATTAAAAGAAAATGCCCATTGCAAGGGACTGAGAAGTTTCTGTCATCAATCATCATTGTTGTTACAAATTTCATTAGTGCTCTAATGGATGTCCGTTTCCTCCTTTAAAAAACCAGCTATTTAGTGGCAACTAACTTTAATTACTATTTCTTTACGCAACATTATATTCATAATGCTTTTGTTTCGAAACAATTTCAAAGAGTTGGATTGAGCCAGTGCACGGAAACCAAAATCTCTATACTAAATCTTGGGTCTGAACATAAATTCAGACCTTGATACTGCAGATTTATGATTTGAGCATGGGTTTTCCTCCAACTCGGACAGATGAGTGAATTGATGTCCAAGTGTCTATATATTATCAAATTTCTCCTCAATATAGAGTTAATGACTCATTCTGTTTAGTGTAGTACTGTTAATTGGATCAAATTTATTTCAGCCTCTGCTGGGTTGTACACACTTGATGTGACTTAACCTAGCGCACATGCAGCTCAGTTTTAATGGCGATCAATTTGGACAATGAAACCAAATAAACTGTGGGATGTTGACTTGCTTGGACATGTGGAGCCCATGCTTGAGTGAATTCTCATTTATTTGATAAGTCATGCCATGATGATGTGTAACGCCCCACCCCTTACCCATGCATGATATTGTCCGTTTTGGCCCACTGGACTCACGGTTTTGCTTCTGATGGGCCTCAACCCATCAAAAGGCCTCATGCAAGGTAAGAGTGTAAGCTCTATATATAACCCCATTCACTTTCCTCTCTATAGTCGATGTGGGACTCCGGGGCGTCACATTATGCATGCCCCAAAGATCTGTACAATAGACCACTTCTAAGTTACTAAACTTTCAACTGAGGCATTTATAAGAGAAATATTGAAATGCTCCACATTTAACCTAAAAAGCACCAAGCACTGTATGTCATAATTCATAAAGCCTATGTTTCCCATGCTATCACGAGATATGATGCTTATGAATTGATGGGCTGACTAGAAGTTTTCTGATGTTCAAGTTCGATTGAGAAATGAGAAGCATAGCTCTTTCTCACTCTATCCTGTTCACTTTGATACTGAATTCCATATACATGTGATTCAATTCCTTGATGTAAAACAGTTGCTTCACAGGTTCTGACTGGCATGCCGATATTCAAACCGAGCAAAATCACCTTCTCCACAGTGACTTGCCACCATTCATTATGGATTCCTATGAAGAATGCCGTGGTCCACCTCGTTTATCCTTGCTTGACAAGTATGATTACTATTGGTGTTGTGATTTTGGTAATGATTGGACACGTAAAAGTTAATACCTCTGGTTTTACTGATCAGATTTGATGGTGCTGGTGCTGGAGCTTGCTTGAAGAGATATTCTGATCCATCATATTTTAAGACAGCATGGGCCAGCTCAGAACAAGAAAAATTGGAGAAAACTGAAGGAGACAAGAGGGCTAGTAAAGGCAAGGTATATTATGTCTCCAACCACTTAAGATATAATAATATGATTGCCTTAAATTAATTAACAAATACCCATGTCATTCCAGGAACTTGTGTTTTGGCCCAGAAATCAGGATCAGCACTTATATCAGGAAAAAAAAAGTTGTTATTTGTATTTATTCACTGAGATACCAAATCTATGCTCAATGTATTAAGTGGGATATGACACCGTACCGAGTGTTTTATAGGATACTGGAAAAAAAAAATGGTTTAAGAAATTTCTGATGTATATAACTTGTAGGTCCAAACTCATAAGGATTTTAATTTACTTTGGGCTTAGGAAATCTATGCAAGGAATGCTAGGAAGAGGTCTTCTAAGAATTTAGAAAGTTAAGACTATGGTTATATTTGGCATGCTTGAATGACTAATATAAAATAGTACAATATTGAGTTGTTTGTATTTCGATCTGGTCTCATATTTTGAGTATGTGACCCCTTCTATGGGTCCCATCTTGATGATGCCACGATGGGGTGGAGAGAATATAAACATCTTGGTGTGGCCATTATTTATGCTAAAATTGGATGGGTATTAACAATTAGACGAATGCCAGTTTGGGATACCTTCAAATTCACGGGGTTAGGTGATGCGTAGCATTTGGTTTGATATAAAGGCTGGATAAGTAAAATGTTTTAGTGAAGATGACATAACCATGTATAAATAGTATTTTTGAAATGGACACCCAATTCAGTATTTGATTCCTAGATTTTGAGATGTGGAGCATCCATATCCTTCCAGTTATTTTTATTAAATTAAGATTTGGTTATGTGTTTCTATATACTTCACAACATCTTTTTCTACATTTTATGCAATTATACACTAAAGGACATATACTTATATAATTTGTAATGACTAAATGCCCAGAAAAAAGGATCACGCCGGCGGAGTGGCGAGTTGCGACATGCTGTATCAATATCTCAACGTTATAGCAGGTGTGTTCTCTTGGTTGCTTTAGAATCTGCAAAAATAAAGAAAAATTAACTGTAATAAAATCATGGTGATGCTGTGTGGTTATTTTAGAGAAATCATTATTATTTAAATATTTTTTCAATCGGCTATCATCAAAAAATAATTGAACCATGACTGTTATTTTGTATTATATTTCTATGAAATTAATGGTAAGTTGAAATCATATTAAACAGGTTGGAATTTGTCTCTCCGGATACTGATGAGCGAAGCTTTGCTGCTGACACTGTCTCCACATCCAATATGAGATCCAAATCAAATTTGTCAAACCAATCTCTGTCTTTCGATTCAGAACCTGGGTCAAACTATGCTGAGCGTGTACTTGATGTTTCTTCCGTGGGAGCTGAAGAACTTGAACACAGTAAATCATCCACTTCGAAGTTAGAGACATGGTACAACGATGCTCATGCTCCTATTGTTCCTGATGGACAAAGTTTAGAAGGTGCAGATGATGATTTACGATACAGATCATTGCAAGAGTGTGCTGAGTGTGGAACATCTTCTGTTACCTGGGATGAGAAGACAGAAATAGTAAGGCCTATAAGTCCACAAGTTGAAATTGTTTCTCAGGGTGGAGAACAAGCTCCAGAGTCTATGCCAGTAAGCTTAGATCAATCTAAGTTGGAGGAGGGAGCAACAAGCTCTGCAAATGTAGATCAAGATGATATTGTGTTTGAAGTCGAAAACATACCACAGACATTTTCCAGCGGGAAGCAGTATGAGGAATTGACCAGTGAGACAGACAATTACATGGATGCACTTAACAACATTGAATCTGAAATTGAGACAGACTCTGAGTGTCAAACTAAATGGGAACTGGAGTTACTGTTTGATTTTAAAAATAAAGGAGTGGAACCTGAGGCTGGTGGAACAGATGAAGTGGCTCCTCAAATTTCAGAATCTTACGATGTGGAATCTTCTGTGGCTTCTTACAACTCGTTAAGCAAAGAGATGGATCCAAATTCTACCTCCTCAGTCTTTTCAGAGAGTTCGACACATGCACAGCCACCTCAGGTTGGCATAATGGCTTCTACTCTAGACTGTTCTGTAAGCACTAGTCTGTATGAAGATGTTTCGAGGTTGAATGGTTTTGAATCTGTTAATGATCACCTACCTACTGAATCCGGCAGCTCCAATTCACATGGGAATAAGATTATGGATGATTCATGCATATTTCAAGGATCACCCAAAAATTCTGGCAGCTCCAATTCACATGGGAATAAGATTATGGATGATTCATGCATATTTCAAGAATCACCCAAAAATTCTGACATCCCTTCTGTTCAGTTCTGGACGAATGGTGGCCTCTTAGGTCTTGAGCCATCAAAACCTCCTGATTTTGCAAGCCAGAATTCGGCATCTGGAACTAGCACTGGCACTGGCACTGGCACATGCAATCTTTCACATCACGCTGTTATGCCCAAGTTGCATCATGATGCTGTTCAGGAATCAACTACATTGGTCAAATCCTTCGAACAAACTGAACAAAACGCAACTACTCAAGCAAAGATCGAGCAATCACCTGATGACGTTAGTCTCTCTGATTTCCACAATCTACCCCCTGATCAATTTTCTGGAAGAACATGTAGGTCGGTCCAACCTGAACACTCTACATTCCAACATGATAAGCGAGATGAAAATATGTCTGCAAATCAGAACTCCTCTGTATCCATTACAGCAGTCTCAGAAACCCAGCCTGAGAATCTTAAAGATTTACCTCCTAGTAGCATCTTTAGTCACACCGATGGAGTTGAACCGCCAGCCATTTCTAATGCCATGGTCCAAGCCAATGAAGTTAGCCAAAATAACATTGCATTGCCATCAGGTTTATCTGGCCTTACTCAAAGATTCCTCTTGAATGGATTAGGGAGGAAGACATCACTTGTTAATGGTCACAGTGACTTACCTGAACCTGCAAGTAATGATCCCAAGGAGTCTCAGGTCGAACAGAAGAAATGGCAAAGTGGAATTGCAACTCAGGCTTCTCATAGGTCAAGCCCCAAAGAACAGCCTCCGCTTGGATTATCTGAAAATCTCACTTCTTCACCCCCGTTGGAACATATGAAGATCTCTTTCCACCCTTTTAATGGCATGGAGACTTCCAAACTGAAACTGGAGTTTCCTAATGGTCATCAGTTTTTTCATGAAAGCGATCAAGATATGTTTCCCTCATTCCAGTTGCTTCAAGAGACTGTTGAAATGCAGGATATGGATTCTGAATCTGATGATGACACCTTCTATAGATCATCTCTATATCCATCAGATGATCTTCTTAGCCTACGCTCAGAGTCAAGCTCTGAGAACTGGGAATCCACTGAAATAACTGGAAGCAAAGATGATGATATCTATGATGCTTTACGCCAAGTACCATCAGCTGCATCCATCTCTGGCTCTTTTGGACTCGAGGGAATGAGCTATCAAAGCACCCATCTAGAATATGAATTTATAAGATCAAATGCTGAAAATGGAATAGGATCGCTCGAATCTGGTCCCTTGCCTGATCTTCTGAGTTTTGATGTAGTGAACTCTGAAAGCAGTGGTCATCAAGGTGATTCAGAGCCAAGAGATCTTCTAGATTCTGCATTGCAACACCCCAATGAGCTGCCGCCACCCCCTCCACTACCTCCACTGCAATGGAGGATGATGGGACATGGCTTTGCTTTTGCAGAAGATAAACAACAGATGATCTCTGAAGGTGATAGGCAGCTTAATGATCTGCAAGTTGAAATGTCTGACACCGCACAATTCAAGCTACTTAGACCTAGAAAGCCTCATATCTCTGACACTGATGGTCAACCAAATGATCTGCGAGTTCAAGCTGTCGTTGCTTCTTTTGAGCTGAAGCAAGATCAACCAAATAAAACTCATAATGAGGAGGTTGCTGCTGCTCCTAACGAGCACATGGTATTAGTTACATGTAAATTGCATTTTCTTTCTTCTCGTTTTCATCTCATGGGTTTTGCTAAGCTTACTGGCATGTCTTTCCTTGCATAGCCCTTGTGCAATACGTGTGGGATAAATGTTGCTCATCAGCAGGGCTCGGGAGTCAGGGCTCATTAAGTACTGGCCGAAAGACCCAGGTGTTCTACTCATCAGGCGGGCCACACATGTACAAAGATAATGGGCAGTTGAGAAGAACTAATTAAGGGTCCACATTAGATGTTCACGTGTGGTCAACTTGATCAATGGACTTGCCTGGCTTTTGGGCTAAGGCATCTGCAAACGTCCCTGCATGTATGTTTTGATTTTGCACAATGTTCATCCTCGAAGGTGTGCTGTGTGAACAAGTAGGCTTGGCAATACTCTTGTTTCTTCTAGGACTGGAAGAGTGGATGACAAAAATGGTTACTGCTATTGGTTTTGATTGTAGTAATCTATTAATCCATTACATATCATGATGAGCAGAGGTTGGACAACAGAAGAGATCCAAATCAATCTTCCAATGGTAAAGATTTGGATGAAAGAGGAGACTTACTGCATCAAATCAGAACAAAGGTGCGTCATCATCAAAGGTTGAATATCCAAGTTAGGCTGCTCTTTCTGAACTTAAAAATGTAGAAACTACAGTCCTACATGCAATATCAATGCAATAAAAAGGTGCTTTTGGATGCACCTCAAGCGACTATTGGGTGGGTATGAGGTTGACCTCAGTAAGGGGTAATAATTTGGAGCACTGCTGAAAGGAAAAAAAAAAAATCTCTCTGCTTTTCCACTTTTCTGCCCAAACTGAAAGGTTGAGCTTTTCTTTTTTACCTAAAACAAATTGGCTAATCTAATAGTCATGGAAGAATGCATCTTTGCTTGGAACAATTGAGGCGTCCAATCTGCCCAATAGGCTTGGTTGCCTCAGGTTAAAATTAAAATTTCTCTTTATAAATTCTTCCAGAAAAGAACATGCGTATCTTTCCAAGCTTTAAGAAATTAGTCGGTTTTCTACTTAATTCTGGAAAAAAAAAAAAAAAAAAAAAAACGCATTGCATAAACGTATATTACTTTTGCTAGGTTTCTGTGGGGTTCCATTCTAATTTCAGTCTTGGGTGTTACAGGGCCCCAAACCTGGTTATTAAAACAATGTTCTACACATCCCCTCTTTGATCTTCCTGAATGATTTCGTACTAAGTTCTTTAGACATCTTTGTTGGCAACCTATTTGAGTGTTTTATATATATATATAGGGGGATATTCATATGCATCCATCCCTCACCATTTTTGGTGAAGGACACCCCTTTTGGGGAAGGTTTGAAGTATAAAAGTGTTTTTGTACTATTATTATTATTATTATTATTATTATTATTATTATTAATGGATTTTGGATTCCTGTGGTTCCTGTCCTTTCTTATTGCTCCAGCCACTTTGTGAAAATATGTGTTCAGGACTTCAAATTTCGCTTTCTTGTTCTTAGTTAAAATTCCCCTGTTGTGATGGTAAATTTTGACTCTTTTTTTTCTTTTCCTCTGACCCAGTCATTTAACCTGAGGCGGACTGCGCCCACAAGGTCAAGCAGCACTGCCTCAGAGCCGACTAGTAATGTCAAAGTGTCTGCAATATTGGAGAAGGCAAATGCAATCCGTCAGGTTGTGCACATCTACTGATTTTACTTTCTCATTGCCTTCCTAATTTTATACTACCCTTCTGTACACAACTAACAAATATTGCTAAGCAGGCTTTCACAGGGGGCGATGATGAGAACTGGAGTGATGGTTGACTTTCAACAGAAAGCAAAATGGCTGTGATTCCGTCCATGCAACAGGCCTCCATGTAACTGATAACCGGGAAGGACAATGTCCTTACACCTGCTCGAGCAGTATCATTTATGTATGTGAATAATCTCGGTTCTTTTGTATAATTATATCTTGTGTTCTTATTTTGTATTTGTTGCCAAATATCTGATTCTGATTCAGATAATTAGATTAGGATGTAATAACCTTTCTGGACATCGATGACCGATGCATCTTATGTATTTTCAATATTCATTGCAATAATTTACACATAATACTGGAGATGTGCAGGATGAATTTTGAACTTTGAGTCTTACTGTTTTCCCTACTGTGTGTTTTTTTTTTTTTTTTTTGGGTGGGTGCCCGGATATGATTGGCAGTTAAATATGAATCCTAACCTTCTGGCCACTGGAGTTCGGCTTATTGACCGACTAACTGTTTGATTGAGATATTATGTGGAATGGAATCTCTCTACTGATGAGATATTGAGAAAAATGAGCAATAGCAGATTCATCACAAGCTGGCGAATTTCCAGAACAACCATCAAATATACTCTCCTTTAATGGGAAAATGAGTCAAGGGAAGATGTGGATTGAATACCCAGTCATTATTAGTAATTGAAATCATTAAAGGGAGAAGATCCCATCTACATCTCTGCTTTACATACGTCTTTAACAATCCTTTGTTGGAGCTCATTTGACATGGAATTTCTGTGTATCGGCCCAATATGATTGTCATCCGGGGGGGGGGGGGGGGGGGGGCGCCACATAGGATGAAATCTATTTCTGGAAATTCATTTAATTCCTCACCTGAGCGTACTGCTGTATGACTTATGAAGTAGGAAGTTCTCTGCAGCTTTTCACTTACGTAAAAAAATCATAATTCCATAATACCCCTCACAATAACCATAAATTACTTGCTATAACCTTCCTAAACATCTTCGACCTGTGGCTCAATCGAACTGCCCTCCGATTTCTCTGCAATCCCATAACCCTACGGCAATTCCACGGTCACCGCTCCAGCTTTCCACAAGCGGAACAGTGACTGATCACTTCTCTTCTCTGCTATGTGTGGCCCACCGAGATCTAATGATCTCCCTCTGCACGATCCAGAAAATACTATTTCAATCTTGAGATCTAATCCGTCGATCACACAGCCACAACTCCAGCCCTCTGAGATCTGATCCGTCAAATCTCCTCCGATCATGCATAACACTCTGATACCATGATGTATGGTAGAAATACTATATCCAAAGAAGATGTTGAGGTAGCCTTAAACTCCATGGAGCTTGAAGAAAAAGGTTATGGTTGACAATGATGGTTCGGGTGAGAATTTGGTAGTAAGAGAAAGAACAAAAGACTTCAGTAGTAAGGGCAAACATAAATCCAACAGGAAGAACATTGAAGCTGATCCTCATGCACAAAACATGTTTGTTCGTTTTAGGGCCTAAGAGAAGAGATCAACCACCCAGAAAAGAACACAAATATTTACGTGGTTCGGTTTTTGGCCTACGTCCAAGGGGAAGACGGGAGAAATACTATGCAATCAGAATAGAGGTGTACATCCTAGAGACTCTGAGTCTCTATCTATAATATCAGCTCCAAACCCTGTTACACCCAAACTCTACTTTTAATCACAGTACAACTTGGGCAATACAAGGGCCCGGTTAATCAATACTTATTAACTTCTATTGAGCCATACAAATTAACAAATCTCCACATTGGCGAACATTGAAGCTGATCCTCATGCACAAAACACGTCTCACCGTCTCCACATGCCCCTTAGGGCACTCAGGTACTGATCACGTTGATCAAGTGCTTGAACCTGACTGCTAGAATAGTCTTAGTCATCATGTCTGCTAGATTCTCCGCCGCAGCAATCTTGATCATGGCAATAGCACCCTCGACGATGATATCTCGAATAAAGTGTGCCCTAACATTAATGTGTTTTGGTCTTTTCATTATACTTAGGATTGTGTGTCAGATCGATCGCACTCTGACTATCACAGAAAATAGTAGTCAGCTTCTGTTCTAGTCATAGATCTCTAACCAAGCATGTCAGCCAAATAGTTTCCTTCAGTGCCTCTGATACCAGTTTGTTGGTTTAGGGCGTACAAGAAGAGATCAACCACGCAGAGAAGAACACAGATATTTACGTGGTTCGGCTTTTGGCCTACGTCCACAGGGAAGACGGGAGAAATACTATGCAATCAGAAGAGGTGTATATCTTAGAGACTTTGAGTCTCTACTCAAATTCTGTTACACTCAAATCCTACTTCTAATCACAATACAACTTGAACAATACAAGAGCCTGCTTAACCAAGACTTATTAACTTCTATTGAGCCATACAAATTAACAAATCCCACACTCAAAATCTGAAATTAACACTTGTCAGTCTTCCTTGATTTTGAATTTACCATACATCAAAGTTCTTTCATTGTAAAAAGTACAATTGGTTTTCACAAATTAGTTGTATTATAAGAAAAAAAATGACATGCATATAAATAAAATAATAAATATATATTATCTTCGTCATCATCAAAGCTTTGTCCCAAGTTGAAGCCGGTAATAAATACGGGAATGTGATGTAATCATACAATATACCCAAAACAAAAGGCAGGACTTGAGCCGAGATGTACCAAAGCAGAAAAAGAAGGTGGGGGAAAAATGGTAGGACTTGAGAGAAGTCAGTCCTATTTGATCTGTACGATGTGTGAGGCAGTAAATCAAAAGAACCAAGATTTCTTCACTTCTTTTGCATCCAAGCTGGGAGATGAATCTCTTTTCTAGTTTGAATTTTTGTCTGCAGGCCTCTTTTTACTCCATGATTATCGTGTGGGGCCTTGGCAAGATCAACCTTGTATGCATAGCACTGGTCAACGGTCAACCCATGTGTTGCTAAAGCATCGTTTGTGAATCTGTCGGCCCCACTACCATCAATCACTCGTCCGGTTCCTCTATTTGCATTGTCACATGTTGCTGTTTCTTTTCTTTCCAGTGTAGTCACTGTCCAGTTGACTCCGGATCTGAATCCAGAACCCTTTGGGCCCATTTGGTAATTTTACTTATAAAGTCAAGTAAAGTTAAGTCAATTTAGTAAAGTTAAGTCAATTTAAACATCCCATCAAAAGCACCTTTTACCAAAATTTCCTCCATCTTTTCCCAAAAAGTCAAAAATCAACTAACTTTACTCACTAAAAGATAAAAATACTCCACTTTTCCATAAAAAAAGTCAAAAAGATTCCATAGTAAATAACTAAAAATAAAATACAATTATAACCCACTTATATTTTAGTCTTTTTTCAAAATCAACTTTACTTCACTTGACTCAATTAGTAGAGTTACCAAATAGGCCCTTATTGGTCTCTTACATGCTTCCTATGAATGCGTTGTGTGGAAGTCATCACGGGGCTTTTCTGGTTGAAATTGAATGCAATCACCCCAGTAGCATATTTTTAAATTTTACTACGACAAGAAACATTTAAATGTTCTTAGGAGAGATATCTCATAAAGTTGGTGAGAGTGTCTCTCACATGGGAGATGTTATATATATGGGAGATGTTCTTGTGAGAGATATCTCTCACCTTATATGAGATGTAAGGACTCCCACCCCTATCTCTCATATAAGGTGAGAGATATCTCCCATACGAGCGTGTGTGTCTCTCTCTCTCTCTCTCTCTCTCTCTCTATATATATATATATATATATATATATATATATATGATTCAGGAAAGGTTCGGTTTGGCCATCCCCAGTCCCCACATGCTCTGCCTCCAATTATCAACAGTTTACATATTTATGCTAAGAATATGAAATTCAAAAAACTCCAAACATGGCATTTGACCCTTCTAAAATTCCTTGTTTATCTTAGCTGGGTTTGGTATCAGGCATCATAGTTCTTTCACAGAGTTGCACTAGGGGATGGGTCTAGCTAGTTAGGTTAATCCAATTCAATTCATCCTTACACTCGAGAACGCCACTTTAATGAGATGCTTCACATTGGAGCCTACCTATTGAAAGACTGGGACTATACGGTGGAGCTTACCTATTGAGAATTTGACTCTCAAAATGAGCACCTTCACCGTATATGGGTTATATGGGATGTCTCCAAATTTCACTATAATGAGAGTGAGCACTACCTAAGAATGATCAAATGATGAAAAACATGAATAGGAGTGGTCCCTGCTACAATATTGATGACATGACGTTATTAATCATGCCATCAATCTTAGTGTGGGGCCAACTCTTATTAGAAGGGGACATCTCATACAAGGGGAGGGTGTTCATTTGAAAAGGCTAAGATTTTCAAAGGTGGGCCCAACTGCGGAGTTCTACTCCATGAATTCAAGACTCCTTTTAATAAAGTTCCCAATGTTCCCTTCACGCATGCAGCGGCGTTACAAATGCCTGTGCTTCCACGTCCATGGAATTTCATTCTTTGTTTATGGCAATACATGCTCCAGTAACAGTGAGTCACCTCTTCCCTCACCTTCCATCTCAAGGCAGGCAGCTACATAGTTTGATCGGTGTGGTCTTTCCAAGTCTAGCGATCCAAAATAGGGCCTACTGTGGTCATAGAGTCAGTCAGTACCTAGTCATTCTTAAATTTCTTTAGCGGAAACACTTTTCAATGTATGACGGATCCGGTGCACTTTTGGTGACATGCAATTTTTTTTTTTTGTGCCGATTTGTTTTTTTTTAGGATTCGAATTCATAATCGATTGGCTTTGATACCATCTTAAATTTCTTTAACTAGCCATTCCCACCAAAACCTCAAAGCATTAGTAGAGGTGGCGGAAATACTTTTCAATATTCCTCCTCCGGTGGAGCCCACTCCTCAAGAGCCTCTTTAACTCCTTTAACTTTTCCCATTGATTTGTTTAAAATTCTAAGCACCTATTAAATACTATGCTTATGGCTGTGTGGTTTTTGACTAATCGAAGGTTCACATCAAAATGTCAATAACCCATTATATAATTCAGTGATGCTCCTTGGCACGCCTGTCTTCTTTGCTATCCATCTTTTTCCCTATTCTGTGGAAACTAATGGTCAATAGAGAGAGAATGACGAAAGTAGACTCCTAAAGATCTTCGGAGAAGTCAAGCAACTTATACGTGAATGTCGGTTGTAACTTGAAAATGAAAGGCTTGAATCATCCCTCCCTTCTTTGACACTCTGTGAGTGGGTGTCACTTGATTGCGTTCGCCGACCCAGGATTTTTATTTGAGGTTGCAGATCCGAATAAAAAGTTGGCTTTCGAAAAGGCAGTAAGGATTTTTACATGGGCTTTGAAAGCCATGCATGATTTTTATGTAAAATTTTAAAGTAAATCCAATATTTTTAATAAGGTTTTATAAGCCGAACAAGGTCCAATGGGTGCGGCTGCGGCTGCCCCCACATGGATATACCTGGATCTGTCCAATGGCAATTCTATGATTTAACAAGCTGTTCTACTTTACCCAAAAAAACAAAAGGGCCCCTCTGTGCTCTGCTTGTTCCCGAAGAAAGCTGGAAAAGTGGAAATTCTTTTCCAGAACAAAAGGAGTCTCATGTTTAGTGCTGCCATTTCTCAAAAAGGAAAACTGAAAAACTAAATAAGATTTTCCGTGATTTCATAGATAATCACTTTCAACGGTGCGGGTTGGAATGAGTTTTCCAGGAACATGGAAAAGGTTTTTCATGGAATCAGGTTTTCTGCAGTGAGTAACAGATGTCAGTGTGTACCTTCTACCTTTACATGTAAAAATCAACCTTTCCTACCCCTTTTTCTTCCCCCACCTTGAAATTACCTTTTTGCGAATTTACAATATATTATGATGTTTTGGCTTTTTCTTTTTTTATAGAAAAATGTTTGCAACAAATAATTAATAAAATTTTCCGTGATAAAAAATCTCTATTATTTTTTCAATTCCATAGAAAAGCGATTAAACAAACGTGTCTTAAAAGTGGAATAGGAGAAAGAAGGCACGCACTTTTCCATTCACCATGAATAAAGTGTAATGGAGTGATTTTCTAGAAAGAAAAACATAGTGTTTATGTGAATCATCTTGTGGGGCCCACCTTGCTTTATTTCAATGATGGAGATGGAGGATGTAAAGACCTATGCATACATTAAAAATGCTCCAAAATCAGCATAATCATATTAAGACGGAATAGAACGGTGAAAGCATATGAAAATTAAGGCCTCGTGAACTTTAATGGGGCATATGATTATAGGTTCAGCCAGGTGGGCTCCACAAATTGGTTCTTATATAGTTATTTGAGAACCAGTTTTTTTTTTTTTTTTTATAGCAAAAGTCTTGAATGAAAAACTTAATAACACAATATTATGCAGTATTCATTTAAACAGATTTTTAATCAAACTATCAATCTATTGTGAGGCCAACGAATATTGCAAACATAGGCCCAATGGGGTAGACTTAGATTTTCAATGGATGGCCCACTCTCTACATCAAAGCCTAAGATGATCTCGACTCCAAGGTCTGGCTAACAAGTGGGTAGTTGTTGAAAATGGTGGTAGGGAGCGGAAGTTCACATTGGGAGGTCTTGGGTTTGAACCTGCCTCCTCCCATTTTACTTATGTGAGGTTTTTTTTTTACCTCATACGTGTGAGTTGCGTTTATCTTCCTCGCATGTGTTAGTTTCTATCATCTTTTATGTGTGAATGTGTCTATATCTCATCGCATGTGTGAGTTATGTCTATCTCTTCTCTCGTGTGTGAGAGTTCCCTCACCTCCTGATGTGTCATGAGTCTCAGAGTCCCTTTGCTGGATTACCAAAAAAAAAAAAATAGTGGACAGTTGTATTTTAGCATTTCCCTTTCATATTCACTCCTCCCTACAATCTGTATTAATTAGAAGTATTATTTTTGTCAAATAGTTTATCTTATTCTTAGATCTACTTCCACATGATATCGTATCATATAAGTTGACAATTCAAACAGCCTTGGTGAAATTGACTTATGAACCTACCTCTTAAAATAAATACACCCTAATCCAAATGATGGGTCAGGTGCCATGCACATGTATGAAGGTTCTAGATCTAAAATAACATTAAAAAGGAAACCATTGCATGGTGAGATACTCATATCTTCTTACCTAATCTAAAACAAGAAATGGAAGTGGGTCAGGGAAGGATTATTTGGGATATGAGTTTTATAAGTGGTTATGATAAGAGCGACTAATATGCTTCATATTATATGACAAAACCTGTTTTGTATCAGATAAATAAGGGATGATTTTTGGCCTTTTGCAATGCGTGGACTTTGAGAAGTCATAAGTTGGTTTTGAACATGTTTTCTAGGGTGAGAAGGAAAATAATTGGAGTTGGTGTAAAGTATTTTCTTGTTGTTTCTAATAAAAAGTTTGTATTTTCTTGTTGTTTCTAATAAAAAGTTTGAGTGCAGATCACCTATCGCTGTTGTTATATCTGGACCCAATAACAATCCACCACATCATCCAAAAATTTAGGTAATTTTCTTTAATCTTATTTAAACTTTTTTAAACTTCAAAATCAAAATTGGGTCCGAAACTTCAACCTAGAACCGGCCCATTTTCATTCCCATCCACCTTCTAAGACATGTAGAAAATGGACATTCATCTCCATGAAAATCAACAAATTATATAGTCTCCATCCCCTATATACCATGCGATCTACCCTTTTGTCGGTTTGGAGACATCCCATAAAATCTTCTCTCTGTGTCTCTTTCCTCTTGCAATCTACTTTTCCTGTGTACTTGCTCACATCCAAACGGCCCTTGGGAAAATCTAGAGTCAGCAAAACCGCAATATGCCACTCCTTTACCCAATTCCTCAAATATGAGATCCAGCTTTGGAGGCCCATAACTTTGATGATATAGATTCAGTGCAAGGAGGGTGTCCCAAAATCATATAAAGAGAAAAATCTATACGCGCATTCCTTCTACTTTCTTTTCATAGTTCTTTGCCTATCATTTTATTATAATATATTAAGCTATGAGGTTTTTACTTCAGTTTTGACCGTCTATTATAATTTTGACCGATGGTTATATAACTATTTATGTAATTGCCCACTCATTTTCATATCAAACCACTCATGTTTAGTTGTTCTTATGTATCAATATCCTTTTTGCTCCAATTTCCCTATTTCTATTTTATCCAACTTGTCTTATCGTATGTGATTATTTATTTTGCAGCAGGGGTTGGCGGAGTGGTCAGGATTACGGTTCGTCCCTCTTCAGGAACCGAATGTTGAGTCCAGTTGTGCTACCACCTAAGGACCACAGGCATTTTATCCGGCTTCTCTTTAGGCCCGAAGAGAATAGTCCAATCCAAATGGTTGGGAACCCTCTGTTAGAAAAAAAAAAATTTGCAGTAGGGAAAAAGTGTGCTGGGCACGAATTATTGGGCTAGTTCTACTTTTAACTATTTAAGTAATTTATGAATTTATTACACATTATTAAAGGAAAGAAAGAGTGAGAGGAGTCATTCAGTTACTGAAAGAATAGTAAGCAACTTCAGAAGAATACAAAAAAAAGTAAGTGGCATCTCTATTGGATATTCGGATCTCTAAGCAAAACCCGTGTTTGACTCGGCTACCGACTCGAATTGGACTTTGCCACCCCTCTCACACTTTTCATCCAGCGGGTCCCAATCAATCCATGTGGAGTCGTTGAAAACCCATGTAAAGTTGTTGAAATATGCAACGTCCGATCTAGAGCTGTTTCTGGCCGTTTAATTGTTGCACCTTTTTCGGTGATCTTGTCACAGGGTACCCACATAGGGGTTGGGGCATCACAGTCACACTCCCCTAATCTAATTTATAACCCCCGGAGTGCTTGGGTCTTTGATATTGGTTTAGGACTATGGTTAGTAATGAAGTTGTAGGTTTGAAACTGCACTATCACATTGGGGCCACAGGGGAGTTTATCCGACTTCCCAATCGGCCCGAAGGAATTAGTCCAGTTCAAAGAATTGGAACCCTCCGATAGCAAAAAAAAAAATCTAATCTAATTTATCAAATTAATTGAAAAGGAAATTTAATAAATTAACCTAACTGTCCATTTACCCGGCACGATTCATTCCCTTTTTGCCCGCCGCACACAAACGCATATTAGATAAATTTGAGGGGAGTTTCAAACACATGACCGGAGGAGCAAAACTACATCTTATGCCACTCTACCTACTTTTAGGTGGAACTAAAATTAGATGGAACAATTACATGAATGTGTGTTGAGCCATAGCCTTTACATGTCACATTTTAATTAGGCGTTGGTGTGTGCGACTCTAGTGAAGCGGAGGAGCTAGCAATTTTGGAAGGTCTTAGATTGTTCTTAATAAGATTTAGTGGTGCCCTTGGGTTAGAAAGTGATTCTTCAAATGCACTTGCGTGGGTATCTAACCGAAAGTCTAACCCATGAAAATTTCAATTCATCTTTAATGAAATTAGGGAGATTTCAGCTCGCATTAATGTTTCCATCCGTCATGAGATTAAATCCACTAACTCAATAAAGGATATACTAGCAAAGCAAGGGGTGGATAGGTTAATTCTTTGGGTGGGTGTCATCTTGTAATTGGAGTTGTGCCTGGTGCAACTCTCTTGCAGCTTCCAACTTCTCTTTTTTAAGTTATGATTAATGCTTTTCTTCCTTTCTTTAATGAAATCTTTGTTACCATTTTCAAAAAAAAAAAAAAAAATTTGAAATACCAATTAAGTGAAACTGTCAGTCCTCATTAAAATTAAAAAATGAGGTCTTTTTTAAATTAGAAAAATACCGGAAGGCTCAAACATTTTATAATGATAATAGATACCCAAGCAATTGTTTTTTTTTAAATTTATTTTTATATTTTTAAAATTCTTTTAACTAAAAAATTTTTAAATTTCTTTTTAAAAAATTACCAAAAAAATTACCTAAAAAGTCGATCGTACCAAAAAATATATATATATTTTTATAATAATTTTCTAATTTTGTTTGGTCTAATTTGTTTATTAAACAATTGCATTCATTGACTTTCCAATTCACTCTCCATCTATAAATAGTAGTTAGTGTCATGACGCCCACATCCTCTCATCTCGTGATCTTTCCTCGTTCTTCTTGTTCTCTCGTCTTCCTTCTTCTTCGTCCTCACAAATTTAGTCTCCCCCAATCTCCGCTTCTCTGCTCTAATCCATCCATCCATCTTTCCGAACTTTACTTTCTCCATCTCATCTGCTTTTCACGAGCTTCTCCACACATACACATACACACCATTCTATCACATTGCTAATCATAAAAATCTCTTCTTTTCCCCTAACTTTAGCCGTGATTGGGAAAAGAGAGAGATTTCTCGTGTCCTGAAAACCCCTTTCTCTTTCTCTCTCTATCTCTCTGTGAATTTATATAGTGAGAGATCGAGAGAGAAGGATTTAGATTTAGATTTAGATTTAGAGAGAGAGAGAGAGAGAGATGTCTCGTAATTCGATGGAGAAGCTGGCATCGATTGATGCGCAGCTGAGGCTTCTAGCGCCTGGAAAAGTTTCCGAGGATGATAAGCTTGTGGAGTATGATGCGCTCCTCTTGGATCGGTTTCTTGACATTCTTCAGTACTTACACGGAGATGAGATTAAGGAAACGGTATAGATTTTCGATTTCTGTATCCATTTGGAAATGGATAGGAATTCCACACGTTAAAGTCTTCATTTTTAACCTCTTAGAAGCAAAAAAAAAAAATTTAGTGCATTGGTCTCATATGCATTTCAATGCGAACAAAACAAACAGGTGCTTTGTGGGTTTTTTGTGGATTTGTGTTTTATGTTTAGTTTTGGATGAGAGATCCATGACATCGATCAATTTACTTTAAATGCTTGGTTGTTGTTGTTATCATCATCTTCATCGTTTACTGTTTCTTTCTATATTGTTATGTAGAGTGATTTTGTTAGGAATTTTGGTTTGTTTTAGTTTTGGGTGAAACTTTTGAGGAAAGGGACTGTAGAAACGAATTGCATTTGGGTTTTTCTTTCATCTGTGCTCGAGTTATGAAAAATTTAGATATTGGAGACCAATATGTAGTGATGCTGCATTCTTTGATCTGTTAAATGTTCATTTCTAACTAAATGGAAAAAATGCTGAGTCATGCAAAGTATTAGTGTTTTACACACTGTATTCTCAGTCTTTTCAATTGGCTGTGGACTAATAAAAAATTTAGGCAGAGAAGTGATTTTTGAGATTTCCTTTTATTCCATTGTTTTTAGATCTCAAGGAGTTTTTTTTTTTTTTCCTTTATTTATTCATGTCCTTAGATTTGTTTTAGCTTCATGAATGAAAACTCAATTCAAAATCCATAATGCATTGAAGAAAAATGAAAATTAACCTTGTGCTTGTATTGTTGTTTAAAATGGATAAAATTAAAAAAAAAAAAAATTAAATGGAACTTACATGCTTGTAATCCTTTATCTTGGATTGAATTGTTAGGTTCAAGAGTGCTATGAGCTTTCAGCTGAGTATGAGGGGAAGCGTGATCCTCAAAAATTGGAAGAGCTTGGAAGTGTATTAACAAGTTTGGATCCTGGCGATTCTATTGTTGTCGCTAGTTCGTTCTCACACATGCTTAACTTGGCCAACTTGGCTGAGGAGGTTCAGATTGCTTATCGGCGACGGATCAAGCTAAAAAAGGGTGATTTTGCTGATGAGAATTCTGCAACAACTGAATCAGATATCGAAGAGACTATTAAGAGGCTTGTTGTGCAGCTAAAGAAGTCCCCTGAAGAAATTTTTGATGCTCTAAAGAATCAGACAGTGGATCTAGTTTTTACAGCTCATCCCACTCAGTCAGTCCGGAGGTCCTTGCTTCAGAAGCATGGAAGGTGTGTTTTTCGAAGAAAACAGTTGTAATGTCTATCAGTGAAATAGAAATCACAATCATTTGCTAATGTGTCTCTTGTTTCTTTTGTACAGGATAAGGAATTGTTTGGCACAGTTGTACGCCAAGGACATCACTCCTGACGATAAACAGGAGCTTGATGAGGCTTTACAAAGAGAGGTAAATTTTATTGGATGTTTACAAAGTTCATACCGTTGTCGGCTCCCAAACAGTGTGTGACGCTGACATGAAAGTGACCAAACAATTATGTATTGGGAGATGAGATACTTCAAAATAGATACTGTCGGATAATCCTGTCTGATTTTACATTAATTAGGCATGGACTATTCTCTGCAATTTTCCATTTGCAAGCCAATAAACTGATCAATAGAATGATCTAATAGGGGACATATTAGGGCACAGCCCTTCTTACTATGGAGTCCTCAAGAAGATCAGCAAAGAGTATATGTTACTAAAAGTTGGACTCTTTTGTACCATTGCTCGTCAAATATAAATTACCTTTTGGCTATTGATCTAGCATCCTATGACACTCTGTAGTTTTAGTTATCTTTTAATTGAAGAACTTTAAGTTTGTCCAAAAATGGGACTTCAAGTTTGATTTATCTTATCACACTTTTTACACACAGCTCAATTATACAATTTACAAAAATTATAGATTCGGTAAATAAAGGCCCTTCAGTAATTTTGAGGTATCAGCCACCAAGTTAAAAGATGGGTTGAGGCTTGTTACAGGGCAAATATTGCACTATGAAGCAAGTTAAAAGATGTATACCATGATATAAAAATAGCCCCACCTTCACATGTTGGTTGATACTTCAAAATTAGTGAAGCAAGCTTTTTGTGTTCTGTTTCATTTATTAAATTAAGATGCTATGCACTATCAAATATTTATTTTTAGTGGTGTAGCCCAACTGTGAAGTGAACTGAGGTTGTTTTGTATCTTTTACTACAAAGTTGACCTTTTAAATAAAATATTGTCCATTAGAGAGTCATGAGTCACATGCCAATATCTTTATGAACAAACCCAAGAATAAATTATGTCAAGTATTTTGTTAGTGCTGTAGCCAAACTATGGAGTTTTTTGAGATGCCTTGCAAGTACAATGTTTTCTTTAATTATTACCAAAGTACACCTTTAAGTAAAGCCCTCTCTATTACATATCTTGAGTCAGACACCTTCATCTTTGTGAACAAGCAAGGCAGGCATGTATGCCAAACATTTGTCATGTTTCCTTATATTGCTAATAATCTGCTTTCTGTACTTTATAAAGGGATTCCTTTCATTATACATATGAAAATGAATTGCTTGCATTCCCTGTGCAATTATTTGAACTTGTGAAACAACTCTTTGTATTTGTGTGCTGAGCTGCAGTAACAGCTCATGCTATATCTTATCCTAAAATTCTCCAAGTGTCATTACAAAGATCAATACTGGAAAATCTTTGTAAGGAATTTCTTCCTAATTTAACAAAATTCTAATCCTAGAAACTACTTTATGGATATTTAGGAAACATGGATAATTTTTTGGAAAATTATATATATATATAATCACTTATAATGTTTTGAAAGTATATATAAATTAGTTTCCAAAATTAGCAATCCTTTCTAGAAAAAGGTCAAAAGATCCTTGGTACTGTTTTTTCTTGTTTTCCTTCCACCTTTTCTCTAGCTAATTTGGAATTATTCGGGAGTTTTTCTTGTATAGACTGAAAATTTTTGGAATATTCTTTTTACAAAAAATTCTAAGAAGTTCGTCAAAATGCTTGTATATCCATTCTAGAACATTTCAGATGGGATTGTGACTGTTTATTTGTAGCGTAGTCCTATTACTAATTTTAATATTTTACAAAAGTACTCAGACTTTATAAGGTTTGTCTCCATATCTATTTTTCTGTGATTAGGCTATGATGGATGATGATGATGTCTTCATATCTAGTCTCCATACTTCATAGAATTGTTCATTGGTACCATAGTCGCAATAATTTTATGGCTAATAATTGCTTAAAACAACTTCTACCATTTTATGTTGTCTATCATTTAATGTCATGAGGAAACCTTAATTTTCCTGAGAATTTAGAAATCGATTTTATCAATTCTTCTAATAAAATTTGGTCAAGTTTCATCAACATCATTATCATCATTTTAGCCTGATATCATCACCCTGGGGTTGGCCTAATGCATGCTACTCAAGATATTAGCAAAGAATATCAAAATGTTACTCATAAAGGATATATGGTCAAATTTACTATCTAATGCCAACAACTTAAATGTGAGGGTCCCCACCTTCTCTCTCACAGGGGCACCTCCCATATATATATAAGTGCCCCTGAAGTCTTGCAAAGTCTATATAGCTGGGAATCAAGCATTTGTATTTTCCTTGTTATTGTTACCAAATTGTTCATTGATGTAAAAACATGAAAGATTGAGGCAAAGGACCATAGAGATGACGTTTACTTTCAGAAATCGAGGACTTTTACTTTATTATTGAAAGTGTTTCCCTTTTTTTGTTCAGATTCAAGCTGCCTTCCGTACTGATGAGATCCGGAGAACGCCTCCAACACCACAAGATGAAATGCGGGCAGGAATGAGTTATTTTCATGAAACAATTTGGAAGGGTGTCCCGAAATTCTTACGTCGAGTTGACACAGCTCTTAAGAACGTTGGGATCAATGAGCGTGTTCCTTACAATGCGCCTCTTATTCAGTTTTCTTCTTGGATGGGCGGGGACCGTGATGGTATGATGGTTTCTAATGGAATCTTTCTTGATTAACAAGCTCTCTTGCATTTCCTTAATATTGGAAGATAGGATCAAGAATTTGAAGGGATTTTGTATAAAAACAATTTATGAATTGTTCTTGCTTCGTGATCAAATAATTTAAGCTGATTATGAGCTTATTTTACAACAAAACTTTTTCAGTGGTTAGAACTAGAAGCTTTTTTTTTTTGGTAAATAGAATTTCATTAAGAAACCAAAGCCAAGACGACAAAAAAAAAAAAAAAGGGCGAAACAACAACAACAAGCCACTTACCCATCCTCACCTAGTCCCTACCTGAATCCAAAATAAAGTTTTGATGCATGCTATAATTTAGTTTAGCAAGCATGTGAGCACCCTCATTCTTAGACCTAGGAAGAAAAGGAAATCTGACATAGACAAAAGATGAGACAAAGTCTGTCTTTGATATCTAAAACTATTGGGTTAATACCCCAATAAACTAGATGCTTAAATACAATATGGGAACATGCTTTCTGAAAACTGATTGAGAAAGAGAATTCTTGCTGTAATATATATTATGAATGGAATTATAATGATTTGTTAGTCTAACATCATTCAAAATGGAATGCAGGAAATCCTAGAGTGACACCTGAGGTAACCAGGGATGTTTGCCTGTTGGCTAGAATGATGGCAGTAAACTTATATTATTCCCAGATTGAGGATTTAATGTTTGAGGTACAGAACACTTTGCCATGTTTAAAATATATGCTTTTTGGCCCTTTTTTTATCTCAGATGAAACTAGGGGTGACAATTCTTGACCCGACCTACTAACTTGATTAGATAATTTTAATTGAGGTTTGGGTTGACATTTTTTCCTAATAATAAATCAGATGGGTTTGGGTTAAATATCTACCTCTCCCTATTAACTATGGGTTTGGGTTAAGATTTTCGGCCTAATTAGTGAATGGGTTAGGTTCGGTTGAGCCTATACATGTTACCATCCGAATCCAACACGACCTAATCCATTGCCAACCCTGTGAAAACATTTATTAGCGTGTGTATTAGGATTCATGAAATGCGATTCATCTCTCATCCTTGTGTTTCTTGCAGCTTTCTATGTGGCGCTGTAGTGATGAGCTTCGTGTCCGAGCCAATGAACTGCATAGGTCTTCAAAGAAGGATGCAAAACATTACATAGGTATCTAACATTTATACCCGCTGGAAGGTGGACATTAGATTGCAACTTTCTGTATAGACCATTTCGGCTAATAAATGGATTTACAAGGTCCCTTTAGGGTGTTTTTGGATGTTTCCCAGATTGAAGGCATGTTGAATATTGACAGATGGCTACTCATTTATGTTTTTAAAGCAATGGTAACTAAATTTCAATAATAATGGTGCAACAACAAACAAACAAAATCACACATCATACAATAAAGCTGATCCTGATGCAGAGTATGTTAAAAACTGAAATGCCCCAAAAGCCAAACTCACGAATTTCCTTCACTGTTTCTCAGCCACAACGATAAATGAATCCATAGATTCCCATCGGATTGCACAGAAAGAATCACCCTCCAACACTCTCTCTCTCTCTCTCTCTCTCTCTCTCACACACACACACACACACACACACACACACAAGTGCCAAAAGCTTCAGACAGCCTATCTGCATGTCCGAGCTTCAGACATCAATTTCCTACCCATGTAACTCTATGTTTGGGGGAAGTGGAAACCAGACATGGACTTTAGTTGAATATTATTTTTGTCTGATCTCCAGCATCAAATAATTATTATCCGTGACAATCATGGATACTGACTGGGAAAAAATAGTTTTAACACTTAACCTATTCTTGCCTAATTTGACATAATGTCTGCTTTCATTTTCATGAGCTCCCCAAGGCCCAAACAGGCAGTAGAATGGAAGTTGTGATTCAAGGTGCATCCAAGAGGCTCCCATAGAACCATCAATGGATTGTGCCCATGTGAAGCCTATAACTAATCTAGGATGAGACATTTTGATCCCCCTCCTACATGGTGACTTGCATGAACCCAGGTGGGCCTTAGACCCTAGGTTTGCAGATTTGAACTTGCAGCCTAGTTTACAATGAACATTACTCTAATCCAAATGAGCCTTCTGTGTTGGAAAGTCTCACCAATTGTAGTCCCATTATGTCTCTTCGCTAACCTATCTACGCAATTTTTTTCTTAATAAAACAATGGTTTTTAATGCATATCGAAAAATAGATAGAAGAAAATGCGAGTAAAATTCAACTGGAAATAACAATAAAGGCTTATTTCTTCCTGAACCATCTCAATAACTTGGAAGTCTTATATGTATGTTTGATCTTAGTTACAATTTTGAGTTTTTAAATCTGAAAAAGCATCCCTTTACAGCTTTACTTCTAAAGATTTTGTATTCATGAAGTTATTAAGTTGTCAATATTTTTCTGCATGCAGAATTTTGGAAGCAAGTTCCTCCAAACGAACCTTACCGGGTTATACTCCATGATTTAAGGGATAAGCTATATCACACTCGTGAGCGTACCCGCCATTTATTATCAAGTGGGATCTCTGACATTCCTGAGGAAGCAACGTTCACCAATGTTGAGCAGGTTCCAATTTCCATATCTCAGCGCAATCAATGCTTTCCAATTAAAAGAAATTAGGAGTAGAATGGGCACATATCTATTCTTACTCTAATGCTGTGTTTGGGAAGGGGGGAGGGGAGGGGGAGGGGAGGGGAGGGAAAATTTGAAGGGAAGGAAAATGAAGGGGAGGGGAGGGGAGGGAAAATTAATTTTACCTCCTCTTGTTTGGGAAGTAAAAAAGTAGGGGGAAGAAAAGTGAAAAAGTAGGGTTTTATTTGTTTGTGAAGTACATGAAAAATTACCATTTTGCCCTTACTTTTATAAAAGTTTCTAAAGGACAACAAAGGACAAAAAGGGCAAAAAGAACTTTTTCCCTCATTTCCCTTCCCCTCCCTCATTTTCCCCCCATTTTTGGGGGGGAAATTTTTGCCACAAGAAGACAAAAATTTTCCCCCCACTTTCCTCCCCCCATTCCCAAACACCCCCCAAAAAGATTTTCCCCCCACTTTCCCCTCCTTTTTTTCCTTCCCCCCTCTTTCCCCCCTTCCCAAACAGAGGGTAAAGAAACTGACTAAATCACCTTCCTTTTTTTTATATATGGGGGAAAATGTTTGTGAAATAAGCATGCATACACTTTCAAGGACCATTCATGGAAATATAGCAATTGAGAAATCTCTTGTGCATTTTTTGAGATCCTTTAAATGGAACGGTATGCAAAAAGATGTTACTGTGCTATTTTTTCACTGTGGGTTCTTTTTTTTTTTTTCTATTGCAGTTCTTGGAGCCCCTTGAGCTTTGTTACCGATCCCTATGCTCTTGTGGTGATCGACCAATAGCTGACGGAAGCCTTCTTGATTTCTTGCGGCAAGTTTCAACATTTGGGTTGTCCCTTGTAAGACTTGATATCAGGCAAGAGTCGGATAGGCACACTGATGTTATAGACGCAATCACAAAGCATCTAGGCATTGGAGCATACCGTAATTGGCCTGAAGAGAAACGCCAGGAGTGGTTGTTGTCTGAACTCAGTGGCAAGCGCCCTTTATTTGGTCCTGACCTACCAAAAACTGACGAAATTGCTGATGTGTTGGACACATTTCATGTCATTTCTGAACTTCCTTCAGATAACTTTGGAGCCTATATTATCTCAATGGCAACAGCCCCGTCAGATGTACTTGCGGTGGAGCTACTACAACGTGAATGCCGTGTGAAGAAGCCATTGAGAGTAGTTCCATTGTTTGAGAAGCTTGCAGATCTTGAAGCTGCTCCCGCTGCTGTTGCTCGACTGTTCTCAATAGACTGGTACAGGAATAGGATTGATGGGAAGCAGGAAGTCATGATTGGATACTCGGATTCTGGGAAGGATGCAGGGCGTCTTTCTGCTGCTTGGCAGTTATATAAAGCTCAAGAGGAGCTTATAAAGGTTGCTAAGAAATTTGGTGTGAAATTGACAATGTTCCATGGTCGAGGAGGAACTGTTGGAAGAGGAGGTGGTCCTACTCATCTTGCTATATTGTCTCAGCCACCAGACACCATTCATGGGTCACTTCGTGTGACAGTACAAGGAGAAGTCATTGAGCAGTCCTTTGGGGAGGAACACTTGTGTTTCCGAACTCTCCAACGCTTCACTGCTGCTACTCTTGAGCATGGAATGCACCCCCCTGTATCACCTAAACCAGAGTGGCGTGCACTCATGGATGAGATGGCTGTTGTGGCAACGAAAGAATATCGATCAATCGTTTTTCAAGAACCGCGATTTGTGGAATATTTCCGTCTTGTAAGTAGTCTAGCTCCCATTGGTTCTCTCATATATCCATCTCCCAGGAATCCAAGTTGCTTATCATTTACTTGCACTTATACATGCTTAACATTCCATACTTTTCGTTATTCATTCATTTTTTTGAATGGTAACATTTTATTAATTAAGGGATACTGTATACCTATAGTATTGGAGGTATATACTGTTAACGGATAGGATATGTATGGATAAGATATATATGTTAGGGAAATTTTCAGAATGGACTGCATATGCATTCCAGATCTATGGGGCCCACTTGGCCCACCTTTGACCAGTGCAGGCATTTTCACACTCTTGTCATCCCATGATCTGACATGAGGCCCAATTTTTCACATACCGAACCTTCACTCACTATTGGATTAAATCTCAAAAAACCTATTGTTAAAATTCCATTAAACATTAAGGATTTTTAATCAAGGGCTAGGATAATTTAATGGGGCTGATTCTTTTATGACCCTTATCCATAAGGACACCTTTCCATCTACGCACCAACCCCCCCCCCCCAACCCCCAAACCCACCCACCCACCCACTTTGATAGACATGCATCTAAGTGAGCCTCATGAACTGGGCCGCAGATAAACAAGATGTGGTCTACACGTAGGAGAAAATTTTCCATATATGTTAATGTTCTACATTGCAACTTTTTATCAAGGCAAGTTTTCAATATTGGGATATTGCTGGCTATAGAAAGGTGGAATGGTTGCAATATTCTGCATTGATTTTTTTTTCAAATATTTAAGTATTAAAAGTTGAAGCTCCAAGCTGAATTTGGCTTATTTTATTTTATTTTATTGAACATAGTAGTATTTTATTACTTGGCAAAAGCCAGAAACCTTCTGAACTCTGACATCTGTCCAAATGTAGCCTATTTTTTCTTTTAATATCTCTAAAAGATGGAATCAGAAGAATACTGTATTAATGGTGATAATATTTTCTTGAATTATTATCAAAATAACCCAGATTTTCTTCTATTAGCATTACTGCTATTGGCTTTTGCTTGCGAAAGTGCTTTTCTGAATAACTTAGTTTATGTCTGGTTGGATTTTGATTTTCTTTTTAGACTTTTGAAAAGGAATTTCCTCTTGTGGATCCAAACAAGGCATAAAATCAAAACGTCATAATTCCCATTACTCTTTATTGCCGGTTGCAGTTTGGGATAGTGACGAGTGCTACACAAATGAAACATTATACTAGTCACCTATCCAACAGCATGCTTTACTATTTTCTATACTTTTTGACATAGATTATAATTCATGGACCTAGGATTGGGACTTTGACTTCGGCCTGGACCTAGATCCGTTAAATCTGTGGACTGGACCTGAAGACTACCCGTTTACAGCCCTAAATCTAAATGCAGCCTTGTAGTTTGTAATGTTTGCTTTTTTTAACTTCTGAGTTGTGTATTCTTCATCCTGTTTGTGGTTAAGGAATAATGATGGCACTACTTCAGTATTGAAAAAAGTATATAGGATTGACAATTGCACCTCCTAACCTCACAGGCAACACCGGAGTTGGAATATGGTCGAATGAACATTGGAAGCAGGCCATCAAAACGGAAGCCGAGTGGGGGCATAGAATCACTCCGTGCTATTCCCTGGATTTTTGCATGGACACAAACAAGGTTCCACCTTCCTGTATGGCTTGGTTTTGGTGCTGCATTTAAACATCTCATGCAGAAGGATATCAAGAATCTCCACATGCTACAGGAAATGTACAATGAATGGCCCTTCTTCAGGGTCACAATTGACTTGGTTGAGATGGTTTTTGCTAAGGGAGATCCTGGCATAGCTGCCTTGTATGACAAACTGCTGGTATCTGATGATCTATGGTCATTTGGGGAGCATTTAAGAGCCAACTATGAGGAAACAAAGAGCCTTCTCCTCCAGGTGAACATACCCTCCCATCCATTTTAATCTCATTCCTTATGATGTTAATATGACAAAGCTATGTTTGGATGTCTTGTTAAACTACTATGTTTGGATGTCTTGTTAAACTATATATGGATGAGATTCTTTTCTACTAAGAACCAATTGTTGATTCGGTTTAATATAATTCAGAAACAAACACATGCTCAACTTTTGGAAGAAAGGGACAACAAATCATTTTCCATGTGTCTGCTGAAATGGATCCCTTCGCAACCTCAGTTGAAAAGCAACTCTTTGATGTGATTGTTACTTTCACGAAGCCACTAACGCAGATACAAATTGATCCTTATCCTCATATCTACTCAATTGCAATTTGTACGCACATCCAAATTCACATGAACATACATAATGACGGTAGTGTACATATGAACACTGTCTAATTTAGGGAGTCCATGCCTTTTTTTTCTTTTTTTTTTTTTATCCCCATCTCTTCTATATCCATTCATTGTTCTGTAAAATACTGTCAGAACTCAGAAGCGTAAAGCTCTCCATATGATGGTCATCTTGGTGCATTTTTTTCCTTTATAATCTTAGATCAATTTTGGAGAAAGCAGTAGCCAAATATTTTAGATGATAAATGTTTAGGTTCTGCAGCCTGTCACAATTTAGATTCTGTATCAGCTCATTAGATCAATGGAAAGGTGTATTGCTTTTGTTAGTTTCTGAAACTGCAAAGTAACTCATGCATAAACTCATTATAAAGTAGTAATGCCCTTGAGAAACCACCAGTCTCTAGCTTATATACTTCCCGAAAATTCTCAAAAAAAAGTTATTTTCCTTGACTGCAATAGTTGTTTTTATAAAAACTTGATAAGAAGCCAATGCCAGTAGCATGCACGCCTTGGGAGTCTGACGTGTCATGGTGATTTAAGGGATATGCAATTGGCTGATGTTACTACAAATGATCATACTATTTAAGAAATGTTCCTGGATGAAAACCTTTGACCATTTAATGGTTTTTACTGTCATCATCATCATCAAAGCCTTGTCCCAACTATGTTGGGGTAATGGTTTTTACTGTATGTAGATTAAATAATGAGGATCATAAGACGGTTTTTGTTACTGGTAAAAAATTTTTTTAGAAGAATGTGGAGAGATATGTTACCTTTGGTCTGTATCATTTTGTGATGTTCACTCTATGACTGTGCTGATCTGCCAAAACACATGCCCGGACTCTGTGGTGTGTTACAGTTTACTTTTTTTTTTTTTTCGGTAACAAAGGATTTCATTTCAAAAAGACGGAATAGGCAACAAAGGAACACAAAAAAGTTTTTCAGTTTACTGATGGCCTATTTAGATTCCAGTAACTCTGATGCAAGGATGGTGCTCACCAACTAGTAATCATCAAGCTTTCTCCCCCTTAGTTTTAGAACTCTTGTTAGCTGGCTTTGATTTGAGAGGGCAATTTGAGTGCAAGTGTTTTTTTTCCCCCAACCCTGAAACCAAGTTATTCAGAAACTCGATTTACTTATTAAGTGGGAATTACATGGTTGTTGTTATCTGCCTTTATTGTGCCCAACACATTTGGGATAACCATCAAAATCACTGCCATCTAATTTCCTGCTTGCTAATTCAGAAATCATCGCCTCTTTTCTCTGTAGGTTGCTGCCCACAAAGATCTTCTTGAAGGAGACCCCTACCTGAAGCAGAGACTTCGCTTGCGTGATTCCTACATTACTACTCTCAATGCGTGCCAAGCATACACGCTAAAGAGGATTAGGGACTCAAGTTACCATGTGAAGCTGAGACCCCATTTGTCAAAGGAGATAATGGAATCAAGCAAGGCAGCTGCGGAACTGGTTAAGTTGAATCCCACAAGCGAGTATGCACCTGGATTGGAGGACACCCTCATCTTAACCATGAAGGGAATTGCTGCGGGAATGCAGAACACTGGTTAGATGTGAGTAATTAGGGACTTCTGTTTCTTCAAACCTAATCTAAGAAATCGCATTACGTATCTCGTTTAGGGGGGAGGTTGTTATGTTTCTGGGGGGGACTTCCAACTTTTTCAGTGCTTTCTACTATATGCATGCGCAGTTGTATGATGCAGATGTGGAATTCTCTTGTTTATTGCCTCACCTCAGTAAGAGCTCTATTATCCATACATGAGTTGAAATTTGTGTGCCTATCTGTAGATTGCATGTTCTGCTCAATACACTTAAGTTTCGGCCTATTGATGTTTGACATGGATTTTGTCACTCTTAATAAGCATGCCAGGACCGGGTCTTTGACCTTCAGTAAAGAGAACCTATGGTTTCACTCTTTGACCGTGCTTGGACCTCTTCTCTTTCTGTTCACCATTGAATTTCCTTTTATGAGAGATGGATAATCCGATACAGCATGGGCATTGTTACATGAATACAGCCCCAGCCCCTGCAGGCATGACATACATGTTATATAATCCATATTCGTCCAAATTGTCGCACCAACCATTGGATGTAGGTTGATGCAGATCTTAAGTAAAATTAGACTGATTGGATGATGATATTGACTTCTACTAATGGGTGCCTGTAGAATTTGATCCATTGCACCTTTTTTCACTATAACTATCCAATTATATGAACTATTAACTGATAAAAATATTATATATACTATTTGATATATGATTCGTGGAGATCTTCCCCCCAAACCCTTGACCCTTTTCCCCCTTTATCAAAGGGCTCTACCTCTCTTCAAAACCAGGTTGGATTTGGATAGGGAAGAGCTGGAAGTGTAACTTTTCTTCATTTTTTCAATGTAGAAAAGCAAATAGATTAGATCATCCAACCAAGCTATAGGGAAGAGCTGGTTGGACCTCAGCTTAATTTTGTATCATCCAAGTTATAGTTTGCACATTGTTTACTGAAGTGGAGCCCTGCTTGCCTATGTTTTAGATCCCCAAACCTTGAGCTCTCCATGCACATGCACATGCAATAACGCTAGTGTGTTGAGTTTCAGGCATTTTTTGTAGTAAAATCAAACAGTCAAACTGGTTTAAACCAAACCATCCCCTTGAATAATCTGGTTCAAAAACCGTTGACTCGTTCTATATATGATTTGAGTATTGAGTGGTCCTAGCATGGTTTCTTCCGGGTTGGAAGATCTTAATGTTTGGTTTTTCCTTTCTGAAATTCTCCAAAGAAGATCCACTGTAGGGCCAGTATATGGACAGTGTAAATCACCACCCAAAGCCTACACATGTACAAACTAGACCCTCAACAAGCTCTTCACCTGCTGGGTCTAAGAACCGTAGAAGTTGTCTATCAATACCATATAATCTTCTTCATATTTAGTTAAGCCCCAACTTGCCCAACAAAAGCTAATAAAAAGAAACATGGCTTGACTAATTAATCCACAGGGTGGAATACCATGATACACTATGAAAAGAAGCAGAAGCAAACATGGTGTTGCAGTCTTTCCAGCACAGCCATTTCCCCCTTAAAGTCTAGTTTCTCTCATATTATTGGTCTACTATATAAAATGTGGATTGAAAAAGAGAAGCCTTATGTGACGCCCCGGAGTCTCACATCGACTATAGAGAGGAAAGCGAATGGGGGTTATATATAGAGCTTACACCCTTACTTTGCATGAGGCCTTTTGATGGGTTGAGGCCCATCAGAAGCAAAACCGTGAGGCAAGTTTGGATGCGCTTGGGCCAGGTCCTCTGGTCAAGTAGCCCATGAGCTAAAGCGGACAATATCATGCATGCGTGAAGGGTGAGGCGTTACACCCTAAAAGGTAGTATCTTTTGCAAGAAGAAAGAAAAGATGCTTAAATGTCTTACCTATTGGAAAAAGACATAAACATTGGAGACCATATGCAACATATAATTCCATTATTTAAACACTTGGGTCCTACAACTACATATCCACTAAGGATCAAGGATAGGTTAAAAGAAAGCCCAAAACAAATTTGCCAAATGGAAAAGAGTTGAGTGTCATTATTTGTGCTTTAGACCATGTGTTTCCCACCTGCATGACTTGCTAGGCAACCAATAAGTGGTGAGGAGTTAGGACCCACATAACTTAGCACCATATCAGACCCATGTGCTGATTTTGTCCCGTTTGTGGATCAAAAGGCCAACGTTGAGACTTGCTAGCTGGCCTTGCCATACCCCCTTGATTATTTTACATAAGCTCTGGTTCTCTGAAGCCATCACATGGGCATGTATTATGCGGTGACTCTCATCCTACCATTTCCTATATATAAAAGCATTTTCATTGCTTCCCTTCTTCAACCATGAAACGAAACTTTCCGGGGGGAGAAGAGTCAGTATGTGTGTGTCAGATGGACACTGGTGGAGGTGGATTCCATGGACTCAAGCTATTCGGCGCAACGATTCCTATGGAGAGGACACAAGGTAAGGAGAATGCAAAGGAGAGTGAGAGTGACCCACCAGAGAAGAGGCTGGAGAAGGCATTAAGGTGCCCGCGATGCAAGAGCATGGAGACCAAGTTCTGCTACTTCAACAACTACAATATCAATCAGCCTAGACATTTTTGCAGAGGGTGCCGAAGGTACCGGACTGTCGGCGGAACCCTGAGGAACGTTCCATTTGGGGCAGGCCGCCGCCGGGCCCGACTGGTCGCTGGGTTCTCTTTCTCTGGCGACTGCATGGTCAACCTGTAGGAGGTGAAGGCATTGGGCTTGGAAGTGGGGGTCGAGCAATGGCATGTATCAGCCTGTGGGCTGTCCAAGATGAGTCACAAGAGCTCTTCTGGTTCAGTCAGTTGACTTTGCTGTCTTCCTTGCAATTGTAATTTGCTGGAGTTGGACATAGCCTGCTGTTGATCATGTAACATGATGTAATGATCATCATGATCATGTTGATAAGTGAGATTGGGCACCAGTGCTTAGAGTTTTTAGTTTTTTATTTTTTAAGTTTGCTTAAACCCTCCCGTTTGGTAAATTTATCGTAAAATAAAGGTAAAGTAAAGCATCAAATCTTGGATTTTGTCTTTAGTGGATTAGTAAGGAATTCTTTTGATTTTTTTTTTAAAAGTGGGATTGTTTTGTCATTTATCAAGATTGTTTTTTCACTCTTTTTTTTTTAAATAAAGGAGAAAATTTTAAAGATGTGTATTCTTGATGTGATCTATTTATCTAAAAAATGGATGCTTTACATTACTTTTACTTTAATAGTAAATTGACAAATGAGGTCTTTTTTTTTAAGTAATTTACACATGCAAATGATTCAAAAAATAAAGTAAAGGAAAGGAACGGAGAAAAAAGAGATGAAATTAATGGAGAAAGAACCTTCTTATATTGTTCATTGATTTATTACATAAATGGAAACCTGTTGCCCAAGTCAATCATTCAATAAATCATAAATGGAACCTAGTGATTTTTAACGTGTTAGATTAGTCGCGATTTATAAAAGTCGTCATTTTTATAAAAGCTCAACACAAACCTCATGATGGTTACACATTCTCATTAGGAATACTGATTAAAGGTATTGAAATGAAAATGTAGGAACTTATTTACAAATACTAAAACTACCTTCCCATTTACAAATTATAGAAGTCTTAGGGGCGAAAAAAAAAAACCCTCTAGATTTTATGTCAAGCCTAACCCCATGTATCAAAACACCAAATTGGGCTGGACGCGGCCTATTTTGTATAAGCTGGTTAGATGTAAAAGTGGACCATTGGTGCTACAAGCAACCATTTGTAAGCCAGGCTAAGAGCCTACCTAGGTTCATTCTAAATGGTGATGGTGGGCCACATCCCCATCAAAAAGAAAGAGCAGCCCTACCTTTTCCATGACATGGTCGGGTCCCTCGATCAAAACGAAAGAGAAAAGTAAAAAGAAGCGAAGCTCAGGAGCTTCCTTCGGCTCCAAGTTTGAAAAGTTCCATCAATCAACTGAAAAAAGCGTTCGAATTCCTCCCCCAAGTTCCTGAACCTTCGATCTAAATCTTCTCCTTTTCTCCTTGATCGATCAATCGCTGCATAGAGGAAGAAGAAGAAGAAGAAGAAGATGGCTCTGTCTACAAGCAGGCATCGTCGGCCTTCCGCATCGGATCCCTCTTCTTCCACTAGTTCCAACTACTCGAAGCTCGACAAAGAAGCAGACACTAAATCCACGAGCAAGGGAGAAAGAGATGGAGGGCTGAAATGGCAGCTCGCCTTCTTCTCTTTGGCAGTTCTGAGATACATGAGCGCCACTTCAAACATCATCCATGATTGCGATGAGGTCTTCAATTACTGGGAGCCCCTTCACTTCCTCCTTTACAAATCCGGCTTCCAAACATGGGAATACAGGTGGAAAAATCGAATCTTTACTCTAGGGTTTTGGACTTGGGGTTTATGCTAATGCCATGTACAATTTGAATCAGCGTTTCTTGGAAAATGATGTGTTAGAATTCGGAAAGAGATACGAATCCAGCTTGGGTTTTCATTAAAATGTTTGGAATAGACTGTTTTGGTGTCTGTTTGGGTGGTGGTGGGTTTTGGGCTTCGGGTGTATGCTTATGCCATGTACAATTTAGATTAGCTAGCGTTTCTTGGGAAATGATGTGTTAGGATTAGGAATGGAATACAAATCCAGCCTGGTTTTTCATTAAAATGTTTGAACTGGACAAGAATTCCATGGGATTTCATTTCCTCACAATGTCTGATGCAATGCTTGGTTGTTAACTTGTCCTTAGTTTCTTTATTTAATTTTAAGTGGAAACTGATAGTTGCTTTGGAATTGTTGGTATCTATCTCCAAATTGATGTCAGTCATTGCAGTTATTTAGTTACTTTGTTTTGAAGTTTGTTCTTCTGAAATTATTTATGTTTATCCTCCTATAGTCTTGTTAGTTGGACTGATCTGATGTAAGGGGTTTTTCATCTGTATTTTGACCTGATTGAGTTCGTGGTTGAAGGGATTTGTTAGAATTCTCTTGGGTGATTTGGTTTGCTCCCAATTACTGATGAGAAGGTGTTTTGATGCTTGTATATTGCAGCTCCAATTTCGCACTTCGGTCATATCTATATATTCTTCTACATCAATTAGTTGCTGGACCTGCTTCTTGGATTTTTGGTGTAGATAAAGTGAGGTTTTTTCTCTTTCTTTTGGAATATTTTGGCTTCTACTGCTCTGTTAATTGTATACTAAGTTTTGATATGTTAAAGTAGTTATGCTCTTGTAGAGCTTTGCAAAAGGAATCTTGTTATGGATAACGGAAGCATGTGGGATTCCGTTCAAACCCTAGGTTGAATTCTGAAATTCATAATCTACTGGCCAATTGCAAAGAACGCATATAAAACTGGTCTGGAATAGATTCATATAGTACTTGATAAATAGAATTTTGAGTGACTCCTAAAATTCTTCTTCCAGTGAGAAAAGTATCATTTATTGCAATTCAGTTTTAAGACCATGCAATTACCCATCAAACACACCCAATTTCATTTAACTTAGCCACGGCCTGACACATAAAAAATGATTGTTACTAAAAAGAAAGGAAAAAAAATCCCCCAAGCGTCACTTAAAATGCATTTTTTTCTCCTTTTGACTCTTTACCCTTAAATATGATTAATAGCAGCTTAAACTAATGCCAGGTTAGAGTGTTCTACACAGTGAGGTTCTTCCTTGGTCTCATGTCAACAATCTCAGACACTCTGCTGGTGGTAGCCCTTTCGAGGAAATATGGGAAAAGGCTTGCTTCTTATACACTTGCAATGTTATGCTTAACCAGCGGTTGTTTTTTTGCTAGTACAAGTATGTATACAATTTCTTATCACTTTCTATGCTAAATCAGCATTCTGTTTTTCATATTTACTTATCTTTAAATATATTACTGTTGTCGTCGCCTTGTGAGTATGCTAATTTTTTTATTCTTCATTTCATTTGGGGCGCTCTGGCCAGGTTTCTTGCCGAGTTCATTTTCTATGTATGCTGTCTCCCTTTCCTCAGCACTTTTCCTTCTTGAGAAACCTGCTTTGGCAGTTTCTGTAGCAGCTGCTGGGGTTATCCTTGGCTGGCCATTTTCAATCCTAGCTGTTTTACCGCTTACAGTTTACTCTCTACTTGGTAAAAGATTCAAGCAAGTATTTCTTTCAGCCGCTGCAACTTCTCTCGTCATCCTTGTAAGTATGACCAGTACTATTTTGGTTCATCTGTTCTTTTTTGTTCATGCATATCAATGGTTTTAGAACTTGGTTTTGAGCATGACCCACCCAAGGAATAAAAAAGTTGGAAGAATTGTTCTTGGTTGACATGTGTTCTGAGATCATCATATCCTTGGGTTTTATGTTGGTGGTTACACGGACTGACCATAAACATTCAGAGAAGATTTTATTTTGGTTTTATGCTGATGTACATTTATATTCTATGCATTTGTGGCTTGTTTTAGGCACTCTCAGCACTCACAGATCGCTACCACTATGGAAGGTGGACATCATCACTGCTTAATCTCTTGGTATATAATGTTGTGGGAGGTGGTGAAAGCCATTTATATGGGACTGAAGGGCCATTGTATTATCTAAATAATGGATTTAACAATTTCAATTTTTGTTTCATCCTTGCACTATTATTCTTGGGAATTTTGCCACTTGCATGGAAGAAGTATGGCCGAGATCTGTTTGTTGTAGTCTCACCAATTTATATATGGTTGGCATTTATGTCCGTGCAGCCACACAAAGAAGAAAGGTAAGAATGCTGCTATATCCCTCTGGACTTGTATAGGACTTGAACTTCATTTTTTTCTTTTAGTTCTCCTTAAGTAAGCTTACATGTCCCACCACCACTGTCCCCTCTTCTCTTCACTGTAGATCATTGGTTGCCTTGAAAGCGAAGCATCGATTTTCTTTTAGAAGAACAAAAATCTTCTTCTTTATCCTGAAAGTTTTTGTGGAGATTCAGAAATTGTTATTAGTGTATATACAATCTGGCATCTCAAAAACTTTTGACTAAGCTTTATTATGTAGTTTTGTTTGAATTCTGTGACTCGAGTCTTTTAGCAAAATGCTAATATGAGGGAATTGAACTAGAAATTATATAAGGTGGTTCAAGATTTTGGTTTTTTGTGGCTTAATTGTTGCATGTTCTTAGGAGCCTTGAATATCCATGATTAGAAAAGTTTGGCTCCAATCATTCATTATGCAAGCCCTTGAGTTAGAGGTGAGAATCATTATTTTCAAAATTGGAATCGTATCACAAATTGTTCATAACCATGAATCGAATCGAATCGCGAATCATAGGATTTTTTATTTTTCTAATAAAAATGAAAAATAATTAACAATTAAAAGAAAAATAAAAAAAAGTAATGTTTCATAGCCATCCATTTTCCCATTTATAGTAGTATAAATATAATAAGTTAATAAAAAGTAAGTCTATCATACAATCATATCAGGAACATCATGACATATATATTAATATATATATATATATATATGAAATAAATGATGTGTAAATAGTTAAATAAGTTTAAAATATCAATATATATATATTTTCATTATATTATTAAAAAGTATATATTTTATTATTTTTAAATTAAAATATAAAAATAAAATAAAATCCAAGCCATCAATCTTACAAAGTAAGATATATCTTAAAGTTAAGAAGGGGTTCATAAAGATAAAAAAACCAAAATAGATTAAAAAAAGAAGAAGATATAGACAAGCACCATACGTATAGTGGAATGCTTGAGTTAAATGCATGTTCTTTATACATCTTTAAAACCTTATCAAAGCTGCAAAAAATTCTTACGAGATTTTATTAACTACTAAATAACCTTTTAAAAATACAAGCGATAAAAGAAAGAGAGAATAAAGAAAGAAAAAATGTAAAAGATTATTACTATAAACTTATTGTTTGTAGCCATTCTCACTTAGCCGAATCGCTTGAATCGTAAGATTCGATGAAACGAGATTGAATTGTAAGATTCACGCCTGAATCCTAAGATTTATTTGTAAATGGGATTCATTACATAGATACAAATAATTTTCCTTAAGATTCGGGTTACAAATCATAGCATTTTGATGACTTTTGTAAGAATCACTCCACTGGGGTGAATATCTCTCTCTCTCTCTCTCTCTCTCTCTCATGTTCCTCTTTTTTCAAAATGGTTGTTATTGAAATCATTTTGGTGGGAATCGCAGCATTTATTTGCACTGACTCTCAAACATTTAAATATTGATTATTGGGCAATGACTAATGAGGAGGTTAAGTATTGACTTCATTCTCTTACCATTTCTTATGTCAGTTCCAGCATTTATGCTTCTTCACTGATTATCCTAATGCCTGCCTATTGTGTAACAAATATAAATCATCAATTTCCAACTTAAAATAATAACTGGACCAGAAGTCATTTTAGTACTATACAAATAATGATTTTCACCATATGGTTCAAAACATCAACGTATGTTTTCAATGTGAATTAACTCTTGGAACTGATATATCATCATATTTCCTAATTTCTGTAGACGTTTATGATTTTTTTACCAAATAAAAGTTGCCTGTCATTTTGGTTTAAACTTAAACAGTCCACATCATAATGGCAAGTGACATAAATCGAAACACCCTATGCTACAGAACTAATTATGCCTCATCTGAAAGGTGCTTTAATTACTTCAATTTTCCATCTTGGTAGCCCAATCCTGGTCTTAATTGTTCACATGAAATAGGGCCTTTAAGATAGGAAAATGGAGTCATGCATGAGCCGTATAATGTGTTGAGCCATATAATCACATTACGGCCTTTCCTTTATCCTCATCCCCTTGATGTGTGTTTTGTTAATCAACCCACTGATAAAAAATAGAACTCTAACACCAATTATTAAGGTAGTCTTGGATGTTAAATGAGACATTTTCTTTTACTGTATATGCATGTCTTCAACCATCCTTTTCTATCATTGCAGGTTTCTCTATCCAGTATACCCACTCATATGTGTTGCTGCTGCAGCTGTGATTGAGAGCTTTCCGGATGTTGTCCGAAGGATTTTTGATATCTATGGGGATTCTCCAGTTATAATGGTGGGCTTCTGCGGTCTTTTGGCCTTATATCTTTCCCAATATCAATAACCAATTATTTAATGCGGTCTTTTTCTAATTCCGTGCCTGAAACAGATAGCCAAAATCCTCAGACCAGTTGCCCTTGGCTTCATATTATGTGCCTCGCATGCTCGGACATTCTCTTTGCTAAATGGGTACTCTGCACCTCTGGAGATCTACAAGCATTTGGAACATCATGACGACGCTGGAATAGGTGAGAACCAGTTCACTCTGTTACATTTACAAATCAGAAGGTTGGGATCTTGCAGGTATATTCCATGCTGAGAAGGTGCCAGAGCATTCAGATGTGTGTCAATGTTCCGTTTCTTACTATGCTAATGAGTTTCATCATGAATGGTAGATGCCCCAGTTCCAGGCTGGTAGATCTTAGTGCTCAAATCTTCGTCCTACAGATACAGTAAAGGGGAAAATAGAAATTCGTCATTGGCCTGAAAGATGTTACCGGTTCAAGTTTGAACGGCAAGGTCTTTCAGTCTGAGTTTTGGGCAATCACCATCTGCAGTTGTGCCTGTCAGCCCATGACCTCAATCACTTATAATGGTGGGATTATAATTCTGCTTCCATGCAGTACTCAGATTGCTGTTTGACAAAAAAAATAATTAGTTGTAAAAAGAAAATGAGATAGCCCGAGTGGTAAAAGGCCATCTCATCTCACCCTCAGTGCCAGGGATCGACCCCTGGCACTGGCAGAGCACTATCGGCCGCATACTGTGGCAGAACACAGGAGGAGCACACTTGGGTGGAGCATAAGCGGGAGCATGGAGCACCATAGGGTTGATCCCTGGGCTGATAAATTAGGCTAGTTTTGGGTTAAGATAGTCTACCATTCCTGCCATGTATAGCCATTTTTTTAAAAAATTTAATTGTTTCTTTCCATTTTTCAGGTTCTGTGTTGTGCGTTGGAAGTGAATGGCATCGTTTTCCGTCATCCTTCTTTGTCCCTTCCTATGTGGGTGAAGTTCGATGGATAGACGATGGATTTCAAGGCCTCCTTCCATTTCCGTTCAATACCACAATTGGAGGAACTACAGCAGCACCACACTATTTCAACGATAAGAACAAGGCATCTAATGAGCAATATGTAATCCCTTGCCCTCTAAAATATTCTCATGGTTCTAGTTGCCTGTAATTCCCCCATTCCCTTTCTTGTGCAATTTCAAAGTTAACAGCATCCTGTTTTCACTGATGCAGCTCAGGGATCTTGATGCCTGCACTTTCCTTGTGGAGCTGGACCTGAAACGGCCATATCCTTCTCGCGGAAGTGACTTATCAATATGGGAGGTAAAAATCAATTTATTTTATTTGGTTTTCCATGCAATCAGGAATACTTCATTCCAAGAGCAACTGTTGTCCAACAGTCAGTGGCTGGCATGTGATGTATGTTCACAGATACATTAGCATCTGGCATATTTGTATTGTTGCATATATATAAGGGTATTCTTGTGATTATGGCTTATGAGTGAGGATTGAGGGCATTTGTAATTTCCCTTCACTAAAATAAGAACTCAATGGTCAACAGTCTCAACATTAGAGACTACCGACCCTTTCGTCCTATGTTTCTCCTCTTCTCTTTCTCCTTCTCTCACAGAAAGACAAGTAGGTAGAGAGTTTTTATACCATTTGATAAGACAGCAGTCAAACTACAGTCTACTTGGATTTTTGGGGCATGTTTGTGCCAGACTTCCACTTTACCACGTTTTTCTTTCCTACATGCATTCCCCACCTCACCCAAATTAGAGACACCTTTCGGCAGAATCACAAAAAATTGCATCAGTTTTGATACTTTTCCTCGTAGAAAAGTGTTTGCACCAAATAATGGAAAAACTTTTCCGTAGAAAAACTCCCACTTTTTTGGGCCATTTCCGTTGAAAGGTAGCTACACAACTAATTTGATGATTGCCTGTTGCATTGCCATTTTTGAAGAGTCAAGGGAAGATTAGAATGACTGTCCAGAATATAAATGTCAACAGATTTGTTGGTTAGAGACGGTCCTTGGGCATCCACAAATAGCAAAGCTCAAGGCATGCTGAATCCAAACTAAAAATTCAATCTTTTATCATCTGTTTTTAACTGTACTTGAACAGTATTAGAATGGTTCCTTTTATTTTGATATATGAGCTTCTCTCTCATGCATTTATGAAGTAAATTTTATGACATTATTTCAACTTTTTTTTTTTTTTTTGTCATCTTCTGGTGCCTAATCCTACAGCCTGGCCTTATTCAAATGAATTGTTTTGAGTTGCAGGCCGTTGCCGCCATACATTATCTGGACAGGGAGCTCTCACCTCCTATGTATCGATCCTTCTTCATCCCTTATCTTTGGCAGGAGAAGAATGTGTTTGGTTTGTACAGGTTGCTTAGGAGAATACGTAATTGATTTGGGAAAGAAGAATGACTCACAAAAGGATTATTTTCTCACATGGCATTTTGAGTTTTTAGCTGTGTAGTTATTGAGGGATTGATTTTGCTCACTGATTATAACTAAGTGGGATCCTTGTCAGTGCACCATTTAGATTAATTTTGTAATAGTGAACTAACCTGGTTCTCATTGCCATCAAAGGGTCTTTTTTGCCATTTGCAATGTGACATTTCTGGGACCATGATCTGTCCATGACGATCGAGATGTCTTTGAATATTGCTGCGTGTTTTGCCCATTCTGCTCAAGTTTTGAATCGTGCATTGGACACTCCCATTCTGGCTCTGATTCTAATTGTCATGGACCATCCTTGCGGCACTTGAATCGCACCATGTAATAATATCAAGTCACTTGGAGAATAAGAGAACTCTTTCATTGATTCCAGCATTCCTCAGTTACAAATGAATTCAAAGACCCTTATTTATACTTCTACTCTCCACAATGAGTGCCTAGAATCATGTGATTTGTCATAGCACTACACTTGTTCGCTCCATTTTCTAGCACTGGATCTTTCAACATCTCAAATAACCCATTAAGATGTATGTCCATGTGATCACTTATCCAATCATGACGGTCATATGATTAGGAAGCCTTGTACCCTTCCAATGCATGTTTAGCTAAATCATGAAGTGTAGTTAGTACCTTAACCCTAAACCTTGACATTTTAGTTCTACTGAACAACTTAAAATAAGTTACGACAATAATAAAAATTGGAAAAATTTCTCCTGAGTGACAGTTACTGAAGGCATGACCCTCCTGAATCTCACAGGGTTGCATGGTAAATGGCAACAATTTGCTTTCCGTGCGCAGGAGAAAATCTTCCTCTAAAATCAGATTTGAAACTCTCAGAGAAGGGGATTTCCCAAAATCTGAATGTTTTGGCCCAATCATCATGTTATGATTTCTACTTTATAGGCCTTGTAGTGACCTTCAATGAAACTAAATATAGTGTGGCTAAAAAAGGTTCCACTTTGGCTCAGGTCATAGGTCACTGACACAATATAATATATTCAGTCTAGGCCTGTCCCATTGGCGGGCAAGCTTGGGATTGGGCTGTCCAATCCCGTCTCGAATATTGGCGGTGGGCCTGTCAAGGGTTGTCCAATCCTGGCCCTAAATTGAACGGGCCTATATTAAGTTTCGTTCTGTTAGGGCCCGGGCTGGGCCAAAGCTTAGCTTTTTGCAACAAGTTGTTATTTTTCCAATTCAATCCTTGATGTTATGCTAATATAGACTATTTCAAATTCATAAACCTTATAGACCCTTGCAAAGCCATTTGCAGTGGTACTCTTAGTATTGACACGGTTAGACAGTAAATTGGCAATACGATTAAAAAATAATGGGATAATAGCAGAATACCTACCTGTATTTTGTTCCAAATGCAGACCACCCCCATGGACTTTGGTATTTTGTACTAAACCTACATGTAGTTCTAATTAACATGCAAATTGAACGGATTCCGTTAGTATTAACGGCGTAGGTCGTAAATAGTGACTGGTGCATACCGGTAGCAATTTTATTGTCCAAAAAGACTTATTTACCCCTGAACCTAGCCTATAAAAAATGAAAATCATACGGAAAGTGGAGATTACCAAGATGATGACTGTGGAGATATACTGAGGAGAAGACAGAGGATAAAAATTTAAACAATTTAAACAATCACCATGAGGAGAAATCCCCACGGTAAAGCGAGGGATACCCCTTCATCGAACGCTCCAGATCTCCCCGCCACCACTTCCAAGCTCTTCGCCATCAAACCACTGTCTCTCGAAGAAATCCTCAAACTAGAACACAGACGCCAATGAGACAGTGCCCTTCTTTCAGCAACTTGAGCCATCTCAATGGTTAATGATCTGGCTTGGGTACAAACAAGGCCCATTTTCAGCATCATAAGCCATCCATCAAATTGTGGCCAGCATGTGTGCACCGCAATCAAAGGTACACAATCGAAGGTAGAGGAAAATTAGCCAGTTAGGATCTTGTGAATGGTGGTATTGCAATCATGTAAACATTTGACAGCAGCAAAAGGTTGGTGAAAATGTCCATCCACATGCACAACAGAGCCTCTTATATTTCCTCTTTTTACCATGTTAGACAATGCCACAGATATCAATTGCAAAAAAATGAATATGAAGATACCAAGAGTTGGGGCTAAGAATCTTCAACTCCACAATCAAAAGGATACCATCTTTCACTACAGTAAAAAGTAAAAACTTCTCCACAACACACACAGAGGGGGGAAGAGAGAGAGAGAGAGAGCCAATAGAAGTGCAGATTCTCAAAGTAGTGGCAGGCAAACAAAGAGACAGCAAAACAGAGATGCTACATTGATAAAGACAAAGGGGTAAATGGCTCAATGTTCATTTCCAAGGGCTTTCATGTTCCCATCAGTGATTTACTATGTTTTCACTGCAGATTCTCTTCAGGTTTTCTTCTCCTCTTGATTCTGAAACTGAAACTGAAAAAAAATGGAGAAGAGGGCGAGATTGAGAAACCCTAGTAGGAGGAGGAAGATGGAGGAGGAGGAGAGGAAAGTTGGAATCTTGGACTTTGGCCATTTGGGAATTAAGGTTTTGGAGTTGGATTCAGATGAAGTGGGACTTTGGGGAGAAGAAAACCCTAGCCGCAAGCGAAAAGGGGGAAATGATGAAAAGCGCCAAGACACATCTTATATATGGAAGGGTAAATTCGTCATTCCACATTTTCTGTCACTGCCGTTTCTATTTGCATTGTGATTTAAAATACAATTAGGTTTAGTACAAAATACCGAAGTCCTAGGAGGTGGTTTGAATTTGGAGCAAAGTACAGGTAGGTATTATACTATTATCTCAGGAATTTTTTTTAATTCGTTCCTATTTCAAAACCTTCACTACCTTATTAGTGTTACTGTGAGTGTAAAGTTTTAATCACATTCTCACTAACTGTATCTTGACTTATGGGCTTTAATCAAAGAGCGTCACAGTCAAGTCAACCCAACCCCCTCAACTTCTGGTCAAGTTTTGGACTATTTAAGCCATGCTCAATTCTATACACTACTAGAAGCAGCACTTCGTTTATTAACACAAGCCTGTACTCAGTTATAAAATAGAATAGTATATTAGCAACATGACATCTGGGTTTAAAATATTAGTGAAACACAAAATTCTAAAAATGAGTAAAAGTGCTTGTGGGCGTGGCGGTGCGGGCTGGGCCTGTTCTGTTATTCACAGTCCCATTTTGTCCGGGCTTTAAAACCATTGTCCGGCCCATCCCGCTGCGCTTAAATCTTTTTAGAAGCACTATATTTTCAAACCTGAGATGGGCTGGGCCAGGTGCCCATTTTAACAGGGTCAATTGATAGTCCTAATATTCACTCGTTTACCCAAAATGTTTGATCAAACATATAGTATGTTTTTTTTTCTATAGGAGGGTTCCCAACCCTTCGGGCTAGACGAATCCCTTCGGGCCCAGAGGGAAGCCGGATAAACACCCCTGTAGCCTTAAGGTGGTAGCACTAGTAGATTCAACCTTTAATTCCTGAAGAAGGGGGAACCGGGAGTCAATACCAACACCTCTAACTCCAAAAGAAGGAGGAACCGTAATCCTGACTACTCGACCAATTGAGGTTTATAAAACATATAATACACACTACTATATATTTTAATTGTGAGGCTCAAAAGGGCTGGGTTTGGCTCAGTCCATTGTGTCCGTGGATACGACTGATTTGGTCAGTCCTCAAGCGACCATGAGTCAAACAGCGCGACTGCTCATCCGAACAGTTGCGGACTATAACTGCCATACCTGCTGCTTGTTCTTCATCATCTTCTCCTTTTCTCTTCAAGCAAACTCAAGTCTTCCATCACACAATCAGCCCTCATCTCTCTTCCATTGTCATCCCAAAATGAAGTTCTCGACGCCGAGAAGCCCCGTTTCCTCCACAACATCAACCCCACGTTACAGGCATCGCCGCCGCAGAATTCATGCACCAACCACCACCCCAGAAGACAGCTGTGAAGAAGATGTGAATGGAACCTCCCCTTCTCAACGATACCCAATGGAAGATAACCTCTACGACGACAGCTACGTCGATGATGACGAAGAAGATGAAGCAGACGACGAATATGAAGAATTCAGTGGCAGCAGCACAACCAACCCATACATGACCCAATCCAAAACCATCTCACAACCGCCTGAATCAGTCCTCTCAACCAACAGGCTCCAACCATCTGCGAATTGCTTGAACTGTCCCGCCACCACCCCAGTTCTGGAATCCTCCTCCTACATAAACATCGCCCCTCTCCCGATTTTCCGAGGCGATTCAGGCGAGTGTCCGGTAGCGCATCTCAGCCGGTTTGCCCGGGTCTGCCGTGCCAACAATGCATTGTCCGACGACATGAAGAAGCGCATCTTCCCTGTTACTCTTGACGGCGAGGCGGTCCTCTGGTACGAACTCAATGTGGAGCCATACTCATCTCTCTCTTGGGAAGAGATTCAGTCCTCCTTCCTCCAAATGTACAGGAGGATGGAGTTCGACCAGCAATTGAGGTCCGAGTTGATGGAGATTCAACAAGCAGATGGCGAAACCGTCAAGTCCTTCTTTATGAGGATGCAGTGGATGTTGAAAAAGTGGCCTGATCATGGCATACCTGATGTGATTCTCAAGGGGGTATTTGTAGATGGATTGAGGGAAGATATTCAGGATTGGGTCATACCCCACAACCCCAATTCGCTTGATGACGCTTTCCGGCTAGCGTTGACATGGGAACAGGCATTGAGCATTAGGGCCTCCAGGAGGAGGAGGAGGAACGGCGTTGCTCCTGCCGGAACTCAGGGTGGAGATGAGGCGGCGAAATGCGGGTTCTGCGAGGGGCCACATGATGAAGGGACGTGCGAAATAAGGAGGAAGATGAGAGAATTGTGGTTGAATAACAAAGAGAAGTCATTGATTGCTTTGAATGGTGGTTCCAGTTCTACCCCAGAGAAGAAGGAAAGGGAGGATGAGAAGAAGGATTGGGGAGTGGTTGATTGTAGTAGTAGTAAATCACAATGCCAGTGTTGGAAGCACCAATGCTGGAAGAAGAAGGCCATCTTAACTAGAAATTTTTCTACAGTTGATTGATATGAAGAAGTAGCCTTTTCCTCTCTCCTCTCTCCTCTCTGAAGGCCTCGCCATTTGTTTGTGTTTACTGGTTCTTCCTTTCACTGGATTAGCTTTCATTGAGAATTTGTTGAGTTTGTAATATGGTTTCGAGGAATGTCTAATAAAACAACTGAATAAACCTATTTCGCTCCTTGGGCCTGCTTGGATGTACGGTGAATGTACGGTGAATGGTGAGGTGAAGCATCAAATCAAAGAGATAATAAAGTATAAGGTATTATGATTGTGTTTTGTTTTAGTTGTTTGGAATTGAATCTTTTTTTACTCTTCTTTATAGATAAGTGAAGTTTCTTTTTGTCTTTTAGCGGAGAAATGAGGTTGCTTTTTTGACATTTTAAAAATTCAGAGGGAATTTTGAAATTGTATGCTTTTGATATGACCCATTGTCATTTCTTGTCTGGATCCACTTGACTTTACTTTAACTAGTTAATTGCCAAACACGCGGTACAGCCTCAGCCTCAGTCTCACTGCAACCATTCATCTTAGGGATTTTTACCATAGGGGTTATAAAAGACCATGAATTCCTCAAAATGGTATTGACCAAAACTATATCTCAAATGTGGGTACTATACATGGACCCCGAATTCTTTTTCCAATTCTACCCATTTTGTGTAATATCGCATAGATTGTGTGATATCGCACAAACTATTTGATCTCCCTTTCATATTTTCCTCCGTTTCCATCTCCTAAAACGCCCAACCTCTTTTTTTTTCCTGCAACCTTTCCGTTCCTACTACTTTCTCGATTATTAAAAAAGGTTTTCAAAAAGAGTAGTCTTTCATTCTTTTTACCTAAAAATGATTCATGAGAAGTAGTTCCCAAAAAGCATAAATATACCACAAAATTTTACAAGTTATTGATATTGCTGATCCATCCCTTGTCCTCAGGGTAAAGTTATCACAATCGAACAATAACCAAATGGAAAAGAAAAAAGAAGCAGAGTTGTAGAGAAACCTTGAAATACTTTTGGATAAATGGAAAAGCAACGGAGAAACCCTACTGAATACCTTTTTAACGATGGAAAAAGTAGAAGGACCGAAGAAAGTTACAGGAAGAAATGAAGGTTTAGTGCTTTAGGAAATGAGAAAGAAAGAAAATATAAGAGCAAAATCAATTATTTTCACCTTTAGTTTGTGCGATATCGCATAATATGGGTAGAATTGGAAAAATAATTTGGAGCTCCATGTACAATAACCACATTTCACTACACCATTTCAGGACATACCTAACGGTCCAAAACCGTTACTAAAAAAATTTGTAACGGTTTTTTTGGGTCACAGTTTGGGCGTTTCTAATCTGTTATAAACATCCCTAACGGTTATAAACCGTTACAAACATATTAATTGTAACGCTTTATTTCCGTTACTGAAATTAGTTCCTAACGGTTTTAATACTCATTTGTGTTAATAATTTTTAATAAAACAGTAACAGTTTCGCAAGTTTTGTAATGGTATTTTACACTTAAATATTTGTAACGGTTTTGTAAACTCTGTAACGTTTTTTTCGTGCCAAATTTGTGTTACTGATTCATAACATTCCTAACGGTTGTGAAATCTTTTGTAACGTTTTTAAGTGTTGCTATTCGCACAAATTAGTAACGGTTTATAACCGTTACAAAACATTTTCATGTGTAAAAAAAAATTATCCAAAAACCACCCCTGAATACCGAACCTGCTGCATATATAAAATGCCCTTTTGCAGCTACAGGAGTTAGAACTGTAGCAACAGACCACCAAATTACACCAAATCCTTGATAGAATATTAGTACAATAAAGAATTCTATAAAGGGCTTCTGGTCCCTTCCTCTCCTAGCAACGAATAAGTAAGAAGCATCATATTTTGGACTAAAGAGTAGGAGAGCCAATTCTAAGTATGGAGGAGAAGCAGATCAAGCCAACAATCAATAATGTCAATACATTTGTCATTAGCCTCCTGCATGCATTTTTACATTTGCAATTTATAAACTCTTAACCTAGAATCTGGCATAGATGATTGGACATGACAGATCACTAAAAAACGGTAAGACTAAGTTGAAGAGAGTTTTAATGCTTGTACTCCTCTAGATGAATCGCATAGCTAATATTGCTGCCTTGATCAAGAACACAAAAAAGGTCCAATCATTGATCTTCACCTGCAATCTATGTTTATAGTATACACAGTAATACATAAACTACTTTATTGTAACCAATATAAAATAGAGAATAATTCTAAACCTGAAATGGTAATTAGTATCATCCAAATGTATATTTTCAATAGTATGAAGCCAGAAACCACCAAATCCCAAATTCACAACAGCATGGGAATTACCTCCATCTAGAAAACCAAACCGATTAAGAAAAAGAAACAAGAAATCCAAACCACCCAAAAGGGGAGACCATGTGAAAAAAAAAATACTCCACAAGCCAAGATCATGAACGTAACACACATGCAATGTGTCAAGATCATGAACCAACACATACGCAATGTGTCAAGGGGAAAGGAATCTTAAAAAACTCATTACTAAAACAAGCAAAAGTCTCATAAAAGACATTTGCCTTCAAGAAAGAAGACGCACCCAGTAAAAACGCAAAGGAAAAGCCCAAAACTATGCCCCGGACCATGAACTAAAGGAGAAAAACTATGCACAAGCTTTCCACCAACTGTGTCTGCCCATATACCTCCAGCAATCTATTCTTTGAAATTATCAACATATTAGCAGGGCAACCATTTTACAACTTAAAGTAAATGCAAGTCACAGTTTTAGCAGACACTGAACAGAAGCATTTGTAGAAGACTTATCTAGCAATGGAACTCTTTTTACAGGAAATTAACCTATCAATATGAATATACTATCTGACAGGCATGGTGATCTATTCTTCCTCTGTACATACATAAACACAAAATAGTTCACGATTTTGTTGAGTACATAAACACTTGCCCATATTTCATCAATCAATTTTAGCTGTCAAGGAATGCTGCAATCTTCTTCTTTTTTTCACTAAGTAATCACAATAATAATGAAATGTACTGCAGAACTGTAGAAAGAGAATCTCAAGATGCCAATGCAAAACAAGATTCATCACTATATGGGGACAAACCTGGGTGAGAAGGTAACCCCAGGAAAAAGAAGACTGGATCAAGCCAACAGTTGCAGGATTCCAATTATACTCGGCTGAGATAGGAAGAATGGCAATGCTCATATTTACCTGCCAAACAGAACCAGTTAATTAAAGTTTTTGAGCTCTTGTTGTATTGAAGGATGGGCTGTAAGCAACATGGATGTAAGAATATATGTGGAATAAACTACAGTCAAAGTAACGGTTAGCTCAAAATAAAGACTGGATTTAAACCAGAAATCCAATTTTAAAACAGAAAAGGAAGAACTAAATTGACTTCTTGATAGAGGAATCTCAAATAAAATTACTAGGATCATTTACATTGGTGCTGTGAATACTAAAAGTATGTGGGTGCAACAGTCATGTCCATTGTTTTAATGAGGTACATTTGAGGAGGAAAATCTTAAGAATGGGAATACTGGCATGGCTAAAAGGCCAAAACAATACAGTATTTGCTAACCCTTTTGGTGGATCAGTAACATAGTAGCTCCTTAAGCAGCTTTTAATAGAATAAACAAAAAGTTGATCAGCTACCAAAATGGTTGTCATGACACCTAAGCAATGCCACAAGGTTAAGATAAATTCCATGGTTATGAGAAGTTTTAGACAGCCTAGTTCCAAGACTAACAGCCTCTGTCTATCAGTCCATGTATAATTGATCTCCAGCATCCGACAAGGACATCACCCTAAATTGACCTACCATGGATTGAAAGAAGCACAGTGACCATTATAATAGAAAGTTCAAACTTCAAAAAACTTTCAGGTTGCTATGTCATATGGTGGTGGGTCCAAGAACTGGAGCTACAGAGGACCCTAAATTGACAGCTCACCTACTGCACCACCCTGCACACACCCACCTGCACAGCCCACCTGCTGCACCACCCCCCACACACCCGACCACCTGTTGCACCACCCTGCACAGCCCACCTGCTGCACCACCCTGCACACACCAACTGTCACCTTGCTGCTGTCACCTTCTCCGCTTATTCCTTTTTTTTTTGTCTGGTGCACCCTGCACACATCGCTTTTGCTGTTGTCACCTTCTTCGTTATGATCTAATTATTGTCATGTTTGATTTGATAAAGTTGGGTTGTCTTTGTTATCTGTGATGTGATGGGAAATAAAACAATTTTGCTAATTGACCTCTTATCTTCTTCTTCTGTACTTTTTATAAAGATGGTTAAAAGAGGATACAACAATGATCCAAAAGAAAGAATGACCAGCACAGCCTAATGGCTAGGTTATTTTGGAGAACCCATAGTGGGGATTCAGCCATTAGGCCCCCTCACTTGTGCATGAAAGTCCCTAGTGCTTTTGATTTTGCACAATGGTCAAATTTATTAAGCAAGCTTTCTTGTGAGTACAGTAGTACACACCTGACCCCACACATGGAGGCTTACCTAACAACTCATACTTTGGGCAATTGGAACAATCAGCTCATGCCACCTCATTTTAAAACATTGCCTCAATCATATAAATCCTCATATTTGCACAACATCTTCTCTATGTGACTTAAAAATAACTAAGGGCACATGAGCCCCACACGAGAGAATTTGTTAAGATTAAAACCACGAGATTTTGGCCAAATATCACCATGACCACTAATTTACTCCGGGACTGGGTTTCTCACCTCAACCATCGGAAGACCTTTGAAGATACAGGGGAAACATTATCAGCAAAAAGCTGCAAATTACATGGTACATACATCAAGGTATCCACCTCCTTAAAGAACAGATATGGAGAATACCTGAGATCCTGGTGTTGAGGTTTAGAATTCTGACCCAACATGGCTGTTGCACAACAGCAAAACTAGCCACGTGGCTGGGAGTGAGCTGGCATTAGATCAACAAATCAAGGATGATAAGAGTTAAGAAAAAAGCACAATTTAGGAGCAGTTAAGTTTTGCCCCTCTGTATGAAATGCAGATTGAAGCCTATCTATGATTTTCATAGGGACTTTCCACTTAAGCATGAAAACAACAGATTAAAACATACCAAGTTTAGAAATAGGGCCATTCTTTCCATTGAACCATTCTCTTCAAAATCATGTTAGAAGAACTGGGCTGTCTCCATGTTTACTCCCATTGCTGCAAATAAAATGGCAAAATTATCCTCTGCTTCATCTTACTGCCATTCCTCTTTATTGCCTCCGGTGCTTATCTCTTCTCTTCCAACCTATTTCTCTGTTAAAATCAACATTGTTTCATTGTCTCCTACTATTTTATTTATCTTCTATTAGATATAAAACTAATGTAAGACATGAATAACCATAAAATTTATGTTCCTTTTCTTTTGTTGAGTCATTGATGATGATTGGGTAGAAGAACATATGTTATAGATGAAAACATAAATTGAAGAACATATGTTCAGTGCCTCTAATGCATCAACTTTTTATTTCCTCAATATCTCTTGGTTCTGTAAATTGGAGAGTCCACCACAACCACATGGTACCTTTTTATATAGACTTAAAAGCATATAATTTCTTCATATCTACAGCAGCTTTGGACTCCATATTCGACACAGATGGAGAATGCAGAGAAGAGAGAAGAAAGATGTGATGAGAGAGATGGCAACACTTCTCAAACTAGTTGAGTGAAAGTCACCCTGTATCTGCAAACTGCCCCCTTTTTTGCCCCTTTTCCTAACATCAGAAGAAAGCAAGACACTATTGTGTTGCTTTGAATGGGGTTACATTTGGCCCTTTTTTGGTAAATACAGAGATTGGTAGCAATTCTACCCTAAAAAGAAGTAAATGGATCCCAAAAAAAGCACAAAAATGAACAGAACAAGCTCCATTTCCAAATCATTCTAGTGGCCTGTGAGTTTATCTGTCACAACACAAGCATTTTTTATTGGCTTCTACAACTGATGGTCTCAAAACTGTTATTCACTTGCCATCTGGCATGGCCTCAAAGATGCGATGCAACATCAAAAGCCTTTTCTACAAACAAATCATTCATTACTATACATTGTGAACTCCAAATCATTAGATGGTTTTGCTAACATCAAAAAAAAAAAAAAAAAAAAAAATAGAACAAAGCAAAAAACTGGAAACAAGTAAACCAAAATGATGAAAGCAGTTCAAGCTGTCAAGTATATGGGCTGGAAAGTTAGAATAAATCAATACTCATATTGAATAAGCACATGGAATCACATATAAATGACCAGACATGTCCGTTCCTGTTTTGCTAAAATTGCAGTATGTAGATAAGAATATAACATAGATGGTGCATGTCTATTAGCAAGCCTCGAGAGAATAAGTACATGTCATGTCAGCGAACCATGGTGCCTTCCAATAATTGCACCAAGTGATAAATATGCAAGAAGTCATATGAATGCTACATGACTATAAGCACAAATGGAATCTGATACCATTTAAATAAACCAAGAAAGATGCACAATATGCAACCCGCTCCTATACCTTGAATCTTGTGAGGACCTGCATGCAAAATATGGCACTGGTCAGAAGGATGCACCAAATTCACCGTTTAAAAACAGATGACATGGGAGGTATCACCAAAAAACTAAGAAAATGATGCATCTTCTGGAGTTACCTGCTTATATTTCTTGTAGATTTGCTTGGTTACTATGTTCTTGGATTCAACGTAATAAACCGATAAATACCAAAACACCCACCTGAAAATCAAGAAGAACTTATAAGAGGAATCCTCAAATGATACAAAATTACAAAAGCAAATAAAAATGTGCAACATCTCTGGTTAGAGTGTGACAAGAAACAAGTTCTTAAATTGAATATTTGATTTCTCATAATGAAATACCACAGATGCTATAATCTTTTGAACTACATTAGAAAAAAAAAATCGAAAAGAAAAGGAAAAGAGAAATTTCTCCTCTTCCACTACCTGCACACACCCACCTGCTGCACCACCGTGAAATCTCAACTTGGCATTTGCAGATAATAACATTACAGTAGACATGATGACATCCAAACATGGAAAAAGCCTAATATAAACAACAGTCAGCTCCACTACAAATTGATACACACCCACCCAAAAAGCAAACCTTTTTCATGCAAAGAACAATCAGCTCCATCACAAACTTCAGCATGTCAGAAGGTGTTTACATTCATTCCATAGACACCCGAACATAGTCATGCCAAACCAACTAGAAAACATAAGGCATACATCAGTTGACAAGAAAGAGCTGTAATATAATAGACAAACTTTAAACAAGTGCAGAAGAGATAAGGATGATACTAGGGATTTGTTTGGATCTGCCTAACTCAAAAGTGAAGGTAATAACTCAAATAATTTGTGAGCCTACAATTCTTGCATGTGGATAACATAGTTAACCAAGCAATTCTTTAGTTTCTAACCTTGTTTGCAACAATCAATCACTGGAAGCCAAGAGCTACAAAGGTAATTTAAGTTACAGGGTAACTGAGTTCCAAGAAAACATGGCAAAACAGAACTGATTTCATGATTTCATCATCACCATCCATCATCATCAATAACAGAGCACTACATTCATTAGAAAGAAAAGGAAAAATGTGCAAACCCAATAGAATAACTTTACCACTTCATCCATGTCGAGTCGCTTTTCTGCATTTGCATCCCAACACTTCCGCATGATGTTGGCGAATGAACTTGGGCAGCACCTAGGAATCTCTGGCCGTAAGTTCTGCTCAATCAACACAGACAGTTAAACAAACTCCAACCAGAAGTTGGTTAATTCAGTAGTAACAACAGTGGCAAAGCACATTTAAGTTAGTAAAATGAATAATAGTAGGCAAACCTGTCGTCACAATATAAAGTGGTTGTCCAATTAGGAATGTATATGGTTACTTGACATACAACTTTGTCTGTTGTACGTGTGCACCATATCATCTGAATGGATTCAGTTTTGGGAACAGCTTATGGAAGGAAAACTAGATTCATTCTATCACATGTATAGAGATGACATTTCAAGTGCAACAATTGATACTAAAGAAAACCAAAACAAGATTTTGTATAATACTGAACTGACGAGTGATGATAGTAAATAAATAATAGTTTACCTCATCCTCATTGAATCTACCAGCATTACATATCCTCTCGAAAAGCTCACCACCAGCAGCATATTTCATGACAATGGCCATGTGAGTAGGCGTTAAAAAGACCTGGAATGATTGACCATCTTCAATTAAATTTTGGAGTATAAAGTATAAACCACAAGAAGTGTTTGTAGGCGTTAAAAAGTATCTAATATCTGGTGCCATATTTGTACATAAATCATGTAGATTTGTCGGGGGCTTATTAATCATGATACGCTACAACCAACAAAGGGGTTTACTTTACACACAACCAACAAAGAGCAATAGTATTATGTAGTCCCAATATATTAAAACAGGGGTCATATATGTAGTCATTGCTTCTTCAAATTTGCAATAGCATTACCTTCTTAAAGGCGGTCGTCCCAATAGCATTATGTGGTTTGTAGAACTGTCCAAGGCACCACCATCCTCCCTCCTCCTTTATCTGGGCTTGGGACCAGCAGTTGAAACCAATATCAAACCAATGATATTGATTATCACCAGGCGGAGTTAAAAATGGGTTAATACATGATTGAACCTGAATATTCAAACAAGCAAGCAATCATCATTAATATTTATAAAATAAAAATATGCAAACACATCCAAATAAACAAGCCAATAAGTTCTTCCTACCATATCAAGCAAAAATGCACTCAAAACATAAAGTAGCCAATAAGTTCAAGTTAAACATAATAAGTCAATAAACATATCCAAAACAACTAATTAAGAAATTTCCATCCTTGACTCTAGCCAAATCAAAGGCCCTCCTGCACTAAAACCATCCAAATACCTTATTCCATCTTGGGGCCCGTCGTAAACGAGAGCATCACCAACTAAGACTTCCTCAATGTAGACTTTTTTTTCACCTATGAGAACTTTTCTGCCATGGCAAATTCCAGCTGTCTCTGTCATAACATAACCCTTAGCAACTGCAAGACCATTCCTATCTAGTAAGGTTACGTTCGGTGAAGAACCAAGCATCCCAGGAGAAGGATTCACAGAGCCAAACATGTCCTTTAAGTTTCGTTGAGTCTGACGAGAAACTGAATTGGAACCAACTTCAGTTTCGGGTGGTGTTGTCCCGCATGCGGCTTGAGCACTCGACATTCCATTGTTTCTTATGAGCTTAAGTACATCCTGACATAATGGAGATAACAATTAGTTATATATAAATGGTATTAAATGCAAGGAGGCACAAGTGTAACTCACCGTTAACACACCCATGACATTACATATGGAAGCCTTCATCTCATTCAATTCCCCTTTCAACTCAGAATTGGATGAAGAGCTTGCTTGTTGCAGTAATGCCTTTGCAATAGCTGTACGTTGCAATTGGTTCTTAGACTTGGTCGAGCTGATTCCACGAGTTCTACTGCTTTTCTCGGGCCCAAAGACTTCAGCCAATTCATCGTTATCCAAGTCTGCTTCAAATACACTACCCTCACCGTTCGAGCTTGCTTCTTTTCTTCTTTTTTGAGCAGCCTCAACTTGTTCCTATATTATCAACCAATGATATGAGTAGTAATATAAATTAAAAGAATTAATCTTCCTTTTTTAGAACTTACGTAATGAATTCGAGCACTCTCCAATATAGTCCCATCACGGCGCTCATGTCCTTTTTTCCAACTATCTACCCGTCCATGTTTTTTGCTAGGATCTTCTTTATCCTACAAAAAAAAATCTTCATTAGTTGTTGGGATAAAGTGAATAGAATTTAATGGTGCAAGAATAGACACCTACCATTTTATCCAACATATGGGCGTATGTGCCCCGCCCATTAGTATGCCGATATTTATTCTTTTTCGCATTTTCTGCATTCTTTGCATTTCTAGCTTTCACTTCATCAGTACTCTCATTTCTAACAAACATTGCCCAATGATTTGGATCTTTACCCAATGGACATGCTGCAATAGCTTCTTCCACACCCCCACACTTACTCAAAATCTCTTTCCGTAAGGCATACTTTGCCGATCTGAACTTTTGGGAAAAGTCCTTTTCTACTGCTTTTCGTGCCGCTGCTTGGGGAACATTAGGCTCAAATTCTTGCTACATACAACAAGTAAAAAAGATTAGAACTTCAGCACTTATCTTCAGTAAAAAAGATTAGTCATAAGCAAATGTCGGATACATGTATCCAAAACATCAAATGTACATGTAAACCTTACCATTAATTCATTCCAAACATCATTTTTGAAGCTTGCATCTATTTTCCTCCAGTCCTTGTAATGAATTGGAATACGAGCTCGAACGTAATAACCAACACGAGAATTCCATTTGGCATGGTTAGGACCCACGGCAATGCCGTCCGCATTGAACTCTATAGGTAACTTACTAATGGTTCCTGTTGCTGGTGAGGCTCCCGAAGTTGGCTTATGAGATGGAAGTGGCACTGAACTAGAAGGTTGGGAAGCAATAAGGCGTGATTGACCTGATGCCATTGTAAAATAGCCTACTATTTGATAAAGGATTGTTAGTAGAAACTATTACATGAGAAATTTATATCTAAATTGAACTAAAAGGAATATTTATACACTAAATGTAGAAAATGAGAAATTTTGCATGTAACTCAACGTACCATAAATAAAAGTGTGCAACTATTACAATCAGGTTAGACTTTGCATCAATGACTCCAAACTAGGTTGGTCGTCGAGAATAGATTGGAAGACAGTTGGTGCATCTAGATCATCCACTTCACATGTCAATCGCCTAGGCGAATGTTGTTGACACCAAAAATGTCACTTTGCCTCTTCAACATCAAGAAAGCTGCATGAAGTCGCAACCTGCCATAAATAGGCAATGCAACTTCTCAAAAAATCAAATCTTGTCAGAATCAAACAAAAACTGCAAGATCCTTCAAGATAGCCAAGAGAAGAGTACATATGAAGTTTCGGGCCATTTCAGAATCATTTGGCCTAACTTCGCTTCTCCGACAGCTAAAATGGCGCTCCCGGCGGCGACATCATCGGAGACGTCAAAACTTCGATCAGAGCCTACAGATGACTCCAGCATGTCTCAAAAGGGCTCCATGCCAAATTTCAAGTCAAACCGACAACGTTTGACCCTCCATCAATGCTCGAGCAGCAAAATCAAGCCTCCCGGCGGCGGAAACCACCGGAGCCTTCGCTCATCAAACCAAGTGCATGAGTGGCTTCAACATGCTTCCAAAAGGCTGCACGTCAAATTTCAGGTCATTCCGAAAACGTTTGACCAGGTTTCGATGCTCCGAGAGAAAATCAAGCCTACCGGCGGCAGAGCAACCCGGGACCATGACATCCAAAACGGAGCCCATGGAACGTCTCAAAATGACTCCAATAGGCTCCCCGTCAAATTTCAGGTCAATCGGACATCGTTTGACCGCACATCAAAGCTCGGCATTTTCCCCGCAGCAAAATCAAGTGAAGCATCGACGGGACCCCAAACGGCTTCAAAACTCAAACAAAAGCCTATGGTTGGTCTTATTTATTGCTCAGGAGGCTTCACCTCAAATTTCAGGTCATTCCGACATCGTTTGACCAAGTTTCGACTTCTGGCGGAAAATCAGCAGCTCTACGCGACAAAGTCTTCGGCTTTCCCGGAAAATTAGAAACTTTGCACTCTAAAAATGCAAGGATTCTCATCAAGTTTTCTACAGGGAAATCAAGCCAATAAATGAGAAGAAATGTCAAGAAAAATACAGAAGAAAACGGCGACGAAAAAGACCTCAAAACGACCGCAAAACGGGCTCCGAAGGGGAAAAATCCCCCAGGGTCGCAGACCCCTGCGACCATGGCCCATGGTCGCAGGCCCCTGCGACCATGGCCCATGGTCGCCGGTCCATGGTCGCCGGCGACCATGGCCCATGGTCGCCGGCGACCATGGAGGTCCGGGTCACCGGATTTTCCGCCGGTGACCCGTTTTTCCGTCTTTTTTCGCGTTTCGCGCACTTTGGCCCCTGTGGTTTCCTGAAAATGTGATTTTTAGTGCTTGAAATTGACTCATATCCGACGACATCCGTCAAAATCACGGGTCAACCTCCAAAAGCATAAAATCATCAGTGATCGCTCCAAGATCGCCAACCGGCTGACCAAGAAAGTGCACTTTCTGTCCGACCGATCGTGAAATCGACAAGACAGATGTCACCGGCCCGCTCTTAGCTATCAATGTCTGAAGTTACATGTTCATCCGATGTCGATCAGCATGTAGATCCATCGATGATCATCGCCAGAAGAATTCCAGAAGACACGGCATGGCCCGCGACTCTTCGACTGCTCGGCGACCAATTAATGTGGTTAATTGACTAGCTTTATTGCAGTCATTAATTCATTTCTTTGGACGGCCCAATCAGAAGCAAGCATTTGGGAGTTACAAGTCAATTGATTCATGGCATTTAAACCATGAAACTCCTCCCATTATGGTAATTAAGGTGATTAAAAGCCCTTAATCTCCATCGGCCAATCAGATTCAAGGAAAAAGGAGTTACAAAATCAAGAAATAAATCTTGTAACTCCTCCCATTAAAGCCATTAAGGCTCATAAACCCTCCTAAATGGCTACCAAAGGCCTATAAATAGGAGAGCATTCCATTGAAATGGAGATCGAAAAAAGATCGGAAAAAAGAGGAGAAAATCAGAAGATCAGAAAAAAAGGGATCAGAAAGAATCCAGAGAAAGAAAAAAGAGAGAAAACTCTGCTGAAGTTCTGCACCGGCCACCACTACAAGGTGACAAAAGTCCCTTGGGGGGCACCCCCCCCCAAGGTCCTTGCCTTCTCCTGCTGCCTCCAATGGCTTAGACGTGGCTTTTCAGCCCGTCTACTTAGCTTTTTATTGGACATAGGACCTTCTCTTGGTCTTTGTCCTCTAAAAATCTGAGGTTATAGCCAAGCCAAGCGAATCAAGAGCATCTTCTGTTCTCATCTGCATGGATGATGGCGAAGCCCATACATGGCTTGCGACCGTCAATCTGAACGAGTCCCCCACAATCTCCTGAAAAGTTAGATCTTCCTTTTCTTGCTTTTCATTGTAGTTTGTATTTTTCCAAAAGAGACAAAAATCACAACTCTTGTCTTTCATTATTGATGAGAATTGTAAATCGGCTATAAACGCCAAAATCGGCTATAAATGCCAAACAAAATCGCCTTTCACGGCAAACCAAGAAAATGTCTCTTTTCTTAAATATTTGTGCAATGGAAAACTTGAAAGAAGTTGATTTCCTTTTTACTTGCGAAGGTTGATCTTCGGATTACCACTTGCAATTCCAAGTAAAATAGAAAATCTGGCACACCCACCCACACAAAAGAAATGTTGATGCACGCTTCAGGGCCCGCCAGGGCGCGAAAGGGCCGGACCCGACGGGCTCCCACGTTCCGCCGACCCCGGTAGCCGCCCCAGCGGGCGCCTCGGAGCGCGTTCCATCAAGCTGGCACACCCGGTGGGACTCGTTCATTTGAGAACACGGTGCTTGGAAATGAAATATTTGCATATCATACTTTTTGCTCTATGCTTATACTTCTTTTCCGGATTCCTTGGCTACTTTCTAGCTGGTAGCCTATGTTGGATTTTGCATCCTAAAAAAAATGAGATGGGATTTTTTGGAAATTTCTATTTCTTTGAGTTTGTTTCCATTCTTTCTCTTTTCAAAAAACAAAAATCAGTTTTCTTAGTTTGAATTCAAAATTGAGAAACTTTGATCCTATCCTATCGTTCTTTGGCGCTTGCAGAAATGTTGAGCCCGTTCGACTAAGGTTTTGGACCATCGTTTCTCTTCGATGAGTTCATTAAAGATTTCAAAAAAAAATATAAAAAAAAAATAAAAATAAAAAAAAAAAATCAGTTTTCTTAGTTTTGAATTCAAAATTGAGAAACTTTGATCCTATCCTATCGTTCTTTGGCGCTTGCAGAAATGTTGAGCCCGTTCGACTAAGGTTTTGGACCATCGTTTCTCTTCGATGAGTTCATTAGAGATTTCAAAAAAAAATAAAAATAAAGAAAAATCAGTTTTCTTAGTTTTGAATTCAAAATTGAGAAACTTTGATCCTATCCTATCGTTCTTTGGCGCTTGCAGAAATGTTGAGCCCGTTCGACTAAGGTTTTGGACCATCGTTTCTCTTCGATGAGTTCATTAGAGATTTCAAAAAAAAATAAAAATAAAGAAAAATCAGTTTTCTTAGTTTTGAATTCAAAATTGAGAAACTTTGATCCTATCCTATCGTTCTTTGGTGCTTGCAGAAATGTTGAGCCCGTTCGACTAAGGTTTTGGGCCATCGTTTCTCTTCGATGAGTTCATTAGAGATTTCAAAAAAAAAATATTTAAAAAAAAAATATAAAAATAAAAAAAATTAGTTTTCTTAGTTTGGATTCAAAATTGAGAAACTTTGATCCTATCCTATCGTTCTTTGGTGCTTGCAGAAATGTTGAGCCCGTTCGACTAAGGTTTTGGGCCATCGTTTCTCTTCGATGAGTTCATTAGAGATTTCAAAAAAAAAATATTAAAAAAAAAATAAAATAAAAAAAAAATTAGTTTTCTTAGTTTGGATTCAAAATTGAGAAACTTTGTTCCTATCCTATCGTTCTTTGGTGCTTGCAGAAATGTTGAGCCCGTTCGACTAAGGTTTTGGGCCATCGTTTCTCTTCGATGAGTCTATTTGGGATTTTTATAAAAAAAAAGGGACATAGACCACTAAGGTTAAACCAATTGCGTTCTTTGATCACGATTGATTCAAGAAAAGCCTTGTCCAGAGTGTGGAGACAGCTTGACTGTTCTAGGCAAGGGTCCTCCAAACGGGTTCATTAAGTAATCCTACCCTTACCTGGGGGCAATTCTATCAATTGAGGTTTCATAAGACCGGGTTAGGAGGCCTATGTGTACTCTCTCGTCTTTAAATCTTAAAAATAAAAAAAAAAATCAAAAATAAAAAAAAAAAGATTTTCAAAAAAAAAAATCTAAAAAAAAAAATAAAAAAAAAAAATCAAAAATAAAAAAAAAGATCTTCAAAAAAAAAATCTTAAACAAAAAAAAAAGATTTTTTTTAAAAAAAAAAAAAAAAAAAAAATGAAAATCTTAAAATAAAAAAAAATCTTCAAAAAAAAAAACTCTCGTCATTTTAGATTCAGATCCGAGAAATTGTGGTTCCTTCCCTTCTGGGTACTGGTGCTCGCGGAAATCGTTGAGCCCGTATTCGGATCGGAATACCATCTGCTCTCTTTGATGAATCCAATCTTGACATTTCAAAAAAAAAGAGAATCCCATCTCGTGGATGCGATCTCCAACATTTGTGCATAGCAATACTGGTACGCCCTTTCAGGGTCTACTGTATCTGTGACCGGCACATTTGTAACTCCTACCTTATATTCTTCTTATCTCGAGCAAGCTCCGCTTCTCGATAAGTCGAATTTAGGTATACAATTGCTTCTAGCAGTCATTGGATCGCTCATTTCGAGCCTACCATGTTCGCTGTCAGAACAATTGTACCATCTATGGCTTTTTGCCTTCTTCATGTCGCTTGGGTCATATCCCTTGAGCGATTTGAAAAGACAACCATAGAAATTCCCATTTATGATCATCATATTCTTGTGATTACTAATGGATGTGGTCTTGTTTCAGAAATTTTGAAACTAACAATGGCAGCCTTAACCATTATCTTCGACGAGAACAAGCACCAACTCATGCTTCAACAGAAGCAAAGCACGCGCACCCATAAGCGCCCTGCCAGCTGCCGAAGCGTCAACTCCCTCGGCAACTCTCTCAACTCCGGGTCGACCTCGACTCCCCGGACCATCGTCTTCGGGACACTGGGACCATTCCCACTTCCCGAAGAACAAACTGCGCCTGCCAAAAGGCAGAAAATCGCCTCTCAACGTGTCACTCCCGTGACACCAAAGGCAAGCGCCCAAAAGCCCGAAGCCCGCGGCACCCCCGCGAAGCCTCGACCAACAACCAACCAGGTCTATCCCAAGACTTGGTCTCCAAGACCTTCCCCAAAACAAAGAAGGTCTCAAACATCCACCAAGCCAGCATACCTGGCCCCACTCAAGGAGAACCAGTTCTACCCTCTTGCCTACATGAAAGAAGAGAGACCCATCTCCAACTTGACTCCCAAGTCAACCCAGCATGAGCCGGCTTGTTCCTACAGGCCCAAAATCAGATCATGCATCACCAGGCCTCTCCAAGCACCTGCTAAGGCCTACACTGCTTCAGTTCGACCCTTCATCTCTACAGGGGCCGAACTCGAAAGGTTTAAAGCTTCGCTGCAACAGGCAAAGGACCGGGTCCGCATCCTGTCCTTGCCCAACCACAAAGAAGACAAGCTCGGCTGCTGCGCCCGAGGGAGCACATCCTTCATCGTCAGAGCCCAGCCAGAGCTGACTGAAGCTCAAATCGCTCGTCGAGCACGCCGCCGTGCGTCATATCGACAAAAGAGACTAGAGAAGCAACGGACCCAGCCTCCTACACTTCAAGTCTCCCACAAATGGGTCGAAAAAGAAAGACCCGACCAAGTTGCTGCCGTCCATATGGTTGGAAAAACCAGAAGACGCCAAAAGTCAGCATAAAAAATCCATGTCCGACGTCCGGTGACCCGTAGCGTCACCGGGACACGAAGACATCCCGAAGAATCTCCTGCCCCTTCAAGCCAAGGACGGGAGAGTAATCCTTCATCAAGCTCTTCATCAAAAAGAATGAGCCCCAGCTCGGTCACCAGGACGATTTCTTCGTTCGAATCCCGAGGGATGAACGTCTTGGCTACAAGTTCTGAGCCACCACCTCAGAATCCACCTCGAGATGATGCTCTCACACGCATCCAGCAGTTGGAACAAGGCCAGCAGAGGATTGAAACTCTGATGGAAAACATTCTCCTTGTCGTCCAAAATCAGGTGAACAATGAGCCTCCTCCGAATCATAACAATAACGAGGAGAATTGTGAAGAAAATGAGTCACGCGCCCTTACCAAAAAGGACGTAGACAGTATCCTCGCCAAAGCTAAAGAAGAGGATATACTCAAAGAGCATGGGATCAAGCCACCATATCCTTTATGGATGGACTCTGTCCCGTTCCCCACAAAATTCAAACATCCTACTCTCCAAACATATACGGGGAAAGGATCGGCCAGACAGCACGTCATCCACTTCAAGATCTTGACGGGAGCTATCGCGGATCAAGATGCACTCAAGATTCGCCTCTTTGCAAGTACCCTAAAAGGTACGGCCTTCGATTGGTACTCCACTCTGCCGGAGAACTCCATTCAGAACTGGGCTATGCTGGAGACACGCTTCCTGACCCACTTCCAAGGTGAGGATCATCCTGTTACTATGGCTCAGCTCTGCAGCCTAAAACAGGGAGAGAATGAGTCAACTTATGACTTCATTCACAAGTGGAAAGCAATGGCGTACAAATGCTCAGATGTACTGCCACAAGCGTCGCTAGTTGACATCTGCCGAAACAACATGAGAGCTAAAATCCGCTCCATGATCATCGGCAACAAATCAAAGAACCTGGGGGAGCTCCTCGAAGCTTCCATGGAAGCTGAAACGGTGATCAAAGACCTCAACAGTCAGAAATCATCAAAGAAAGAGCCGACTGCTATTGCAACCTCTAAACCAAAGAAGAAAGAGGTCCTCAATGTGCAAACCAAGTCAGCTCCTCAGCAGCCAAAGAAAGCTGAAAACAAAACTGCAGGTAAAAGGCCTGAACTCTCTGATGCCTTCAAAGAGCGAGTAGAAAAGAAATATCCGTTCGATGAAGACGTCGAAGAAATCTTTGAGGCTCTCCTAGCAAATGGCAAACTCATTTTGCCAGAGCCCAAAAGACCGGGAGACGTTGGCAAAACCAACGATCCTCGGTACTGTCCATACCACCAGATGGTCTCGCATCCTCTCAATCAATGCTTCGTTGTGAGAGAGAAGATAAATGAGATGTGGAGGAACGGAGTCATAACCTTTGATAAAAACTATGGCCCCGCCTCCGTCAACATGGTGTCACGTGGACAAACACCAAAATCACCGAAGAAGAAGATCACTACTTCCTTCAAGGTGATAAAAAGAATTCAAACGTCCGAAGTGTTGGTTCCTTTCCCGACACCAGACGGACAACCTATATGGGTACATCCCGATCTCCTGGAAGATGAAAATTGGGAGATCGTCAAAACAAAGCCAACAGCTCAACAGCGAAGGCAGGCTAGGAAACATCTCCTCAGGCTCAAACGGCAAAAGAAGACCCAGCCAAAACAAGCAGTCCCTGAAAAGGCAGAGGTCTCCTCTACCACTTCACTCGGGGCAACAGAAACGTCCCTTCCAGAGACTTCAAAGGGGGTAAGAAAACTCACTCTCAGTGATTTCATGCCACCTCAATTCAGAGAAGAAGCTATGCAGGGGGCATCATACTCTTGCAACTCGGTAATTGGATTCTCCATTGATGGATACGAGTCCAGCGACACCGACGATGGGTTCGAGCCCAACTACACCGATGAGTGGGAGGAATCCCTTGAAACAGGAGAATATCTCTCCGATGAAGAATGGGTTCCTGAAACTCACCTTATGCCAGTAATCTGGTATAACCCCTTACAGCCACAAGGATCCTGGTCTGATGATGAAGAAGACCAAGAGGCTGCACAAGAAGATGCTGTTAACCCAGCACCTGTCATTGCTCCAGTGGAAATCAACTATGTTGAGCCACACGGAGAAGACGAAGAAGAGGATCTGGCTCCCATGCCTGATCTTGAAGAATATGCAAGGATCTTGCAGCGTCTCGCTCTAGAACAAGAGCAAGACCGCGTCAACGAGATTCCTCACAATCCAGAGCCGGAAGTCCCTGAAGCTCACCAGGTACCTCCACCCTTAACTCCTGAAAATGGAGAACATTGCTGGATAGACGATCCTCTTACATCCGAGGACGAGTCTGACTCCGAGCAGGCAACATCTCCTATCAGAGCTTCCTGTAATGTAATATATCAGGACTATAGCTCTTCTGAAGCGTCGTCTGATGAGATTACCTACACTCCGACGACGCCTAGCAATGTATCCTCTGGAGCTACCTTGTCTCACGTGACTTTTACAGAGATGACACCCTCTCAGGTTTCTTCTCCTGAGACTGTGACTTCAGGATACACATTCTTCCCGACTCATCATCATGAAGAAAACCCAACTTGGGATGATGGATGGGTCAACGAAGAAGAAAAGCTGCTGGATGCTGTTCAGGACTTGCTCCCGGAAAATGCTCCGTGCAACACAATCACTGAGGATGGCAACTCTGTTGCAGATACATCCCCAGTAGATGAAAAACGACAGCCTCTTGATCCTGAAGACAATCTTCCAAACGAAGATCCTTCTCAAGAAGCTCTCGAAGTTGGTAGAGGCACCCGTTCGGGCCGGGACTACCACAAGAGTTACAACCAATCTTCCTTTACTTATGTAAATCCTTCGGGAAAAGATGTTGTAAGCGCCCCCAGTGGCAACAATGATGAACATGCAGGCCCTAAGGAGGCTTTCAAGTATGACTTGGTTGAGCACTTCAAACACATACCTGCACGTCTTCACATCCTGGATTTATTACGAATGTCTCCACGCACTCGTGATAATCTCATCTCAGAATTGCAAAAACTGAATGAGGATGTCGACAAACATGCCCCACAAGTCCTCCAAATTGAAATGGACTACCGGGTCAAAAACTCAGAAACCTCCTTAAAAGGAGAAAAAGAGAAAAGCGAGGGATCATGCATCCAATGCCTCTCGGTTCAAAAGGCAGCCTGTGCAACCATCGCCTTCACTAAGGAAGACCTCCTACTTGGCGAAGCAAGGCACAACCGACCCCTGTACTTCACAGGGTACATCAAAGAAATGCCAATACATAGAGTTCAGATCGACCCAGGTTCTGCACTCAACCTTATCTCCACTTCGGCTCTTGAAGAGTTGGGCATCCCACCCAGCAAGCTAAGCCACACATCTGTATCTATCTTTGGATACGATGGGAGCGCTCAAAGGCCTATCGGCAAAATCAGGTTCGAATTGCAAATCGGTGATCTTATCTCTGAGGTCACTGTGTATGCAATAAAAACCCCCTCATGCTACAACATTCTTCTCGGACGTCCTTGGATACACGAGAACGGTGTTGTCCCTTCAACTCTACATCAATGCATCAAGTTCGTCGGCGACGACGGCATGGTACATCGCGTCTTTGCGGACAGAAAACCCTTCAAAGGTAAAGAAGTCCACTTCGCAGACTCCCAGATGTATGAAGGCGAAAAAGAAGAAAAAGAGGAAATAGCACCCCCTGCTGAATATCTCCAGAAAGATAAAGGCAAGGCCCCTCAAAAATCACCGGAAGAAAACAAACCCTCCGGCAAATTAGAAGAGAGTAGTCAATCTCCCTTCGTTATCTCCCTCAAGAATTCAAAACCTTTTGTCATCACGACTAAAGTGAAGAAGGCGAAACAAAAGCCTGGGGGCAAATTTGTTGTCTCTCTCGTGTCTATCATGCAAGACACAGACTCGGACTCAGAGCCAGAAGACGATGCATCGTCAAGCCAAGCTGACACTCAGCAAGTTCAGCCTGCTCTCACTCCGATGGAGACACCTACTGATGTAGAAGATCCTACGTCTGCTACCTTTGTTGTTCCGGCAACATCACCAAAGCAAAGACCGATCTTCTTTCATAGATCGGATGCTTCTTCATCAAGTTCTCTGCTTGAACCTTTTCAAAATGAAGGTATGCCTCAGCTATCTCTATATAGTCCTGTGGCACAAGCAATTATGAAGAAAATGGGCTTTGACGCTCAAAACCCAGTCGGTTTGGGAGAAAGACGCGGTATTCTCACGCCATTGGAGCCCGCCTTGACCAAAAGCCAGCTGGAAGATTGGAGACTCTATGGTCATGTAGAAAAGTCTTCATATGGGTTAGGATATGATCCCGACACTCCTCTGAGACAATTGACACAAAAGCTTAAAAGTCGTTTTACCGACCAAGCCTCAACATCTCAAGTCTATGAAGACATCGATCTCCCTGGATATCTCTTTAAAGAGTTACCTGACAAAGATCCAGGAAGCTCATCCAATTTGTACGATTTCTCTGATGATGAAGAGGAATCGTCCGATAATACAGACTTGTGCTATTCTGACCCAGAAGAACCCTCGTCTCCAAAAGAAATACCAGATTCAACAGGCGATTGGGACTATCTCATAGCAAGCCTTGAGGAGATCACCAATCAAGAAAATCCATGGAAAGGAACAGAGCCTTGGTCTGGTAATGCAGTTGAAACTCCAGAAGGTTTCGTTGAGTTGGAAGCCTCCGAAAATATTGTGGAGGAACCACCTTCGAACCTTCCGACAGAAGATCCTGTTCAAAAGATAAACTTGGGAACACCTGATAACCCACGTCCTGTATTCATAAGCAAGAATATAAAGGATGATGAGTTACCCGAGTATATCGCTTTTCTTCGTGAGTTCGTTGATTGCTTTGCATGGTCCTATGCTAAAATGCCTGGTTTAGACCCCAAAATAGCAGTCCACAAACTCAATCTTCAAGAAGAAATCAAGCCTGTCAAACAAGGCCAAAGAAGATTCCGTCCAGATGTGATGGATAAAATTGAACAAGAAGTTCAAAAACTCAAAAGCGTTGGCTTCATCCGTGAGGAACAACATCCAGAATGGTTGGCCAACATTGTCCCCGTGACAAAGAAAAATGGGCAGATCAGAGTCTGTATTGACTATAGAGACTTGAATGGCGCTTGCCCTAAAGATGAATTCCCGCTCCCCATACCGGAGGTGATGATTGACAATACCTGCGGATTCGAGCGAATGACATTCATGGATGGCTTCTCTGGTTACAATCAGATAAAGATGCATCCCGAGGATGAAAAACACACTTCATTTCGGACTCCATTTGGCGTGTATTGCTACACTGTCATGCCATTTGGTCTGAAAAATGCTGGTGCCACATATCAGAGGGCTATGATGAAAATATTCCAAGATATGCAGCACAAGACGGTCGAATGTTACGTTGATGACCTCGCCGTCAAAAGCAGAAGAAAAGAAGACCATCTCAAAGATCTTCGGGAAGTCTTCCTCCGACTCCGCAAACACAAACTGCGGATGAATCCTCTAAAATGCTTCTTCGGCGTCTCGTCGGGTAAGTTTCTCGGATTCCTTGTTCGGAAAGCTGGAATAGAACTTGACCCCATAAAAGTCAAGGCTATTCTAGAAATGCCCTCTCCAAGAACCTTGAGAGAACTAAAAGGGCTCCAAGGGAGATTGGCCTACATCAGACGGTTCATCTCCAATCTTTCGGGGAAATGCCGTCCATTCTCTCGATTGATGAAAAAGGGTGTAGACTTTGTCTGGGATACCGACTGCGAAGCCGCATTTCAAGATATCAAGTCATACCTGACCAAACCTCCAGTGTTAGCTGCCCCTGCCACTGGAAAACCATTCATCTTGTACACAAGAGCTCTTGATCATTCTGTAGGCGCTTTGCTTGCACAAGAGAATGGTGAGGGAAAAGAAGCTGCTCTATACTACCTCAGCCGCATGCTAGTAGGTGCAGAGCATCGCTACTCTCCAGTCGAAAAAGAATGCCTTGCAGTGATGTTTGCCGTACAAAAGCTACGTCACTACTTGCTTTCCAACACAGTCTACCTGGTCTCGAGGATCAACCTCTTGAAGGTCCTTGTTACGAAGGCCGGTTCTCTCAATGCCCGACTGGCAAAATGGTCCATCCTCTTGTCACAATTTGATATTAGGTATGTGCCACAAAAAGCAATCAAAGGCCAAGCTCTAGCAGATTTCCTCGCAGAGCATCCATTGCCTAAAGATTCACCACTCAGAGATGATCTCCCGGACGAACCTGTCTACAACGTGGAGACTTCCTCACCAAATGCCTCCTGGGACATGTACTTTGACGGTGCAACCAGGACAAATGAAAAAAGAAAGCTGATCTCAGGAGTTGGCATCCTCTTTGTTAGCCCCGACAAATGCATGATTCCACACGCTTTCTCGCTACTGGAACCATGCACAAACAATGCAGCTGAATACCAAGCTCTGATCCTAGGATTGGAACTCGCCATCGAATCCGGTATCACTATGCTGGAAGTCTTTGGAGACTCTCAACTGATCGTCAACCAGATGAATCAGAAATATGAAGTCAGGAAGCCCGATCTGCTGCCTTATTACAACAAGGCACAATCGCTTCTGCAAAAGTTTGACATCTGCAACATCACCCACATTCGTAGAGGTGAAAACATCCGTGCAGATGCCCTGGCTGGACTTGCCGCATCAATGGCGATCCAGGAAGGAAAAAACATGCAAATTACAGTGAGTGAGAGAAGGATCCTCCCTCCTCTTAACACACACCAAGCAGTTGCTGAATGCCACCGATTGATTGGAAGTCGGATCTCTATCCTTCAAACTTCAATCGGCGATTGGAGGGATCCGTTCATTGATTACACTATGTTCGGAATCCTACCTGAAGATCCAAAAGAACGGGTAAGCATCCAAAGGCGAGCCCCAAACTTTCATTTGGATATTCCTTCGAAAATCCTTTACAGGAAATCCTTCAACGGAGTACTTCTACGCTGCTTGTCACAACAAGAGGCCGAAGAAACACTTAAAGAAGTTCATGCTGGTCTTTGTGGAGCCCATCAGGCAGGTCCTAAGCTCTATGATCAGATAAAAAGGTTAGGTTACTATTGGCCTACCATGGTTGCTGATGCAATGCAATTTGCCAAACGCTGCCAGCTATGCCAAGTTCACGGAGATTACATTCACATGCCTCCAGAATGGCTGCATCCTACAGCAATCTCATGGCCTTTCGAAGCATGGGGCATGGACATCATAGGTCCTATCTCTCCCCCTTCAAGCAAAGGTCATCGCTTCATCTTCGCCGCAACGGATTATTTCTCCAAGTGGTCAGAAGCATTTGCGTTCAACGAAATGAAGACCTCATCAGTTCTTCAGTTCCTGCGCACCAACATCATTTGTCGTTTCGGCATACCCAAGAGATTCGTCCATGATAACGGACCACAATTCCGGGATCATCGATTCTACAGGTTTTGCGACAAATACAAAATCCAAAGCTGTCCTTCGACTCCATACAATCCGGCAGCAAACGGATTGGCAGAAGCCTTCAACAAGACACTCTGCAAAATCCTTAAGAAAATGGTCTCTAGTCACAAAAGAGACTGGAGCGATAAACTGTCTGAAGCTTTGTGGGCCTATCGAACCACCGTTCGAGGACCAACCCATAGCACACCATTCTCCTTGGTCTATGGATGCGAAGCTGTCGTGCCCCTAGAGGTACAAATTCCTTCTCTGAGGGTATCTCTACAAAATGACATGACTCAAGAAAGCAATGCGAAATTGCGACTCCATGAGCTGGACAATCTCGATGAGAGACGGCTCGAAGCTCGACAAAGCATTGAACTTTACCAAGCACGCATGGCAGGATCTTTTGACAAAAGGGTCCGGCAACGCGCCTACAAAAAGGGTGACTTGGTTCTTGCGGTAAAAAGACCAATGGTCTTCGCTCACAAGTCCAAAGGCAAGTTTGAACCAAAATGGGAGGGACCCTACGTCATCGACAAGGTCTTCTCCAATGGCGCATATGCCCTCCTAAACATGGAAGGCGACAGATGTATGCTGCCTATCAACGGCAAGTTCTTGAAGCGGTACTACCCTTGAAGACTTACCCAACTGGGTAAGAGCAATGCCTGTATGGCCAAAACCTGTTCTCAGGTACTCGCTCGTCAAACCCACTCTCTTTAGAATTTTCATATCAAATGTCAAAATTTCTAGAGATTAAAAAACAATGCTTATTTTTATCGTTTCATTGTTCAAAAACAAAAAAATCCAAGTTTAGGAGCCTCTCCCTGACTTGACCAAAGCTTTCGATCCTTGAACCAAAATTCATGGTTTGAAACAAAAATCCGGATTCAGGGATTTCCACCCTAGTCCACCTTACCTTTTACCGCCAAATGGTTCTAGGTCAAAATTTACGACCCTCGTGTCTTTAAACAAAAAAAATGGTTTTTCAAAAATCGTGGGGATATGACATCAAAGACAGTACCCGCAAAACAAAAATTTTGAAAAAAAGCAAGGATGCGACATTCCATCGATACTTGCACCCTAAATCGCAGGGAAGCGACATTTCGTCGATACTTGCAAAATCCAAAAACCGTGGAGAAGCAACAAACCAGTTGATATCCACAACCCAATTCCAAAAATCGTGGAGATGCAACATACCAGTTGCTATCCACAACCCAAATTTCAAAGGTTCGAGAAAACCTCAAATTTCAAAAATCACGGGGAAACGACATCAAGTCAGTACCCGCAAAATCAAAAGTTTTGGGAAAAGCAGGGAAGCGACGCTTAGTCGATATTTGCACCCCAATTCGCGAGGAAGCGACATTCCATCGATACTTGCAAAACCTAACCCGCGAGGAATTGACATTCCATCAATACTCGCAAAACCGAATGAGCAAGGAAGCGATATTCCATCGATACTTGCAAGACCATTCAGCGGGGAGGCGACATTTAGTCGATACCTGCATTTTGAAAGCAAAAAAAAAATCTGGCTATAAACGCCAAAACCTGGCTCTTTTGCCCAAAAACCGGCTATCAATGCCACCAAACCGGCTATAAATGCCACAAACCGGCTATCAATGCCACAAAAAATTGGCTTTCACGCCGACAAACCAAAACTTGGCTTTCAAAAATGGCTATCAATGCCACCAAACCGGCTATAAATGCCACAAATTGGCTATCAATGCCACCAAACCGGCTATAAATGCCGCAAATTGGCTATCAATGCCACCAAACTGGCTATAAATGCCAACAAAACAAACACCGGCTTCCATGCCAACCCAAATTTTGGCTTTTACGCCATAAAATTTCGGCTTCCATGCCAACCCAAATTTTGGCTTTTACGTCATAAAATTTCGGCTTCCATGCCATCTCAAAATTGGCTCCCATGCCACGAACAAAATTTTTGGCTCTTATGCCATCTCAAAAATCGGCTATAAATGCCACACAAAAAAAAAAAACCTGACTCTCATGTCAAAACTGGCTGTAAATGCCACAAAAATCCGGCTTTCACGCCAAATTCGTTTCCCCTACCAAAACAATTATTTGACAAAAGATTTTCACAAAATGACAAAACTTTTGATCAAATCCCATTTAGCAATCGCTTTCATCACAAAAAGATTTGAGTGAGCGTAGGGAAAACAAAAAAAAGAGAGTACCAAAAAATACATGTGGTACCAAAACAAAAAAAAGGAGAGTACCAAAAAAATACATGTGGTACCAAAAAAAAAAAAAGAGAAAAGTACCAAAAAAATACATGGGGTACCAAAAAAAGAAGAATGGTTTCTGCTATAAAAAATCAGGAGCTCAGCCAAAAATGGTCTCCAGCCAAAGCTTCAGCTCCTCAAGCAAACTTTTGGCCTCAGCCGTCAGAGTTTCCAAGGCACGCTTCTTCAGGAACTTGCCATGAGATGCTGGCGAATGCCGTAACCCTTCTTTTACACCGGGAAGCTCTTCCCCAGCAGTTTGCCATCGTTCGTTTTCTAGAGTCCTCCTCTCGAGAACTTGACCGGCATCTGCAACCCTGCGGATCAGAGTACTCTCCCTGTCACGAGCCTCTGTTATAGCAGCCCACTTCGCATCGACTTGTGCCTTCAAATGCTCAAGACGTTTTCTGGCCTCCTCAACTTCCCTATCAAGGACGTTAAGGTCATGCCTCAATCCGATGATGGCTAGCTCTTCCTTGTTCTTCTCCCGAACTAGCTGCTTCTTGCTTTGTGTAGCCTCATTCAGGTCAGACTTAGCCTTATCAGCAGGGTCCAAGAACATCTCCTTGAAGAATTGGTCGTCAGGGAAGCCCATGGTCTCAAACCACTTGTCACCCAGTGCAATGATCCTATCAACGGTCGCCCTGGCACCTGTGACATCTAGACCAACCTCTTCGGTATCAGTGAGAATCTCCTGCACATGTGGGATCATGCCAAATCCTGCTTCCAAGTGTCCAGAAAGGAGAGTCTTGATCCAAGAGCTCAAAACCCGAGCCAGCACCTTCTTCGCAAATTGAAGAGACGAACTGGATGAAGGTTCACCCTTCTCCGCTGATCGGCTGCTCATGTCATGTCCCATCGGAAGAGTAACAAAGGAACTCTTTTCACTTGGAGCCACTGGAGAAGGAATCTCAGCATGAGGTATCTCCTCTATCGCGTCAGAACTGGTTGTAGGAGTCTCTACCTCCGGATCGACCTCTGGCATCCCTTGCTCTGGTTCTGAAGAAAGCAATGGACTCTCTTCTGTCACTTCAAAACCTGCAAATGAAACACAAAAAGGTATGAATATGATCCTGTTCAAAAAAAAAAAAAAAAAAAAAAAAAAAAAAAAAAACCATCAGGGTCATCACTACGAAGTACCTTCTTCGACGACTGGCGGAACACTCTCTTCCTCCATGAACTCGTCGGAAGCATCATCAACATTTGCGTCCATTGATGGTTCAAAGTCATCAGAATCTTGTGGCGAGTCAGCTGACAAGAAAAATGTTAGCAAATCAAGTCGCAGGCACAAAAAAAGAGAAAGCGAAGGAAGTCATACCAGTCGGAGATTCCGGAGTCATTCCAGAGTCCCTAGGTTCTTCTTCAGATGCCATAACCGGCTCCATCACCGCCTCATCGGTCGGAACCTCAGGCATCGCCAAGTCTTCATCCTCTGCTAAAAAAAAAAAAGCAGCAGCAGGGTGAGAAAACAAATCAGAACATGGAAAGCCCTATGAAAGAAGCAGAAAACGAAAAAGGAAGAATCATACCTTCACCAATGGTCTCTTCCCCACGACTCCTCTTCTCTGGAGGCTCGTCGACAGCCTCTGGCACCTCCTCGTTGATGGTAAGAGGGATTTCCATGTCAGGAGAGTCGTCATGTGGCCCCTCGCTGCGATGATGACTCCTCCTCTTCTTACCTCTACGGGTTCGCTTCCTAGAAGAACCCGCCCCACTATCAGAGTCAGGTTTCTCACTTGACTCCTCACTGGATGGTCTGCTCTCGCCAGTAGACTCCGCGGAAGCTCGCCTCTGTGCCGCTTGCATCCAAGCGTCGAGCTCGGCTTCCTCCTGTTCTAGCTGCTCCAAAGCCTCATCAGGTACTTCCCGAACAGCTTCAGAACCAATGACGCCCTGGTCACCGAGAAAGCCTATCTTGTGCTTCTCTCCAGAAAGGAAGGCCCAAACTTCCTCTCGCCGGACGCCATCCGACTTCCCAATGCCTTTTCCAGAAGACAGCTTTACATCAAGCTCCTTCTTGGAAAGCCCCCGATATGCCAAAAAGCTCTCCGCGAACCACTTCGTGAAGCCGGCAGTTCGGAAAGTCGACAGCTCAGGATAAGAAATCGTGGCAGTAGTGTCTTCAGCACTATAGAAAGCCCATGCATTTCTGCCATCCTACAAACCCCCAAAACGCTTCACCATACTCGAAGGCGCTCCAACAACGCCTTGAGAGAAGCCCAACTGAAGCGCAAAACGAGAAGGTACATACGGCTGGATGTCGACGAAAAGATGTCTACGGTACACCATCGTGCCGACTCGTATGCTGAAAAGCCACTCTTTCTCTGCATTGGTCAAAGAGTAATGCCTTCCCGACCCTGCTCTGGTAGAGTCTCGGGAGGCACCAAAATCAAAAGCCTTCTTCCGCAACTCCGGAGAAAGCTTAACTGAAGACTGCCCCATCTCGACGTCCCTGAACCGTCGGATCCTCATGCGGGCAAACAAAAGTGATTCGGATACGGCTTTTCCCTTAGCCAATCGAATCATCAGAGGATCATCATCCTGTGCAGCACCCAGCTGGTGGAAGCCAGGACAGTGGTATACAAACCACGAATAAAAGATATGGGCTGAAAATACCCTATTCATAGGGAGCCCAAGCCGAACCAAAAAAGCAGCAGCCTGCAGTTCGGTACACAGGTAGGAGTAAAGAGCGGGCACCAAAGCAAGCCGCTCTCCAAACGCCATCTGACAAGCCGGAAAAATACAATGCGGCCTGATGTGCGTCCCATCTCCACCAGCAAAAATAGCCTCACCCAGCCAAAAAGTGAGGTAAACAGCAAGATCCCTCCGCAGTGTAATGTCAGAACAAATGGCATCTGTGCTCGCGAAGAAACCCTTCAACTCTTCCTGCATGGCCGAAGTCTTCTTCCTGTCTTCCCGGGTCATGCTATCAGAAGGTTCTCGACCGTCAAAGGAGTTGAAGAATGAAAAGCCACAACTCTTCCAACTGCTGGATCTCACTTTCGAGCCCTCCTTCAAAAAATCATAGAAGGCGACGAGCTGAAAGTATAGGAGCCTGAACTCCTCTGACTGCTCCTCAAGGACGCTGTCAATCGGCATGAACTCCTCGTAGAGTTTGCCAAGGATGGGCAATCCAGTAATAGCACTCAGCTCCTTCAGAGAAAAACCAATCTCACCGTTCGTAACAACGAAGGTATTGGTCTGAGGGAGGAAAGACTCCAACATAGCCATGAAGGCATCATCGGAAAAAGTCACGGTCTCCCTGAAAGCGCGGACCGCGTCAAAAATCCCGGCTTCCTTCAAAACGGCGCCCCCAATCAGCAAGGTGTGGTCAGTCCATGACTTCCAATCGGAGTCAGCATTGAAACGGCCACGAAGTCGAAAAGGCTTCACCCAGGTACTGCCGTCACCGCTGAAAACGCCAAGGCCCACCGGTCTCAAATCGACCGACGGATAATCAGAGCCCTGGTAGCCGCTGGCTGGCATCAACATGTCCATACGGACAGGTGGCTTCTCCGCAAAACCGGAAGGTCCACCAACAAAAACCCCGGTCTTGATCACACTGGTCCTCTTCACCCAGCTCGGAGGATCTTCCCTCTTAGGGCACGTGGGAGAAAGGCTCAGGATCGAGATGGTCCGGTCAAAAGACGACCGGGTAGAAATAGTTCTCTCTTCACCATCAGCTGTGTAAGAGAACTGAAAACATCTCCTTTGGTATGTCAAGTCGTCAGGGACTGCATCTCCAAAGAAGAAGGTAGGCTTGGGCAAAACCCTCAGATCGTCCATAACCCAAGGACGGTTGCTTACCATGATCTTATAGAACTCCTCGTCCTTGAGAGCGATCAATCGCTGTCTCATCTCATCACGATTGAGGGAATCGCATTCTTCCAAGTTCTTCTCAATAAACTGGACCTTCTCCCAGGCCTGCTGAACGGCCACATTAGAAGATCTGGCGGATCGACGAGGTACGCTTGTAACAGGCTCTTTACCCTTGTTCGCTCTGGAGGAACCACCTGCAAAGGTTGGAAAAGAAAAAGATCGTCATCAAAATGACAGGATTTCGCTAAAAAAAGAAAAAAGGGTCACTTTGTCCCACCAAAAATCTGGCGAAATTTTGGCATGACCCCGGGGCAATTCCAAAGAAAAAGGAAATACCCCGAAAGAAATAGAAAGTTTTGAAGATGGGCTCAACATTGCTGCGGGCTCCGAAACTCCAAACTTTCGAAACCTCAAAATCTCCGCAAAATCAAGAAGGGCTCAACATCGCTGCGAGCTCCAAATTCCCAAATTTGCAAAGATTTTCAGGTATGCTATCATGCTCAATCTACAAATAGTACATTCATGAACATCTAGATTTGCACAAAAAACGCATTATCATGATGAGCAAAAAAAAAAAAAAAAAAAAAAAAGAAGAAAGAAGAAACTTTCTCGAAAAAAAGGGGGAGAAAGAAAAAAAAAAGAAACTTTCTCAAACAAAAAAAAAAAGAAAAAAAAAGAGAAGAAAGAAAACAGCAAAAAAAAAAAAAAAAAATAGGCCACGTGGCCGTACGGACCAGATCCGTACGGATCTGTCCGTACGGCCCACAAAAAAAAAGAGAAAAAAAAAAAAAAAAAAAAAAAAAAAAAAAAAAAAAAACGTGAAAAAAAGAAATCACGTGGAAAAGAAAAGAAAAAAAAAAAGAGAAGAAGAATAGAAAGAAAAGAAAAAAGAAAAGAAAAAAAAAAGAAGGAAAAAAAAAGAGAGAAACTTTCTTTTTTTTTTTTTTTACCATCCTATTCTCTACATGGAGTTTTCTTGAAAGAAAAAGAGAGAAAACTTACTTGAAGCCATTGATGGAGAAGAAGAAGGAAAAAGCTTGAAGATCCTTGAAGAAGAAGCACTCTTGGTCTTGGAGCTCTCTTGAGATTGTTGCAAAAGAAAGCAATAAGAGCAAGAGATCCTACCTTCCTTTGCTTTTATAGGAGAGAGCAAATCAAAGAAGGAAACAAAGAAGAAAGGTAAGTGTTACTAATTAAGTAACCTTACCAAAAGAGAAGGAATTAGAAAGATTCTTTCCCAAAAAGAAAGATGTCTTTGAGAGATTTCCTCCCAAAATCAATCAAATGAGAGATTCTCTCCAACAAAAAAGGATATTGGAGATTTCTTCCCAAAAAGAAAGATACCTTGAGATATTCTCTCCCAAATTAAGGGAATATGAGAGATTCTCTCCCATAAAGATATTTTTAGATATTCTCTATCCAAATGAGATATCTTTAGATATTCTTTACAAAAATTGCCCCACATGAGATCTAAGCCATCCTAAAAAGCTTAAGGTCCCATGGGCTAGCCCATATGAGCCAGGTTTGACCACCTAGGCACTAAAAAAAAAAAAAAAAAAAAATGGGCTTTTAGTCAGAAAAAAATCCCTCTTACCAAGAGCATACAATAATGGTTCCATGCCTCTTTTGAGTTGATTGAACCATACAAAAAATTCCAAGCCCCATGAGCTTCCAAAAAATCAAACCATCCAGCCTCATATACCAAATTGAGCCAAAATCTTGAAATTGACATTTCACAAAAATCCAAACCACTCCAATGGACCCACACAGTCCCAAAGAGTGACCAAAAACCAAATCCTGGTCCCCTAACTTGCCACATACAGCTTGCTAGGTCACAAGACCAAAACCAAAAACCAAATCCTGGTCCCCTAACTTGCCACATACAGCTTGTTAGGTCACAAGACCAAAACAAAAAACCAAACCCTGATCCCCCAACTTGCCACATACAGCTTGTTGGGTCACAAGATCAAAACCAAAACCCGATCCCCTAACCTGCCATATATAGCTGGTTAGGTCACAAGATCAAAAACAAAAACCCAAATCCATATCCCTGATGTCATCTTCAAAACGTTGCCTCGAGATGGTGTGTGATTCCCCTCACTACCATAAAATTCCCCTGGAAGCTCAAAGGCTACTCTACCAAAGGAAAGATTGCTCAAAGACTCTTGGTCAAGACACAAGCTCTCCTTCAAAAATCTCTTCGAGGCACATCGACTACAAAAGTCAAGCAACTCGTCGCTGTACCTCGAGGGGGCATTTGTTGACACCAAAAATGTCACTTTGCCTCTTCAACATCAAGAAAGCTGCATGAAGTCGCAACCTGCCATAAATAGGCAATGCAACTTCTCAAAAAATCAAATCTTGTCAGAATCAAACAAAAACTGCAAGATCCTTCAAGATAGCCAAGAGAAGAGTACATATGAAGTTTCGGGCCATTTCAGAATCATTTGGCCTAACTTCGCTTCTCCGACAGCTAAAATGGCGCTCCCGGCGGCGACATCATCGGAGACGTCAAAACTTCGATCAGAGCCTACAGATGACTCCAGCATGTCTCAAAAGGGCTCCATGCCAAATTTCAAGTCAAACCGACAACGTTTGACCCTCCATCAATGCTCGAGCAGCAAAATCAAGCCTCCCGGCGGCGGAAACCACCGGAGCCTTCGCTCATCAAACCAAGTGCATGAGTGGCTTCAACATGCTTCCAAAAGGCTGCACGTCAAATTTCAGGTCATTCCGAAAACGTTTGACCAGGTTTCGATGCTCCGAGAGAAAATCAAGCCTACCGGCGGCAGAGCAACCCGGGACCATGACATCCAAAACGGAGCCCATGGAACGTCTCAAAATGACTCCAATAGGCTCCCCGTCAAATTTCAGGTCAATCGGACATCGTTTGACCGCACATCAAAGCTCGGCATTTTCCCCGCAGCAAAATCAAGTGAAGCATCGACGGGACCCCAAACGGCTTCAAAACTCAAACAAAAGCCTATGGTTGGTCTTATTTATTGCTCAGGAGGCTTCACCTCAAATTTCAGGTCATTCCGACATCGTTTGACCAAGTTTCGACTTCTGGCGGAAAATCAGCAGCTCTACGCGACAAAGTCTTCGGCTTTCCCGGAAAATTAGAAACTTTGCACTCTAAAAATGCAAGGATTCTCATCAAGTTTTCTACAGGGAAATCAAGCCAATAAATGAGAAGAAATGTCAAGAAAAATACAGAAGAAAACGGCGACGAAAAAGACCTCAAAACGACCGCAAAACGGGCTCCGAAGGGGAAAAATCCCCCAGGGTCGCAGACCCCTGCGACCATGGCCCATGGTCGCAGGCCCCTGCGACCATGGCCCATGGTCGCCGGTCCATGGTCGCCGGCGACCATGGAGGTCCGGGTCACCGGATTTTCCGCCGGTGACCCGTTTTTTCCGTCTTTTTTCGCGTTTCGCGCACTTTGGCCCCTGTGGTTTCCTGAAAATGTGATTTTTAGTGCTTGAAATTGACTCATATCCGACGACATCCGTCAAAATCACGGGTCAACCTCCAAAAGCATAAAATCATCAGTGATCGCTCCAAGATCGCCAACCGGCTGACCAAGAAAGTGCACTTTCTGTCCGACCGATCGTGAAATCGACAAGACAGATGTCACCGGCCCGCTCTTAGCTATCAATGTCTGAAGTTACATGTTCATCCGATGTCGATCAGCATGTAGATCCATCGATGATCATCGCCAGAAGAATTCCAGAAGACACGGCATGGCCCGCGACTCTTCGACTGCTCGGCGACCAATTAATGTGGTTAATTGACTAGCTTTATTGCAGTCATTAATTCATTTCTTTGGACGGCCCAATCAGAAGCAAGCATTTGGGAGTTACAAGTCAATTGATTCATGGCATTTAAACCATGAAACTCCTCCCATTATGGTAATTAAGGTGATTAAAAGCCCTTAATCTCCATCGGCCAATCAGATTCAAGGAAAAAGGAGTTACAAAATCAAGAAATAAATCTTGTAACTCCTCCCATTAAAGCCATTAAGGCTCATAAACCCTCCTAAATGGCTACCAAAGGCCTATAAATAGGAGAGCATTCCATTGAAATGGAGATCGAAAAAAGATCGGAAAAAAGAGGAGAAAATCAGAAGATCAGAAAAAAAGGGATCAGAAAGAATCCAGAGAAAGAAAAAAGAGAGAAAACTCTGCTGAAGTTCTGCACCGGCCACCACTACAAGGTGACAAAAGTCCCTTGGGGGGCACCCCCCCCCAAGGTCCTTGCCTTCTCCTGCTGCCTCCAATGGCTTAGACGTGGCTTTTCAGCCCGTCTACTTAGCTTTTTATTGGACATAGGACCTTCTCTTGGTCTTTGTCCTCTAAAAATCTGAGGTTATAGCCAAGCCAAGCGAATCAAGAGCATCTTCTGTTCTCATCTGCATGGATGATGGCGAAGCCCATACATGGCTTGCGACCGTCAATCTGAACGAGTCCCCCACAATCTCCTGAAAAGTTAGATCTTCCTTTTCTTGCTTTTCATTGTAGTTTGTATTTTTCCAAAAGAGACAAAAATCACAACTCTTGTCTTTCATTATTGATGAGAATTGTAAATCGGCTATAAACGCCAAAATCGGCTATAAATGCCAAACAAAATCGCCTTTCACGGCAAACCAAGAAAATGTCTCTTTTCTTAAATATTTGTGCAATGGAAAACTTGAAAGAAGTTGATTTCCTTTTTACTTGCGAAGGTTGATCTTCGGATTACCACTTGCAATTCCAAGTAAAATAGAAAATCTGGCACACCCACCCACACAAAAGAAATGTTGATGCACGCTTCAGGGCCCGCCAGGGCGCGAAAGGGCCGGACCCGACGGGCTCCCACGTTCCGCCGACCCCGGTAGCCGCCCCAGCGGGCGCCTCGGAGCGCGTTCCATCAAATGTATGACTACCCACCAATTAGGATATCTCAAATCTTTCGAGTAAAATACTTGACTAGCCTCAGATGCAAGAATCACCGGCTCATCAAAAGAGTTATTGATACTCTTTAGCCTATTGAGATTAACCATCACCAAATTAGAATCTGGACAAAATTTACAACCATTGGTCTTGTCCTCCACCCTCACCCAATTGCAGTAAAAGACAACATGATGAAAGGTCGTATAGTCCAACTCTATTATCTCTTCAATAACCCCATACCACTTGGTCGATGCATTAATGGGATTTTTGTCCTTCCTACTTGATGTAAATGCAGTGATTGCATTCATACAAACACCACTGTCTTGTGTGGCAACTGTTTCGTCATGCGACCTAGTAGAGAACACAAAACCATTAACACGGTACTTTTTATACGTTTTAGCTTTGAATAATGGTCCCACAACCAATCGCCATAGGTCACAGTCTGTGTCTTTTGCAGCCAACAACTGTGAAATGACAAAAACAGCCATTTAGAAAGATAAAATTACTAGATGTAAATTCATATTAAGCGTAATATATAACAATACCTTGTCATATAACCAGGCAATGAACTCAGTCTGTATCTCCACTTCTGTCTTTGCTATTCTATTTCTTTTACCACGAGTAGTTTCTTGCAAGGCACGATACTCACTGCAAATTGTTCATGCAGTTTGACACAAGTATTTACAACTTTCTGGAGTAGTAAGTTTTTAAGCCAAATGTGTCAAGAAATCAAACCTGTAGTATTCATCAAGCCTTTCAACGTCTAGTCGAAAAAGGACCCATCTACGTATTTGTATCCATTGTTCCTTGCCTAGGGTCACAGTTTTACCCTCAAGTATTGGCCCTTCATCACTATACTCGCCATCTTCATCTAGAAATGCCTCACGAGTAGCTTTGTGGTTTCCATCTCGTGAATTTGGCATGTACTCCATAGCATACCTAACGGATTCAGAAACAATATAGGACTCTGCAATGGAGCCTTCGACATATCGTTTATTGCTGGGAATATTTTTACACTCCTTCATTGCCCTATTAAATTAAAAAATACAAAATTGTACTTCGTTGTTTCGTCATAATTGCAGCTAAAAATCAAATAAAAATAAAGGAATTATACATACCGTTCAAACGGAAACATCCACCTGGGATAAACAGGTCCACAAATTAACCCTTCATCAGCCAAATGCACCATGAGGTGGATGCTGATATCAAAAAAAGCGGTTGGAAAATATTTTTCCAACACACACAATGCCTCTGCAACCATGTATTTTGCAGATTGAATTTCATGTCTGATGACTACTTTCGAACAAAGGAGATTAAAGAATAAGCTAATCTGGTGAATAGCTCTTCGCAAGGCACGGTGTTTTGGATAAGCGTGTTGAAGCAAAACCGGGAGCAAATAACACATAATCACATGATAGTCATGTGATTTCATTGTAAGCAAACCAGGAGGACTCAAAGTGACAATGTTTTTTAGGTTCGAGGAAAACCCTGAAGGAAGCTTCAAGTCTTTCAAAATTTTGCAAAACTCTAACTTCTCATCTTTATTCAAGACAAATGGGGCCTTTGGTTTTACAGATCTCCCAGTAATTGGGTCTGTTTGCATCCACTGGCCACTATGAGTCCCCAATTTCCTTAAATCCTCTCGCGCCTGTACTGTATCCTTTGTTCCTTTCTTGTCCAAAATCGCATTTAATAGGTGTTCTGCGACATTCTTTTCAGTGTGCATCACATCAATAACATGTCGAATTGTATGTTTCGGCCAGTATTTCAAATCAAAAAGAGTAGACCTTTTATACCATGCCTCGGTAACTTCATCATCTTCATCATCTCCATTATCAACCACATCCACATTATCAGTACTCCGTTTGGTACCTTTTAAGACTTTACCAGGTACATAGTGGACACGGCTTAGCATTTTCTCAATTACTTCTCCCTTTAACCTTGTTGGAGGGGGTTTTAACTCCTTTGTCTTCAGCCCTAAGTATTTGCCTTGCCTAAACGGGTGATCAGATTTAAGAAACATGCGGTAATTTGTGTATACAATCTTCCTTGCATTCCCAAGATGCATAGATGGAGTTTCATCACCACAAATAGGACAAGCTTTGTAACCATGTGTTACGCAGCCTGATAAGTTGCCATATGCCGGAAAATCATGAATGCCCCACACCAACATTGCCCTTAAAGTAAAATGCTCTCTTTTGTGCATGTCATAAGCTGCAACCCCTTCTTCCCATAACTGTTGTAACTCCTCAACTAGCGGTTGAAGGAATACATCAATGTTTTGACTCGGTGCTTTCGGCCCAGGTATTAACAATGACATCATATGGAACTCAGATTTCATGCACAAAGACGGTGGGAGATTATAAGGCACCAAGTAAACAGGCCAACAACTATAACCAGTGGATTGAACTCCACGTGGATTGAATCCATCAGTTGCAATTCCAAGCCAGACATTACGCCCTTCCTTAGCAAAATCTGGCCAATCATCTTTACATGTCTTCCACTGAAGCGAATCAATCGGATGCCGCATATAATTCCAAGAAGGCGTAGCTCTATCATGCCATGTCATTTCATGCGCTATCCATGGTATTGTGTACAACCTTTTGAGTCTTGAGATCAATGGAAAATGTCTCAATACTTTTCTCGCCTCTTTTGTTTCTTTCTTCCCCATTTTCCCCTCCTTCACTTTGTATCTAGGTGTTTGACATTGACTACACACCGTTAAATCAGCTTTGGTCTTCCAATATAACATACAGTTATTTTCGCAGGCATCTATACACTCAGCTTTCATTCCTAGATCTTTTAACATTGCCTTCATTACAGGATACTTAGAAGGCAAAGTGTTTCCGTCTGGCAACCATGTTTTTAACAGAGACAAAAGTGCAGTCACACTATTTCCCGACCATTTATACTGCTTCTTCAAGTTATGGAGGTCTACAATTGCAGAAAGAGTTGTTACAGGAGCCTCGCATGAAGGATATAATTTTTCTTCTGCTTGTTTCTTATATTCATGGTACCTTTTACCCAAATCAGGCTCTAGAACAATAGGGTGTTCAACATCTTCGACCTGACTTCCAACACCTTCATTCAAATCATCCACTAACTCTTCATGCACGCCATAAGCAACATCAACAAAATTCTCCATCCCTAGTCCTTCTGCCTCACTATTTTCTTTTTCAACTTGGTTTACCATTCGATCCTTATATGGGTTCTCGCCATGTAAAGCCCATACACGATATGTTGATTCTATACCGTAAAGAATCAAATGTTTTCTAAATATATCATACGCAAACCTTTTTCCATTTCGGCATTTTTTACAAGGGCAAGGACACGTGGTCGATGTTTGGTCTTTGCCACTAGCAAATAGAATAAAATCCGAAACCCCCTGCCTGTACACACTCCCAAGTCTATCTGTTTCATTCATCCATTCTTTTAGAATCGGCTGAGACATTCTGTAGGTAACACATCAAGTAAACACAAACAAGTAACTGTAACGGTCAATGTCTTTTATAAGCAAGGTTAAAATAAATCAAGATAAAACATACTGACAGCAAAAGTAGAACTCCCGAGGAGAGGAAGCACAAAAGTAAAATATTCCATGCAGGAATTTGCATAACTTCAGGAAGATCCTGTTTTAGGGCTACAAAAAAAGGTCCAAATCCACAAACTAGGAGGACTCACTGTGAGACCAACACTTGGATTAATTCAGTCCCTATAGGTAACCAATTTGTATGGCAAGTTCAAGTTTATTATACTAGTAGTAATAGTCCAAACTACAGTACATCACACAACCTATATCAAAAGTCTTAAAACATCAAAACCACATAAAGACACCCGAACAGTAACCACTTATAACAAGGAATCATAGCTTACTAATGTTTTATGGAGTAGAGCGAACAAAGTGCATGACCAGCAACTTTCCAAGCAAAGCCGCATTTTCCAATTCCGTTTCTCTTAGCATAACTGTAACAGATCTGGTAGATGGCTACGGCTTCATCTCTTAGCACAACTTCCATTCCATTCCCATTCCTCTTTCAAATAAAATGAAAGAAAATTAAAGTGTACAATTGATACAGAACAAAATTCAATTGGGCCCCGTGGTTCTATATTTATAATGAGATGGGAAGCTACAACATACACAACAAAATCAAAGCAAAGTAACCAAACTTCATTATGTAACAAAACATGCAAACCAATAATTAACTGCGGACTATGAGACAATGTAAACTTAAAGTTTCCTTCAAAATATGTTTCATAAAGTCTTACCTTGTAGTAAGTAACACAGAAACATGACTTTAACACACTCTGTATAGCATTTAACTATGTAAAATTAATGAAAATATTCATTACTCTCATTGCAACCCTATAATAAGTTGTCGAGTTGAGCTATATGCATTTTGGGTTATCCTTTATGGGTATTTATTTTGGTCAAACAAGGACGAGAGTAAATTGCATAAATGAAATAAGTTGTACAGATTAGTGCCTCAGTTAAATGGTTTTTCTGTAACAAAGCAAGTTGTACAGATTAGTGCCTTAGTGTTAACATTTTATATGTATAGAAGTTTTCTGCTTGGCTTTCACTTTATATTCAAAGGTCAGGGTTACTTATAATAAGGAACTAGCGGAAAGCCACAAAAAGCTTTCATAAATCATTACTAATCATTACTTTGGAAAGCCACGAAGTAAATAACCATGACTAATCTAATAATAATATAAATGTCAAGCACAAACCTCATTTCCAACCTTGCATTACAAGATTTTTTTTATCTGTCAAATTTGGTGCACTCGCTCCACAAAAGATGATACATTATTATAGATTCAACTGATACCATTATGACACTAACCATTTCGATCATTAGACCTTGACAAAGACAGTCCAAAACCTAAAATCACATATGTCCAACTGATTACGTTATGTAAGGAAAAGAAAAAGAGTAAGCCAAAACTGAATCAAGAATCGAAGGTCAGGATCCTTCAATCGGTATGAGCATATAAAAAACAGAACCAATGGGAACTCCATGACTGACTTTGCACGACTTGGCAACACCTTCTAGTAAACATTGGAACCCAATAAAATAAAAATGATTCACTGATATAAAAAAATATAAAAGGCGTGACATATTAAGGACCAAACTGCTAGATAATGTTTACTCTGGTAGGAGATGACCTAACTACCATATTGGACATCGATAAATTGTGAGATGATAGAACCTACACACCCCATCAATTACAAGTAAATCTGTAATCTTCTTAGCCATTTAGTCTAAGTTAATATAATTTAGTCAATTGAATAAAATCAGTAACTAACTTACAACAACTGCCTATATAACTATGTTATGGTCCACTACATCAATTTTATTTCTCCATTCCAATCTATCATAAGCCAAATCCTCGGATAAATTGCACTCATAAAATATTGTCTTAGAGTCCATGTTTGGGTTGTAACCGGATTGCTAAATCATGTCCACTACTTTCACAGAATTTTCAAAAACCACTATACATAATGATTTTCGAATTTAAAGCACATGGGCATGCAACAAAACAGTAAACCCAATCAAAAAGATGCAAACCCCATTAAAAAATCTTTACCAAACCCAATCAATATACCCCACAAGTTTTTATTTTTATATATATTCTTTTGCATGGCTACTCTTATTAACAATGAAGAAGCACTATAGAAGATCTATACCCATCTGCTGCACCCCAAGATTTAAAAACACAAGAATAGAAAAACCCAAAATAGAGTATAAATCATAAAAATAAGGGGAGGCATAAAGGATAAGATTTTACAAAATCAAGGGAGGCATCATTGCATCAATAGACAAATACACCACAAATTCACAAACATATGCATAAGAATCAAAGGTTTGCATTTCTTCAAACACAAACAAATTTTTTTTTTTTTGCTTTAAGGTAAGTATGTATTGAAAGAAAGAATAGAACAGGGCAAGAAGCCCCCAAAAAACAGGGAAGGAAAAGAAAGTGGATGCATACAAAGAATGCTATCCCAAAAAGACCAAAAGGCTAACCCAAAAACAAATGCTGACCCAGAAAAGCAAAAGGGGCAGACAAAGACAGGGGAAGAACATATAGATAAGGAGAAGGAAGCAAGAAAGAAGCACCAGGCCGAGGCACATTACAAGGCGCCACACCAAACCAGGCAGCTCTGCACAGCAAAGGGAAAGCACAGCATAGGAAATCGACCCAGGAGAAACAGAAACCCACCACCAAAACAACCAATAACAGAGAACCTGAAGGGGAGGGAGAGTTTAGCCAGCGAACCCCAGATACCTCAGAACTGGGTGAGGAGGAATGCTCAGACCTGGATAGGGGCTAAACATTGCACTCAATCCACCCATAAAGACCATCTTAACTGAAACCAGAGTGGCCATCTTAGAAACAATGAAAACACAAAAAAAATATAAAAATGCCACACAGAAATCTTACACAAGCATTCATGAAAGTGCATATTCAAACTGTAGCCATGCTTTATCCATATATTTGAGAACCCCAAAAATCAAAAGCATGAGACTCTACCTTTGGATTTTCGCAGTGAGCAAAGAAGGAGCCAGAGAAACGAGAACCCTCTCTCCTATCTCGAGCTGCAGTGAGGGTCGTCTTCAATGGGGCGGAGGAACTAGCCTGGGCTAGGGGGTTCTTCTTTGATGAGATCCAATCTTCTCCACACCAAAACCTACAAGATCGCCATTTTCTCTGACGAGATCTCCAGCGAAATCGCTGCGGCTCAGATGGAGCTAGGTTGAGAAACGTCCGAGAAGTTGATGATTTTGAGCAGCAAGTATAAGTCGCAAAAGAGGAGGGAACGGGAGAGAAATGGAGATGGAGTGAGGGAGGGAGAGACCGATAGAGAAGGAGAGGGAGAGGGAGGGAGAGAGAGAGAGAGAAGGAGATGGCAGAGCGCGGGAGGTATAGGCGTGGAAGCAGGGCGGGAGCGGGAAAACAAAAGGGGGAAGGGAAAAATTGGTTTCGGTGGACTGTGTAGAAATTGACTCAGCGACCCCTTAATAATTATTAAATCGAATACAATTATTGTAACACTTTAAAACGAATGCTAACACCCATAAAACGTTAGGAAATTAGTTACACTTAAAAACCGTTACTGACCAAAAACCATGAGCGTTACTAATATTCTATTTTGGTGTAGTGTTTGGGATATAGTTTTGGTCAACACCATTTTGAAGAATTCATGGTTTTTTATATCCCGTATGGTCAAAATCCGTTCATCTTAATTTTGGAGATGCTTTTATGATTTTCTTCGTATCTTCTTTTAATCAAAGTTTAAGCTTAATTTTTTTCATCAAAGTTTAAAAAATTAAAATGAATATTTTTTTTTATTATGACCCCTTTTTAATTATTCAAAAGTTTGTTCCACTCAGGCTGGTTAGACTTGCTCAATTCACTGAGTCAAATCAAGTTGGTCCGGAATCATTTTTAAAACTCGAGCCTGGTTACTGGTTACACCTTGGCTAGGAGTGATCATGGGTCGACGTATTTGGGCCTAAATGCTTATGTGGGTCATATTCTACATCCCATGGGCTGTATGTAGAGGTGTAAATCTGGGCGGGCGGCCCAGGCCCAGCACGGGCCCGGCACGAAAAAACCGTGCCTGGGCCCGTTGACTTGGTCAACGGGCCGGGCTGGGCCAGGGCTGCCAGGCCCGAGGCACGGCAAGGCCCGGCCCAGTTAAAATCGGTGCCGGGCTGGGCCAGTGCCCCAAAGCCCGCGGGCGGCCCGGCCAGGCACGGCTGGGCCCGGCCCAGGCACGGCCAGCAGAGAGCCCAACGGCTCTTTTTTTTTAAAAAAATTGCACCCCCCCACTCAAAAAAGGGTCAAATGGGTTTTTTTTTACATTTTTAACCCCTCCAGTAGCTATAAATGGTCAAATGGGGGGTATTAGTGTTATTATTTCAGGGAAATACAATTTATTTGATGTATTTTTTCAAAATATCATTAGTGTTATCATACTTGTTATTTCTCTTAATTTCTTTATTTTAATGAAATTGGTCCAAGTCTCCAAGACCAAGAGTGAAAAATATAACTGTCTAAGTCTCTAAGACTTAAAGAACCTAAAAAAAAAAAAAAATTTTAAAAAAAAGGGAGGGGGATACGTGGGCCGCCCACGGGCTGCACGGCCCAGGCCCGACTGGGGCCCGGCCCAGCACGGGTCGTGCCCTGGGCCGTGCTGGGCTGGCCCCAGAGCCCTTGGGCCAGGCACGGCACGGCCCGCTTAATTACATGGGCCGTGCCAGCCCGGGCCGGGCCCATCTTGCCGGCACGGCCAGATTTTCACCCCTAGCTGTATGTGTGTCAAAATTTTCAGTCGAGTTGTTACGTGGCTAAGGGCCGGGCCTAAATGCTTAAAGGCCTGGCCCAACCATGAAGATCCGTATAGAGCTAGCTAACCTAGCTATAGGTGCTGAGAGCACAGCACATGCAGATAAATAAAGCTTGCGGCTTGATTTTTTTTTTTTTTTTTTAAGATTATCATCCACATCATCAATTGTACACTTGGACAGACACATTCAATCCTCAGTAGGTGCAACAAGCCACCAACTCAACAGGTAAGGAAAATAAAATGGGAGGAGAGAAGCTTTGTAAGAAACCTGTATTTTATATATAAGTGGGTTTTCTACAGCTTAACTTGATTAGCTTCTAATCTTCATTAAAGAGTAAAGAAAGCCTAGCTTGCATTGTTTTTCCATGGATGGAAGTAGTGTATTATAGCCAAACCACATATATCTTATGTATTTGATTGCTTGTTGTGATGTTATTTCGTCCCTACTTTTGTCGTTATTTAATCTCTATTCATTTGGTTGCATTTCCATAAGCATTTGATTAAAGATCGCATTGAAAAATCACATTGCTCACTGAGTATCTATAGAAATTCTTCAATAACACTCATTAACTACTACTAGTTTGTTTGGTAACTTCACTATTAAAGTGAAGTGAGGTAAGCAGTCGAATCAAGAGAAATGGGGTATGTTCGGGTGCAAATGTCTTCCACGGACTCTTTAAAGATCAAGATGAGATCAATCTTATATATAAAATTCAAGTCTGTCGTTGCTAACTCCCTGGTCCGTGGCTCTCAAGTATGACAATGTTAAAATGCACCATTTGATTGTTTCAATCCAACGGTTGAATTCATTTGGATTGGTGTAAAGGTGTGGGATTCAATTAATCATGTTAAGACCCTGAGTGGGCCCAAAGAATTGTATAATTGGACCAAAACTTTGGAACCAATGGAAAGAAAAATTTCTAGAAAGTCAAAATCATGCCTTTAAAGGTGGCCAAGCTTCACATCTATGCCTACCTTACCATGTTCTTGTTTTTTTCTCTACTCTCCCTCTCTGCCACTTCCATGAGAGACGTAACAGATCGGATTGCTGAGTGGCAGGACAACATGTACATGGTCATGATAAGGAAGTTGATCAAGATGATGGTGATAATGTTCTGACATACCGCAAATCGAGGAGTTTCAGATCCATCTTTCTCTCTCTTATATTACATGGCTTTCTCTGTCTCTTCTTCTCTAATCCATGCCCAATCAGCATTCAACCTCCGTAATTCTGGACACGCAGCCCCTCCTTCTCCTCCTTTCCCCCCTTTCGATCGACCCAGCAATGGAATCTCTCCCAATTTCTGCTCCATCTCAGGTGACATAATCTGTCTCTTTTTCTGCTTCTTTCAGTTTCTTGATCTGAGTTTGTTGTGGAATAGTCTTAATTGATTGTTTCAAGTCTTGGGTTTTGTTTATTTTATTCACTTTTGTCATTTTTCATTCGTTTTGTTTATGTATGTGTGTGTATGAATACTTGGGGATCATTGATTGATTGTTATTAGTTGAGCTATGTATTGAGAAGAGGACAGAGCATTATATGTTTTGATTTAGGCATAACCCGAAATGGGGTTTTTGGTTTTTTTTTTTTGAATCCTGTGGCTGACGCGTTAACGCCTTGTGGGTGTTTGAAGAAATTACTGTTTATTGGAGGGAAAGCTGATAAGCATCAAATTCAGGATTCAAAGTTTGCTGATGTATTGTGATTACCCCTTTGTCATCTGATTCTAAATAACCCTTCTTGTACAGGGACTCCTGGGATATTGCTTTGTGCAATATTGAATTGGAGCCATTCAAGGACAGCTGTATCTGATAAGAAAGTCGAAATATCATGAGAGAGCTGCCCTTGAATGGCTCTGATTTAAAATTAGGCAAAGCGCTAATGGGGAAGTCCCTCAACAGAAGATTTCGCCTTGAGCAGTAACGTAGCCCCACCTGATAGGAATATGCACAATTCTAAATTGCATTGAGAATTTTGGATACTTACTTCATATCCTTAATTCCTTACTTTCAATGACATCAATACTGTCAATGCAAACAAGGGCGATCGTTGTACTTAAAGCTATGCTTCCTCAATGGGAAATTAATGAACCACTTGGTGGAAGCCATTGGAGAAAGCACATTTGTGGATGGAAATCTATCCAGCAGGAATAATCTTTGCTGCCACTTTTTACTTGTGAATTGCAGAGTCCTTTGGTGGCTCACCACGTTTAATTAGAACAAAAAAGAATCTCATCATTATGAGATACTGCTGTTTAATGCCATTCAAAAAAAAAAAAAAAAAAAAAAAAAAAAGAAGAAAAGAAAAAAGAAAAGAAAAGATACTGCTGTTTAATTTATATTTTCTTTTAGTTGTTTCTAAGTTGGGGATCTGCTTATGCGCAAATTGATATTGTCTGAGGAATGTTTTGATACTTGTACTTTGGAACTAAGCAAGACCTATCATGATCCTAATTGTAGTTTTGATGGCCCAGAAGCAGTCATTCACTTTGTCATACTATGAAACATATTGAGAACCAAGTTGATTGGACCTGATCTACCAAAAAAATAAAAATAATCATACAGAGGTTGTTACAGTGTCCCAATAACTTTTCCAAAAAAAAAAAAAAAATGATTGGCCCTAATGAAATCACTACATTGCTTGTATCTATTGCAATTTGCAAAGATGCATATATGATCTAATGCTCATCTCATCATCTGTACCAAAATGTGACTCCAACATCAAAAGCTTTAATCATGATGCTAGCCAAGTGATCTTCATCTTCCTCATATTCCCTGATAGGTTTGATTTCTCTACACAACACATTTTACTAAGCTAAAGTGATTCTTCTGTGAAAAACCATATGACTTTGAACTCATGCCTCATGCACACTTTAAATCGTATGTTCATTCTTCTTCTGTAAACTTGCAAGATCATGTAGATTTCCATCCTTTCATTGTCTTTCTTCATTGCATTAATTCTAGATGCTAAATAAAGTGAATGGTGAACTCCAAATTATCAAATAGTGGAGCATAAGTTCACAATAGCATAAGTCTCACCACAAACAAAAAGAAGAGCAGTGAAACCAAGTTTGTATAGGGTTTTCAATAGGGATAGATTAATCTGATTATCAAAAAATTTCAAAGTTTGGCATGATGAGTGGTGTGGGCAGGGGGTTTTGCATCATCAATTTCCAAATCTCTATGCTCTTGATAGACGTCCTCAGGCTTTGTAGCTGAAAATTTTACTATCATAAGAGGATCTATTGTTTGGGGCTTATGTCTTCGAAGGAACTTGACAGGTAATGAAGTAGTAGATCATTGTAGATTGCTTGGCTTGATGGATAAGGTCTATTTATCAGTGGGTAAAAGAGATGTTCAGTTGTGGAAACCTGATGCTAAAGGTAACTTTACAGTGAAGTCTTTTTATAATGTTCTGATTGATAGTTCTAATGGTGATGGAGTTGGTCTTTGGAGGAGATTTTGGGATCCTTATATCCCGCCTAGAGCTTTGGTTTTTTGCGGGCTGGTGAGGAAAGAAAAAATCCTTACAATAGATAAATTGAGACGAAGAAACCATTTTATTGTTAATGGCTGCCCTATGTATTTGATGGATGAAGAAACGGGGCATCATTTATTTATTCATTGTAAATTCTCTCGCAATGTTTGGATGATTCTTTTTGCTCGGTTCAGTATTTCTTGGTTTACGCCTTGGTCAGTGGAAGATTTATTTCAGCAGTGGTACTTCAAGTGTCGGTTCACTCGTGGTAGAATTTTATGGAAGTTCTTGTTATATACATTTTTGTGGAAGGTTTGGTTGGAAAGAAAAAATAGAATATTCAAGAACAACAGTAGAACAGTGGAAGACATTGTTTCAGAATGGGCGACTATGACAGATGCGTTTCAAGGAGTTTTTTTGGATGATCTTAATCGGTCATGGGATGCTGTTTTAAAAGGGGGATGGCGTGTTAATTCATCTCGTCCAGGCAGTTGGATGCCTCCTCCTAGTGGTATTCTAAAGCTTAATTTTGATGGGAGCTTTAACAGATCACCTAGGCGAGGCGGCATAGGGGGTGCTATAAGGGATTATTCTGGTAATATTGTTAGGAGTTTTTCTGGGCCAGTGGAAGCCTTGAATGCTAATGAAGTTGAAGTGTTTGCTATGTTAGTTGGTTGTCTGAAACTATTAAAGCTGGATGGTTATTTCTCTCTTATTGAAGGAGATTCCTTTTCTACTATTCAATGGGGATCAGGTAAGACCATGTATCCTTGGAGATTGACAGATTGGGCGGAAGAGGTGCTGGATATTTCCAATCAGCTTCAAGCTTCATTTCATCACATTTTTAGAGAGGCCATTGTGATAGCTGATGGTTTTGCAAAGGAAGGACTCGAGCAACTATCTTTTTTGATATCTAACATTGTTTTTTGTTGTTTGTCTCTTATGTAGTTTGTCCTTTTGTCTTTGGATCTTCCCTTTGCGTTGAAATAAATTTTATTGTTATAAAAAAAAAAAGTTAAAACATTCTAAATGCATATGAAGGTGGTATTGCAGAAAATAACTACTAACCACTTCTACCTTCTCAATCCAAACATGAACCTAAGCTCCTAAATTCAAATTCACTAACTCGTTTACACAACAATAGCATAACTACTATAGTGATAATCCAAAATTACGATCAAATTAATCTAAAGAAATTACTTTAATTTCCACACTCCTCCCCTAAAATAATTTTCTCAAAACTAGACCAAGCTTCACCTTTAGAATCCCGAATTGTCCTATAGAGAGTGACTTTGTAAAATATCAGCATGTTGTCGTTGCTTCACACCTTTATCACATTAATGGTTCCATCACCCATCAAGAACCCTGTCACATATGAAATGATGCTTGACCTCAATGTCTTTAGTTCTTGCATTACAATAGGATTTTCTGTCCTTACAAAGGGCAAAAAAACGGTTTTGCTGCAAGCTTGGTAGCATTTTTATTGCACCATAAATAACTCATGAATAGGTGAAGAAACATTGCTGATCAATAGCCAAAAACACTCTTTTATTGAAAGAGAAGCAGCTTTGTGTTCTGTTTCCACTAGTGGTGGGCAGTTTATAAGATGCACCAAGGTGTTTTGTGGTGTGATTTAAGTGCAGCAATGCTGCTCAGTCATTCTGACAATTAGGTTTGAGTTCCCCTGTATTTGATAAGAGTATTGTCGTCATTTTGAGTGGAAAAAAAAATGTTTGTGCTTACTTTAACTGTTGGAACCAAAATAGAATTATCTTTGAAAATTAAAGACCTTTACAAAAATACCTTTTCTCCAGGGTCCTTTTCAAAAATGAAATTAAAAAAGGGACCCTAAAACAAATCCTATAAATTATAACAAGTAATTCTGTTAAAAGGTTATGCATTGTGCTTGTTAGTAGACATGCTTTTCATTGAATGGTTTCAGCTGATATATGTGCAGGCCTAAGCACTTCTTGGAAAAACACAAACTTTAGAGTCCAAGCAATGAGTACCACTCAGGGGAATGTTGCTACACCCAATGGCATTTCAAAGACGAAACATGGGCCTGATCATCTCCTTGTCCTTGTTCATGGCATCATGGCTAGGTAAATACATGGATCAAGGCAATTCTGCTCTTTTGATTTTGTATGAGCATGTCCGTTATGCATTAACTTAAGATATTTCTAAATCTCCTCTAGCATGGACACATGTTGTGAACATGGCTAAATTATTAATTGTAATACTACTGTTGTAATTTCTTTCTCATATTTGCTTTTATTTAACCGATGAATGAGAGGGGCAATTGAAATAAGGAGGGTAAAATGATAGAGCGGAAGGTTCCATACTGTTCAAAGAAACTATGTTAAAGTTTTCACTGCATCCCTATGTTTTTCTCTACCACATGCCCCCTAGAGGAAGTCATCTGAAAAGTTATGTATAGTTTTTTTTTTTTTTTTTGTTAAATCTTCCCATTGTACTCTTTAAAGAATTTTAAAAAGGAAGCATTTGTGCACTTCTAAATATACCCCCCTGCTCCGAACCAGTTCAGAGTGAAAGCTTAAAACATGAGAAATTAGAGTTCTATAGAATAGAGTTCCCATGTGATCACAAGCTCCAAGTGCAGAGCTTCGATTGTAGTAAAAACTGGTAAGACCAGGTCGATCCACAGGGAGCAATTGAGATAAGACTTTCCAATTTATAACCTGCCCTAAATAAAATCTAAAACTAGCCTAAGAAAAAACTAATTACAATCATTCCTACATTAATTAAAAGATTTAATTACAATCCAATGAAATCAAAAATTTCCTAAAACTAGAAACCTAAATCTGAAAAAAAAAAAAAAAAAAATCTCAAGTTGCTGCAAAAAAACACACAAATTAGAATATCAAATAAAAAGCACCAAAAATAAAACTAAAAAACTAAATTAGAAACAAATGAAACCTAAGTTAGAAACCAAATTAATCAAAACATATTCAACTATGATTGGTAACAAATCAAATCAATTAATATAAAAGCGAACAAACAACTTTCTAAAATTAAAAATTGCCTAAGTTAGATACTTTCCAAAATTAAATTTCTAAATCAAAACTAGAAACTAAGTTAGATCTATTTTCTTAAATCAAGTTAGTTGTGTTTCTCAAATTAAATACTTTCCAAAAATTAAGATTTGCAAATCAACTTCCATTTAGAAAGTGTTTAAATTAAGAAAGTTAAAAAAAATAGCAACTATCTAAGTTAGAACCTAGGTTAAATTAGTAACTATGCTATGTTAATTACTTTCCTAAGTTAGTGAATTAACTAAATAGACTTCCTAAAGTTAAGGACTTTCCAAAAGTAAAAATTTTCAAATCTCACCCAATTTAGCGAGCGCTTAAGTTAATAAATTAGAAAATTAGAAACTGCACTAAGTCAACTTTCCAAGTCCTAAAGAACTTTCTAAATGTTCATATAAAACAAATTTAGTAAGATCTTTTAATTCTGAAAATTATCTAAAATAATCAAAATACAAATTAAGAAACTAATCCTAAAGTTAGAAAGTTAGTAAAGTTAGTAATGCAATGTATTCCATTAGATGCTGAAAAATTCTAAGTCTGAAAAACTAGTATGCAAAGCTGTTTTTATGCATGAATTCGTCTATCCTAATACAACCTAAAATTAAGTTTAATGGCTAGAATTAAAACTAGAATGATGTGTGGAACAAACAAAAAAAAATGACACGAAAAATGATTTAAAACGAATGAGTTATGAGTGCATGAACATGACTAAAAATCTGAAACTGTACAGAAATTCTGCACACAAGTGGATCCGACCAGCCATGTTTGAGCCACTGGTTCACCATCTTGCCAAACTTGTTTTTGCTTGAAATTATGGGTTTTGAAAGTACACTGATCAAACTTTAATTTTCCCAAGTTTCATCAAAAAATGTGTTTTGATCATGTTCCTGATCGCAAACTTTTTTCTCAGAAATCAGAATATGTCCCGAAATTTCTGCAACAATGTGTAGAATTGTGCACTTTTATGTTGGGATCCGAATTTTAACAAAGTGTTTGGCCTAAATTCTTCTTGCAAATCACTGATTTTTGTTATCCTTTCCAGTCACAACTCTGATTCCAGATTTGACATAAGTTAATCACAATCAAAATCATTAATAATAATTGATTGTTCAATTGAATCTCCACCAATACATGTATCATATGGTTGTCCCAAATATAACCATCATAACTGAATTTTTTTTCTCTTTTAAATTCAGTTTTGAAATACTCAAATGACCAGAAACTTAAATATTTATAAACTCCACCAATATGAATATGCATCCAATGCTAACTAGTTCCAACCATAAACTATGCAAAAATAAACATAAAACTGAATTCTTCGTAAAAATAAAGAAAATAAACAAAAGTTCAGGAATTTAAATGTGTGGTAAATGCAAGAAAAGTAAATGTGTGGAAGAACATAAATTTAAATGTGTGGAAGTGTATTCTTCTCTTTCAAAGTTCTTTTCTAAGTGGGTTCATAATTTGAATCATGTTCTTAGGGCCTTTGGGTCTTCAATCCAAACACCAACAAGAAAAGAAACATAAAACAAGCACCAATACCCCAAGAACAAGAAAGAAAAATTGAAAAGAGTAAGAAACACTTTACTAATATATGATGTCTTTACATAAAAGAAATAATGAATTAAAAACATTAAACGGTCACATACTAGGATGAAAGGACCCTTCTAGTTGGAGAGAGAACGTTCTTGAAGAGAGAGAGTATGTGGAGAAGAGAGATGGAGAGAGTTGAGTGTTTGTGCTAGAGGGTCTTGTCCCCTTTCATGGGGAGAAATGCATGCCCATGCCTCCTTTAAATAGGGTTTGGGTGACCCTAATTCTTCTCCAAGGATCCTCTTTTGTAGCCATGCAACCTCTATGTTTGGTAAGACATCCCTTCTTTATCTTAAATTTTGCAATTGAAGAGAAATTCTTGCCTTTTCCCGTTCTTGTAAATATCTCTTTATGACTTAGAATTTTGAGAGAGATTTTTTGGATAAAATTTCCATAATTTTGAAGAGAAAATTCAGACCAAATTTTCCAAGATATGGTACGTCCCCACACACATGCAAATCTTTCCATTTTTTGCAATTATTCCACATGTGCATGAGATTTTCTTCCTTGGCTTGCCTTTTCACAAAATTTATTCCTTTGCTTCAATCCTTAATTGTGGGATCCATTTCATCAATTAATTATCTACAAACAAAAGAGCAACATTTGATGTAAAACTAATAATTTTGATAAAAGTCAGAAATGCATGATAGTGGGCCCGTCTCTCATGAAATGAGGGTGAAAATGCACATGCATCATTCTTCATGGTTTTATGTGAATGTACTAATGATGATGAAAATTTGATTTATTTCATGAGAAAAATAATTTCCATAAAACTTTCCAAAAATACAGTTCGAAAAATGGCAGGTTCCACGATTTTATGCAAAAACTGTGAATTTTGAGAGAAATATGCATGAAAACCCTACAATGATTCCAAAATGAATAAGATTGTGATTTGACACTAAATGAGGCTCTTTTGAATGAATAAGTCCTTAAAATGGTCCAAATTGTGTATAAGCATGCATTTTTAAGGACTTATCACCTTGGTTTCTTGAAATCCAAGGCTGATGTTGTGGCAAAAGTAAACACTGCCCAGCAGGTATTGGGGAGTTCTTTGGATTGCAAAGGGGATTCATGTTCTCCAGGCATGTGTGGATCAAGGATACCAACAAAGCCGAGGTGCTAGCCATTTTAGAAGCTCTTCAGTTATACTCTGGCACATCCCTAGAAGAGTAATTATGGAACGTGATCCCCGAAATGCTATTTTCATGGGTTAAATCAAGAGAGGAAAACCTGTGGAAGGCTTAGTTCTACTTCAATGAGGTAAATGTTTTATCTTCTTCTTTTTGGGTGTTCTTCACCCATGTAAGCTAGTATGCTAAGGGTATGGTGGGTGCCTTTCCCAGAGAAGGGGTTGATAGTGCTTTTTCTTTAGAGGCATCTCTTATTTATTTATTGTTAATTTTTTTTTTTTTTTTTTTTTTGCGTTGGGTGTAGAACACCCGAAAAGAAGAAGATAAAACATTTTTATTTTTCTTCGCTCTGTATGGTGCAAGCTCCTTTTTTTCTTTAATATATTTCTACTGTTGCTGATCAATAAATATATACATATATGTAGATGCCGATATGCATGATGTCGATATGTATAAATGTGGAACTGACATCATTTCATACATCTTTTTCTCCAAAATTAGCTATGTACCTTTTTTTTCTGTTTTTCCTTTTTATGTTTTTTTTCTCCATGTTTTCCTAAAAGAAATATCAAAATGTTTTATCCCTGTAGCGAAATTGAAATGTCCACTGGAATATAATTGACAACTATGCTTTTTCATGGTTCCATTTGTTGTCACTTTCATTTCAATTTCTGAGTTGCTCGATTTCACTGATCTATGATTGATGCAGCCCAAGCGACTGGACTTACGTAGAAGGAGAATTGAAAAGACGACTGGGGAGCAACTTTTTAATCTATGGTATGGCCATAGCACATATGCAATATCTCTGGTGTCATAGCAACCATTTACTTCTCATTTTACCTGTCAATTATTCTCTTCCTGCACATGACTTCTGTGCTTGCGAGCAACCTTTCCAGTTCCTTCTTTGATTGTATTCAATTAAAATGGAACTGTAGATCCTGTTCTAAACATATGGAACACTCTTCTGTGTTCCCCTAATTCCATCATGTGGGATCCTTGGTTTGGTGATCCAGACCCGTGATGTAATGGACCCAACTGAAAACTTCCCAGATTTCAAGATCCTGACTGTGGTCCCCAAATGGCCTGTTAAGAATATTTTGTGGAAATTATCTAGAAAAATGCTACAGTATAACCTGGTATGATCTCCCGATCTGAGAGAATTTGTGACATCAATGGCTTGGATCTCAGTATTATGGGTTCCACATGTAAGGAAGGGTTCAGCAAACTCTGCATTTTCTGCAGTGCAGGATATTAGTTCTTCTCTTCTGTATTTGAACCGTCATGGCTTTCCATTTTGTTACTTTGCTCTCAAGAATTCTTTTTTTTTTTTTTTTATGATGTGGAAGACTGAAAACACATCACTCTATCTTTGCAGCAAGTTCGTCCAATACATACACTAAAACTTTTACTGGAATTGATGGAGCTGGGAAGCGATTAGCAGATGAAGTGAGTCTTGAAAATCCTATTGGTGTGAAGTGGCCCTGGTATTAAAAGATTATAATAGTAATCTATACATAACTGAATCCTACTGAAAAATAATAATAAATCAATTCTCTATTATAATTATTAGTTGTTATCAACGTTCTATGATTGCACTTTGGAACAGGTTATGCAAGTGGTCCGAAAGACAGAAAGCTTGAAAAGGATTTCTTTCTTAGCTCATTCTCTTGGTGGCTTGTTTGCAAGATATGCAATTGGTGTTCTTTATTCTTCAAATCCCTTGAGTAGCAGTCAGTCTGGTGATCTTTCCAGCCATAACACAAATGCAGAAAACTCTGTGAGCTCTTCAAAACTGGGTTCAATTGCTGGATTGGAGCCTATCAATTTTATTACTTTGGCAACTCCACATCTAGGGGTCCGGGGGAGAAAGCAGGTGTGCTTCTAACGGGTATAGTTTACCCCTTTTCTGACCATATAAAATTAATTTTCTCTCATTCTTTTTAGTTTTCTCTGGGTCACATTCTGTTTTTAATCTCATAGTGCGTCTTCATCCAAGGTAATATGATGCAAATAGAATTGTGTTAAACCCAAATACAAGTTTGTTTGGTCCGGATTGACAGACTTTAATGGACTCATTCACAGAAGATCATCAATCTCAATTGGAAGCACTCTAAACATTAATCAATATTTAATTAGGACTTCAACTGTTCGCATTTCGCAACTCACCTAGTTCTAACAACAAATCCTTGCAATAACCAGATGTATATTTTCAGTTGGATTAATTGAACTATTCCAGTTATTAAGAAACAGCCTAGCATTTTTTAAAATAATTATTGGACTATTTGCATGGAAAACAAGGTGAAGTTAAAACATTTTTCTTAAGAATGGAATCCACTATATAATAATAATAATTATTATTATTATTATCAAAGCCTCTGTCCCACCTATGTTGGGATCAGCCACCTGAATTCTATTTCTCCATTCCAATCTATCATGGCTCAAATCCTCGGATAGGGCCTCTATACTCTATAGTGTGTCACTTTTACTGGGGAATGCCCTAGCATGATCATAGAATGCCAATCTTTTAGAATTCATGTTTTAGTTGTTAGTAATAATCACCATTAAAAAAAGTTGTTAATAATACTCAGATTATAAGCATGATTGCATCCACAATAAGCTAAAGCATCTTGAGCAGTAAATAATCAGCCTGTGCAATTCAAAAAAATAAAAAAAGTTAAACAATCAGCCCTGAGCAAGTAAAATCAGGTTGTTGCAGCTGTTCAAATTGGCAAGCAAATGATGATGATGATGATGATGATGATTAAGCTCAGTTGATGATGTTGATGATGAGGATGTAACAGCCAAACGAGTCTGGATTTTGGGCCATTTACAAGCTATACCAAGAGATGTTAAAAAGCTATCCCAGAAAGACCATCTTCCACAGTTGCAGATGAATGAGAAAACCATAGAACAACCAAAGGTTTCTCAAAGCAACTATCCACCGCAATAGCAGTCACAAAGAAACAAAGTAGCAGCAGGAAGAAGAGAATGGAGAAATAGCAATAAGATATGACCAAGCAGTAAGTCTGACACCCACCTTTGGATGAGCTGTTCTAATGGAAGAAATGTTTGACACCTAAGACACTCCCAAAAAAAGATCAAAAGATCAGTACTTTTACAAAATTACCACCATCTTTTCCACACACAGACAGGAGTCAGATGTTATAACTCCAAAAAACTTCCTCTTCAACTGTCGTTCTGTCCACATATATAATTTAAGGCATTTAACACTGCCATGAATCCTTCCCTTCTATCTAAACACAAATAATTATGTAACTTTAGATGCTAAGGTATTCCCTAAACAAGGTATTCCTGACTTAAATAAAACAAACCAATGAATAAAAAGCCTCTATTGTGATAGGAAAGTGCACAGCAAAATCTCTTAACTTGCACAAGTAGATTTCTGTGAGAACTTTCTTTAAGTTTGTTCCAAGCGTGCTCCTCTTCACTGAGTTAACCTGGCTGCATCATAATTAATGTTGTAATTTAATATTATAAAATAAAATTAATGTTGTAATTTATTGATAAAAAATGATGTAATATGCTTTAGTGTTAGGTGATTGGTCTCTTTGTTGTCATTTGTGTTATTGCAAATGCCCACTGAGTTGTTTTTCTAAACTTCAGCTGCCATTTCTTGGTTTTCCAGGAAACTGCCTTCTAGTAAATGTGATCATGTCTATTCTTTTAATTATGGTGCTCATATCTAAGATTCTTAATTAATATAGTGCCCATATCTCGGATTCTTAAGGGCCAGTTTGGCAACTCTACTAATAAAGTGAATTAAAGTTGATTTTGAAGAAAAAATAAAATATAAGTGGGTTATGATGGTATTTTGCATTTAGTTGTCTGTTATGGAATCTTTTTGACTTTTTGTATGGGAAAGTGGAGTTTTTTTGTATTTTAGTGGATAAAGGTGGTTGCTTTTTGACTTTTTAAAAAAAAGATGGAGGGAGTTTTTAATTAAAGTGCTTTTGATGTGACATCTTGTCTGAAAAATAGAGGCTTTACTTGACTTTTACTATATTAGTAAAGTGCCAAACTAGCCCTAATTGATATACTAAACTTCTTTCGTACTGCACTGTTTTCCACAAATTGGTCTTTGGGACTTGGGCCTATTTGATTACACATTTAAGTGGAGCCAGGACTGCATTTAACAACGGAGTCAAAGATGGAGCTAAACTCAAGTGGAAGATATTTGTCACAGTAAAAGGGTCTCTAATGTAGCTGCAGCTAGGTTTCTTAGTGTGGAAGAAAATTAGTAGAGAAGAGAAGAGAATAAAAATAGGAAGGAGTGAAGAAGATTAGAGAAATGATGAGGCAATTAGCCCTGGTTGATTAATACCCTTTTATTAGTGCAGTAACGGTATGGTGTCCACATGATTACAAAAGCACATATATGCTAAAGCCCATATATCTTGTGACAGACACTGGGAAGAGCTCCAATTTAGGCACAAATTGGGGAATAACGTTGGAAAGGGTTGACTGTGGTTGGGCTTGGTACAGGTTGGCCTAAATGCAAACCTACCCGGACTTACACGTGCTGTGTCCCTTTCCCGACCCATGAGGGGTGTATGATTTGCTATACCAAATGAGCCCCATGACAGGTATAGTGGTTCAGGGCAGGTTTTTAATTGTTTTTTTTTTTTTAATATAAAAGATAAATCTTACACATATTTTGTACACTCTGAGAGTTGAACTATGATCCACCATTCTTTACTATTATAAATTGTCAACTACCAACTGTGTTTTCTTTTACCAAAAAAAAACCAACTGTGTTACACAAATGATATGTATTATGACTTACTGATTGTATTTAAATTAATCATAAATGGCTGTTAGATGCAGCTAGAACCTGAACCCACCCACCCAAACCCGATGGGTCAAAATCTAAAAACAGACACCTGCACTGAACCCGGCAAACCGCCTGCTAAACCAGGCCCCCGACCTGTTGCCATCCCTTGTGGAATTGAGCACTGGTCTGTGAAAATGGCAGAAAGGTGCCTGCTTTACGACATTAATTGAACAGAATCTGTTGTATAGACTCGTACATCTGCATCCTTAAGTGCTAAGGAGACACGCATTCAACTCCACCAAACTGTGAAATCAAACAGACACTTAATGTTTGCTTGGATAATAACAGTAATCCTTCTCATTTGCAAATACGTATGCATTCTGTTCTTTTTAAAGCCTTGATGTGATGTTTGTATTTCAATTAGCATTTATAATTGCCATCTTCACTTGCATATCTTAGTAGTAAATGAAATATGATTCATTCTTTACATCTGCAATCAGATGCATTTCTCAATGATGGTTGCTTCTTTTAAAAGGAGTATCATTGATAATGAAGTATTTATATAAGATGATATCTCAAAAAAAGAGAAAATAGATGTGGTAGAGCTGAAATTCTAAATGCTTTTTACCACTATACTTTCACAGATCTCAAACAACTGACTGGTCTTCTGTTTATATTTTATCCTTCAGCTTCCACTTCTTCTGGGAGTTCCCATCCTGGAAAAACTTGTTCCCCCTATAGCACCTTTCTTTATTGGCCGAACTGGTCGTCAGCTTTTTCTTACAGATGGTAAACCCAGCAAACCACCACTTCTTCTAAGAATGGCATCTGACTGTGAAGATGGAAATTTTGTGTAAGTCAGATGAGAATGGTTCTATATTCAAGTTTATTATGTTTGTTTACAAACAATCGGGAGGTCTTATGTAATTCATTTTGTCGTGCAGATCAGCTCTTGCTACATTTAAATGCCGAATTCTTTATGCCAATGTCTCTTATGACCGTATCCAACTCCGTAATTTGGTCCACTAAGCATAGTGAATGTTTTTGCATTGGAAACGCCTCTACAATCATGGTTAGTCAAGCCACTCATTTGGACTTCCAACGGCTTAACCAAAATTTTCATCCACATGGGAATATCAAACGAGTCAGATGATCCTAAACATCCAGTCATTTGCCTTTTTGGTAATAACAATCCACCTTCTAGACCCCAAAGAGATGGATAAGATGATTGAAGCCAGTGAAAGTGGTTTTCAAGATACAAGGACAACCCAAGGCAAGGATCACCTACTGGATAACTAGGTCCATATAGATGAATGAATCTGTCTTGTTGTAACTGACCTATAGGCTATATGTCCATATTACAGCCTGTTAATAGAGATGGTTACGGATCACCAGTCAATTTAATTTTGGTAGCTTGAACTTTTCTTTAATAAAATTTACCGTTATAAAAAAAAATGGTAGCTTGAACTTACTGAGTTGAGATGAACGATTGCACACCCAATGCAATTCATATGCAGCATAATATGGTTCAAAAGAGATGTATAGGAGAATTTCCGAACACAATATTTGACAGGCCATTTTTAAGTTTCTCTGTTAAATGGGACAGAACTGTTATTTTCTTTCTTTTCCTTCCAAAAGAGTTTTTTTAACCATCATCCAGATATGGTTGGATGGCGCACGTCCTCTATAAGGAGAGAAGGAGAACTTTCTAAGGTGATTTATTCATATTATAGTTGTTAAAATGCATATTATCTTTTTTTTTTTTTTTGCCATAACTGCTATCCGATATTTGCACCATGACTTCAAGCATTTGTTCTCTTGTCTAACAGTAGTCATTATGTATAGGCTGCATTTAGAAATTTGTGTTATGGATGTCTACTTGGAATCTACTATCATGCATAGTATACATGCCAGGATATGACTAATGAGGGCAGCATATTAAAAATTCAGTTTCTTATGAGCACCTAGTCACATCAGGAGTGAATGTGATCTGTATCATCAATATTATTTTTAGTTTTTTTTCTTTTGTCCAGAAAAAAAGTTTCCAATGTAAGTTCTTTCCTAAAAAGAATAGTTTTTTATTTTTTTAATCAATATGTCAATAATTTATTAAACGGAAATGTTGTTAATATTTAATTATTAATTATTCTCTTTATTGTGTTAAATAGAAATGTTTAGTAACTCTTCATTTTAAATGTCAACAGCTTTGTATGTACTGCATTTTGATCATTTATACATTTTTAACTTTTTTTCAATAGTTTATAACTATATGGTTCCTCTATTGGGTAATTAGATGCAAATCATGTAGCAAAAAAGAGATGCGTCCTTGACCCTTTGCTGATCGATGTTTGTCATGTTTATCTAACCGGATCTTTTCGGTGGTGGTTGAATTTTTGTTTTTGATGAATATAGATTAACTCTCATAAAATAGTTTATTAAATAGAAATATTTTTAAAATTCTTTAGTTACTGTTTGCTATTGGTGCCTTTTGGCATTTGTAGTTTCTGAAAATTTGAGAACTCTTGTTTCTCCTTCCCACATCTTGCAACTAGTGACATGCCATCAATTCAAGATTGGAAGTATAAAATATGGAACAAAAACTGACCATGAAGAGAGTGTCAATTCCGATACAGCGGCGGAGCATGATACCTCTGTAAGATTGATTTAAAGATAGGGAGTCTTGGAGATAATTTCTATGAATTAGTTTCCTAATCTACCCTTGTACTTAATTCTCTGTTCACCAGGGAGTGTAAGACCCGTTGACACGACTTGTTTTTAGAAGAAACGGGATGGCGGCAGTTTGAAATTTTAGTGCTTAAAAAATATTTTTTTAGGACTTATAACTAGATTTAACTTAAATCAAACTAGCTAACTCATTAAAAATCTTATAAATAGAACTGTTCATTGTCTAATTTTATACTATTTTATTTTTTAATGTAATTATTAATTAATTAAAAAGTTATATTCATAAGGCTTATGCCCATGCATAGCTTATGCTCCACCTTTGGACAATTGGAATGCCTAATGCCTCGTTGTTTTATAACATCATTACTAACTTTTGAAACAACTCAAACTACTAATTTCTACCCTGAGCACAACTAAGACTTCTTAGACTATACTTACAATGATAACAAAATTGAGCTCTAGAAACCCTTGGATGTGTGGCCCCATTTCTAATTAACATGCGAATAAGGTATCACTGAAGTGTCGATGAGTAACTGAGAATCCCACTCATTGTGAGCATGCTTCTCAAAATGAAATGATCAGAAAGGAATTCTAATAGAACTCCAAAGAACTTCATTTATCATCCTCTGGGAAAGTTTTGGAATTTACCATAAGAATCCGAAAGGAAATACACAAGAGAATACAAAATCAGCAATTTTCTTTCTGCTCTGACTCTTCCTGCTACAATGGCAGCCCCCTCTGCGGTCCTTGGATGGTTATAAGCACGTTGTAGACGTAGAGTACTGCCCCCCAGTATCATCTGAGGGCCCCCAATTTCCTCCGGAAGCAGCCAAGGCAAAGGAGGCTGCACAATCTTCTCCCAACACGGAAAACACAGCAGAATATCATGATATCATAGAAGGTAAATGATGACGTTGGCAACCACTGATTATACTGGCTCAAGTATGTGGTTGTGAATCTTGCATTTGATCACTTTGTATTGATTTTATTTGAATTGCTTCAATCAGAGGAAATGATACGTGGGTTACAAAGGTTGGGATGGAGGAAAGTTGATGTCAGCTTTCATTCAGCATTTTGGCCATTCTTTGCCCATAACAATATTCATGTATGGTTTGACACCTCTTTCCCAAAATATTTATGCATGCAGCCATTCTTGTTTTCTTGATGAGAATAAATGTTGTTGATTCAGGTGAAAAGTGAATGGCTGCATAATGCTGGTGCAGGCGTCATTGCTCATGTAGCTGACAGTCTAAAACAGCAAGAATCTACCAGTCCTTTCATTGCCGCAAGCCTCTAAATCTGTTTATGTAGCAGTGCTTTTGAAGCTGTAACTTTTTTCGTTTCCTTTTTTTTTTTTTTTTTTTTTTCTGATCAGTTTGAAGCTGTAACATGTTGTAACATAAAAATGTTGCAGGAAATGCTTGATATATATATTTTTTTTCATGGTCTCACATAAAAGCTTTATTTCCAGGTCATTTATTTTTGTTGTTTATGGATGCCTTCTTACCAAACAATTACCCTTCTTCATGAGATAGTAGACTTTCCTACTATAAGCAAAAGATCTTTAGTGTTTGGAAAGAAATGACTGTAATGGTCATCGGCTCATCATCTCTAATATGGTGATTTGATATTTTCTTCTGAAATAAAGAACAGAAGGCAACACTGAAACACGAAAGATTGTGATGTGAAACAGTGTCCATTAGTAAAGTGTTCCCATCAGCCAGATCGACGAAACCAATCAATTAGAGACTTCTTTCAAGCTTTGTTTTTTAACAGTATCATCACTCAGGTGTATTTTTCCAGCTCCTGAACTACAGGTCATTTGCATTTGGAAGTCACTTACCTGCTCTAGTATTGTCTCTTTACCTGGATCCAAAACTAAATTATAGCAAACTTATACCAAGCAGGACAGCACTAAGCTGGAAATTTGAACTGAGTTTCATGTTCTTAATTTGATTCTATCACAGTATCAATTGTTTTCACTTAAAAATTTACAATCAAAACTCCTTCCCAGAATCCCTTTTTTGAAGTTATGCGCAATTTAGAGCATAATTCTTAAACTGTAGATTGATTCCACCCTACTTTCTTGACTCTACAATCAAAGGTGTTTAGCCAACCACTGAAGTTCCTCATTTGGTTTTTTCCCTTCCAAGTGGTGGGTACTTTCCATATTGCAGCTAACCTGAAACTGAGTATGGTATTATTTGAAGCCTTAATCTGAATCGAAGTTTCAAAAAGAAAAAGAAGAAGAAAGAAATCCTGCTTCAATTTAGACTTTGCTAAAAAAAAAAAATCAATCTTTTTTGTCAGTTAATGATAGCTGAGTGCCGGGTATTTAATTGGGTTCCAAGGATCCTAACAAGGGATTAAGGTCGAAGGAATGTTGTGCTGCTGCGCTGCATTGGCTGGTTGGACTCTGGCAGTATTTCTATCCAAAATTTTAAGTTTAGTTGGTTTAAAGTTTGGTTTCTGTAAGAAGCTTGTCAATAGAGAAGCTAGAGAGAGGTTTGGCTTTTGCTGGGAATCAAAGTTCTTACAGGAACAAAAAAAAAAAAAAAATCTTGTGAAAGTCAACAAAACTATGCCTTGATTATTGTATTCTTTCTAGAGCATCTCCTGAAATGGAAATTCTATGTTGCCACCTTCTCCCAACAACTATCAGTTTGAAAAATGTGTTCTTCAACTCCCTCTTTTATCAATATATACAAGGCACCTTTTCATTCAACGATGGGATGATTGTGGCAGTTGATGAAGTTGATAAGATGGAATTTATTACATCATTTCCTTTGATTTATTTTTGTGTATTGAGGGAGGCTTTCACCGTCATTATGTCACAGGACAAGAAATTTGTCTCAATGGAGACTTTTGAGGGCATATTCAAGGTGGCTTTTCTAAGTCTATGTAATAGTGGACCCTTCAGCCTTTTAAAATTCATAGATAAAACAAATTTTGTCATAGTTTAGGTTCACTCTAAGATTGTTGTTACCTAGGGATGCAACTTGGGCTTAGACCCAGCAACCCACCTGCCTGAGCTGCACCCATCAAAATGGCTTTTTTTTTCTGGTAAATTATCAAAATGCCTTGAATGACACTATATGATTTTGGAAATCTCTTGTTGGCTTTGCTGACAATAAAAATTGGTTTGGTTTTTGAGATTCCTTGTCATCCTTTCAAACCCTTTTGTTATTTTTTGTGCATTTGGTTGGCTGACCATCTTGCCATCTTGATAACTCTGGAATATTGTCCCATCCACCGAAAGTTAAAATATCACATGCTATAGGCTCATGTACATACAAAAATCCTGGACCGACACCATTACTTCAATAATGTTTGGCTGTTCATTTGCACATATGGATTCGATTGCAATGCTTGTGAATTTTGTGGTATGGCTTTTTCTTGGTGGGACCTTATAAATGACTTGTTCATAAATCATATGGGGAAGGGATAGATCTTAAAAAGTCATTCATGTCTATCTTTGTCTTTAAGTAGACAAAAAATCTAGAGGTCCTCTTCAATGCCTTGTGACAACACCAGCAAACTTGCCTATGGACCTGCAAGCTTGGGAGTGACATCTACTTCCTCTTTTGTAAGAAATTTTCAAGCTTAAAGGCAATGATGAGTATAGTTGCTATGGGGTTCTATTTTAAGTTTTAACCAAGGATGTCAATGGGCCTGAATGCAGCCCTGGTCCAGCTCAGATCTGGACATGCATTTGGGTCTAATGGGCTAGACCTGGACTCATAGTTAGGCTCTAGAACCCCCTAATTGGGCCAGATCCAGGCATAGAACCACATTCACAAGCCCATAGATCCACTTGGGTTCTATATGTATATAAACATATCATGTATATCCTATATGGCCAAAAGTTCCCATACATCCTTATGGCCCACCTTTTAATCGACCCGAATCATTCACACATGGGACCCTCCTTGATAGTTATTTGACCTTGGAGTTTGCTCCCACCGAATGGATGGAACTATTAGATCTAAGGTCACTTTCGTTTTTTGGTATAAAGCCATTAAACTTATAGCCGTTTGATCAATGGGCTAGAGATTCGAGACTAACCCAATTTGTTATATCTACATCTATCACAAGTGGATCTCTCCATTTCTCAATGTCCCATCATCAATGGGGACCTAGATAGGCCGAACGGCCCCTAACCCTTTATATACATAATTCAAAAACTTACCTATTTAAGTCTAAACCAAGCAACCCCAAAAGGTTTGGCCGAGTGGTCAAGACCACGGTTTCTCCCTCTTCCGAAACTAGAGGTCCCCCTTCTTCGGGAGGAATTGAAGGTTGAGTCTACTAGTGCTACTACATTGGGCAAGGACACTTACTAGACTAACCCCATTTGTTATATCTACATCTATCACAAGTGGATCTCTCCATTTCTCAATGTCCCATCATCAATGGGGCCCCTAGATAGGCCGCAACGACCCCTAACCCTTTATATACATACTTCAAAAACTTACCTATTAAAATCTAAACCAAGCAACCCCAAGGGTTTGGACAAGTAGTTAGGACTACGATTCTTCCCTCTTTTGAAGCTAGAGGTCTCCCTTATTCAGAAATCAAAGGTTGAGTCCACTAGTGCTACCACCTTAGGCAGAAGTGCTTACCTGCCTTCCCTTTCACTCCGGAGAGATTAGTCCAACTCAAAAATTGAAACCCACTTGTAGCCAAAAAAAAAAATCTAAATCAAGCAAAATAATAACAATATATATGTAATATAGTTCAGAAAAAAAATCATCAAATTTGTAGATCCTACCACCATTTATCCTTGACTCAATAAAATAATTATGGAAATCATATCACATAATTATTCCACAAAAGATCCTGACCCAAATTCCTTCCCTTTTTAAACCCTAGACCCACCTGTCAAACACTGACATAACATCCCTGCAAATTGCAATCCATATCTTCCCCCAAATTTGTCTCTTCATATTCACTCCATCTTCCTCTTCCTCTTCGTCTTCGTCTTGACGTAAAAATCAAAGCTTTGAGATCATACGAAGCTCTTCCATCTCAGATCTTTCATGGCGTCTTCCAAAGAACGCGAGAACTTCGTCTACATCGCAAAGCTCGCCGAGCAGGCAGAGCGCTACGATGGTAGGTCTCCTTCTCTACCGATTTCACTCTCTCGATCCTGGTTAGGGTTAGGATTTATTTTTAAAGATTTGAGTCTTTTTTTCTTCCTTTTTCTTTCTTTGTTGCAGAGATGGTCGATTCCATGAAGAAAGTTGCAAGATTAGACGTTGAATTGACTGTCGAGGAGCGTAATCTGCTCTCAGTCGGATACAAGAATGTGATCGGATCGCGTAGGGCATCGTGGAGGATCCTCTCATCGATCGAGCAGAAAGAGGATTCGAGGGGCAATGAGCACCACGTGAAGCGGATCAAGGAGTACAGGAACAAAGTCGAATCGGAGCTTTCTGATATCTGTAATGATATCATGACTGTGATCGATAAGCATCTCATTCCTTCCTCCACGGCTGGTGAATCGACTGTGTTTTACTATAAGATGTGAGCGATCTCCTTGATTTGGCTGTTTTGTGGATTCTTGTGTGTGGGTTTGGTGAAAAGTTAGGTTTTTTTTTTTTTACTTTGGACGATTGCAGGAAAGGTGATTACTATCGTTATCTTGCTGAATTCAAATCTGGAAACGAGAAGAAAGAAGCCTCAGAGCTGTCTCTGAAAGCATATGAGGTATACTTTTTAACTCCTTCCTTTTCAAAAATTATCTTAGATTTAGTAGTTGCCCATTGATTTTGGAGCCTACGCATTGCTTAGGCTGCTTCATGTGCCAGTTATTTAAGTTATGGTCTTTTTAAATTTGTGCGCCTGTAAACTAAAGAAACCATTTGAGTATTATATGGTTTTCACAGAGAATTCTCTTATCTGTAGTCTTTTGCATCTCGCTTTTGTTTGTTTGTGTCACTTGCAGTTGCGTGTTATGCCATTAGCTGATTTTGTCAAATTGTTTGAATTGGACATATCAACATCAACTTTTAGCTTTCGGATAATATGATGCCTAATGTTTAACATGCTCAATCCTTTCTGTATCCGTAATTAGGAGACAGAGAATGCCACAAGATAAACTGTCTGTTTGGTGTAGCTGTCCGGGTAGAAGTTAGTGTTCTTTGAAGTATTAAGTTAAAAGAATAGGAGGGAATTGAAGGAGTTCACTATATGGAGCATTCAGTTGCCTTTGTGTTAAATTCGTTCTATATGTACTTTTCCATCAATTTTGGAAAGATTTTCTGAAATCCACTAAAGGTCCATTCTGAATCAATTATTCAGAAATGATTGTCAGGAATAGAATGCTTTCAATTTTGGAATGATTGTATTTAGAATCTCCATTTGGTATATTGATGGGTTTATTATTTTATAAAATAGATATAATTAAAATTTGTTAGTACATTGATGGTTTGTTAAAATGTCGTGATACTGTCATGGAACTTTAATTTTCCTATAAAAACCCTTTATTTTCAAAGTAACACAAAAATGAGAATGTCACAAGGAAATCATGATGTAATGGCTTTGAAATTGGAATAAAGGAGTTAAAAATATAACGAAATAAAATTTCAGTAGTAACTTTTATTGTTTAAAAGGAGATCTACTCCATGACATACTAGGGGTGTACATGGGTGGGATTGGGCCTAAGATTTCTGTCTACTGTGCAAAACTACTATTCCTTAAAAGGAGCTCTACTCCATAATGCACAATGGGGTGTTCATGGGTTGGATGGATCAAACCATTTCCAAGCAAGCCCATTTACTTGTGAGTTCAATATTTTAAGCCCAGATCCGGAGACATTGGCCTGAAGATATTTACCACATTTTCAAAATACATATATGCCTTTGTGTTAAATATGTCGGGCCAAATAGAAGGTGATTAAATATTTGGGCAAGACTAGATATGTCAACGGACTCTTCATTACTCAGTTACGTGAAGGTCTTGACCTGAAAGGTTGGGTATATGCCCTTCTTTAGACCTGGTTGATAATTGGGTGCGAGTCAAGTCTAGACTTGCATACCTGAGTATATGATATATAATATATGTAAAAGTGTTATATTGTATGGATACCCGAGATCCATTATGGACTCTACCTGTCATACCCACATACTTTAAAATAGGCAAGGTATGTTTCGTATTCACGGTGTGTCCCTACTGTATCTATGTTGTATCTGGGCGTCATAGGACTCTACAGTCTACCCATTTACATCCCCTACTAAAATGAGAAATGAAAGATATGGAGCATTCCAGAATAAAAATGAAAACTCTTCTTTCTGAAATGACAGGAATTGTGGCTCTTGAAGCATTTTTAGAATGATGAGTCACGTAATATGAGATTTTCTTCTGGGTTGAGAATATATTAGCAATCTGAAATTTACTCCTGTGAGCTTGCTGCCAACCAGTCCCTAAAGAGTAAAAACATAACCGGAAAAGGAAATAGAATAGAAGCAAACTTAACTGTGGTCTTTCAAATTTAAAAAAAAGAAAGAGAAAAACACCTCTAAGGTGCCATTTGATGCTGTACTATTGTGTTCTTGTGGTGAATGGTTACCTCACATGAATACTATGCCTCTAATATATATCTTCTTCCATGTCTCTGGTCTTTTAGGTTTCTTTAATGCACAAAGGTCTCCACATCAGTTGGAGAAGTATTTTTTTTTTTAATTTTTGTCTTAATCACAAGAAATATTGTCATTGTATGTGCCATGATATGGGTAGGAAAGGGGCATCTGAGCTGACATTGGTAAAAATAACCTTCTAATGATAAGTTCCAGTTGAATCATCAGGTCGTTTATTTGGCTTAAAAAATAATTTATTTTAATTGACTTCTGATTTGGGATGTACATTCTTGTTCTGTGCTACTAAATGCGATTCTTTGCAGGACTGTCCATGATATAATTAAATTTACTGCTAGTGCCACTTTTGAATATGCTTTCACGAATTGTCTGCAGACGGCTTCCACTACAGCAGAGGCAGATTTGCCTCCAACACATCCAATCCGATTGGGCTTGGCGTTGAATTTCTCTGTCTTTTATTATGAGATCATGAACTCACCTGAGAGGTATGTTCTTTATTTTTTAAGAGTTAGTGATGAGTTTTAGTTCAAAACAGTAATGTTTTTTTCCCCGCATTTTGAGGTGGTTGTTATTCTAACTTGAATTCCATGGAAGCTGATGATGTGAAACTTACATTACAGGGCCTGCCATCTAGCCAAGCAAGCTTTTGATGAAGCCATTTCCGAACTTGACACCTTGAGTGAAGAATCATACAAGGATAGCACTTTGATCATGCAACTTCTGAGGGATAATCTCACGTTGTGGACTTCAGACATTCCTGAGGATGGAGGTAATTAGTGAAAGTAAAAAAGGTGTCCTCTGTGGACTCAATTGTGAACAGTTTATACAGTTCTTTGGTCATGTTTTGATCATTTAGTTGGTCTTGGGTTAGAATGCAGCCTCATACCCCTTTATATACATTCTGGGGGTTGGGGTTTTGTTGCAGAAGTCAAAACATGAAGTCGTTTCCATTTTAGATTTTTATTTATTGGTTGTTGATCTTTGTGGCAAATTGTTTTCCATCCCCACTATCATCAGCAGTATAGGGTAGGTGTTAAGTTTAGATGTTATTATTGCTTTGCAATTGTAACATTCATTTAGAGGTTGTTTTCATATTGGATATTGGAAAATTTAAAAATCAAATCTTCGTTGGGTGCAACATTACAGAAACAAGGTTTGTGCTCATTCTCTGCATTGTGTTTGACAAGCTTTAATTTCTTACTGGTTGTTTGTTTCAATTTCTTTTGTGTGAGAATGGAAACTGAAGTTACGTTTCAAGATTGTTTGGCCTAATGGGTTGCATTCTTTACTGGAAACCTTTTTCTTTGGAAACTAAGCTTAATTACATTTTATACATCATGTATTCAGTTCACTGTTATATGTCATACATATGTATGTATGCATGTACTTGGAGGTTATGTTTGAAGGCACTGAAGAATCAAATATTTGCTTGAAACTATTGTGGAGAAAATCTGCATGAGGAAAATGAACTTGTGAATCAGTCACATAGGAATTAAAATAGACAGATCCATGTGATGCAAAACCATCTTCATAACAGAATGAGAAGCAAACTTTATTCTTCACATCATACTATTTCACATGCAAAATATAAGAAATGACAAATCTAATTATAATCCAGTCTCTTACTTTTAAATTGATAATCCCAGAACATTTAAAATTTGCCTCATTTCCACATATTAGGCCATGTTTTGTAGCCTCAAATGTACTTGTAAAAAAAAAAAGAGGATACTGGGGCATGTATAAGCTTTATTATCTGGAAGGCCCTGTACTTTGCTTTATTTTACCTCTTTCGGCTCAATTTTGTTAGTGAGATATACACTATTGGAGAATGATATCCATGGTTGGTGTCTTAAAGTCACTTAAAAGTTGAAATAGGAAGGACAAATCCTTCGTCTTTTTGGCATTTTTAACGCTTCTGTTATTTTTTTTTCTACTTCAACCGGTAATATGGAATTTGTTAGGAAGAAAAGGTCAAAGGATAAAATGATAAATATTGCATCGTGATTACAAATGAAAATTAAGTTATACAAAAGGATTACAAGTATACTCTCTCTCTCTCTCTCTCTCTCTCTCTCTCTCTCTCTCTCTCTCTCGCCAACCTGACTCAGCCTAGCCGGACTAATTGTACTATGACTTTCCAGCCGAACCCGACCAGGTTGATCCCTTTAACTTTGGCATTTGGTTCGGTTGAAATTCTCAGCCCGTTTCATAAATGGTTCAAGTTTGGATTGAACCCATACATGTTATTGTTACCCATACCGCCCAACCCATTGCCACCCCTAGTTACACTGTCTCTAGCAAGTATGTGGAAAGTGTGAAGAGGATCCATGGCAGTTATAGAGGGCCACCACATATACTGGCAGGTATAGAAGGCCACTGCGTATTTATCTTGGGCAAGCATAGATAGAGTTCTCTCAAGAAACTGAATGAAAGGAAAAGGAAAAGAGAAAATTAATGATAGGGAGTGAGGGCTGAGGACTACGATGCATGGATACTTCAAAATGGGCAACGTATCGTGTCGTATCGTATCCGACACTTCATTTTTTATGTGTAAAATCCATGTCTTTGCCATATCTATGGCATATCCTAGCCGTATCCATGCTGTATCTGGGCATCATAGGCTAAGGATTATGAGAGATGGATTCCCTATCCTACTATTAGTGTTCAAGACCTGCCTCTGTATTGCTTGCTTAAAACAAGATCATGACTATGTAGTTTTGATGTCATGTCGCAGTTTTACTTGTTTGGAATTAATTTGTGTACTTTAGTTATTTGAAATTCCAAGTTTCAGTGTTCTTCTTCTAAAATGTTTTGGGATGATGATGATGGGATCTAACTTTAGATACCCTTCAATGATGCTGTTGAATGATACAGATCCAAACAATTGAACAGTTAAAGATAAAGAAAGGAAAATCATCTTTGAATGATCCATGTTAGTGCGAATACCGAGTGAAAGTACAAGTGATTAGATAAGAGAACCTATGTTGGTGGCTTTTGCCGAGTAATGCATGTTTTAGTCTTTCCTCGTTCATCAGGTAAGCAAAATCTTACATGACCTGGGGCTGGCAGAGAGAAAATAGAGCTCCCTAGCTGAACATTTTTGACACACCAAAAGGAACTTTTGAGCACTTGACATTAAGAAGAATCTTGTCTCATTGATAATGATCTTCAAAAGCATGTGTAGAAGCTAATGACATGATGACATGGCAAGTAAATTCATTCTTTTTGTGGTGCACTCTGAGTGAGAAACTGATGTTGAGTTCTTCCAAATATTCCTCTTGGTGTTAATGTTGATGACAGTATGTTGTGCTCCTCCACTTATCTTAACTTATCATCATCAGTCTGTAGTCAATTGCATTTTAACAGATCTTATTCTATGCAATTTCCAATCTCAAGAAATTCATCATAGTGTTGGGCTCTGCTACCATGTTAGTAACTAGAAACAGCAAAAGCTTTGAGCTGTTAGTGAATGACAGAACAATATATATCAAAGGGTCCTGACATGTGTTGTGTCCATAAATGATAACAAGAGATTGTAATCATGTGCCCTGCACACACAAACCAGGAAAAAAGAAAATTCTCCAAAAAAAGAACTCTCGTCTTCGAGAAGGCATCTCATATTGTATCACATGAATTATTGCTCTTTCATGAAACCTATACTTATCAACACCCTAGAATCATCCTTACAGAAGGCCATCCTCCTCGACGGTGGGGTGTCATGTGGTGATGTCTTTTTTAATTAAGGAGAGAGAACTACTACTTGGAAAACAATGCTTTTCTAATTGAATTCTAATCAAATCGAAGCCCCAATTTATGAAGTGTCTGATCTCCAGAAGATGAAAGGGTTCGATGCTTCGATCATTACCACATTCTTACGCTGTTTTCTAATTTTTGGTTTATTTAAGAAGTCATTTTGGTTTCAACAAGAAGGCAAACTTTAAATGAACCCCGATAGTACCTTGAACTTTTCTTGTGTCATTTTCATGTTGTATGTCAAGAAATTATGCATCCCAACCATGACTTGGTTCAAGTGTTACTACATATTTTGTTCACTTTCTCGGATCTGTATGTTCTCCATTTCGCCAATGTATAATCCATCCGATCTCTTTTTGTAATATGATCCATTATATATGATGCATTATAGATGTATAGAGTGCCAAGAATTCTGTAGATCTCATGATCTCTTTTAGTAAATGCCCCTTATCATAAGAAGCCCCACAAGAGGGGTCATTTCAGGCTTACATTAAAGGCATTTTTCTGGTGACAAATGCTCTAAGATCATGAACTGTCATCTGTTTCATAACTTATTGGAATACCTTTTCGATAAAGTCTAAAATTCTATGACCGGAAAAGTGAAGAAGATACTTGATAAGAAAAAATGTTTTATTTTTTACTAGATGGATGAGTGGTACAGTAGCCGTGTGAGGTCCTTCCTGCCCACTAATCGATCCGTGGGTAGCTATGTGAAATGAGATGCCCTTAACCACGGGTGTCTCGTGCTTCTCAGTAGTTAAAAAAAGTTGTTTAGGATGCATGTTTATGATGGGAATTTGTTTAGTGGCTAACTAGGATTCTTTTTTGGTTTAAATTTAAATTAGAGTTAATCCTATATTAGTGTAGGAAGTTGAAACTAAGTTTAGAAGCATCTTTTGCTTAACAAGTTTTTATTTTGTACGAGTAATTGGTAGCTCGATTTTGTTCACAATATGATTGAAGTGACAGTGCGACGCTCCAAGTGGTAGTTGAAGTGAGTGAAAGAGGAAAACCGTTGTTATAAATGTTTGTGACTTACCCTCAAGTCTCAAGTCCATCACTTTTAAGCTTCAATTTCTTTGCAAATTGTTGATGCACTTAATTCCATCTATGAGTTCTTCCCTCCGTGTGATGTGTGATTGTTGTATTGATTAAAGCATGAAAACCAGTGATTTAAAACTTGGACTCTGCCAGTGACTTGGCAGGGCTTGGCTCCCAATTTTGTTTTTCTCCTTTTGCATAAGGTGGTTGAGAAGGGGATATTGAAGGATAAAGAGGGGAGGTGCAACCCAGTCATGGCCAAGTCCAAGTCGACTCAGACTAGTTTTAAAACGCTGCTTAAAACTACTGCTTGGGTTTCATTTTATTGGACTGCCAATGACAGTTACTATAAACTGAATATGGAGGAAAGAATCCAATGTAATCACTGTTACCAAATTTGGCTCTGAACAGTTACTATAAACTGAATATCTTGCAAGTCATGTGAGGAAAGTCTACTTAAATTAATGAATTTGCAACTCTTGAATTAGCAATTCTCTGATCTCTAGTTTTTATTTCACTCAGATGAAATTTAGGTGAGCAGGTACACCTGGTTAAGTATCCAATGTAATCACTTGCACCAAATTTGGAAATAAACGGTTACTAAAACTAAATATCTTGAAAGTCCTGTGGGGAATATCGACTTAAAAGCAATAAATTTTTAACTCTGCAATTAGCAATTCTCTGGTCTCTAATTTTGATTGCTCTCAGATGACATTTAAGTGAGCATTACTGATCATGAGTTAGCAATTTTGATTTGCCAAAATGCTAAACTTTTGAGGTAGAGAGTTGAAATCAGCAATTTATTTAATCCATTTGAAAGACAAGCACACTTTTGACCTAATCATGGTTACTTGATAGGATGTTTGTCATTGGTGCCTGTCTTCTTTTACGCTTAGAAAGACTTTTATCTGATTTTCATTTTTGGTTACAGCTGAAGATGCTCAGAGAATGGAGGGTACTGGGAAAACTGGCGGTGGTGAAGATGCAGAGGTGGGTACTGTTACAAATGTGCTTTGTGGCGTGCACTAAACTTCCATTTGATGAAGTGGACAGACCTAGGCTGGTGATTAAAATTGGTATCCTTTAGCATGGAGTCTACACGTTTTGACTCCTGGTTTGGCAACCCAGAATTCAAGCTCATCTGCCTAAGTCATCGGTAATTTGCACCAAAATAGGTCAATTTGGAGGCCATGATGGTTTCCCTGTTGGGCAGAAGTCGCTGCATGGTAGTATGCTGCAGCACCCAGGTTAAAATAATGGGTGGGGCCCACCTTTGGAAAATCCAAACCTCTTGTTAACCCTAGTACAATTATAGTGATCAAATGTTAGATTATTATTTAAATTAGTGAGATGGCCACCATTGGATCAACTAAATTTGGAATCTATGATTAACTTTCTTTACATTACTCTTTTTAATGGCAAGAAATGGAAGGAGACTCTTTGTGTGAAATCTGGCAATCAATCCATTGTTGGTCTACTGAAATGGATTTTGAATATTCAAATACAGAGTACACAGGCCTTAGGACAGTGGAGCAGTTTGGATTTTCCAAAGATGGGCCCTGCCCATGATTTTAACCTGGGCGTTGCATCATACTACCATGAAGTGTCCATTTTTGCTGCCTCTGGCATTCTGTTTGCAGTCTGTTAAATGGACAGTAAACTTGGAAAGTGTTCTGGAACCATTAGGCCTGATGGCCCGTATGTATGACCATACATACTCAGGTCAATGGATTGTGAGCATATCTTAAGCACTGGTGGTAGAATACTATATAAAATCACATTGCTTCATTTTTTTACCTAACCATCTTTGGCATTTTATTTAAAACTGAGCCAAGTTTCTGGTGTATTTTTTCCTCAGTGAACCACGGGTTAGTACCTATCCTCTATGTGCTGTTGGCAGTATGCTGAGTATCATAACTCTTTCATATGGAGAATCTCAGGTGTCTGTGCTTCAATCCTGTGTGGTTTGTTACAGTGAGGCTTTTAGTTCAGATTTGAACATGAATGATATATTCCCATTTTGGATTTGGAAAACACCAGAGCAGCTTCGGGTCAATTCTCTTGAGTTGTGTGAATTCAAGAAAGCAGAATGCTACTTTTCCATTTCCAGACTTATATTTCTTTGTATTATTACATTTCTATTGTGACTACGGTATGTTACATTTGTAGTATTTCTTTCTTGCTTGCCAACTCCATTTAATGTAATAGCATCTCACGAACTCTGAAAGGTGCCCTGATGTAGAAGGCCAACGGTAGCTAGGCCTCTCATCTTCATGACCTGCATTGCATTGTTGTTGTCGTCCTCTCTCACATTATTAGCATCCACACACAAGACCCGGACGGTGGCTAGAACATTGTATTTTTCTCCCAAAAGTAACTTTGATTGAGTCTCCTAACCGTCTGTTGTTGAATTTAGTGTGGTGATCATTCTGTTTTAGCCATTCTATTCTTTGAGTGTAACTATTTGAACAATGGCTTTTTGTCTGGTCATTGAATCCATGATATACAGCCACATAATATTGTCCTACTGGCTGGCAAGGACGTATATGGATGGGCGAGCATGGGACTTTTTTTTTTCTTTTTTTTTTTTTTTACCGAAGTGAATTGGTTGGGACCAAAGAGAGAGCCTTTGCAGACGTGTGAATGCAGCCACTCAAGTGGATAAAGAGCCCATTGAAGTGGGAAGAAAGCTCACACTAGTGGGAAAGGAGCCTTTAGAAGTAGAAAGAGGTGATGTACTCGGGGTTTGAACCCCGCTCCTTACCAATCGGGTAAGGAGCTGTACTTGAGGATGGAACTTGGTTGAGGCCAGAGATTAGTGCCAAGTTTAGAGAAAGCAGGCACGTAAACACGTGATCATCTCTATCCAGTAGCTGTGTGTTCCTAAAAAGCTTTCTTGTGTCCACTACTGTAATCCATAATTGGTCTGCATTGTGGGCCTAACGTAACTACAAAATCTCAAATTTGCAACGGGACTGTGATCTTGTCATTATTTTAGAGCTTGGCCTACATGATATGGATTCATACCCCGATTGTCGTGTTACCATTTTTTTATCTTATAATCATGTTTTCATACGTCAGAAGCACTCTATAAAACCAATTGGGAGAAAGGGCTGCCGAGGTCCAAGAAAAAACTCACACTTACAGCCCTAACTAGCGGATTAGATGTGACCCTATTAATATATTAATGAACAAGGCAAAATCACCTTGTTGCAACCAATTAACATTGAGGGCTCTTAATGGGTTAGGATTTTTAGTTTTTGACCAACTGCTACATCTATTAGAACATGCATGTGTAAATTTGATATTTATTCTGACTGGGAAAGTTGGGTTTGCATGGAACAAGCAAATATCTCTCCAGATCGAGCAACTATCATCAAATCTTCCCACGTAGTCACCCTGTCATGCCATCATGCCATGCCAAGTTCATCCAACGAATCTTGGTAATATCAAGTGGGCTACAAGAGTGCATCCTACTGAGCGAATTGTTTACTTTATCAGTGAAACATGATTCTCTCCTTTTTTTGGCACTGATGCAATTGGGTACAGTTGAGATCCTGATTCCGAAGCATATGCAATCCCTCTATGAAGGGAGAGGAAATCAAGTGGGACTCCAACTCGAGTTCGGATCCCTGAGGGAGTCTCATCTTACCTTGTTGTGTGCATTATTAATCATTTTTTTAATCATATACTCAATTCTTACAATAAGACTAACTCATGTTTTGATAAAATTTGAGGATACCCATTCGGTTTCTACTTTCTATTTGTACAGGCTTTCTTTACACGTGTGTGGGCTCTTTCCAAATGTGCGGGTGGTATCATGGGTGATGGGTCCCGGCCAATGGGGCTGGCGTACAGGACCTGATACGGTTCTCGTGTTGTAATTGTAAGAGGAATAAAACTGGCTTTCACGCTTCGATCGCAGCGGTCACTTGCATGAAGCCGTCTCACGTCCTTTATCTACGCTTCCCTTCTATAAAAAAAAAAAACAACCATCTCCTTCCTTTCAGCAGCCACTCGATCACCTCTCTCTTTCTATCTCTACTGTCTCTCTACTGCGCTTTTGTTTTTACAACAATGAACGGTTCTGATCTTGATTCTTCCGGTGCCCACACCATGATTTCTGCTGTTATTTTTGATTTGGATGGGACCCTTTTGGACACAGGTAGTCCTTTCTTCTTCTTCTTCCTTTTCTTTATCGAGCTTTCTTTCTTTGGGTTTGGGATGGTTTCCTTAAAAAACTAGTTGTGTTGGCAGAGAAACTTATTCAGAGAGTTTTGAAGGAGTTTTTAGAGCAATATGGGAAAGATATGGATATTGAGAAGGAAGAGAAGCGGACAGGGAAGAGTTGGAGGGAATCAGCACCCTCCATTGTTGCGGATTATGATCTTCCATTGACAGTTACTGACTTCTCCAATGAGATCATGCCTTTATTTCATAAGAGGCAAATATCTTTTCCTTCTTTCTTGCTGCATACTACTAAAGTCTTTGTCTTTTGTTTCTTTCATCTTCTTCTTTTTGTTTCTTTATATGCTATACAAAGGTGCGCCCTCATTATTTGATTTTTGATGTAAAGGACTATTTTCTGGAATTTGAGATGGATCCCACCGTACCCGCTTCTTGATAAGTCCAAGTATAATTAACAATTAGATTAATTTTCATTCCAGTTTGCACTTTGTAATTTGAAACTTAGCTTGATCAGAAAATTAGATGGAGTAGATTCATTTGATTTGCTTCTCAATTCATGTGATTTGGAGTTTGAGTTTAACAAGTTCGATGAACTAATTTATCTGCCTCTTGCTATAATTCCATCACTAGGGCCCAATTCTAGAATTAAAAATAATTATTCTTTACATTTAGTTTAGGATTACTTCAATTAGAGTTTGACCCACAATTGGAATTATTATGTGTTAAACACATGGCTAAGAGAAAAATGAGAGTGAAATTTCGTGTTTTACTGGTGAATAATCTTAAGGTGGAGTCGATTCTAATTGGCATTAGATATGATTAATGCTAATACACATAGGGACATTTCTTTTGAGTGACTTACATTTTTAGGTTGGTGTCACTAGTGAATTTTTAGGTATTGCATTAATCACATTATTAACTTTACACTCAATCTTACAACGGGACCGACTTCTATTAAAAGCTAATTTTGGGGACAGTCAACCCTTCAGCCATTCATTTGAGTGGTTTGTATTTTCAATCAGTGGGCCCTACTATTGAGTTCACTCCCTTTAATTTGGGAAGTGTGACTGAGAGGCCAAGGATCTGAACTCTTCCCTTTCTCCTAGGAGATCCCCACAAATCACTTGTGTGGGGTTTTTGGCCCCCAATCAGTCAAGCAGGGGTCCTTGTCCTTGGAAGGCGAGGACTGAAACCCTTGTGCAGGAGTAGGATGGCGAAACGGTCATTTATATCAGGACCCTTTGATAGACATTATCCTGTTCTTCACTGACAACTCGAGTTTTTGGTGTTGCTGGTTATTAACAATTTACACGACCCATCAGAGTTCTTATCATAACTTGATTTATTGCTTTCAATGCTGCCCCTTAAACATCAATGCCTGCCTAGGCAACGTGGCCCATGGAACAATTACAACTAACCAATCAATGGATTTTCATTCATTAATTGTGTGTGACTGGTTTAAATGCTATTAATCCAACGTGGGTTCTACTTCGATTGGAGTGAAATACAACTCTTATTGATGAAACAAGAAGAAAAGGATTATTTTTAGCAGTTCAGATTAATTGTTGTGAGTCATGTTATCTCCTTACCTTAACTTTCCTCAGGAAGTTCTTGGAAATTATGTTTCAAAAATACTGGGATACTTTTGAATTTAGGGTGCCTTTTCAGATATTATTTAAAGAATCTGCTAAAAAAATAAATTATTCTATAACTAGTTAGCTGTCAATCAATAATATAAAGTATTATTGGTCCACCATTGCTTGATCCCCCTTCAAAAAAATCCTGGCTCTGCCATGTGCCCCACTGATCTCTTAATTCTTTCTAGCAACTTACATCATTATTCTTGCTTTGTTTACTTGCAGAACTGTGAATGTTTTTATAATTCGAAGGAGAAATATTAGGCCTGGCTATTATGTAACATGTTGTCATGGGAGGAGGATGCATTTTTACTACTCAAATGCATGATTGTATTAACAAGTGAACATTTGAAATGCATGTGCTGCAAGCATAAACATATTTTGATTTGTATAAATTATTCTAGATGGCCAGAGGTAAGAGCACTTCCGGGGGCCAATCGCCTGATCAGGCATCTTTCCAATCATGGAGGCCAGTTCGCACTTGCTTCAAACTCATTTAGAAGGAATATAGAAGCAAAAATCTCATTTCAGCAAGGTGTCTTTCTTCTTCATTCACTCTTTAAGATTATAATCCTACATTTTTCTTCATTTTACTTTTGTGCCAATGCGATGGATTAGTGCATCACAAATTGTTTTCTAAATGCTAATGTAGGAGTTCATCCTGTACATCCTATTTTTCTTATTGTAGTGCCATGTTCTTTAAAAAGTCATTGCATTGTAGCTTCATAACCCCTTTGGATTATGGATTGCTATTGGGATCATCATATCCTGTTTCTTTAAATGCCAATTTAACATCATCTGTTTCACACTTTTTCATAGGTTGGAAGGATTTGTTTTCAGTGATTATTGGAGGCGATGAAGTTGAACATGAAAAACCATCCCCTGACATGTAAGATTATCGACATACTAAATGATATTTAGGGGACGTCAACTTCTTATATTGGATCATCTAAATATAAATGATCATCGCTTTCATATCTTGGGCATCTTCAAATTGTCAGATTTTATGAGGCAGCAAGAAGAATGAACGTAGATTCAGCACAATGTCTAGTGATTGAAGACTCCTTGTAAGTTTATACAGACAATAGATACTGTTATGAGATTTTCCAAATTACGTTGCATATGTATACTTTATCATTTTGCTTTCTTCTCTGTCATGCATTAGGCCCATTTGGATACTTGGAACTTGGTTTCCCTGCACTCTGGTCTCCTATGACTGTTTTTAGTACTTAATTGTGAAAAAGAAAAAAGAATGAAAGAACTGTAAACTTATGGGAAACTGAGGTTGCTCAAATGCAGAAACCACAAGCTTTGCTTTAACTTTGTTATTTGCATTTAGTTATGTGGATCCTAATGAATCCTTAGTGTAATATAGTTGTTTCTTTCTTTTACATTGTTCTGGTCTATGAAAGGGTCACAATCTGCCCAATAAGAAAGATATCCTGGATTCGGCCGGGTGATAAATATTATAAGATTGCATGCATACCATAAGAGGCTGTTTGTCTGCGGTGGAAAAAAAAAATTGAAATTCCATAAGTCTAGTTCTATTTTTGGCTTGAATCCGTCAACTTGGATATTGTAGAAAAAAGGAATTTGGGTGACTTGATCAAATGCATTGGCCATCAACTACTTCCCTCACAAGCATACAACCTGGGTTGCAAGCTTGTGCCCATGCAGTTTCGGAATTAGAGAAAGTCCTTTCCCCTTTCCCATATTCTGGGTTCTGTAGGAGTGAAACTAGTTTTAACATATCATTGAATTATGGGCTATTGGCTAACAGCAAAGCAAATTAAATTTTATGCATTCCAGCAGGTTGCTGTATGCTTCCATTTGGAAATGGTTTGTCAAGACTTTTAGATGTGCTGCAGGAATCTTTCTTCCAGTTCTATGTTTCCACTGATATTGTCATATTAGGAGACAAGACCTCCTTTTAGATTACCACCTTGTATTTCTTAGAATGCAATTCTGTTTCGACTGCCATAGCTGGCATAAAAGAAATGTTAGTGAATACAACTTCAACTGGACTGCGTATCTCTTCTCCTTCACGAGTCACAACTTAGTTAGAATATTTTACATCTTTAGCATATTTAGTAAGCTTTTCATGTATAGTCTTGAGGATGCATTTGGAAGGTTATCTATTCAGTCATCAATTTGAGGCAAACAGAAATCAGCATTCATTAATGCCCCATTTTCTTAGCCTTCTTTACCAAGCTCAATGTAATGATGTTGGAGGAATATGCCTAAAAACTAGATTTCTTTCTAATGTGCTCTCCAAGCTGCTCTTAAAACAAACAGAAGTGATAATCATCACATGTTAACTTCCTTCCTTCCAGGATAATGCCATCACACAGTCGAAAGTAGAATAGTTGATAATGCCATTGCTCATTCTGTTATAATTCGTCATGTTTCATGCAGGGTTGGTGTTACTGCTGCAAAGTCAGCTAAAATGAAGGTGGTGGCAGTTCCATCCTGTGTAACTCAAGCCAAGAATTATTCAGCAGACTGTGTACTTCATTCTCTTCTAGAGTTTCAGCCTGAACGCTGGGGCCTTCCAGAATTTAAAGACTGTATATCTCTATTCAATATCTCCTTGGTTTTATTACCTTAGATTTCATCTCAGGAAGAATGATTTATTTTTATCAGGGGAGCAAAGTGCATTGCCAATTGAACCCATGTATGTCGTAGGTCTACTTAAAGGAGAACCTCGTGACAGCTCGATGATTCTGGATCTAAATGCAGGTTAGTGGAAGTACCTCTCTTGCTTTTACAATGGATTTGCATGTGCCATAAACTGAAGTTTGTTTGCAGATTTAATGGTTATGCATTCTGTTGTGTATTTGAGACAGAAGAGGAATCAGAAATTACAGTTGGTCAAATACTGTACTTTAGATTTGTCACTGTTCAAAAAGCATATTAGAACATATATCCATCTTCTTTGCTTAACTATTTGAATGGACTGCATACTGGGGTTACATCCAAATGCATTGCTAAATATAGGTTAGCTCAGAACATTATTTAAGGTATCAATTCATTAGTATGATCATCCCAAAACCCTTTACGCCACTTGTTTTTCTATGGACTGTCTTCCATTCTGAATTCTCTGTAACCTGCAATTTTTCTCCCTGTAAACAATCAGGCAGCGGTTCATTTGTGTCTCTTCCTGATCAAGTTTCGGGCATTTACTTTGGTTGGGGAACACTTAGCGTGCATGAAAGGTTCAAGGTGGTGGTCAGCATTGGATGGGACCTTCAGTCACATTTTGCCAGGAGAATAATTGTGAGTCAGCCATAAACAGAACAGGAAATTCTGAAAATGTGTGCTTTTTTAGATGCTGAAGTTTTTAAATCCTTGGAAGGCACTTAAACTATTAAACATTTACAAAAAGTAAATCACTTAAGAGTATTGTTACTTTCTTCTAAGTCGGTTATAAAACAGTCTATGCAATATACCCATTACTTGAAATTATGAGATCCTTAATGTTCATCACTATGTTGATCCTAGTCACTGCTTTGACCACTTCAGGAATAAAAAAAAAACGATACAAAGGCCCTGTTGGATCCTTGGAACCCGGTTACCTTGTGCTTAGGTTATTTGCAATTTTGATTTTTGCAAATAACCAAAAACTATGAAACTTAAAATATGACAAACATAGGAACTTATGGCTATTGATGGAACTTTTCTAATGTTGGCTTATTGTTTTTCACTTTATACCATTCAGAACTTCAGAAAATCTCTTTCTCATACTAGTCTTGTATGTGCCCATGTTTTTCAGTGACATTTTACTAGTTTTGTCAGTGAAAAGGGAGGACATATTTGTATGTGTAATTTTTGTTTATTACTTAAAAAGGTATGAATAGCTTGCATTGCTTTCTGTCAATCATGTGTGATGGTTAGGGCATTGTCCAACTAGGAGAGGTCCAAAGACCAAGTTTGTGAGGACTTAGTGGTTTCGGTGTTGTGTCAACCTATCACGTAATGGTGTAATGATCCAAAAAATTGCATATACTTCTATTAACACATCAGGAATTCATGTATGCTAAGCATGCAGGGATTACATGTTGAAATTATTTAAAGATATTAATATTTGCCAAATGTGATGCCACACTGTAACATAATGTCAGTGACCTTTGTATGCTTGAACACTACAATTTATCAGCCAATATGTATATCATATCACAACTTTGTCATTTGGCTTTCTTGTCACTTGTCCATTCTAATCTCACTAGCATGCCATTTTTTCAGAAACCATGTTTCATCAGAGAATTTGGGAATGACATCTCTGAGGAGCAGTTGCAGCTCTTGATTGTTGGCTACATCAGGCAACTGAGCAGTGAGGTAATTGGAAAGATTTTTTTTTTTTTTGAAAACTGTGCATATATATCCATTCATTTGCTTCTTTTTTTTTTTTTTTTTAACCTAGCAGCCATCATGTACAGAGATCCTGAGATTTCTCTCCTAGTGGTAGAATGCTTTACCCATTGCATTGGCACCATGGTTGGGCACTCATTGATTCTAAATTAATGGAAAATCACCCACAATCTGAATTGACCCATATGACTTCAAGTGGCACTACTCAACCAGAAATTATAGTTGAGAAGTTTGGTTACAATGGGAGAAGGTGTTAGGCACCACCTTGAATGCCCCCAAAAATGCAGTCCCCAATATCAAGCCTTGCCCTGTATGTCACACTAAAAGTGAAATAAATGGAAAACAGTAAGTTGCCTGAAATCAGAAATGTAAACAAGAGATAAAAGAAACGTGGCAAAGAATTTATGGGCCCAGATCAAAACTCTGGTAGGGCAACAGGTCCAATCACGTGGGGCCACCAAAAGTAGGTTGTCTATGACAACTACCACCATATTTACATACATCAAATCCTTTTTGAAGTGCATCTTTTAATGCAGGATCCTTTAAGCAATCTAATTTTGGCTGGTCAATGAAAGCTATGGCCAACTACTTACCAAAAAGTTTGGGGTTCTGAGAATAGTTCTTTTATGGCTGAAGTTTTTTGATTGGACTGTTGGGGTCGTTGGACATACACATTGACTGTGTATATATATATATGATTCTGTGAATTTTCCTTGCATGAAATTCCAATGCATAAACAGCAGTGGATGTTATATAGCTAAATGATAACTGGAAGCTGGCTGGAGTTACATCTGATTACTTGAATTCTAAAAAGAAACTTGAACAGTTGCACCTTTTGCTTAATAAGCTATCAATGAATGTAAATACCTTGAGCAACCTTCACATTCATCAGAAGGTTGTTCGGATAATTCCTTCCCTCGCGCGTCATTGTACTAAAACTTTCATTTTAATATATATCACTGTTACTTCTTCAAAAAAATAATTCCTGTCCTTTATTTACATATAAAGCAAACCAGTTCTAATTAGATTGTCCACCCGCAGGAGAATGTGCTGGGAGCCTCTGAAATATTACAGAAGGACTTGAACATTGCAGAAGCTGCTCTTGATCTTCCCAATTTCAGCCATCATAGGAGTGACCCTCTATTAGCAAAAGCTAGTGTGGATAACCAAATTGCCACAACCTGCTTGTGCTGCAGGAAATGAAAGAAACAGAGAATTAAGTGATCTCATGGAGGAGAAAATATAACAAAATAGCTTTATGTTAAAAATTCAAGATATCTCCATTTTGTAATTTTGTATGTGAAGGACTGCAACATAGTGGCATTGGGTATTTATTGTCACAAAACGAAGACATTGAGCCACCTTCATCGCAAATGATATGCATAACTATGTTTACTCTTCGAAGTGTAAACCTCATATCATAGATTTCCATTTATGTAATGTATTATCCTAATTCCTAAGCAAGGTAGAAAGTCTATTGTATTTAGTGCAAATTTGTGCGCAACAGTTCTTGTGCAAGTCACTGCAGAATATAGAAACTGAAGACTTGGTTCACCTCTGTCTGAATGTGCTTCAGCAAAACTCACAGAAAAGTACCCTACCTCATGAACTAAAATTTCTGGAAAACATAAATATGGACCCATAGAAAATCACTTTTGGTCTGTTTGTTTCATGTAGTTGAATTCTAGGTGCTGGTAACACTTGTATTTCTGAAAGAGGTTAAAATTTAAGGAACAAAGGTGAATATCCAAAAGTCATCATCAAATAATCTTCTCTATGATGGGAAAATGAATACCCAACCATCACCTCAGTAATTGAAAATTTTTAGACATGAATTATGGTAAAATGAGGTCCCCAAAAAATTATTAAAGAGGCAAGGAGAAGTACATAAGGTGGAAACTCTTTCTCTTTAAAGCTGAATGTTGGTTGCAAAAAAAACACCTCAAAAAAACCTTCAATTCTAGCCTTAAGAGAAGCCACATCAGCTTATTGGGGCCCATTTGTGGATGAGTCCTTTCAAAAATACGTAATATGTGCATTTTCAATAAAAGGTGTTTTTTGGGCTAAATATGTGTCTTTTCAATAAAATGTCTTCCGGGCCTATTTGTGTTGATGCAACCCAATTCAAAGGGATGCCTTCCAACTCTATAAATTAAGGTTAAATTTTTAAAGTTTTTATTTAGTATTCAAACTAAGCATAAATGTATATGAATCCTTTATTCTGTGTATTGTGATGTAGATTAAGCAATGAAAGGTTTGGCTTTCATAATTTTTTGGTTGATTTGAATTTGTTTAATTAGTTTATTATATATATAGATTTATAAGAATGCAGATATTAGTTTTAATATATTATTTAGGACTTAACCAGTGCCATGCACAGGCAAGGGCTTCATGCTAGCACACGAAAACCAAATTTTTTCGGGCCTCGTTTGTTTGCATTATAAACATAGAAATTGAATAAATGAGTTGGTTAAAAATGAAAATTGAAAGTGAATTTCAAAAAATAGGCATCAAATAGCAAGGGATTTTCTCTTCTGAGCAATTTGCATTCTTCCCAAACCCAGTCCAGCTAATGGGGCCCACTTAGATGCCCACTTATTAGTAGGGACGGGATACATGTAAGTTCATCCTAGCCCAAGATTTAATTGCCATAAAATGCAAAGGGCTTTTAATCATAGATTTCTTTGACATCAATCCAACAGTGTATAAAAGTTGGTGAGATCAAAATTGAGCCTAGTGTGAAATGATGTAGAAATGAGGGCGTTAAAAGGACCTGCATTAATCAAAGGTGGGCCCAAGTGAGCTCCTAGGCGAACATTTCCACAAATAGCATCTTCGTTTCATTCTATTCTCCTCAAAATCCACCTTCTTTCTTCAGCTTTAATCATCTGTGTATTCAATTCCCAGATCAGGCCCACCTTTTTAACGGTCCTCCAAATGCTGGAACACAGTTAGATTCCCGCTCCCGCGGTGTACGTTGTTGTTGCATCCACCACTCCTTTATAAACCCTCCAAGCCCCTGAAGGCTCACGATCCTCATTTGCTTCTTCTTCTTCTCCGAGAGTAGTAGCGTCTTCTGCAGGCAGTCGAGGGTTTTCGCACCTTCCTCGAATCTCACCTCCAATGGCGAACAGCAACCTTCCTCGCAGGATAATCAAGGTACAAAGCCCTTCGTCTTCCTCTCGATCCCCTTTTCTTCCTTTGAATCTCTTCGATCACAGGCTCTCCTCATCGATCGGATCTCTTCTTTTTTAAATCCTAGGGTTTTGGCTTCTTCTTTCCTTTTATGGTTTCTTAATCTGGTTTTGATTCTTCATCTCTGAATTCTGTGATTGAACAGGAGACGCAGCGGCTCCTCAGCGAACCAGGTGAATTCTGTTTCTGACTCTTTGATTCGTTAGGCTTTGTCTTTGTGACTGTGATCGGTAGAGTTAGGATCGTTGGAACAAAGCTTGATTTTGTAATGATTGGCTGTAATTTGGTAATTTGATAATTTGATTTTGTAATTCGAGCTGTTTGGAAGATTTGGTTCTGAATTGCTTCAGTATTTTGAGTTCTGTGATTTTGAAATAGTGAGATCTGAGCCAACCTGAATATGTGTTTGTTTGTAATGTTTTGATGCATTGTGGAAATCTTGTGATATTTGGCTTGCTGTACTCTAGATGAAATTTGGGTGTTGATTTGATGGAATTGACATGTTTGGGTGCTTTGTGTATTATCTGATTCTTGTGATTGGTGGATACAGCTCCAGGTATTAGTGCGTCTCCTTCTGAAGACAACATGCGTTATTTCAATGTTATGATTCTTGGTCCAACACAATCTCCTTATGAAGGTGAGGAAGCTTCTGAATAGTGACTCTTTCATCTGCTACTTAGTTACTCTTGCATATAAAATTCTTTGATATCTTTTTTACTATCTTGGGATTTTATTCTTAATTGTTGGAAGTGCTGTTAGTGTTGAAATTCTTGAAAGGTGTATGTCAAGACTTCTCAAAGCTTTTGTGTATACTGATCTTCAGAGCTTTATTAAAATTAGTTGGAGGGAAGAATTTTTAGCATTTGGTTGGAGTTTTGCTTGGGAACTGAAAATCACGTGCACGCTTCTTGTAATGCATTTCATTTGAACCAACAAATGGTACATGTTCAAGTTACAATGTGTTCGTCAAGGAGGCCCTTCTATGTTTGATGCTCAGTACAAAAAATCTGCTGGTCAACTCTTGACATCAGGTTGACTGCTCATATGTTATGATGCTCAAATATGGTCACTGACACGGATACATGGATCGAGGATATGACTCTACACTTGTAAATCTCAGACGCGATGCAGTTATGGCTGTAATGATTTTTTTTTTTTAAATATTTATGAATTAATGAAACCTTCATTGTTTACATTCCTTTCCAACATTTCTTATGTTAAAAGGTAGAAAGCTAAAGAATTGTATGATTATGTTAAAAGGTAGAAAGCTAAAGAATTGTATGATTATGTTAAAAGGTAGAAAGCTAAAGAATTGTATGAAATAATGGACCTGTTGAGTACAATATGCTAAACTTGTACTCAAAAAGTATCGGTGCAGTATCAAGTACTGATATGATTGTCATATCGGCCCGACACAGATGCATTGGACATGTACAAATATCTGAGTATCACAGCTCATATGCCTAAACAAAAGATTGAAAGCCTAACTGTTTCTATTCAATGTACATGTGTCATCCTGCTAATGCTTTCCTTTTTGAGCTAGCAATTATACAATATAGGACTCCTCAGAAAAAGAAACAAGGAAATAAAGAAAGAAAATGAGAAAAATCTACCCAGTAGGAATGCGGTGGGTAGCATTTGGAAGATTAAGGCTCCTACGAGCGTGGTAATCTTTGGGTGGTTGGCTATCCGGAAAAGAATTCTTACTCTGTCTAACTTGAGGAGGAAGGGGAGGATAGTGGTTAATGGCTGCCCCATGTGCTTAAGAGAGGATGAATTTGTGGACAACCTCATGGTGAATTGCAAAACAACTCAGTATATATGGAACTCGGTGGTTGAGTGGTTTGATTGCTATTGGGTCTTTCCAAAGTCCCTCCTAGAGCTCTTCCAGGCTTGGAAGACTCCAATCGGAGTCCCTAGAGGGAAGGAATTGTGGAGTTAGACATTTCTTACAGTCCTCTGGACCATCTGGAAGAAAAGGAATTTCAGATGCTTCAAAGGGGTTGGGACTGGTGACAGCCGCTTGGTGGAGGAAGCTAAGTTCTTAATTGTGCTGTGGGTGTCCTTTAGTCCGTCTTTTGAAGGATACTCTATAGAGCAGATTGTGATGCATTGGAAGGAGTGGGCATTTTCCTTTGCAGGGCCAAAAATTAGTTTTGTAATAGGAGCCTTTTCTTGTTTCTCTTCTGGTTTCCTTTTTTCTTGTTCTAGCTTGCTAGTATATTTTTCTTGTACTACTTGCTTTTGTTAATGAAAGTAACTATTCAAAAAAAAAAAAAAAAACCTACCCATGGTCTTATTAATATTGTGCATGCGCTTGTTATTAAATAATTTAAGGCATGACTTGTGAGGACTGAGATGAGACTGTCATGTGTAGAATAAGATGGTTGAGATTTGACGCTTAGTTTTCAATTATGTGATGATGTTAGTGGCTCTTAAATATATGGAAGATATTGAAGAGTTGATAAGAGGCAGCTTAAAGTTTCGTGATTGATTCCTTCGAGAGAAATCTCGATCTCTCTTAACTTTTCTGTGTATGTGTGTGTACCCTTCAAAATAAGTTCTTGTAAGTGGTCCTTGGTATTTGTTCTTATGAACTTGACTTGGAAATTACATTAGATTGTAGTTTTGTCTGATCATTGGATTACTTTTGAGCCGTCTTTTGTGCCCTTTTTTATCGGTTCTGCAAGGTGCTCACATCTGGATGTGAAATAGTTGCAAATGAAACATATTAATTAATAAAAGATAATGCCGAAAGAAATCTAATGTGAAGGAAAAAAGGGAATTACAGTTTCAGCTCACTTACATAGTCAGCTGACTTGGACTGAATGCCCATCCTCATCTTTTATTGTTATGCATCAAGCATTCATTTTGATCAATTTGTTCTCATATCAGACTTACCTTTCTCTCTACTTTGTGTAGGAGGAGTTTTCAAGTTGGAACTATTTTTGCCTGAAGAATATCCAATGGCTGCCCCAAAGGTATAGTGGCTTTTAAGAGAAATCTTTCTGATACATTTTGTTTTTTTGGCTATCCTTTTTGCCCCCTTTATTCTTTTGGCTATTGCCATTAATTTGATTTTGAAATTAACTTGTTTGAAGCAGTGTCATAAGATGGAGATCTCTGAAAGAATGACCTGTTCATATTTTGTGGCAGACAAAATACAGTTGATAGGACAAATGAGCTGTGTTGTGTGTCTCCCTGTCTTTTTAGCCCCAACAATAATTGATATTCTGGAAGGAAAATGATATTTTGACTGGGTTATCAAATTTCTCTGTTTATATAGTTGAGTATCTGGAAAGTTAGTGAAGGTTCAAGATCATCACTTGTAGAGGCTCTGGTTAAAAAGTACTTGATAGAGAGAGTGAAGCTTTAATTTGTAGCTGATTTCATGTGGGATGCCAAAACCTTCTAGCTAGGCGCACTGGATGATCTCCTTTTCATTTGGGAAGGTTTTCATCCACTTTTTGCCCATATCATGCTTCTTTAAATAGTAGCCTTTTGTTAGTTAAAACCTTTATTCTTTGGTCAGTAAGGGAAGTTCGCGGAGTTGAAGCTTATTCCTTCATCTGGAGTGTTCCCAAGTCTTCAACAGTTATAACTTTTTGTTGGTCTCTGTCTCAATGCAAAGTCTTGAATAGCCTCCCAGTGTGGCATGGATAAGGGACACTTTTAACACTTAAAAGCTAAGAGCTCGATATGATACAATATGTGTTGCCTATCTTGAAGTAATGAATATCATAGCTTAAAATAATTTAGACCATTTTTCTTGTTTGATCCTCCATATTCTGGATCTTCATATTAGTGGATTTATTGTGCCTATATTCATTAATTACTGATACAATAAAGGGGCAGACAGGATAATGTAAAAGTAGAACATGGAAATGCCTCTATTGGCTAGCCTATCTACATCACCATTAGCGGCAAAAGCTGTTAATCTGTTGAAAATGATTCCTTTGTTAATTTCTCTTGGGACTGTGCCAGTGCAAGCTGTGAACTACTGAAGTGCATCTACAGTGAACCTTCTTTCTTCTTTATTGATGTCATTAGAAGATGCCTATCGTTTATTATTTTCATTATTGATGTCATTAGAAGATGCTTTGCACTCATTATCTAACTCTTTCAGGGTTGTGCTTTTGAGGGGAATACAAATTCTCGATAGTTGTTATGTTAATAACAATAGTTGCAGTTTCGGTCAAAGGTTAAGGGAAAAGTTGAGCGAAAGTTTGAGGGCTTCATTCCCGTTTGACACTTTACTAGATTCGTAAAAGTCAAGTAAAGCGTCCATTTTTCAGACAAGGGGTCACATCAATAGCACTTTAATTTAAAATCCCCTCCGTCTTTTTCAAAAAAAGTCAAAAAGCAACCTCCTTTCTCTACTGAAAGACAAAAAAAGCTCCAGTTTTCTATAGAAAAAGTCAAAAAGATTCCATACCAAACAAGTAAAAACAAAATACCATCATAACCCCATTATATTTTATTCTCTCTTGATTTGATGCTTTACTGCGCTTTATTTTACATGTAAAATTACCAAACGGTAAGTGGAGGAATAATGAAGCCATATCACTTGAATGGCCCTTGCCCGAATGGGTTTTGACACCATTAAAATTTATGTATGTTTTTATTAATGATGGCCAAGTTACGGGTCAAACAATTCCGAATCACATGGAATTGGATTCGTTAGATTGGTAACTGTTTTGAAGAGCCTGAGTTTGTGAGGTTTTGACTTGTATTAAGAAAGTTCCCTCTTTTTTTATTATTTGGTCGAATTGAGAAAGTCATGACCCACTTTTTGACAGGGTATAGGTAGTGATGAATTTTAGTAGTTATTTTTGTTAACTTTCTTGTTATTATATTGTGATGGCTAGGATTAATTATATTCATTAATTGTGCCGATCAACTAGGTTTTATGCTATTACTTATAATTGATATGTAAAGACCTTGTCAAGGGAATTGGCGCTTTTGAAATAAGATGTCTTTTTATTTTTTATTTTTTATTTTGTTCTTTTGTGGAAGACCATGTAGATTCCTTAGATCTTGTGCAATAATGGTTTTAAACAGTGCACATATCAATTATGAAATCAGGTTTTCTACTTGTGATTTGCAGCTTTGATCGATTCATTTCTAAAACCAGTTATCACCGATCTAAGCCATCATTATTTCTTCTGATCAAGTTATATTTCTGCTATTTTTCTGCGAGTCCTCTACTACATACGATTTGTTGAGTATAATACTCTTCAGGCCTTTCTTATGATCTCAATTCTCAAGGCTGATTGATTTGATGCTTTTCGTTGTTGTTGGTTTTTTTTTTTTTAACCTGTTATCACTTATCTGAAGCAATATTCTGTCTATCAATTAGGTTATATTTGTGCTTTTGGAAGCATGGTGGGTGCGTGTGTGGTTCTCTAAAACAAAAAAATCTAGTCAAACGTGCTACTAGATTTTGCTTTTCCATGCTTCCCCCTTGATGATTATCTTCATTTCCTCTTATCCTTTTGTCTCTAGTATAGGCAATCAGTTAAAGAGGCACAAGCTATGTAAATGATTACAATGTCTACTAGGATAAGATATCTGTGGAAGGGAACATAATGCAATTGTGTACTTTTCCATTGCCTGTATGGTATTCATTTTGAAGCAGTGTCAGATGTCATTTGATTTTTTTATTTATTGCACATATGGTACTCATCTTCTCTCCACGGCTTGTATAGTTGTATGGTATCATGGAAATTTAGAAATTTGGGAATTTTCTTCCTGGCTTTCATTGGGATTTGTAAGTTATTTATAGAGTAAGAGACTAGGGAATTGGTTGGAACTTTCAACAGGGAAAACTGATATCCTTATCGGTGCATAGATTCCTGGTTTAAGCTTGCCCTGTCTGTGTGCTTGTTTCAGTTAATGTAAACTGCATTTTGATACATCATCCTCATTTTGCCCTGGACTCTGAAATTGGTTAGAACTTTTAGATGGTGAAAGCAAATATCCTTGTTGGTGCATATAATCCTTGCTGAGGCCTGCCCTGTCTTGTGCTGTTTCAGTTTTGTTATTTTAAAATGCATTTTGATACTTCATCCTCATTTTTTCCTCGAAACAGGTTCGTTTTCTCACAAAAATATACCATCCTAACATAGACAAGGCAAGTAGTTCCAATCCTTTCATCTCTGTTTTACTCCTAATTTGATTTCATTGCCTGTAAAAAAAGTTACGCTTTCACTTGTGCAGCTTGGAAGAATATGCCTTGATATCTTAAAAGATAAATGGAGTCCTGCTCTTCAGATTCGAACAGTATTACTGAGGTGATACAACTTACTTCATTCTATTTTTTGACATAGTTAATATGTTCTGAAAATTATGCAAATCATCAATTAAAATTTCCATTCTGTTTTGTCAAGAAATGTACCATACCTGTAAAGAAACGTGCAGTTGCTAGTGTAGAAAGTCAGAAATAATTGGTTCATATTCTGCTATTTTTCATTCTCTTTTGGCCATTGTTTTAAGCTTTAGTCTGTTTCTACTATAATCTTAGAACAGCGGTGTCTGATAGATCTTTTTTATTTTTTCTTAACCTCTTGACATTTTGCTGGCCCTAATTTTCAGGGATGAAGATCCCACAGAATGACTTTGGAAATTGAATTTATTTGGTATATGTCATGTTTGATTTTTGCTCTTAACAGTAAAGTTGTTGAATTCTATTACACATGAGTGATGCATTATGTTTCACCAATATGATCATTCATTGTTATTAACTTGCTATTACTATTCAATGTTAATTTATCAGGCCCTAAAACCAAATGTTTGGAGTTTGCCGAGGCAGTCAGATTAGTTTTGAACCACTTGTGTCTTCTGGAATGTTTAGATGCCTGATTTTCAGTGTCCTTTTTTCCCCATGTAGTGTTGTATTCATGCATAGTCGCGAATGCAGTTTGTTTCGGCTGAAATGGCCGAATAATTTCAGTTCAGATTCTGAATAAATTTGACCCAGATTTCAGTCAAAACTTTTTTTAATAAAAGCAAGGGAGGAAGGGAGGGAAGGCCTACTGTAGAGAGAGGCAAGAAAAACAGAGGAAAAGGAGACGGAGGGAGGGAGAGGGATGGATGTGACCGTAAGGTGAAGAAATGAGAAATCTTGATGCTTTTGATATGCTTGTGAGTTGGTGTCAATTGACTTTAAACTGCTAGCTTAGTGGTGTAAATTCATGGCTCAAATTCTCCTTGCTTCTTAGATTGTCTTGGTCTTTGCCTCATTAAAAATGTCGGGTAGCAGGATCCTATTTGATGATCAATTACCTTTGAAAAAAAAAATCGTACAGAAAGAACCCTTTCTGTGGGATTTATAGGTGAATTTTCACCACTGTGTATTTATTGCCATAAAGTTTTGCTCATTGCTTGTCAGCTTGTTGATAGTGGCACAAATTTTGCTTCAACTATTGGTACCTAAAAAACATTACTGGCTGAAATTTGTCATTTGGTGGATTTAAGTTTTTCATCATACTTTGATCCTGTTTTCTGCAGCATACAGGCACTTCTGAGCGCTCCTAACCCGGATGACCCTCTTTCTGAGAACATTGCAAAGCATTGGAAAACGAATGAAACTGAAGCTGTGGAAACAGGTATTGATGGTTTCTTCTCTCTCTTGCACAATATCCATTTTACTCTCTCGTTCACCGTTTTGGTGTGATGCTGCAGCAAAGGAATGGACCCGTCTATATGCAACTGGGGCATGATGGATGTGGACTGCTGCGTGGTGAAAAATGCCTAGTATTAAACTCTTCGTGCCTGCTTTCACTTCAGAATTGAAATGGAACCATTGAATGTGGGACTAAGCAAATGTTAATCCGCTCAATTTCCTCAGTCATCAGTCAAATTACTACAAATCATTCCCTCCCAAGGCTTGTCTTGGTGTTTGTACGATTAGTTTAACTACTCTCCGATAAGAAACTCGAGCTTTCATTGTCCCCTAAGCACATTCCAACTCTACCTGGTTTATCATTTTGTAAAGCCGAATATGCCTTTCATCAAATACGGAAATGGTGCTGAAATCCACTTTAAATTTTGGTTGATTGAGAGAGTACATTTTGGAAGCAGGGAAACATAGATGCAGTACTGCAGTGGCCTAATGTTGACAGTCATGCTTACAGTTGGGGTGAATTTAGACAAAAAAAAAAAAAAAAGGGCTTTTCTTTAATGGTCACCATTTGCTGTCGATTTCCATACATGGTGACCAAATAGAGAGATTTGTGCAGAAGATCTCCATAATACAATTCTGCAACGTCACAAAACTTTTATTGAATTGTGCTATATTGCATAAAACTCACCTTTTTCTTTGCATTTCAATGCCTGCTTCCAATAATCCGAATGAAGAACGTTTGGGGGAATGTCTCGCCGTAGATGTCCAGGTGTGAAAATTGAGCGTGCAAGCACACAAAAATAATAAAAGATGAATAAATTAGGTATAACTGAGGCTGAATTGAAGGGCTACAACATGGAGCTGACTTGTTCATGATGGGATCTTTCCTCTACCCTGAACTAATTGTAAGCATGCCTCTAGTTGGGTCTTTTGAGTAGGGCTCCATATGAATGGAATGGAATCCATTCTGGATGTAGGTGAGAACCGAGTCCAAGGAAGAGAGCTCTTGAAGCCTAAGGTCCATGTTGGTTTGCTTTGAAATACAGAAGGATTCACAGTCAAATGAGCACCAAAAAGATTGTTATAGAGGCTAAGGGTGATGATATATGGTCGTAATGGGGCCTTGACGCTTTTGAGACTTGAATTGTGTACGTGATGATTTGGTATCCATTCCCATCTTTCCTTGATTCTTAATTTTTTTTACCTCTTAAACCTCTGCAAGTCTTAGAATGCTTATGAATTTAATTACATGAAACAAACATGCCTCTAATGTCAAAAGGACTTAGCCCATGTTTGGCATCTCTATTTCATGCCTCTATTTCTCTAAATGTCCAAATCGGACAGAGGTTTAAACAATTAGAGCGTTTGGCACAAGATTTTAAACTCTGTCCGCTTTAGACATTTAGAGGCAAATCCTCTAAAATTCAAATGCTATAAAAATGGGCAGATGAGAAATAGAGTTTTTGGGTCTTAAAATATAGAAGCGAGGTATTTAAAATAGATTCGTGCATTACCAAATGCTTTTTTTTTTTATTCTATCCTCTTTTTTTTATAGCTCTTTTTTTAAAGGTTCTATTTTAGATGGATCCATAAAAAAAGGAGTAGAGATGCCAAACTAGCCCTTACTTACCTTTCACTGTGTTCAGTGGCAGACTTACATTTGTTATTTCTCATAACCTCAACCGAATAAGAGCTCAAATTACTAGGAGACAACTGTGGGAACAATTGTGTGAGGAGGCTTAATTATCATGGAATGGAAGTGGCCGAATAGGACACCAAGGCAATGAGGGTGTCGATTTGTTTGTCTGGAATAGAAGTATAAAACCCAAATGAGAGTTGTCACCATTTACAAGTTTATTACGAACCTTTTCCCCTGTTTTTTTTTTTGATAACGCAGGGTTCCCAGTCCTTTGGACCAGAATAATCCTTACGGGCCCAGGAGAGAAAGCCGGATAAAATTCCCCTGTAGCCCCAGTGTGGTAGTGCAGTTACGAACCCACAACCTCCAAGTGCAAACCGTAGTCCTAGGCCAACTGAACTACCCCTCGGGGTTAAACTAGTAAGTTGAATTGTTGGTAACTCTTCTTATCCAATTCCATGAGCCCTCATTTACGTCAATATAAGTTGAAACTAGAAGATCTGACTGTTTCAACTATTTTTTTTTTTTTATAGATATATATATATTTTGGGTACCACTAATGGTAGGGTTGCAAGCAGGTGACTGTTTCAACTTTTTTTTTTTTTTTTTTTTTAATATATATTTTGGGTACCACTAATGGTAGGGTTGCAAGCAGGCGATAAGACTGTCTATGTACGAGAGAGAGGACCCAAGATTTGAACTCTTGGCAGGGATATCAAACTCGACAGCGATGGTCACAATACAAGTAGAAAACACACCATCTTCGTGGGCAGCCAGAAACAAATGAACGGCCACTACCAATCAAAAAAAAAAAAAAAAAGCCTAGGTAAGAATCTCTTATTATTATTATTATTTTCGTCGTCATTGTAGTGGTGGTCGTGGTCGTCGTCTTGAGATAAACAAGGGCATAAAATTTAGAAGAAATTGGTGGAAGTTTTTAAAAATGAGAAATTCAATATTTATTATTGTTATTATTGTCGTGATCGTTGTGGTCGCGGTGAGATATACGAGGGCATGAAATTAGGAAGAAATTATTGGGAATCTTTAAAAATTAGAAATTGAATATTTATTGTTGTTATTATTGTCGTCCTCGTGGTGATCGTGGTCGTCCTCTTGATATATGCAAGGGCATGAAATTAGGAAGAAATTGTTGGGAATTTTTAAAAATTCGAAATCCAATATTTATTATTGTTATTGCTGTTTTCGTCGTGGCAGTTGCCGTCAACCTCTTGAATATTGAGGAAGAAATTGTTGGAAATCTTCAAAATTAGAAATCCAATATTTGGATTTCAGTCAGTTTCTTGGAAATGCATTTTTATAATCATGCATTCCATGTAGAAAATCTCATTAAAAACAACCCTTTTGAGAACCCATTTTTTTATTTGGAAACTTGCCCTGTGATTTTCTTTACAAAGGTAAGTAGGAATTTATAAGAGATTCCCTTTACTAACCATGTTAGTCTAATAGACTTGCACTCTATCCATTGGGCCTGGTCTTGGTTCTTTAAGGTAGAATCAAGAAGCCTTGATTTTGTGGTTTATTGGGCTTGACCTAGGTTGACCCAGTACCTCCTTGGACTGAGTCGGATTGCTTCTGGGCCTTATGGGACTTTTGTGGGCCTAAAGGTTATGATGAGTATTCATTAACTACTAACGATAGTTATATCCAATGGTCAGTTAAGATGGTGATACGTAACTATCTGTTGCATGGCCTTGGGGCTGGAACGGATCTCCGTGCCAGTAAATGTAGATCAATATCAGTAGTAACTGGGTTTTATTGTATCTCCTTGAAACATGTATTGATGACTTCGGTAGCGTTTGGTTCGCTATAATAATAATCGGAATGGAATGGTCATTCCAACGAAATGAGCATTATCGCATTTGGTTCGAGAAAAGTGGCGGAATGAACATTACTTCCGAAATCACCATTCCCTTATGTAGGGGAATGGTCATTGCACTGGGGAGGTAGAGGAATAACCATTCCATTCCTTTAAAATTTTTCCATGAAACGAAAATGCCCTCTAATCACATCAAAATCCTACCCTTCTCCCGATTTTTGAGAAATGAAAACCCTAAGCGGTCTCCATCTCCCTCCTCTCCGTTTTCCTCTCGGCCATTTTTCCTCTCGGTCTCCTCTCCATTTTCAGTCCAGCATAGCCCAGGTCCCAACCACGCTGCCTCCGGTGCTAGGTACACAGTTTCTCCATTGTTCTCTTCTTCTTCCATTGTTTTTCCCCATATTTTTTCTAATAAATCTACTTTTTGGCCATCCGTTTGAAGCCACACATGAGAGATCAGACAGCTTGATCATTGCATTTAGGCATAATTTTCGTACCATAATCTTCACATGTAATGCTGCATGATGGTAGACCACGCACTGTTCCTATCTTGTTGGCATGTCATACTCCTTTCTCTTCTTTTTTCTTTGCTTGTCCGAACAATCTCTCTTTTTTCCTATTTTGAAAGGAATCTCTTCATCTTTTTGTTAATGAGATGAATAATGGATTGTCAATTCTTTTTGTGTGGGGGAAGAACAATCAAAGTAACGTGTCTAAACAATTGTATCAATTGTAACAAGTTGAGAAAAAAAAAAAAAAAAACCATGGTCATTTCTAGTGGTTTTTACCAAACAAGTCTCAGAAACAGATCCCAAACCACCAAGTCTGTCAACCATACAAGCATAAAGCACACTCCTGCACTGTTTGATGACATCCCTTCACAGACATGGTCAAACATGGAAAGTTGTGGATTACTGATCCGCTACGTATCGACTCCGATGGAATTGCAACCATGCAAACTCTAGGGAAGGGGTTTGAATTGTAGAGGATGAACCATCAAAGCACGTGAAACAATGTATGAAAGAGACTAAATTTCATAGATAAATAATTATATTTTAGGTAGATTGAAATAAAAAAATTTCTAAAAATAAAAAATTCTAACAAGGGTATTTTGGCTAGTCTTATGTAAATTTTATTCTATTCCGGGCATCATTCCAGCATACCAAACGCAGGAACAAGAATAAGAATTCTCTTACTGGATTGATTCTTTAGTAAAACCAAACGTTGGAATGGAATGACGATTCTTGCCTGATTTCATTCTAGACTCATTCCACTCTCCATTCTATTCCTGTGTAAAACCATTCCAACGAACCAATCGCTACCTTAGTTTCACTACGCTTTTTTTTTTTTTTTCATGCTTGGTGGCCTAGTATCCAGGATATGGTAAGGAAAGCTACCACTCCAGGGTTCTAACCCTACAGGCAGCTGTGAGAGACCAGTGTGCTATCCGCAGTTACACCGTGTGATTCCCTTATGACATTTGCAATTTTGTACGCCCACTATGCCACCAGCTGAAAAGGCATTCCTTCTTTGTAATTCTTAAATTTAGAAATGTCAATCATTATTCAATAATTAATTAGTCTAAGAGGCAATTAAGAGTGCTGCCAAATTTGAGTATTTATCCACGAAAAACTTACAAATAAGGCATTAAATGTTTTCCTTATTTAAGAAAATAGCACAAGTCTCAAAACTTTTTAAATTAGTACGTAAGTTTTCCAATAAGCTTACAATTAAGGACATCTTGCCATTTGGTGGTGATTTTTCTATGACCTCTCCATCAATTTTTTCTCAAAATACCCAAAGCACCCTCTATTTAAAACCATGGCATGGTTCTTACAGCCATTACATTCAGCCGATCGTGAAGAAAATGAAGAATATATAGAGAAAGTGAAGGATGATTTGGGTAATTTAAAATTTCCAAGCAAAAAACTTACCGAAAAATAGATTTAAATGAATGAATGCCCTTAATTGAAAACTTTCTAAAAAGACCTAAGAAATAATTTGAGAAGTTTTAAAACTTGTATTTTTTTAAAATAAAATAAAAATTTAAAGCCTTATTTAAAACCTTCCCTTTTCCCTTTCTCCACACATTGTTACATAGTTGAGTGGTGTCCCCGGCATGTTGGAAAGTATCATGCCGTCCGTTTCTTCACCCCAATTAAATCAATACCCATGTGGCTAAGTTGGCTAAAGTGCATGATTAGTGCATATAGGGTGCAACAGGGAGGACGCACTGAACAGATGCCATAAATGCGTTGGCCCGGCCCAAATGGGTTAGTACCACCAAACCTTACCTACTTAACCCCAAAATCAAATCTCTTATAGTCTCTTCCTTCAACCCTATCAAGATCCCCCATTCAACCCTCCAACAACCACTTCTGTCACCAATGACACACACTTCAATGAATGAACGCCATATAACCCCTTTACAGAGATGTAGTTTCACACCTTCCAAATTCATTGTCAACCAAGGAAAATTTAAAATGGGTGCCCACTTGAAAAAAATGGACTCATATTATCAACTTATTCAACTTTTTTTTATTCATATATTAGGCCAAAACTTAAGTACTCTTTTACACCAAAAAAAAAAGAAAAAAAAATACACATTTTATTTTATTTGAATGATAATACATAGAACAAGAACACAGACAATCTTTTTGAAGAAAGGAAAAAGGACCCATGAGCGGATTAGGCTGATGATCAAGGGATAGAAACATCTCTACAAAATGTAAAAATTGGGTGGAGCCTGAACTATTATGATATTGAGGCCACTCTGGTGGTGTCTTTGGTGGGCATTGGAGGAAGGGACTCCCCTTCGGCTTCTTGTGGGGGAGGTGGGAGTGCAAAGGAAGTGAGGTCCTTCATGTTCTCATTGTTGGGCAGGAAGTATGGGGTGGGAGAATTGTCTTCCCTTGTCCTTCCTTGTATTGGAACTCTCTCTACTATTTGCTTTCGCAGTATATCATGGAGCCTTCCAAATAGCTTTTGCTTCACTGTCTCAAATGCCCGGTCCAGATTTTCAATCTGCATACCCCAAAGACCAGTTAGTCAACTCTACAATTATATATAAAAGAAGATGATTTTCAATTCAAGTTCTCTCCGTTTGTTACTCTCTAAATCTCAATTGTTACTTGCGATATTAGTGGCGGACCCAGAATTTTCGCTTAAGAGGGGCACACCCAAGATTTTTATGTGAGATTTGGAGGCAACCCCATAATTTTCATTTGAAGTTGGGAAGCCGAAGAGAAATTTTCATATGCATTTTGGAAGTAGGCCCGAGTGTGACGGGGCGACTTGTATGTAGGTCCACCAGTGGCGATATACCTGATGCCTTTTAAATGGATCTTTAATAGTAATTATGTTGATTCTTATATCACTCTACTTCTAATGATCAATTAGCATTCTCATGAATTCCTAAGTTTAAAACAATTTAGTTGAAAAAAGTGACTTTTCACATAGCCAGCCTAGCAAATTCTCAGGGACTTGTTTTTCTACGATAGCATTCCAAATCTAAAGTCACCCCAAGTCCGAGTAGTTTCAAAGGCAATAAACACACCCATGTTTCTTTCTAATACTTAAAAAGAGAATTGAAATAGCCCAACCAAACTATCATATAAGTAAGACCTCATTGGGATCCATCACATGGCTACTTTAAGATAAAATATTTTCCAACAATACAAAGTATCAAAGATGAGGGTGACTTGCCTGCTCAGTGGCATTTACGTTGTACATGAACAGACCATAATAGAGATCAAAGCTGTCACTGACTGTATTTTCGGTCTGCAAACAACAGTGTGATAAAAGCATACGTGTCAGTGACCAAACATTTGTTTGTAACATGTGAGGGTGAGGAATCAATTCTACATTTGGGTTTGGATGAGATGAATTCTTTTCTTACCAGTTGCAACAGAGTCTCATAGCCTTTTGTATTAATGGGTGTGGACTCTAGATTAAGATGTGACAAGATCCTACAAAACAACAACAATAATTTGCTTATGTAAGAGAAGCATTCAAAGTGGTAAAAAAAAATTCAGCTGTGCTACAGGTCCCGATTTCAATCCCGAATTCAGTCCCGAACACAACACTCCTGCTTTTTCTCTCTCCCACTCCCCCAAAAGTCAAAAGCCCTCATTGAACAACTGTGTACCATGTGTTGATTCGGTCCTGAATTCGGGACAGTTAGACTTTTTGAAAAAAATTATGGATATGTAGTATTTACACCTTTGTTGTCTGTACAAAGAACCACTAAATATCTCATTAACCAACCACCTTGACTGTTAGGCAGGGGCTGGTTTTCACTTAATTGAAAAAAGCCACCACATTTAATCCTATGAATAGAAAATATCCTTAGATCTAGCTTTATTCAGGTTAAATTTTGGGTAATAAGTCAGATGGTCCACAAAATCTGCATCGACTTCATCAAAATTAGCGCCCTTAGTTTAATCTAAATTAGGTTGAATCTAAGAAAATCCCACTCTTTTCTAGTAAATTATGTTGGCCAACTTACCTTTTGTTGTGAGTCAAGGTGACATATTGAGATTTTTTTTTTATTTTTAATTTCAGAAAACACAGGTAGTAATGTAAATTTCTCAAAAAATAATTACAATTCTCCTTTCACTGACATAGTAAATTTCAACCAATTATTTTGAAAACAACCAAATCTTTCAACATTCCAATTTACCTTCCAATTGTGTGAGTTATAAATTGGCTGCCAGCAGCATGGCGATCATGTTCTTCGCACGACATCTCCACCATTCGACAACCCTGAAATTTCCGATATTTACAAGGAACGGTCACACATATGTTTCAACAAATGGACAAATGGATGCCTATTTTTATCACTGGATTGTTTCTAAATCTATAGAACTGTGTTCATTTGACTATTTCCAGGATAAGAACGAGTCAAAATCAGCTACTACATGCACCATCCAACAAAATTGTTCATTTATTTATGAAAAAGAAAGGGCAGTTTCCGCGTAATTGCAGTCCTAAATAGCAGTACTCGGTTTTAGAAGAAGTCTGTGTTTTTTAAAGTCACCTGTTGCAACTTGCTCACATTTAAAATATAAAACTAGGATGGAAAGCCTAAGTTTGTTGAACTAGACAAACTTCACTATTGCTGTCATTTTCCAACTTCTAAAAAGGTGAATTTAAAAAAAAAAAAAAGTCATTTTGTTCACCTCATCTACCTCTGATTCTTTTGATTTTAGTAAAAACTAAAACCAAAAGATATGGGTGGACATGAAAGAAACATTGTGTGATTGCTGAAACGACAAGCAGAATATAAAAAAAAAAAAAAAGATGGCTGGTTAGGTACATTGTGTAGTGTAAATTGTATAATGTACGCGACTTAAAGTCGGAAAAAAATTTACTCACCTCATTCTCAAAGATGCTTAAAAACTGAGCGCATTTACGATCTTGAGTGCCATTATCAGCGATTCTGACTCTATCATAAACAAACGGCAGACCGGCCCAGCCATTTTTTCCACTCTCTGGGCCGAACATTGGGTGTGTGCACACAATGCCAAATTTAGGTGGAAGAACCTGAAATTTATGGGAATTCATAAATTCAGGCCAAATGAAACTTAAGAAAGAAATTAAAAACTTAACAACATACTTAACCCAGAAGAAAATCAGAAGACGAAGAAGAAAAAGTACCTCTAAGAAGAGATTCCTGGGAAACTGTTTCACTGACAAGACATCAACAAAAATGGTGTCGGATTTGAGCTTATGCATTGGGATTTTGCGAATAACGGACTCTGTTGATAGAATGGAACTGCACACCAACACCACATCAGGCTGCTCTTCACACATCCTCTCCATATCCCTGTTAACAGATGTTAGAAATAAATTAGATGGTAGATTAGGAGAATACATTTGATCAATTTATACAAGAACAAGACAAGGAATCACTCCATTGAAATCTTAAATCCAAAAACTCATACATATATATATATATATATAGGCTAATCTAGGTGACAGTAACTTACCCAAAGTACTGGATTCCATGTTCCTTGCAGTATTCTGAGTAGTCGGATCTGGAGGTGGCTAGAACTGCATGGCCCTGTCTCTTTAGTGCCTTGGCAATGAACTGACCAAAGTTGCCAAATCCAATGATACCAACCTTGAGGGGCATTTCATCATGGACGGTGGATGATGGGTGGTCCATGATGGGTTTTTCTATGTGGTTGAAGATCTGGGTGGATCTCCTATTGTCTGGTTGGGGTCTAAATCTTAGCCTTGGGTGGTTGAATTTGATGGAGTTGGGTTCATTTGGGATGGTGAAATTGGTGTGGGAGGTGAAGGACTTTCGTAGGGTTAGGTCGAGGTGAGGTTGGAACTGGATGTTCTTGACCTTGGAGTTGCAGAGATGGAATGTGGCCATTTCTGCTTTTTTGCAGTCCTTTCCTTTGGGTACTCCAGGGTTAGCGGGATGCCGAGGAGGCTATTAAATGAGAAGGCAGAGGAGGGCATTTGGCAACATGCCCTCCTGTTTTGCTTGAAACAACAAGAATGCCCTCATCCTCAGGTGGTCAGTGAATTTGGTTTTGGTTGTATTCTACACCTATTCTACTCTCTTTCACAAAGTCATTAAACAAAGAACAATCATCACTAATTTGGAAAAAAAGAATAAAAAAAAAAAAAAGAAAAGATTTCGTGCATCATGCAAGATTTAAACTTATTTAGGAAAGGGTTAATAATTTACATGTGATTGGAATTTTGAGTGGTTTAAATTTAAAATCTTGGCTCCTCTGGTAAACGTACAAAGTATTTGTAGTTTAAACTCCATAATTCTATTTTCAACTATTTCGATCAAGTAAATGGTCACAAAGTTCGAAAGGGTTTTTTGTGGAACTTAGTTTATTTTTCTGCTTTTCCTACTCCAGACATGAATACTATTGTATAGAAAAGCATTAATAGATCATACAACACATGCTCTACGTCTCAATAGCAATTTTTTCTTTTTTAAATATTGAGGATTTTACTGTAAAATTCCCCGTAGCTGGATGTTGCATGAAAAGGTGCCTAGTAGTTCTGACAGCACAAACGGGGTCCATCAGTCCCTATTGCGTGTTTTTTTTTTTTTTTTTTTTTTTTAAATGAGATGATGGTACTACGCTAGCGTCCCTCCTCGTATCTTCCTCTTCAAATCTTCCAGCAAAAGAAATCATTGGAAGCCGAATCGTTGATGCCTACAACAAACCACCCCCCCCCCCCCCCCCCCCCCCCCCCCACATCATGAAATTGTAGGACCACAGGCAATTTCCGGCAGAGCACTCTGCAGTCACCGAGGTACGGAGAATACCCACTATAGCTTTCGGGTTCCTGAGGCCTGTAATCATCACATGTCATTTCTTGGATGGATGTGGGAAGAACCCGCTGATTTCTGGTTGTGCAATGTCAAATATATCACATGTGATTCCTGGTGCCCCCACTCTCTGGGTCGCTCGTTGTCAATGTAGGCTATCTCCTCCACATCCTCTCTAATGCTCGCTTCCACAGCATTCTCCACCGAGCAATCGTGAACCGAACTCGGCAACGCCTCTCCGTCTCCTACCTGTGGGGCCCTCTTGCCCACATCGAAAACTCCCCATCTCCATAGCCTGTCACCCCTGACTGTCCCCGTCTCTATCGCATTGTATCATTGGTTGAGTATCTAAGCATCAAAGCTAAACACTTCAACAATGCGCCCACTTTTATCCACCAAAGTCCAAAACCCACTGGTATAAACTGATCAATTTAACGCTAGTGATTAGATAGATTCGAAGTTATAGTTTCTAGTATGTGTGCCTCTCTCTCCATGTGATTTCTTGGATGGGTGTGGGAAGAAAACAAGGAGAGAATTTGGTGATGAGAAAGATGGGTTTCGAAAGTTGGTAAATACAAGGAATAGTGACCGTAGCGTCGATTAATTTCATATCAAGCGATGCTTTCGTCGCTAATGAAAAATACTAAAAAGAAAAATGAAAAAAGGCGGGAGGAATACTTTCGTGGTGAAATTGTTATGAGGCACTAATACGTGCAACGGCTAAATACTGGGAATTTCCTAGTAAAATCCTCTGAAATATTCCTAAGATCTCAACAGCATCTCAATAGATTTTATTTTAAACCTTTTGAGACTATCAGGATTTAGGTAGTTTCTTTTTTAAACCCTTCAAGATAGATTCTAAAATCTTAAAAATGCTTGAATAATTTCCTTTTTTAAACCTTCGAGAAATCTAGAGAGTATTTTCCTTTATATGCATAAGATATGTAAACGGATTCACATAAGTAAACCTTCTATTCTCATTGGTTTATTTAGATTAATTATGATGAGATCATTTTGTTTAATGAATGTATATTTTATAGTAATTGTGTTGGTTCTTATTAATACCTTTTTATTCGTTTTGAGGGTGGATGTAGTAAAGTACTCTCTCTCAGACTCTCTAATTGTATATATTGTAAATCTCTATAATTATCCCTCAGCTAATAAGTTCTTAATTAACTGATCTTAGCACGGATACTTTCTTCTAGGGTTGTAAACGGGTCGGTTCCGATCCGGGTACTCCAGGGTGGAACCGGAACTGGAACCGTTTTCTAAGAGGGGGAACCGGAACCGGAACCGATAATATTAATGGGAACCAGAACCAGAACCGGAACCATTTGTGAGGCGGGTCTGGTTCCGGTTTCGGGTATGATTTCGGGTCTGGACTAATACCTGTGTTTTTCTTTTTAAAAAAATTATGCTTTAGTAAAGTAAAGAGATGTATTAATTCAATCAAGTGTTTTGAATCAATAATGGTGTATTTTTGAGAAAAACACAGTGATATTTATGTATTAATTCAACTTATATCAGCATTTTTTATTTGATTCTTTAATAGTGCATTATGTTTTGAATTTCTCTTTTATGAAAAGTTATTAGTAGACCTGAATATTTAATGGTAAATGATGATCGGATGAATTTTATGGTAGAATACCAGTAGATTGATTTTTTTTTAATTCTAAATAAATGGGACTAGCAATGACTTTGTGAATTAAACCACCGCTCAGGTCGTCAAAAGTGGAGGCTACACTAACATAAAGTAATTTTAGTACGTGAAAACAGAATGGGTTGGGTCTCGGGTCCACGGGTCTGAGCCACTGTGGATCCGAAACCGGAATCGTTTAGGTATCGGTTAAAAAAAAAGGATCCGAAACCAAAACCATTTGCTTATCGGGACCAAAGTAAGGACCCAGACCCGGAACCTAACGGGTCGGAACCTTCGGGTAATCGGAGAATCGGGGACCCATTTACAGCTCTACTTTCTTCTGGTCTAATGATTAATATACAAGTAAGACAAGTGGGTGGAGCATATGTTCACAAAATCAAAGGTGTTGGATACACCAAACACTCATAGTTGAGTGGTGTTGGCACTTAATTCGTTTTATACATATGTCCAGGGATTGATCTCTTGATCTTCAAGTTTAAAGTATTACTTCTGACATAGAGCAAAAAAAGATATTGGAATACATTTATTTACTTAAAATTTCACTAAAAAGGAGAGTTAGGGAAAATTTCATCAGAACCCAATCAATGATCAAACAGACATATTTGCTTCAAGGCTTGGAATTGGAATACATTAGAATATACTGGCCCTTTCTGTGGTTCTAGTCAAACATGGTTGGCCAGTGAGAAATATGGAGAAAAGAGTACTTTGTAGTTTAAAATCTATTTCCTGTTGGTTTGCTTCTGTGCATAGCTAAAAAAATAGTATAATATAACTGGGTCTGAACTCTGAAGTGACCTCAGAGTGGCATGTTGCAGAGGGTCTATGCGTGGTGCAGCAACACAGGTAGCCCACGTTTCATCATTCTTCTCTGCTAAGTTCAACCTTTGGCTTCTAGTTTTTGACAGGCATTTCGCATGCCCTACCCGTGGCATGATGCAGATAGAGATAGTCCTACTTCCTCTGCACCATTGTTTACTGCAATTTTGTCCATTGTTTTTGGGTGGTGATGCAGTTCAGTAAGCAAGAGACACTTATCAGGACTAGCAAAAGAGATTTATGAGGACTGCATGTTTTCCTATCCAAGCCTTCCATATGCCCTTTTGAAATTACATGGCAAGGATTTTGAAGTTTTTTGACGTGTGCATGGAAGAAGATATGTGGTTTCACTTCTGTCGATGGCCAAGATTGAGAAACCTGTAACGTCTGTATTGGAACCCCACACGTAAAAAAACTTTACCCTTGAAAATCACCTGTCTAAAATAGATTGAGATTTGAGATCTAATACCTGTTTTTCTTTAGTTTCTTTTTTTCTTTAGGCATGCAGATGGTCCAACTGAAATTTCAAAAGGTCCCTTAAATTTTGTTTTAAAGATAAAAGTGTATATATTTCCAAAAGAGCCTACAAAAACCCCTCAAATTATATTGGCCAAGGGGACATATATAAATGACACATTACTATACATCTATGACTGCTTTTTTTTCTTTTTTTTAGTACTCCAATGTTGGAGGCTAAGAGTGAGACCCAAAAGATCGAGCTCGCACAGATAGGGAAAGAAAGTCCTCAAAATAAGAAAACAGCCCACATAAGTGGGAAAAGTGATCAAATCCGGTGCAGCGGGGTGACATGGGTTGGCCAACCAAGCCACCCTTTGTTGTCTATTAGGCCATAGTTAGTCCAACAAAATAAAACCATTATAGCCATCCAACTTGTTCTACTCTGTCAGATGGCTACAAATCTAATGCAGCATATGATAAGGCCTATGGTCCCCACGGACCACCAAAAATGTCCGGTGTTACAAAGACATAACTTTTTCGAAGAAGACGGTCTTATAAGGCTTCCTTCTAGGTCGGACCTGCAAGATTTGGGAAATTTCTTAAATAATATCTTAAAAGCTTTTATTTTTTTATTTAACTTCTTAATTGAACCATTGCCCACACCACCCAAATGAGAAGCCTGATCCGCCATTACTCTTAAATACAGAAATACATGATTAATAGCAGTATGTATGTATATATATATATATATATATTTTTTTTTTTTTTTTTTTTGTGTGTGTGTGTTGTGTGGTGGGGGGGGGGGGGGGGGGGGGGGGTAAGTAACCATCAGACCCAATAAGGACTGCTCTCCCAAAAACTCTAAAATAGAAGCCCCAGCTATGGGGAAAAGGCATGTTCCCTTGAGTAGAAAAACCCATAGACTATTAAGTAAAACACAGAGTATCCAACCAATTGTCAACTAGGCAACCCCTTGTTCTCATTTAATAAGAGTTAAGCACACATCTTTATGTCATAATCCAAGATTTCTGCCTGTTGGAATTGTGGTCGAATTAGATCCCATGGCTGAAAAATAAAATAAAAAAGATTGATTGTAGGGGTAATCGGCTTGGATTTTTTTCATATTAAACAAGTAAAAAATGGTCCAAAATACCTAAGTATAATAAACAAGAAAAGTCTCTAGCTTCTTCCCCACGTGTTCTTCTTATGGTGGGTGCTTGGTCGTCGTCTTCTTTCTTTTTTTTTTTTATCATATATACCAAAGAAAGAAATAAGCTACAGCAAGAAAATGCCATACAATTGTATCTTTCACTTTATGGTGAGGGATGGATGTACATGAATATTCCTTCTCATCCTTACCTGATAAAAGATATCATAGATTTGGATTCAAAATTCTGAGGTATCGGCATTTTCTTTCTTTTTTTTATTATGTGAGAGATTGCTGAATCAGGTATGCACACCAAGCACCGGGGCGTAACATTTGTGAAAAATTCACAACCAATCACCCTTGCCCGGCCATACACACACATAACTATAGAAATGCACACCAAGCACCGGGGCGTAACATTTGTGAAATATTCACAACCAATCACCCTTGCCCGGCCATACACACACAGATAGCTATAGATAGATAGATAGGTAGGTAGATAGATATGGAGAAAAATAGATGGATACAAGATTTTTTTTTTAATGCTAAAACTTTTTAATTAATTAAAAGAAGATTACAGAAAAGGAAAACGAAGAGGAAGAGAACATTAAAAAAAGAAAAAAGAAAAAAAGAGGAAACACAAAAAGAGAAAAGAGCAACTAGATACAAGAGCATCACCTCAACTATTACATTCATTTGAATTTTGAAGGCCATGGGCCTCCCCCAACTGAAAATGCAAATGTGGGCCAAGATCATGCTCTCAAGCAATGATTCAGATTTGGGCAACTTCTCAACCCTAAAAAAAACAGCTTCATTATCTTTCAAAAAAAGAAAAAAAGGAACCTTCATTGATTGAATTATTTTCATTTTTTGCATGTAGGTAGGTTACAGTGATGCCTTTCATATTCCTACACCACCCTTGATTACCATGCTTTAAAGTGGGTTCAATACTAAACCATTTATTGCATAGAACTTGCCTGACTATTCCTATAAGGGGTCATGATGTGTATATGCTTTTGCATATATAGAGAACTTCTTGCCAAGAGATACCTCTCATAATTTTCACAATATTAAACTAGTAAGCCTTTGAGATGCCTACTTGGAAGTATGTCAAGTCAGGGTGACCCAAGTTCTTACCACTGATTTAAAAATGTGGCAAACAACAAAATATCTCAGGTTCACTAGGCTTGTCAAATGTAAAAGAATCTCATGATCTCTTCCAATATATATTAATTTGCATTCATTTGATCTAACACCCCAAAATAGACGGCCGAAATAAAATGTTTGCTGCCATTGTTGACGGTCAATTTCATGGCTGTATATCATAGAATTGACTTTGTTAATGAACCTACCTTCTATGGCGGCATTAGAAGATCAGATCCAAAATTCATATTTGCAACAGCAGGCATAGATGCTGGCTGACCCCCTCGAAGGTACTTTGTCTCTCTTGGACCCTCTAAATGGACAAGGTGGACTTCACCCTCGTTGTCCCCGTGAAAGGGAGATGCCCTTTAGAACTAACCATTTTTTTTTTCCTTAAACACATCTTTCCATGTTTAAACTACTCAGACCACCCTTTAAAAGACTTTCTTGGATTTCATTACATGGTTATAAATAATATGCAAGGCCAGTACAGATGGACATTTTATTGGGAATCTCAAATTTGCAAAATTGAGACCATTATCCAATGGTACAAAATATTAGAACTGCATGTGGATCCCATATCTTGATGAAAGATGAACCACTGTGACCATTCAATCTCTGGCCTTTTGTCATTTTATCTCGAATAGTATTTGTCACTGAGCCACACAGAAGAGCTCGTGAATACGTGGAACATTACATGGTCCCTACTCGTAGGTAGCTTTATGCGGTGTCACGACTCAGTGACATAGTGCACATGCACATTGCACAGCAATAATGAAACCAAAAATAAGATTCATTTACTTTTAGCTTGTTTTTTTATCATAATTTTAAGAATTTATATATAGAGAATTTCAAATTTTCCAAAAGTTATCATCTACGTAGAATTTCAAATCCCTCTATTTTAAGGAGGATTTGAAATTCCAACAAATGATATAGAATGTGAAATTCTAAGAATTCTAAAATGTCTTTTAGGCGGTTGAAATTTGAAACTCTAATAAAAAAAACATGGTTATTTCAAATGTCAGGGGACAAGATGTCACAATATGTCTAAAAAAACCCAACCTCCCAAATTCTAATCATAAATTCCAGTAAAGAAATAGGCCGTGTTCTTTAATAATACTTACATAAAAGCTGGTGGAATGGGATAAGGTGTGGGTTCGCTCAAGACTCAACCCCATGCGCATTTATTTGGATTTAGCGAGTGCCGCTTAGGAGAATAGTCTAGTTGAGTTAAAAACCTATACTAACGTCATTGAAAAAAAGATTAATTTAAAAATAATTGCATTATTAGTTTTCACTGGTAACATGTGTTGATATTGCCCCATATGTAAAACGTGATAAAGAATCTCTTTCTTCTTTTATGTTTATATACAAAATGCATATGAGTGTATGGCTATCAATGTTTATATACAAAATGCACATGAGTGTATGACTATCACTATATGGTCGGTGGTTACAAGACAGCTCTCTTCGAGTCTTTATCATATTTGGGCCCCGACCAGCAGCTAGAACAATGGAATGAGTACCCTGGCCCTTCCATTAGATTTAATTTTCGCCATTGGTTTCTATTTTTAGCTTCATGATTCATGGCATAGGATCACCAAACCATTACCACGCTTTCATGCATGATGTCACCTTCTTCCTATATGATATAATTCACCCTAATTTTACACCAATTCGAATCGTACTCATCCTTCCATCGAATTTGCAGAAGGTGTAAAAGAAGAAGCGATAATACTTTAAGGCTCCTAAATCAAGGTCTGTGATGATACGATTGAAATATATATTTTACATACAACCATATTCATGAGGAGACTTTTCCATCGAGCTATCTTCTCAGTGAGTCTCGCAAGGATTTTAAGAATGCCCAGCCTTCTCATGCAAGCAACAAGAAATGTCAAACCAGCTAAATGTTTCATGGCTTATGAAACATCTAAAGCACATTTTTTTCTTTCACAAACTCCATATGGGTGTGTTGCTAGTTATGAGCATTTTTTAATTTTACATTTGGTGGAATAACCAACAAAATAGAAAGAGAACACAAATCTCATCACATGTTTGACCTCATTTACTTAATTTAAAAGTCTTTTTTTTTTTATAAAAAAAAGGGAATTTAAAAGCAGCCCCTATCTGCATTATATTAAAAGAATGAAAAGAAAAGGCCAAGAATGTAATCACTCTCCTCCAAAGAAAATCCGTTACTCAAATACAGCTCACTTCCCACATGTTTTTGCATTCTTCTGTTTTTTCTCTCTCAAGTACATCACATGCATTATTAGGCATTCGAGGGTAGTTTTGTCATAATATAATGTCCGCGTGGGTTACGCTGCGGTCTTATTGAGAGAAGGGCATTCGTTGTAATTATAATAGAAACAGAGCCCCTTTTTTGTATTTGGTTGAAAGCGGATTGGGAAGAGGAGAAGCGACCGTGGTCGCGGCCTCCCACGAGTGTAGCGTGGGACTCATCACCGTTAGTTGAACTTTTTTTCTTTTTTTATACCAAAAAATGTAGGCATGTGATGTGACTTTTTTTCTTTTTCTCTTTTTTATATTAAGTATTTTTACTATAGGAAAAAAACTGTGATAAAACACAATGGGAGTAAATTTTGTGACAAAAAGTGCCATGTAATTTATGCTCACTCTTTTATTTATATTTTATCGATTTTACCATACATCTATTTTTTTACGTCAATCTATTTTAACTTTTTTTTTTCTTTTTCCATGATTTGACATTCAGCTCACTTTGACTTTTCCACACTTGTAAATGAAAATAGGCTAAAGAATAAAAGGCCTCACCTCAGATCAGCTCCCTAAGTTTGATCATTTGAGGATGCGACTTAGGTCTTATTTGGTATTTTTATTTTAATTTTGACGACGACATCAAAAAATAGAGCCCTAAATGGGGATTAGAGTGAAAAAAAATGTATTTTGTCTTAAAAGAAGAAATAAGAAGATTTTCCCTCTACTTTTTTTGAGACCCCGTAGCTCTTATTTTTGAAAGTATGGAATTGGGGCTTTTTGTTTTTAAGAGAATTTATATCTACTTCTCTAAAGTGGATAAGGGATAATATCGTGTGACAAACATTCTTATTTTTGCAAAAACCTTTACCCACTTCTGACATTTGGACAAGTAGATTGAGAAATAGAGATGCTAAATAGGCGTTTGAAAAAATCATGAGTTAAAGAGTGGAACTCCATAGTGGGGCCCACCTAAGGAAAATCTAAACGACTAAAAATGAAGAGTGTGCTACTCTATGTATTATCTACAAATCTTACTTCAAGTGGGTTCAACCCTCCTATAGTAAAATTTATAGATAATCCATACATTAGAAGGACACCTATTTTAAACAAACTTTTTTTAGTTTTCCTAAGACCACGGTTGCACCCGAAGGTTATAGGTTCGAAACTGCACTATCACACTGGGACTACAGGGTAATTTACTTGCTTCCCTCGGGACTCGGAGAGATTAGTTCAGTACAAAGAGTTGGAAACCCTCCGATAAAAAAATAAAAAAATAATAAATTAATAAATAAAAACAGTTCGTGTTTCCACCCTTTTAAACTCGAGATTTCTATCCACTCTTATAAAAGAGAGAAAAATGATGTACTTTTTATAACTACATACATGCCAATCAAATGCAAGTTGTGGGGCCCACCCTTATATATATTTAGGGGCCAGCTCTCCTAAGCTGTAACTTAGCCTATCGTAAGCTGAAACACGGCTGGTCGCACAAATCAAAGTCGATTATACTGTTTTTTGCATGATGATCGTCTCCAAAATTAAGATAAATCCAATCAGAACTGGATTTTTCAAATCCATCATGCAAAAAACAGATATAATCAACTTTAATTTGTGGGACCAGCACTATTCCAGTTAAGGATAAGGTAAGCTGCAGCTTAGGAGAGCCCTGTTCATATATTTATTATGAATATGTATTTTCTATATGGATAAAGATGGAACATAATGGGGATTTCCCAATTTCTACTCTTATAGAATGTCTAAAAAATAGAAAAAGATGATGTACTTTTTTCACTACACACATGCCCAATAAAATGCAAGTTGTGGCCCACCCTCATATATATTTATTATGTATATGTATTTTATATATGGATAAAGATGGGGACATAATGGGAATTTCACAATTTGTCTAAAATAGACTTTTGGTCAGGCTTGGATTTAGAGGGGTTTTAAGGATCCGGATCAAGATGATCTAGAAGACTAAAGTTTAGGAATTAAAAATATCTAACCAATGGTACTATAATCTCAAAAATCTAAAATTATGAAAAAGCTCCCTAAATTCTCTGGAAATTGCTAACTACCCCCTTACCATATTCGAATGAACTCAGATACAGACCAAACTTGGCACACACGATCTTAATAAGTTTTTTAATCTCTTATATTGAGTAGATGATGATATTTTAAACGTAATAAAATTTCGTTTTAATACATTCCAATAAACCGAGTAATTTTTTTTAGATTTCTTTGCTTTTTTTAACGTGGTGGAGAAAAGAAAAGGAAAATGTGGATAAGATTGGAACCTATTTCAAATCAATATCTCAAATGTTTTTTTTTCCTCTTCTTTTTCCATTTTTTTTTAACATTCTTTTATTCAGATACTACAAGATTTTCAATGCAGGGAATTTTGTGGGTATGAGGTTTTTCCTCTGTGAGTAATTATGTAAGGAAGAACATGATATTTTAACATATTCTTCATTTACTTTTACCTTCTTTAAGAATGGAGGGAGTTTTCATACATGTAAGTGAGCATTATCTACTAAAATTATAATTGTTTGATTGTATTTTCTTCTTCAATTCTTTTTTAATGTTGCAATAAAATCTTCATTCTAAGAAAAAGGTGCAACAAGAGTTGAGAAAATGATGATGAAGAGTTGGTTTTTTCTTTTTTATTCCTGTTTGGGCTAAAGTTAGGCCCATTGATTGCCTTCGTGGTCTGATAGTTTTAATTATATGATTGTTTTATTTATTGAATCTTAACTGCATGCTTTCAAATTGTGCGTGTTTCGTGTTTCCGTATGGTAGAACTTTGTATTTAGTTCTCAGTCTATGTTTGGAATATGAATTTGTGCATAGCATTTAAAATGTAAAATTGATACTGTTTTATTATATGAGATAGGAAAATGAAAAACTCAAACAGAAAGTGTCTTGGTTGAGAAAAACAAAGTAGACAATAACTAAAAGGATGATGCTATGAGGCACGAAAAAGCTTTCCATCATCTGTCAGAATTTTTTTTTGTTCTCCATAGAGTCGAAGGGGAAGGGCTTTTTTTTTTTTTTTTTTTTAAGCAATACAGGTGCAAATATTCAAAAGGCCAAAAACTTAATCCATATTTGTATAAGCGAATATGACATTTTATTTTGTTTATTTTTCCCATTTTAGTTTACGTTAGTTAAGTTCTTACGTTTTAGACCATTGCCTCTTCAATCATCCCCCTCTAAACCCTTCAAGACGTGGGATAAGAGCAATAAGCATTCATTCGTGGTTCTCATTGAACCATTTGGTTCACTAATTTCCAAATTTTTATTTAATTTAATTTTTTTTTTTGTCTTTTGTAAAATTAATTTTGAGATATGGTGCCATTAAAAAATCATTTCAAAGGAAAAATATTTCAGATTTTATCATTCAGAAAGTTTTTTTAGCCTTTCTTAACACTATTTTATCTACCCCGGTTAATAAACTAAGCCAATGTGTGAAAAACAAAAGATTTTAACCATACACTATTTACTCCATTATGTGGTTCATGCTGTACATACTGTCTTTTAACTCTAAAAACTTAAATGTCATGTGTTTTTTCAATAATAAACCTTGAATTAAGATGGGATGAAAATAAAAGAGAAAATTAATAGTGTATTTTATAATGGATCAAAAGAAAAGGAATCAAGTGTATTTTACTTACTACCTTTTGGTGTTCAATACTTACAATTTTTTGGGCACTTTAAATACTTCGCCATCAGTTTAAAAGTCGCGACAATGGGTATTAGCTAGCTTGCTACTTTTGTTATTGTTGCCGGTGGCCAATCGGTGGTTGTGTTAAATTCAAATACCAAATTGACTACACACAAGAGAATTAACATTCTTTTTTTTTTTTACTTGAAATAATGTTAATTATACAAATAGTTTCTATTTATTTATTTATTTTTATTTTTTGGTGGAACTAAAAGATACTTGAGTGGCATTTGTATTTGAAATTTAAGAGTTAAAAACATTAGAGGGCTCCGAAAGGTTTCTAGAAGATATGAGATTATTTTCTTTGTACGGATGTAATCCTTTATTATTATTTTTTAAATATTAACCCTTTAACTTTTTGTACACTAACCTTAAATATTTGTAATTTGATGTTCCTTCAATTGTATGCCTTTGAAAAAGGTGTAGGGACCTCCAAAACTTATAAGCACATCCCATATATACAGGTATTTCATTTGCATTATGGCTTTATGTTTAGTTTTTTCTTTTTTCTTTTTCCAAAAAAGTAGCAACTAACAAAATATCATAAATAAAAAAGTGAAATGTACAAACTTAAACTCATTTTATGTCGCCCTATTTTTTTCTCTCTTTTAATGAAAGTTACCATTAAAAAAATTTAATATTATTTTCCCTTTTGCTTCATGTGTTTGTATTTTATTTAATTAGAATAATTGAGTTTTCAATCTGACATAATAGTTGTATTGATCTTGATTTATACTCCTATTGAAAGAGTAATCACAAGTTGGATAATGTATAACTACTTCTAAATATTGGTTATCTTCTGATATAATAGTTGTATTGATTTTGATTTATACTCCTATTGGAAGAGTAATCACAAGTTGGATAATGTATAACTACTACTAAATATTGGTTCTCTTCTGATATTAGTGATTGCTAAATATAATTCCATAAATGCAATTTAATGGTAGGTCTTATAGATTGCTATCGTAAAATTATTGTTCAGTACAATTTTTAGTTTCTTAATATATAATTTTTGTATTTTTTTATTATAAAAGGGCATGAATATATTTATTTATTATTGCTCTTACTCATGAGGCTTAAATTGAAAAACTTTGATCATTTTCTAACATATTTATTTCTTTCATCATTGCAAACTACTTCTTCTTCTTCTTGTTCTTCTTATTCTTTTCATATATTTCAATGAAACATCATGCCTTTCCTTAAAGGGAAAGCGAAAATCTCATAGAAACTCCTTGTTATGCTAGCGTTACTACTAACTTCAGAGTCAATGAATGAAATGGTCGTTTTAAGTGTAAACAACTAAAATAAGTATTTGATGCTGAGTTGCAACAAATTCAGTTTGGCTTTGTTCGTTTCGAATTTTTCTTACTTTGATTAGCACTCTCATCCTCTATATAAAACAGAACAGAAGAGTTGATCTAGAATACCTGGGTTACATTCTTATATATTTCTTAAGAGGAAGGTCCAATTCTTTCGGCAGATTTGTATTTATCGTTTTTTTTTTTTTTTGATATTTTTTCCCTATGGATATTTCTATTTGTGAGCTTCCATTTAACTGAACTTCTATGATTACTTTGTATTATCCTTGTTTTTACAGGGCATAAAATATAAAACTTTGTATCAAGCAAAAGACGATGCTGACTCTTGAAAAGGTATTGTCTCTTTTTACCTGATAGTGGTCCGTCTTATAAAATAAATTAAAAGCATATGTTAAATACTAATATTGACCAACATGTGCTCTGTAAATCTTACCCTTCAGAGTGCATATCATAGTTCCACCATTGTTGATCCATGTTGCTTGCCGGATTACATTATTATTCTTGATAGTTAATGTGAGATGTTATTATTCTTTGTAAGTTAAGACTAAAACCATCATCTCAATTTCGTTTTTTTGATATCCTTAGGTAAGATATAATTAAAATTTTTTCCTTAATAGAATATGATTTTATAGTGAATATATAATGTTCATAGTAATTGGTTAGAATAGTAAGCTCATCTGGTTCTTAGTTTTTATTTTTATTTTTTATAAAATTGCAGGTTATCAATTTGACTATATTTTCGACTAGACTTCAACTTTAGCAGGTCAAGTCTACCAGGAAACTAATAAGTCGACCTGACAGGTTAAATAAAGTAAATTGAAATTTCTTTGTACACATTCATGATAATATATCTAGAAATATATTATTAATATCTTCAAAAAGTTAAATAAATTCCATATCGATTGTCTTTTAGATCTCATTTTTCTCACTATATCATTATTTTATTGTTTTTAAATGTATAGAAAAAAAAATAGTGCCAGCTGTATTTGGACATTGCAAGGGCCTTGCAATTTACAATCACTCATTTTCTGTTGAAATTTTATTTTTAAATCTATTGAAACTTCTACTGAATTTTTTAAAAACTTTATTTTTTCAAGATTTTTTTAGTGAGATTGTGTGTTTGGTGGCCCGTGTAGGACTCCACTGGTCTCTAAAAAAAAACCTCAAAAGGATTCATACCCCACCTCCATCTATTTTCCAGCATATTCGTTTGTAAGGAAGGACCAATACATTTTGGGTCGTTTTAACTTTTCGTACTAGGAATCAAGAAAAAGCAAAGTTTAAAGGTCGATAATGATTTAGCCTGTGACGGCCAATTGAAAGGACGTTAGTGTTAGTACAATTATCACTTGCGATATTCTCTTGAATATGCTCCCACCAATGGTTGATCTTTCAATAATTCACACTATAAAGACTTTTAAACTTTAAAGCCCTTGATTAAATGATTACTTCCACGTTTTGCAGTTTTAAGCTGCTCATGAAGAGTATTTCTCAATTTCAATTTAGGGAAACAAGTTAAAATATATTCTAAAGTAATTGAATGGAAAAACGGAATTTATATAGCCGATCCTAATATAGTTGAGACAAGACTTTGATGATTATGATATTTTAAACTTTCAGTTGGTATTAAGAAAAGAATCATAAATTGGTTATTTCAAAAAGACGCGTGTTTGGATGTATGATTAGGTGAAGCATCAAATCACGAGAGAATAAAATATAAGAGGTTTTGATGATTTTTTTTTAGTTGTTTGGTATGTAATCTTTTTGACTTTTTGTATAGAGAAGTAGAGTTTTTTTGTATCTTAGTGGAGAAAGGAGATTGCTTTTTTTAAAAAAAATTGGGAGGGAATTTTGAAATTGTTTACTTTTGATATGACCACTTTGTCATTTCTTGTTGGTTTCACTTTACTTTCACTTGACTGGTTAATTGCCAACCACACCCTTCTCAAACCACTTTCAAAGAGGTTCTCACTGCTGCCCTTTTTTTTTTTTTTCGCAATAACTAAATTACATTTTAATGACTAGAAATTAAGTAGGTTTTTCAACCCTTTTTTTTTTTTATCTATCCTCTCTTGATGTAAGTAAGACACCTATTTCACTTAAACTAGGAAAAAATACAATCATACACAGTAGTTGTGGTTACAATAAGCAACAACGGCCAAAGTCTCCAATCCATAAAAAAAACAGGCAAGGAAGGAAAACAATGTTATGCGCATGGTTCGCATGGGAATCGTACACAACAGGTAATGATAGATTCAGGGCCCACTCACAATCACTAACACTAACATCTTCTATGATTCTCATGCAAACCGTGCATAGGAGAATATTTTCCGGCGAGGAATTTATCATCTCTCTTTTTTTCACCCAAGATAAATTTGTATGGAGATTCAAATTTGGCACTTAATGCATGCATTGGAATGTTTCGGGTCCTTGCGTGGTGTGTTTCCCAATGGCGTCCATTTGAAACTGATTGCAACCGTAATCATAAAATAAGAGATATTATAAGAGGCTATGAAGATGGGATTGAAAAACCTATGAGCTTGTAGAGCTTGGATTTATTGTCATTTTAAGAGCTCCATCTTGAAACTTAGTAAGTATATTTTGAGGACATCGATCTCTGTATACTTAATTGAGCCCCATCACAGATGCCAACAAAATGAGCCTCACTTCTTGATCCAGAACTGATACTTTATTGTTTTATTTTAGATGATTCCAGCTCCATATGGGATCTGAATATGAGTCAGCTGATCTCGTATTTTGTTGATCATGGATCTGGATCCATCATATACTAGTCAGGTTCAGAATCGAATACATCAAGGTCTCGCCTGAATCTGACTGGTTTATATCCATAGGCCTAATAAAGGTTTTAGACTTGGGAGATGGCAATAGATACCTAATTATTGGGTCTGACTGGTTTATATCCATACCCAACCCATGATAATTGGGCCGCGGTACATTGGACCTCGAGATATTTGGGTATTCATCTGGTTTGGGTCCATGTAATTCCAGACCCAAGGACCCAGATCTAAAATAGATATGTACACATCAATAATATATATCATATACATAGGTATGTATTAATTATATATAGAAGAGAATATATTCTCTCTTATCTCTCTCTGATATAGATGGTGGTAGTGGTGGTGGTGATGCCCAACTTTGGACTGGTCAGACGTAAACCAAAACGGTATGTTTTATTTGATCCAAACCAGTGGTGGGATCAACACATTTAAGCATGGATGGTGAAAGTGGCCCTTATTAGAATTAGTGCTAGTCCAAATACCAAAGTGCAATGAAAGAAATAAACCAAACCAAAAGAGAACTAGCAAATAAATCTACCAAACACACAGGGCGAGAAAAGCAGACACAATCTTTTATATGAAAATCCTATCTAGGGAGAAAAACCACGACCTGTAAATCAAGAATTATTGAACAATTACAGGATATGCTTATAGCTAACTTTTCAATCTATCCGTCGACCTAAGGACTGTAATTTTTTTTGCACAACTTCTTATTTTGCCAAAACTTCCCCGGCGTGCATCGTTCCCCGTACTTGATCCAGTAGCACCTTGAGAACCAAGTTGTACTAATCTTCTATAAGAGAGTAAAAGCATCAAACTTTCTAGAGCAAATTTTCAGCACAACCTCTCAATAATGGCTCTAGAAAATCAAAGAATCTCTCATAGGGTTTTCCCACCTCATAATAATGAGAGAATTACTTGATGTGTTCATTAGGATTGAGAGAAACACTCTTTATATAGCCTCAAATTCGTGCCTTAGTAATAGAACACAAATAGGACTCAAAGTGGCGAATTCCAGTTAAAAAAGAAAACAGATCTGCGTAGCCCATTCTGGAATTTTTCTGAGATCCAATCGATCCGGTGAAGGATCCGATCGATTGTGTCAGCCACACACAATCGATCCAACCACCATCCGATCGATTGGGCCTCGTGGGTTCACCTAAAATTCTTCTGATTTCTTCTTTCTTCGGTGCAGTTCTTCCGATGACACAACCACAGTCCATTCTAAAATAAATTAAAAAAATACAACTCAATGGACCAAGAGTTTTGTCCAACCTATGAATTATCCAACACAATAAAAATATTAACAGATGGAATCAAGGTCTATTTGGGCTTTGTTCCTGATCTTCCTAAACAATTCTAGGTGGTAAGCTCTTAGGTGAATGTTTCTTTACTATGTTAATAATGATTACCTAGATGAAAAGAAAGCAATACGCAGATAAGAGGATGAGGCAGAGGATAAATTTTAAATATCTGTTAAAGAGTATGGAAGAGTAGATCATCACCCCAAACCAAATCAGGAAATAATTAATCAAAATATCTGAAACAAAATTAAATATAGCATAAAAAAGAGAGCATATCATGCTATAAGTGAAGAACAACCTCGAATGAATTGTCTCACCAATTTAAAGAAAAATATTCTTCATATTGCTTGATTAGGACATGTTTGTGCAACGCTGTGGAATAAGAAAGAGATCCATGGCCGCCTCCAATTTCCGCAGCAAGACGGGGAACACGGATTTCAGCAATGAGATATATTGCACCATGCATGGGAAGCGCAAAAGGGAGGTGCCCTGGAACACACTATGCACAAATGTGTCCATAACGTGATTTTTGGTCTGTGGAAGACTTTAGACTATCTCACTAAGGTGACTACTACCTTTTTCCCCCCTCAATTTTTAGCCTTTTGGTACATTCTTTGGCATAGATAGTAGGTAGTGTTGTAATCTTGATATACATTGTTATACCATTCTCTATCAGCTTAAGCTTTTAGAGTAAGTGGTTGTCAACATGGTAAGCTTTTAGAGTACGTGGTTGTCCACAGGTAGCAGTGGTCGTGGGCGGGTCAGCCTGAGCCCGAATCAAGTCACATTGGAATGGATTTAGGCTCTGTTTTTTTTCCAGGCCTGTGGGCCTGAAAGCCCAGCTTGATAAAATTTGCATGCAAAGAGATATATATTTTGCAAGAGGCTGGGCTTAGCCGCAGCTTTGAGGCCCTTGGAGAGAATTCAGGCTTGTCTAGGGCCAACATGCTGGCAAATCTGGCTCAGTCAACCTTGGCCCATGAACACCCCATACTGGGTCGACAATTTCCCAAGAAAAGGAAAGATTGGAAGGTCTGTAACAGATGAGATTCAAGAGATTGGATCCCATCAAATTCTTGTGGTGGCCATCACTTCGAACAGTCGATCTATTGCCCCTAAAAGTGGCAATGAGGATGGTTTGAGTTGGGCTCGTCCATCCAGAGTTGGCTCTTTTTTCTTAATATAATAAAGTATGAATTTCAATCCTGGCTAGAGCTGCTAATTATTTGCTCCAAGAATTCAGTGGCTGAACATACCATGGAAACATGGCTTCAAGAAGCTGCTAAATCTAAAAGTATGGATCCCACAATTTGTCAATTGGCCTTAAAAAGTGCCCCACTACTGATGGGCCTAAAGCTACCGTGTCTTAGAGGGCATTTCTCTGACTTTGAAAACCCAAATGGAGTTCGATGAAACTTCACCAAGTGTTGGAACTCATACATGTGCCAATCCAAGGCCCATGTAAATTAAAATGGGTTGTGGGAGATAGGCAGCAGGATATGATAGATAAGGCTTTGATGATGGTTATATTAGCGAAAATGCTTAGGAAATGAAGCTCCCTTTGAAATGATGGTTTACAAAATCGTTTTATTTCCAGATTTGTTGCACAGGATTGCATCTCCATTGATATGTGGTGGCATGTGGAAGTTGGAACAGGTCTGTCCTTTAGGTGGATAAATGGGCTGAACATAGAGCAAATGTCCGAAGGTCCAACTGGGGGAACCCAGGACATTTAATACTTAGTGCCACTTGATAATATTTTGCAGAGGGAGCTCAAGCTGGGTCTGAGTTGTTGGTATTTTTTTTTCCTTCTCAGTGTGACCCTGATTTGCAGGTGCTTAAGTGGGATACAAAATAAGGTATAAATTAGTGAAAGATAAGCGCCAATAAATTCATTAGTGAGGAGTATTAATGGAGGGGAATTTATCCCATGAGGACCACCTAGATGCATGTCTATCAGTGAGGAAAAGGAAGAGAGAAAGCTCTCATGAACCGTAGGATTAGACAAAAGATCAACCTCATCAAGTATCCCAACTCTAAATTTGATCACCTCAAAGTAAACGGATTTAACCATGTTTCTTTTTATTTTTTATTTTTTATTTTATTTTTTATAGATTCAATCCAATGGTGTTATAAAGGTGAAAAGAGTGCCAAATAAGGCTTGGTGCCAATTTACAAGGGGTTTTGGCTGATCAATGAATGGGGAGCCTATGGAGTTGGATCACATATAAACTGTATGCAATGTGCTCTTAATTGCCGATTTACAAAAGGTGATTTTCTAGATTTGGTGTGATTTGATAAGATGCTTCTTCTTTTCTTGCCTCTTATATTAAAAAGTATTCATGTTACCTCTACTAACGTGTTGAGGTTTTGGTATAAATGGTTAACTAAAGAAATTTAAGATGGTATCAAAGCCAATCGGTCGCAAGTTTGAATCCAAAGAGGAGCAAGTTGAAAAAAAAAAAAAAAAAACACGAAGGGAAGTGTTGAGGAGTGGGCTCCACCTAATAACGATAGATTAAAAAGATGACGAAGAGGATATATATATTAAAGATCTGTTAAAAGAATGTAGCAGAGCAAATCAGCACCTAGTAAGAAATAAATTAAGAAATGTCCGAAACAAAATTAAATATAGTGTCCACAAATATAAAGAAAAAAGAGAGCATAGATCATGCCAAAAATGGTCAATGATCCCAAATGAATTGACTCAACCATTTAAAGCATTCGTGACTTCAGACCATTTGATTAACCTTGAGGTATGAATCCAACAATTCATTAATTAGAGCTTGAAATCTAATGATTCCAACAATTCATTAATTAGAACTTGTAATCTAGAAACATGCTCGGCCCGTGACTGTTGAGCCTATGGATCCAAAACCCATATAAGAGTGTGTGTGTTTGTGTCTGTAGGAGATCAGGCAGCAGGCTATAAAAATTTGTCAAATCTTTATAATGAGTCATGTCACAGAGCATTGCCCAATACAACTTCGACGATTAATAACAATAAAGACGTTGATGATAATAGTTATGCAGCTCAACAAGGATCATGATCTTGGCAACAAGCTAGTGAATATACTCTACAGGCCAAAGCATATGTTCCTCCTTGTTAAGTGACTTCAAATAAGCTGGTAATATTCTTCTCCTCGGTGTGGAAAACCTTCTGCTTCTAATTTCTAAACAAGTAAACTACTGCTTTGCATGCAAAGCAAGTGCCACTAATTCTAATTCCCAAGTTGAAATGAATCAGGATGACCTTCAGAATATCTCTATTCACCACTTCACCCTCTTGGCGTTTTTATTAATTTGTTGGTCGATATCCTCACCAGCTAAATTGGCCTTAGTTTTTCCTTCTTGATGGGGCCGATTGGATTCATGTTGGATGTAGAATCAGGGAGATCAATGTCTGACCAGGCAGCAGGAGAAACCCTTTTAGATGGTACCTACCTCATGATTCTCCACATTATGTTGGAATTATAGGATACATATACTCTTAATGATGGGATTATTACTCCTAGAAGTCTTGTCCTTAAAGACCCAACACATCTACCAGCAATGCCGGATGTTGGGCTTGCATGAGAATTACATTGCCTGAAGCTGACATCATAACAAGATTGCCCACAACCGATCTAACAGTTCAAATCAGTCTTTTGTGTCTCTTTTAAGTCAATTTTATAGAAGTATCTTATCAAATGAAGGATTTGAAAATCTCCATTCTTAAGAACTTAGTATGGTGTTTTAAATATAAATAAAAGGAAAAAAGACTGATTTTTTAATCTAAGTGGCTCATTATATCATACAAACATGAATATCTGGAAACTAGAAAGAAATCAATTCACATCTAAAATACATGAGTAACTTCAATGACATAAAGCAATCAAGCCAATGAGACTGCAGGTTAATTTCACACTAAAGTCTATTGTTAATACTTCCCCATTTTGGCTATGATCATGGATTATTACCATGTAGTAGTACACCTCTGTTATTACTATAATATTAAGTTAGACACGAATAGTCTGCCATAGAAAAGATGTTATATAGTAGACTAGTTATTTACAAAAGTTAAGCCTTCAGCATTATTGGATGTCACGAGCCATCATTCAAAAGGAAGAAAGTGAATTGTCTTTATAGAAAATGTTATCTGTTCTCAATCACTATTGTATTGATTGGTTAGCAACATCCAGTGAGCCTAGTTTTCTATAAATAACCAACCCATGCATGAAACCCTTCATAGTTCATTAATAGTGAAACAGCTATCCCAGGTCCCTGCCCACATATCACATTATATGTGCATCCTCATAGACATTATAAAAATTAGAAGATCCCACCTCTCTATCGGTACCATTAGATTAACCACCATATAAATTCGACCGATATAATAGTCTGTTGAACTGAAGGCATAGTCACTATTTAAAAGAAAGAAAATTCTTTTTTTTTTTTTTTTATCCCTTGGACTGTTAACACAAGTAACGTGAGTGGAAAATTCATGTATGATTGACACTGAGAATGAAACCAAATGAGATGCAAGTGAATTAAAATCAAGCTCATAAATGGAAATAAAGCATCCTCTCTAATCAGAATCCAACCAATGCAACCATACCACTAATCATCATTCTCACCGTTGAAGCGTTATCTAATCCATCTAAGTTGGCTTTTTGAGTCACGTTCTTTTGATTCTTACTACTTGGAGCTATATATGTTAGCATTTTTTCCATAATCTAACATGCCAATCCCAGATGCTTAATTCTAACTCTTTAGTCTTTACTAACACTTTATCATGGTTATTTGAATCATTGTACTCACAACAGTACAAATATTTATTAAGGAACTAATTAGTGTTGTTGTCGCCGTCCTCATCATCCTCATAATCATCATCATCATCATCATAATAGTGATAGTGGTAGCATCATCATCATCATCATCATCATCAGTAGTAGTACTAACATAATTATAATAAAATATGAGCCACAATTTTAGTGTTCTTGATCCCAAATATGTAGCAGGTCATGTTGCAGTTCTTACATTTTAATCTTCAACAAAGTGCACAGTTGCCCTGACCTCTCTCACATTTACTGTATAATGAGGGACAAACAAAATACTTTACAACTAGAATGCTGAGGCAAACAGACAAAAATGGTGAGAAATAGTGGAAGGAGAAAACAGAGTAGGAAGCCAATTTTTGATGAAAGTCCCAATGTAGCCTGCCTTTATTTCTCCATCACCTTGTCCCATCTACTTGGATGCCTACTTACCCCTAATATAAATAGAAGGCATCTTGAACCAACTAAATTCATTAAGGTTAACACTAAACACTCCAAAGTCTAGCAATTTAACTTCCAAGGCCTCTTACTTAACACACCAACCATGGCTGAGAAGGAGGGTGGCATTGTCAAGAGGGGTCACGAGGAGGGAGTGAAGTTTGCTGTCTCTATCCTAGAAGAGTTTGATTTACCTTTAGGCCTTCTCCCGTTGGCCAACGTGATCGAAGCCGGTTTTGTGAGAAGCACCGGCTATATGTGGATCTTGCAACAGAAGAAGGTGGAACACCAATTCAAGATGATTAGCAAGCTGGTGAGTTATGACACCAACATCCATGGTTACATCCAGAAGAAGAAAATCATAAAGCTCAAGGGAGTGAAGGCCAAGGAGCTCATTCTGTGGCCCCCTGTTAATGAGATCGTTGTCGAAGACCCACCCACTGGGAAAATCCACTTCAAGAGCCTAGCCGGCATCACCAAGACCTTCCCAGTGGAGGCCTTTGCAGCTGACCAGTAATACTTACCTTCTAATATGGCCTCCATCTTTTTTAATTTCTACAAGTATAAGGAAATGCTGCCATGGCCATTTTTGGGAGTTGCTTAGTTATATGTTTGCTTTAAGAAGCTTGCGCTATGATTAGGTGATATAGCATGCCTTTTGATGTTTTCTATAGTTTGCGACTTTCCAAGCTATTTTTCATCTTCTTCTCCTCTGGGATTTGGTTGTAAGAGAAGAAGTATTAGAAATGGTTAAGAAAAGTTATCAAGCAGTGTTTGTTTAGGGAAATAATGTTGTGTAAGGGGAAAGCAACGCCTTTGAAATCATATGTAATGTGAGATTAAAGCATTATTTTTTAAGGAGTTTATTTCCTTCTCTCCTCCAATAATGGGATCTTTGCCTGTATTGGAGTATGCTTGTGATCACAAATGATGTTTTCTTTTGTAAACGATCACTTATGATGTTAGTGTGAGTTAGGGAAAACTGAAGGGTTGAAAACATGCTTTCTAGTTTCTAGTAGAAATGGTTATATGGTCCATTTCACTCTATACATACTTTTTCCATGCACAATATATATGATTTGGAGTCTGCTACTCTCCAGCATATCCAAGGTGCACATTGCATTAGCTAATGCATTTGCAGTCTTTGATTTGGTGGGTCTTACAGAAAATTGCTGCCATCCTCTCTAGCCATGGATCTTATGGGGAGCAATTAGAGAAATATGAACACGTTTCAATTCAATAAGAGATGCGTGTACCCTTCACTCTGGGTGTACTCTTCTTTGGTTCTGTCTGCCTACTTTTCTTTGAATTTCTAGGAATTTCATTGTAAAGTGTTTGTGATTAAGGAAAAGTAATGAGATGAGGAATGACACAAGTAAGGTAGAAATGAAGATGAGAAATTACCTAGGATTTGATTTACAAGGGTGATATTTGGAGAAATAATTTCCCCAAGTAAAAACAAAAGACTATTTGGTTACTCTTAAATTTCTTTACTAACCATTCCTACCAAAACCTCGAGGCATTACTAGAGGATGCGACGTGCTTTTTTTCCAGTTCCGAATCATTCTGTTTGGGATTCGAGCTTGGAACCGGTTGGCTCTGATATTATTTTAAACTTCTTTAGCTAACCATTCGTGCTAAAACCTTGAGGCATTGGTAAAGGCAACGAAAATACTTTCAATATTCCCGTCCGAGTGGAGCCCACTCCTCAACGATTACCATTTATAGATCTTCACCTTTGCCTCTTCAATTAGAAATCATAGCTAGGAATAAACAATAAAAATAAAAAAAGAGTAGAGCAAACAAAAGGACCATTTGAAAAACTATAAAATGTTTTGCCTACCTCTTATTTATGTGGTCTCAGATGTGGTTAATAGGAATTTCCATTCTCTCAATCTATACTCAAAGATCATTATACCACCTCCTAGCAATTGCACCCAGAAACAAAACCATGCACAAGCCAACACTGTGCAAGGGCTTAAAAAATAGTCATTGCACCGGTATACATATCCTAGTCTTTCATACTTTCAACTACTTTCAATTGAAGAATATGAGTTAGGTTTCGCTGAAATTATAGGACGAAACAGTCCTGTTTCAGCGAAACAAGGGATCGGGACTCGAAGAATATTGAACACGTAGCCACGTCCGCAGGGAGTTTCCATGTAAGTGATTTATATCTGACTTACACCAGGCCCACTCTTAATTGATCGAAGTCATTCTTGCCACACGTTTACTGGGGAGCATTTTTAGTCATGTTTAGTCAATGTTGGTGAAATTAACCACAGTAAAATAAAATTACAATAAATAATAGAAATTTATACGAGAAATCAGATCGGACCGAGGCACGGAAATCTCACTCTCTTTAAGGAGATTCAAGCCCTCTACGGTTGGCAAAACCCAAGAACCGATGCAACAGACCTCCTCTGCTTGACTTGTCTCTTCCAGGATACAACAACCCGACTACTCGCCGTGTAACTTAAACCAACTCTGCACAAGTAATTAAGTCCAAAGCTCCACCAACTCTTTGACCGAAAAAACTCTCTAGTGTTTGAAACATTTGTGAATATTGTTGTCTATGTTCTAGGGCTGGTGAAGAAGGGTTTATATAAAAAGCTCCATAGGCTATCAAAATAATAATGCAATTAAAAATGATAATGGGTCATTTACTAGGTTAATGAAGGTCTATTAACCAAGAAATAAAAAGGCACAACTGTTGAAATGTCCAAACTTAATATTGTAGGAGTTTCATATATTAATGGGTTAATTTAGAATTTACTTCCATAACGAGTCAAATTAGTTAATGGCTGATGAATGTACCATTAAATAAAAATAAAACCAAACCATTAACTATTCCAACGCACCAACTTTACATCTACCCATTAAACTCCCACTAATATTGTTGAATGAAACAATTAATATTAAAATGGACCAACATTCCCCCACTCATTTTTATATTAAGAAAAAGAAGAGAGATTACATGCAAAGAAGGATCATTATGCTTCATGAAGGTGTGCTCTGCATTGAACCTTCACTTAGTGATACAACAATCTTTTCTCCAGAGTCAGTAGTGGTCTCAGACTTGAACTATGACTGCTTAAGGGAAAAAAAAGAATTACTGCTCACACATAGCAATCCAGGTGTTGACATGAGCTTAATTAGCCAGCACGTTATGGCATTGTGCTAATCCCGGTATCATAAGTGTATTTGAGAATAAGCTCAATTCTCATAGAAAGCAGCCCCACTTCCACACTCACATAGGTGAAATCTGTCAATGGTGCTCCTGTAACTCTGACACCACACTCATAAGAGCTACAGAATTTCATTAAGAGTTTTAGAAAACTCAACCTCCCAAATGATACAGGACAAATGCACTTAATTACATCATAGGAATGGGTAACATAACAAATAAATAAGTTAAATAGTGCATTTCTTCCGGCCACCATATGATATGTTCTTCCCATTGAACCCGATTCTAAAGATCTCTGATTACCAGGTTGGGTGTCCTCATATATGGCTCATGATTTTATGGGCTTTAATCCCATTCCCCTCGATGTGTTCCAGACCCTATCTCTTGTCAAGGCCTTGGTCAATGGATCTGCAAGATTATCACATGATTTCACATAATCCACATTAATAACACCATTGCTCAAATAGGATATCACAGTACTGTGTTTTCTTCTTATGGGTATGGACTTACCGTTATAATAACGGTTCTGAACTCTACCAATTGCAGCTGTGCTATCACAATGAATTAGTACAGGTGGAACTGGTTTTTCCCACAAAGGAATTTCATGTAATAAATCCCTTAACCAATTTGCTTCCTCACTGGCTGATGCTAAGGCAACAAGCTCAGCTTCCATAGTTGAGTTAGCAATAATGGTTTGTTTTTCAGATTTCCAACATATAGCACCACCACCCAAAGTAAAAATATAACTAGTGGTAGAAAGATAATCACCTGACAGAGTATTCCAGTCTGCATCACTGAAACCTTCAAGTACAGCCGGATACTTTTTATAAAACAAGCCATAATTTTTGGTTCCAGATAAATATTTCATTACTCGCTCAATGGCATGCCAATGATCTCTACTTGGCTTGCTAGTAAATCTGCTAAGTACCTCTACTGCATGTGCAATGTCAGGTCTTGTACAATCAGTCGCATAACGCAAACTCCCAATTTTGCTAGCATATTCCTTTTCATTAATCACGTAATTGTCATTTTCAACAGGAAACAAATGAGCACCGGAATCAAAAGGAGTAACAACATGCTTGCAATCATTATAATTATATTTTTTCAATATCCTTTCAACATAATGTGACTGATCAAGGAAAATACCATCACATGTTTTTGTGATTTTCATCCCCAGAATAAAATTAGCCTCACCAAGATCTTTCATTTCAAAGTGGCCACTAAGCATGTTTTTTGTTCCATTTATAACATGCAAATTAGAACCAAATATCAATAAATCATCCACATAGAGGCTAACAATCACATGTGAATTTTCCCAAGATTTATAATAGATGCATTTATCAGATTCATTTGACTTATAACCATTTTCAATCATTCTAGAGTCAAATTTCTCATGCCATTGTTTAGGGGCCTGTTTCAAACCATATAGGGATTTTGTCAACTTACACACTTTGCTTTCTTGGCCAGGCTCTACAAAACCTTCGGGTTGATCCATGTAAATTTCTTCATCTAAGTCTCCATTTAAAAGGCGGTCTTAACATCCATTTGATGAATTTTTAAATCATGAATTGCAGCAACTACAATCAACAATCTGATGGATGTTATTCTGGTAACTGGAGAAAAAGTATCAAAAAAATCAAGGTCGGCTTTTTGTTTAAAACCTTTTGCAACAAGTCTAGCCTTGAAGTTTTCTACAGTACCATCTGGTTGGAGTTTCTTTTTTAGGATCCATTTACAACCTATGGTTGTACAACCTGAAGGTAATTCAACTAATTTCCAAGTATTATTAGAAATGAGTGAATCCATCAAGTATTATTAGAAATGAGTGAATCCATCTCATTATATACGGCCTCTTTCCAAAAAACAGAATCAGGTGATGTTAAATTAAGCATCTTGTAAGGTAATCGGGTTTTCTTCAGCATTGTAAATATAATAGTCAGGGCCAAAATCTTTTTCAATTCTAGCTCTCTTACTCCTTCTAACTTCAAAATTTCCTGGATCTTATGAAGGAATAGAAGAACTGGCTTCATAAAAATTATTTCCTCTAGATTCTTCGCCCCCATTATTCTTAAATTTAAAAGGAAATTTTTCTTCATGAAAGATGGCATCACCCGACTCAAAAATCACCTTTTTTTCTATATCAAAAAATCTGTAGGCTGTACTATGCATTGCATATGCAACAAAAACACAAGTGGTGTTCTAACACCCAATTTTGGTCTTTTAGGAACTGTTAGCCTTACAAAAGCCAAACAGCCCCAAATCTTAAAATATCCCAAGTTTGGCTTATACCCTTTCCACAACTCAAAAGGTGTGAATTTTGTCTTCTTATGTGGCACCCTGTTTAACACATGACAAGCAGTTAAAATTGCTTCACCCCAAAGATTTGAGGGAGCGCCTGAATCAATAAGCATGGCATTAGTTAACTCAATCAAAGTTCTATTTTTTCTCTCGGCCACACCATTAGATGCAAGCGAATATGGTGCAGCAGTTTCATGGATTATTCCCAAAGACCGAACAAAAGAGTTGAATTCAAAAGATTCATATTCTCGACCTCTATCACTTCTTATTCTTTTAATCTTTCTACCGAATTGGTTTTCAACTTCTTGAAGGAATTCTTTAAATTTTCCAAAAGCATCACTTTTATTTTTCAATAAATAAACATAAGTATATTTTGAAAAATCATCAATAAAAGTGATGAAATATCTATTTCCTCCACGGGTTAAAATTCCTTCAAATTTACAAAGATCAGTGTGAATTAATTCTAACAATTTGGTAGTTCTTCCAACACTTTTATGAGGTTTCTTTGTAATTTTAGCTTGGCTACAAATTTCACATTTTTGAAAATCTTTTGTCAGTTTGGGAATTAATCCTGAACTACTCATGATTCCAACGTATCTGCTATTAATATGACACAAACGAGCATGCCAAAAATTTAAAAAAGAAAGCATATAAGCAGAAACATTCGATGCTTTATTCTCAACATTCAATTTGAACATTCCATCACAAGCATACCCCTTGCCCACAAAAACTCCCTTTTTAGTAATTACATATCGATCAGATTCCATAGTCTGTTTGAAGCCAGCCTTGTTGAGTAAAAAACTCGACATCAAATTCTTCCTTATAGACGGAGTAAAAAGCACATCTTTCAATGTCAGCATACGTCCAGAGGTGAATTTCAGCTCAACCTCACCACTCCCAAGAACCTTGGTTTTACTTGAATCACCAAGCATAAGTGTCTTTTCTTCTTCAAAAGGAATGTATTTTTTGAACCAATCTTTGTCATAGCAGACATGCTTGTTGGCACCAGAATCTGCCCACCACCCTTCGACATAATGGATCATGTTAATGTCTGTAAGCATTGCTACAAGCGGCTCCTCGATTAAGTTAGCTTGAGGAAAGTTCTCACGCTTCCGAAACTTATAAATTCGAGCAAAATGCCCATTCTTGCCACAGACATAACATGCTTGATTTTGTGAAGAGGGTCCTTGGTTCTTATTATTTTGTGTAGAGTTTCCACTACCGTGAGGTCTACTATTATTTTTAAAAAAATTTCTTTTTGGCTTCAGATGACTATTTCTAGAATTCTGACCTTTAGGCAAGTTATTATTTTCTGAGATAAAATTTACCTTAGTTGTGGAATGTTCATTGTCCTCTTGTGTCATCAATGCATCTTGGCCTCTAGCTTCCTCCTCTACACGGATGCGTGTAATCAAGGTCTCCAAGGATGTCTCCTTTTGCTTATGGCGCATGGATTTTTGGAACTCTCTCCATGATGGTGGTAATTTGTCAATGATACCACACACTATTAAATTGTCACCAATCTTGATGTCTTCGGATCTCACCTCCACTGCAATCATTTGGAAATCTTGTGCTTGTTCTACAACAGATTTTCCATCTACCATTTGATAACGAAAGAAGCGACTGGCTGCATATTTCTTTGCTCCGGCTTCTTCAGTATCGTATTTGCTCTGTAAAGCTTTCCAAATTTTCTTTGCAAAGGTGTAAGTAGTATTGTAATAATCATAAAAATGATCTACAAGACAATTCAAAAGATAGCACCGACACTTATACTGATCTTTTGTATATTTTTCTACTTTCTCTTGATGAGCTTCAAGTTGTTCATTAGACATCTTGTCGGTAGCAACCTTGCTTGGATTCTTAGCGGTGAGGATATATAGGAGACATTGAGAAGACTTACATAGAAAAGCACCTTGCATTTCCATCTCTTGAAATAGGCCCCCTTGAAACGGAAGGGCTTGTTGAGATCTCCGACTTTATCAATGGTTTTTTTAGCTGCCGACTCCATCTGAGTCTCCTTAAAAATGCTGGTGAAATTAACCATAGTAAAATAAAATTACAATAAATAATAAAAATTTATACGAGAAACCAGATCGGACTGAGGCACGGAAATCTCGCTCTCTTTAAGGAGATTCAAGCCCTCTGCGGTTGGCAAAACCCAAGAACCGATGCAACAGACCTCCTCTTCTTGACTTGTCTCCTCCAGGATATAACAACCCGACTACTTGCCGTGTAACTTAAACCAACTCTGCACAAGTGGTTAAGTCCAAAGCTCCACCAAAAGAACACCTCTCTTTGACTGAAAAAACTCTCTAGTGCATGAAACGTTTGTGAATATTGTTGTCTATGTTCTAGGGCTGGTGAAGAAGGGTTTATATAAAAAGCTCCATGGGCTATCAAAATAATGATGCAATTAAAAATGATAATGGGTCATTTACTAGGTTAATGATGGTCCATTAACCAAGAAAAAAAAAGGCACAACTGTTGAAATGTCCAAACTTAATATTGTAGGAGTTTCATATATTAATGGGTTAATTTAGAATTTACTTCCATAACGAGTCAAATTAGTTAATGGCTGATGAATGTACCATTAAATAAAAATAAAACCAAACCAGCAACTATTCCAACGCACCAACTTTACATCTACCCATTAAACTCCCACTAATATTGTTGAATGAAACAATTAACATTAAAATGGACCAACATTCAACAATACAGAGTTGATTTCAATGAAACATTGAATCCAGTGGCAACAATGTACGATTCTTTATTGTTGTCACAACAAGCAAAGCATGAAAGCCCTTGCAGATGGGCATCATGTCACGACCCGGGCCCGAGATCGGGAAACCCCGAGCCGTGAGCCCATACTTACTCCCGTAAATCTCGAATTAACCGAAGTTAAAACGAAATCCACAAGGGATAACATTCACAATAAACCTGTCAATTACAAAAGCTGCGGGAACATTTCACTTGACAACATCAATTACCATTTACATGTATACAAAATATTGTTTCTTACACATGTATCCTATCCATCATTTACTTGTCAAATAGTGCATGTCCAAAAATATTGTGTAATAACCATTAATTACATCCCCAAAATGATTATACAAAAAGAATGACTTCACAAAACATTTCCCAAAAATATAACATCATTTCTCGCACTCGGATACCCGTATCAAATGGTATCCCATCCGTTCCATTCATTTAAACCTCCTGGAGGAACCGGAGCGGTCTCCTCCGCTCCCGCCGGGGGCGCTGCTGCACCGGCATGGGCAATCCGGCCTGTAACGCCATCAATAACACTAGTGAACACGACGGTTCAACAATGTATAAACAATTCTCACAATATCATGTTAGTCCATAAGTCAAACTTAATCAATCTATTAGTAACAGTTCCAATTCTAGATAAGTCTAGAAAATTCCTACAATAACAATATACAACTATAAAAGTCAATCTCGTGGACACGTTTATGGATGGTCACTACCATAGCAGTCATTGTCATTTCATTCATTTCATTTACCATCTTCCCTCAAAGGAAGGATTTATCATTACCATCTTTCCTCAAAGGAAGGATTCATCTTCCAATTGGAAGGCATCGATCAATATCCATAGATACGATCGGAAATTAGTGGGACTTACTAGTGTCCGGGCCAGGGACAGCTAGCATCACCACGGAGCTCCAGAACGCCCCAAATCCATCTACTGCAGTAGGATTAGTCATTTCTTTCACTTATTAATTCATCGAACTCAATAGAGTTCTAGTACAATTGCTAGGTAGTGCCAGACTTCAGGGTCAATGTTTTTCAGGGAGCAATCCAATCCTGGATTTAATTCCATTCAATAATTCTCATCATGACAAGGGAAGGGAACAATAGTGATACCAATCTCACTAGATTGGGGCACAAAGTTACAATGAGGGACTTGTCAGTCAACCCTGTTTCTATTTAACTCTATCTCCAATCTAAACAACCAACGAGGTATAACCATTGGTTACCAAATGCACGTGTTATTCTTGATGGACATCACATTTGTAGTATTAGTGTGTGCATTCAAGTTTCCGTAATTATCACCCCTGGAAGTTTAGTCGACAATAATTGTCTATGAGATCTCTTCTTTATTATTCATAATTCTTATCGGTCTCACTTTACCCTACGCTTAGTCTTAAAACTAATATAGGGAGTATTCGTACTCACGAGGGGTGCTTCAAGTTCACGCCAAAATCCAAAACCTACCGGTCCGATCGATTGGACAAATTTTCGCTTATAATTTCATGTTTGGGCCAGTATCAGGTTCGCTCGAGCGGATCCAAGTTCCCTCGAGCGGACCCAAACAGGACCTTCATCGCACGAGCGCACATAATGTTCGCTCAAGGTTTTGGATTTTGGCGTGAACTTGAAGCACCCCTCAAGCACATAATGTTCGCTCGAGTGAACTGTCCAGAACTCCATTTCTGGAATCCGAACATTCACTCTTTCACTCCCCTTTCCAACTACCACCTGCAACTACATTCAAGGATCTCCTATCCTTTCCTCATTCATCATTTAATACACAAACAACACTTCTATTCTATCATTAATACATCATGAAATCCATACAGCTCAAACAAATCCATAAAATCTCCATTTCTAACGATAGGGTTTGAGAACCCATCTTTATAACTCAAAGAAAATTTGGATACTAGCATGTTCAATCATAAAGAAGCATTTATACTTACCTTTGAAGTCTATTAGCAAGAAACCCCTTTGATAGCTTGACTTTAAAAATGAGAAATCCCCAAATCCAAATCCTATTTCCATAAAAACACAAGAAACACTATCCTATGAGCTAATTGGCTAGAAACCATATCTAATCACTCATTATAACTTGGAAACTCACTAAAATGATCATCTACTTACTTGTAGTTCTAAGGAAAGGAATCCTTGAGCTTTTCTTCAAGTTCCAAGCACTCCAATGGAGGAAGACAGTTGAGGAAGGAGATGAAAAAGATGAACTCCTTCAAACTTGCTTGAAACACTCAATCTCTCACTCTCTCTTGATGAAGAAGGATGGAAGAAGAAATGGGGGGGGGGGGGGGGGGGGGGGGGGGGGCGCTAGGGTTTTCTCCACAATGGGATGAAATAGAATGAACTCAAAAGAGTTCATCTCATCTCTTATAAGGCCTTCTTGCAACTAAGTCCACTCTCTCTTTCTTATTTTCAATTCAAGTCAAATGGAGGCTCACTTGAGTCAATACTCGTCGGATGACTTCGAGCCTATTATGAAAGTTAACGTACTCGTCGAGATACACGCGTTGGTATCAAGAGTTTCCGTATTTGACAAAATACGTATAAATCCGTATTTACGAAAAAGGTCTTGTTTCCTTAGTTTGAGTCTAAAATCATTCAATTCACTTAATACCCATCATTATCATTTCATTAGGCTTAATTCAATCATTTGAGACTAATCTCATCGAGTTGGGTCATTAACCATCATTAGTCTAATTAGACTCGATTATTTAGCATTAATTGCAATTAATTAGAGTTAATATTGATTAACTCGAGGCGGGGTCTTACACATCAACAATACATTTCAAATTTCTACCTGGGGAGAGATTGATAAAAGGAATATATAAGATGTAGCAGAGTGGATCCGAGGATCAACAAAAGCCAGAATATGAGAATGGCCTCTTTCCTCAATGGTTAGAGGCATCAGTTTTCACCTGGCTGTAGGGGATTTGACCCGGGGCATGCCACCTTCCCTCACTCGATAAAGGGGTCCAGCCACCTATAGCTGGGTACCAAAAAAGAAAAAAAAAGCCAAAAAAATATGTGTGCAAGTTGTGGAAAGAACTTTATAGCATGAAGCAAGCACAGCAAGTATATGGTGTAGTAAGACCATAGAATTTCTTGTATGCTGTGCTTATGTAGTAGCACCCGAAATTCTCTCTCTTGTGAACCAAAAAATTTGGCATATTACTATTGTACTAAAATATGTAGATGATCTCATTATCACTAATGATAGTGTGAAAGAGGCTACACTAATTCAAGAATGTCTTTCGGTAAGAATTAACCCCAAACACTTGTTTCGTCTAAGCAGTTGATCAACATGACAAGGGAATGTTTCCGTGCCAAAATAAGTGTGTTACAGGCTTGGTATGTGAGTTTGGGATGGAAGATGGCGAACCTATCTCAAGTGAATTGCAAGTTTTAGAAATGATGGAGGAGAGGTTTTAAAGAATGGGATGATGTATCAATAGTTGGATGGTAGTCTAATTTGCTTGAATCTTAATAAAGATGAAGATGATTAGCAATTTATCCAGTGGTTGATATCACTATTTGCAAGAAAGGTTTGGTCTCTACACACGGAATGATTTGGTATTCTAGGAAAGATTTAATTTTTATAATTCAAGACATTGGTATTCTCTTAGGGGGAGATAAAATGAAGATAACTTGGCCTCATCAAATGGTTGAGATCGCTCTATTCAAGTGAAGGTTCGGTGTTCAAGTAAAGAAAAATAGGTTTTCTGGGGAAAATTTAATTTTCCTTCATCAAGGGAAGATTTGGCCTTTTATTCAAGGGTTGTTCTGTTTTTCTTTATTTTCTTTCATTTGAAATCTCTTTCCCTATGGGATACTTTTGTTTTGTAAGCATATTATAAATAAGATAGTATCAGTTAGGACTCAGTAATGTTTTAGTAGAACCCAAGTTCATATTTTAATTTTCTTCTTCTCTCCTCTAACTGATATTTTCTCTATTCTCTCTAGTCCTGTGAAGGTGGTATCTTGTTCATCGGCACTTTGGCGTTGTTTGGTATCTCTACTCTTTTTTGAATTGACCCATCAAAATAGAGCAATTAAAAAAGAGCTATAAAAAAAATGAAGTTAGAATAAAAAAAAAGTGTTTGGTAATGCAAAGATCTATGTTAAATAAACTTTATTTTATCAATGGTTGAAAGTTTTCCATAAATTTCTTGAGATCCACAAGGTATCAAGCCTTGAAAATTGACCCTATGGCTATGTTCATCCTTCCAAAGAGATCTAACGGTTTAGATCTTATGTTTGGGGCCCACATAATCCAAAAAATTGCATCCAATGGCTCACGTTTTTTATTTGAGATTTGTGATGATCCAACGGCTGAAATTTGGTGTCATGATCGTGTTTGATCTTTTTAACATTTTCAACAGCTTTGATCTTGTTCTTCACACCCATAAATAATAAAAAAAAAATAGAAAGACATTAATACTTATGGACAAATCCAGTATTAAGCATAATACATCAATGGCTGATATTGTTTTGCAAATATCTCGAGATCCACAAGGTATAAAGCTTCAAAAACTGACCACATTGCCGTTTTCAGCCTTCCAAAGAGATCTAACGGTGTTGATTTTACGGTTGGGACCCACAGATTTCTAAACAATTACATCTAATGGGCTCAATCTTCTTGCACATATCTCTAGGTTGGTGATGATCCAATGGCTAAAAGTTGGTGTCATGGACGTGTTTGATCTTGTGAGCATTTCCAACGGTTTGGATCTTAATTTACACTCTCAGATTTTGAAAAAAAAAAAAAAGGATTGGGTGTGAAAGGGCAAGAACACTGTTCACCCACCTAAAAAAAGAAAAGAGGCCACCAAACGCCTCTATTATCAAAATCTATACCTGATTTAGAGAGCTTAGACCATCGAATATTGCTTATCGATTAGTAATGAAATATGTGCTTAGAAAATTTGGCGTCTTTTATATTAATTTGTCACCTCTTCTTGTTCAATCCGAAGTGTCCAGAGATCCTATGCATGTTGGACTCACCAGAAAACTTGTGAGGCTACTCAGTGGGTTGCATTTATGAAATGTATACAGGCCATATTAAATAAATGCCCCTCTTCGATGAACATTGGTAAGAATTTTACTCCAATAAGAGTTGGCCCACCGTAAAATTAATCACTTATGGATCTTCTACTTAGTGATAAATTTGATGATAGGCCTTGAGCAAAATCTTTCAAGGTCACGTATAAAAAGACCGTCTAAATGCTTCTCATGTAGGCCCCACTAAGGAGACTCACTATTCTCTACTTTTGCCAAATTATTATTATATATATATATATATATATATATATAAAAGCAGCAGCCCTTTTCATGAGGGAGCGCCACGTGGCGCATTCTCAAACTTTTTGATACGCTACGTTCCAGAATTGCCCTTCAAATCCTTCCCTACATTTAAATACTTTAAAAATCATCAATGCTATTGCTAAAACCTAATCACACGGGCATAATCCCAACTTTATCTCATACAGTCATTGCTTTAAAAATCAATCATTACTATATGACCCGGACTCTTTTATGTCAAGCATGACCGCTCTCCCTATATCTTAACAATGACAAAAACAAGATAGAAACTCATTTATGAAAAGGCTCAAAAGCATCTCTCTCTCTCTCTCTCTCTCTCACACACACGCACGGTTATATAAGATAATCTGCTTCACTTTTCCTTCACATCTCTCTCATAGAACAGATTTAAGTGTCTATCTTCCTTTGAAGGATGGTTAGGACAACCTCCATTTTATCCATCTTCTTCATTGTGTTAGCCATAAGCCCCTCAATTTCTACAACTCGGGAAGTAATTCCAAACACCACCTCATTGCCTCCATTGCCTCGAGAGCTCTCCGGCAAGATCCGGGTCGACCCCAACTCCACCAACCAAGCCTCGACAGATTTTGGCAACATCACTCGAGCTATCCCAGCTGCGGTTCTCTATCCAACCTCTGTAAATGACATTGCTCTTCTCATACAAGCATCTTACTCCTCCTCTACCCCCTTCAAAATCGCAGCGAGGGGTCGTTCCCACTCCACCCATGGGCAAGCATTGGTCCTGGATGGTGTGGTTATACAAATGAGTTCATTGAACTATGGGGGTGCGAGCCGGATCAATGTTTCTACAGACCCAGATCCATATTACTATGCAGATGTTGGAGGTGAGCAGCTGTGGATTAATGTGTTGCAGGCGACTCTGCAACATGGGCTTACGCCTGTGTCATGGACAGACTATTTAGACTTGACTGTTGGTGGGACTCTTTCAAATGCGGGGATAAGTGGCCAAGCCTTTCGCCATGGACCTCAGATAAGCAATGTCTATGAACTGGACGTAGTTACAGGTAATCTTCTCCAATCTAATCCCCACCACCTCTCCCAACCACCTTCCATGAACATTTTTCCTCCACACCCTCTTGTGGGGCCCCCCATCTGGGGCATGCCAATCAAAGGGAGGGTAAGGATCGAAATATCAAAAATAAGACGTAGGGATATACAAAATATCAACTCCATTATGATCTTACCCTAAGTAATAATTGCATTAGTGTCAAATTTGAGCTTGTGCCAATTACATCAAATCCATTCAACCACATCCCTTAAAAATCACAATTGATTCAATCAACTAGTTTAGGAAATATATCAATGCCACAAATTCAATCATTACTTGGTTTTAGCAATTTTGTTTAAGGAATGTTGACCATCATCAAATCCATTCAATCACATCCCTTAAACCACTATTGGAATTGATTCAATCAACTAGTACGTTTAGGAAATATATCAATACCACAAATTCAATCATTATTTGATTTTAGCTAGCTATCATGTTTAAGGAATGTTCATCAAATGTATTCAATCACATCCCTAGAAATCAATGTTGTAATTGATTCAATGGGTTAGTTTAGGAACATGTCAATACCACAAACTCTCTTCATCTCTAACTCATCATCTCTTCCCGGCCCATTTCTACATAAACAAACATAACCACGGGCTGGGCCTTGCCACCCGGCCCAGTAAGGTCTGTGCCTGCCGGTCCGGGCCTCGGCACGTTGACCGTTGTGCCATGCCTTGCTGGGCCTGGAACAATTTACATCAATCCCTACATCCACCTCACAGTCTTACCCTACGAGATGTGGGACCTACCTATGCACTGATCCAAATGGACCATCCAACAACCCTCCTATATATCACTGGATCCCATGGGTTTGCATTTATCCGTTGAGATTGGGCTGTTAGATCATGCATCAATTTTTTTCTTTTTGGATATAAGTCCTTAAACTTATGTCCAAGGATCAAGGGGTTAGGATCATCAGATTTAACTTGAAAATTGATATATGCGGCCTATCCATTTGGATCGTTTCATCTCTTAATTAGTTCCATAATCTGTAGAGCTCTAGGTGCAAGGGTGGACCTAAGCATAGGCACATGGGTGCAGTCTCACCCGTCAAATTGTGATGCGCTTTCAAAAACCTATATGAAGATTCTAAATCCACTTCCAAAAATCCGATAATAATTATGGACTCGCATTTACGGTCCTAAATTGTTATAAGACTTAATTTGATGCTTTCCATCAGTCCTAAAGCTTTTGGCGTATTGGTTAGGCACATAATATTTGGTATCAGAGCCAACCTCCACGTCTTAGGCTCGAGTCACGGAAATGGCTACCTGGCGTAGAGTGAGAGCCACTGAGGATGTAAGCTGCGGAAGCGTGCATGGTGGTATTTTTCGGTCTTAAATGGTTATAAGACTTAATTTGACACATTCCATTGGTCTTAGGACTTTTGGAGGATTGGTTAGGTACATTACACTCACCCTCAAAATAAATCCACGTGACAATCCTCAATTTGCCCCCAAAAATCAAACTACCTACTAGGGTATGCACCCCTCAAATGAAAATTCTGCGTTCGCTAGTGTCAAGGTGGGCCCCAAAAATATAACCTCACACATGTATGCTCAACGAAACGCCTCATATTTTTATATCTATGATTTGTGTATATAGTATTCATGGATTTGCATGCATGTGTGGGTACAGGAACAGGGGAGATTTTGACTTGCTCTCAACAGGTCAACTCAGAGTTGTACTATGGGGTTTTGGGAGGACTTGGCCTATTATTATATCTATGATTTGTGTATATAGTATTCATGGATTTGCATGCATGTGTGGGTACAGGAACAGGGGAGATTTTGACTTGCTCTCAACAGGTCAACTCAGAGTTGTACTATGGGGTTTTGGGAGGACTTGGCCAGTTTGGGATCATCACTCGAGCTAGAATTGCACTGGGGCAAGCACCAGAAAGGGTATGAATTATATAAACACCTTCTCATTTTGGAAAATTGTCAGCCATACAGACTAGTCGTGTTAACCTATGTGGATCAACAATATGCAAATAAGTAGTAATGTTGACCTATGGGGATGATATAGCTAGATCTGGCTGTTTTATCATCAGACTGAGTTTATTCTAGATTAAAAATCGGAGGAATTGGCATCTGATAAGGTCAAATGGATAAGATATGTTAGATATCAAAGTCCATTTTAATAGAAATTATTAAGAAGGTTGGATATTTTGGAAAGACTGCGTTTATTTAAGACTAGGTTGAATCCAAAAATATAAAGTACAAATAGAAGGGAAGTTCACAAAATAGTCTCTAGATCAGGATTATATTTAAAAAAGTTAGAATGAATGAATAATATATAAAGGGAAATATTCAGGTGCGAACTATTATCACTTTATATGTGAGAAGTCTCTTAACAGCCGTTGGATCGTTAAAGTGGATCCAACGGCTACCACGTTTTCTATATAACGATGGCTTTTGACATTGGGCGCCCAAACTTTTTTCATTTCCCCTTTTGTTAGTTCAAGCCAAAATCTAGAGCCCCTTTCATCCAAAATCCAAAATCAAACTTCTTTTTATTTAAAACTAGGATGAACCAAAAAAATAAAGTAAAAATAAAAGGGAAGTTCTCAAAATAGTCTCTAGATCAGGATTATATTTAAAAAAGTTAGAATGAATGAATGATATAAAAAAAGGTTCCTAACTTTCTAAGAAGATAGTAGAAAAATATTGATTGATGGTGAGAAATATTTGGGAATTCACAGGTGAGGTGGTTGCGCTTGATCTATAGTGACTTATTGAAGTTCACAAAAGACCAGGAATATCTGATATCATTGAAGGGTGAGGATATGTCGAGGGGCTCATTCGATTACGTGGAAGGAACTCTAGTGAATGATGCAAACCTTACTACATTCAACTTTTGGGCCTCATTTTTCTCAGAGAGGGAACTGGGGAGAATCAGAGTCCTTACAGCTCAAAATGCCACTTTTTATTGTCTTGAAGTTGTTAAGTACTACAAAACCAGGGAAGCTTCTACTGTTGATCAGGTACCCTCTTCTAAATTCCTTTGCTTCTGATCTCATTTCTCATTTTGTAGTGGTTGTTTGGATGAAGGGTTATTTAGACATGAGGTGCTCATATATAGTATTATGAGCACCTATGCTCATATGAGGTTTTTCAATTTTGTTGTTACTTATAGGGCTATATTTGAAGGGCTTGGATCTTCATGAAAATAAATCAGTTTTCTTCTCCTTTTCTTTTTCCATTTTTCCTCTTTTTTACTTCTTTATTTTTGTTTTGTTTTAAACGAAATTCTAACTTAAGCATGAACACTAAATATGTCTCTAATCAACTAACCAACAGCTTACCACAAAATAAGGTACATTTTCATGAAAAAAGCACACATGAAAAAGTGATTAATTTTCTCCATGCCATTTTCCTCTTACTTTTTCTACATTAAAAAAGGAGAAATAAAATTAAACAAAAAAAAAAAAAGGAGTCAAAGGAGGGAGAATATTCCCCCGCCAATAGTTCTCATGAGAACCGTGTGTTGGAGATCAAAGTGAGGAAATAGCAAGGGGGCAGAGAATATACTATGCATTGTAAGTAGCAGCTAAACACCTTAATTTTCTTTAAAAAAAACCTGTTTATTGAAAATAAATACTTCTAAACTGAAATCAACCAACCCAAATGCAGCCCAAAACAACCTCATATGCATGAACTTTTTTTTTTTTTTTTTTCAAATTGGTATGATCATCATTATTGTACGTAGCTTTCTGTCATCTATTTAGAGTTGACTTTGTTAGTTCTATAATTTTAATCTCTTCTTGTCTAACCTATTTAGTCATTGATCTCGTACCATTATCTGTAACTCAGAAAATGATCTGATTTGATTTGGCCATGCATGTGAGAAAAGAATGTGAATATGGTATTGACTTGGCCAATTTGGCAGGATGTGGACTCTTTGCTAAAGCAGCTGAGCTTCCTTCCAGGATATGTATTTCCTAGAGATGTTACCTACACAGATTTCCTTTACAGGGTCCACCAGGAAGAGGAAAAGCTTCGTGCACAAGGCCTGTGGGAGATTCCACATCCATGGCTCAATCTCTTCTTGCCCAAATCAAGCATTGTGGAATTCGACCTTGGGGTTTTCAAAAGCATTCTCAAGGGAAATTATGAGACTATGGGCCGCATTCTTATTTACCCCATGATCAAACACAAGTAGGCACTCTCAAACCTATATTAATGTTGCAACTGGTCCAATCCTAGCTTCATACTTGCTTGGTGCACCAATGCTGAAGTCCATGATGCTTGTCCCACTTTTGGCTGTCAATGGACCTGACCCAAAAAAAAAAAAAAAAACTGGGGCAATCTATTGTTTATTGAGTCATGATTCGGGTTAGCGATCAGGTCTGATCAATATTAGGATTCGGATCTGAGCCCATTCGGCCTTCTCATTCTTGTTGAGTTCAAATAGAACTAATGTAATGGGATCTGAGTTCTAACACAGTATGGACTCGAGGTGAGTTGACACACACTACAGCCTCAATTCATCCAGAGTTAGACAGCATTGCCTGATAGCGACCCACTTTCTAGTCCATTAAATGAGTGAGCAATTCAGATCCATAACAATCCAAAAGCCCAACTGCAATGATCTATTCCAGATAACAACATGGCTTTCACTAACAATAAGCATCTTAGATTCTAAATTCACATGAACATGAATTGCAGGTGGGATGAGAGGACCTCTGCTGTAATACCAGAGGAGGAGATTTTCTACATGGTTGGATTTCTGAGATTTGCTACCAATCAAGCAGATTTGAAATATTTGGAGGATCAGAACAGAGAAATATTAAACTTTTGCAATGGGGCCGGTATCAAGTATAAGCGGTACCTTTCTTATATTGAAAACAATGCTGAATGGAAGAAGCATATGGGTGAAAAATGGGACGTCTTTTACCAGAGAAAAATGAATTTTGACCCGAAAGAGATATTATCTCCTGGCCAGAACATTTTTACTCCTTGAGAGTAGGGAGAGAACCCCATGATCACTGTTCATAAAGGAGTAATTCCTCCAAAGTTTTTAGAGGATTTAGCATTTATATTGGAAAATAGAGATGTAATAGCCATTCCAAACTTGAGTCCAGAAATAAATGAATAAATAAAAGCTATGTTCAACTTGGGTTTCATGCCTTTATATCTGGTGAAGAGTTAATGTGTTCAATTTTTTATTTTTATTTTTATTTTTATTTTTTTGCTAGAAAAAGAGTTGTGTTTCAATTATTTATAGTCTAATCCATGGCAATGAAATATTTGGTATTTGCTGTTGATATGTGAGGATTGCACCAAGAATATTGCAAAGCTGACTCATGTAGAGAGAGGGGGAAGGATATGATGAAAGGATACAAGGTCGTGATGTAGATGAGATTGAATTCCTAGGATTTGATTACTAGGGTGATTGTTGGGTGCTTATTTCCCATCCTCCCTTAATAAATTTTATGAAGGGGAGGTTATTTGGTCGGTTTTTTTTTATATTGGTTTTTCATATTCATTTTAATCACTTAAAAGTGATGATTTGGGTTGTTGATATTGTCTTTGTCTTAGTCATCAATTCAAGCATTCCAAAGTTTAAATTTAAGACCTTTAAATCAATGGCTAATTAAGATCATGAAGTTGTTTTAATTCTCATACAACCTAATTTACCCTAAGATTTTTAACCATGTCGGGCCTATTTATTTACATTTGTGAACAAGTAAAGGGAATATTGTTGTCAAATTTTTTATTTTTTTTTTTAAAAGTAAAAGCAAGGTATACTAAAGTAAAAGGTGGAGGTGTGTCAAAATCCTTATTTGGACGATATAAATAATCGGTGACCAAGGGAGTGTAGATTGAAAACACTTGTCATAAATTTTATTATGCTATGATTTATCACTCCTTTTTTAATAAATAAATAAATAAAAAAAAAAAAAAAACAGAGAGAGAGTTGTGGAGGAGTAAAAGGTCAATGGTGTCGCATCATAAGTTTACTTGTCCGCTTTATTTTTTCCGTAAAGTTAAAATAATCACAATACATACCTACTTTTATTTCACTTTTTAATACTCTTTGTATTCAACAAACAAGCATAAAATCCCAAGGGGTAGCTCAGTTGGCCTAAAACAGCGGTTTGCACTCGGAGGTTGTAGATTCAAAATTGCACTACCACACTGGGGCTACAGGGAAGTTTACTCGGCTTCCCTCTAGGCCCGGAGGAATTAGTCCAGCCCAAAGGGTTGGAAACCCTCCGATAGCAACAAAAAAAAAAAAAAAAACTCTCCTCTTACCCCCTAACTTTACCAGCTCTCCACATGCTCTTTTACCTTTCATGCTGCCCGGTTCATAATAGAAAAAAGTAGGATTCTATAATAGTTAGGGGAGTGGATCCTTTGTAACAGCTATTACATGGGAATCATGTAATAAATTTCCGAATTTCCGTCATGGGCCCACTAGAGATAATCTGGACTGCTCAAAATAAATCTCATCCCCTCTGTATCTAGATCCACAAGTTTCAATTCAAAAGGAAAAAGTCCCACCATTCAATTGAGCACATCAGAGAAACGTGACTAAGTGTTAACGTGACATCATTGCTAAATTAGTGTTAATCACAGTCTTCCTCTCCTTTTGAACTGAAACTCTAGGACCTAAATATAGAGGGGATGAGATTCATCTTAAACGGTCTAAATTATCTCTAGGTGGGCCTCATGATGAAATTTCAAGATTTTGTTATATGGTTTCATGTAATAGCTGCAACAGGGGATTCCGACTCTAATTAAAGCACAGCCACTCTACTAATCATGATCCAAGAATTTGTTTTGCCTCTTTGTACTCTCTTCCTTTTATATATTAGTTGAGATGGTCGCAATAGAGGCTCCTCCTACACAAAAGGACGTTATCCCATGAGACGGTGTTTCGTTTATACACGGGGATGTCAGGGTGGGCCAGCTCCAGCTCTGCTTGAGCAGCTCACAGGATTAGGATCATTTTTGTATTATACATATATATAGGATAATATTCAAGTGCATCCATCCCTCATCATTTGTGGTGAGGGACACCCCTTTTGGGTGTACTTGAAACTTCCCCAAAAGGGATGTATGGTGAGAGATGGCTGCACTTGAAGATCTCCCATATATATATACTAGTCATTGCCCGTGCCTGAAGGCACAACGCACCACGCTCTGAGCACAACTAAATCTAATTACTCTTCTTTTGACCACCTAACAACTAACACCGCCCATAATTTAACAAATTTAACTCAAATTTTCTATGTGGCCCATTGGATCAATCAGCTTCAAATCAAGTCCAGCCGGATTTTATTTTTTTAGGTAAAACAGCCCAGCCAATTGGACCCTTGTTTAACCACCATTGAATACTAGAAGTGGCCCACTACTATAAGCAGTCTAGTTTAATTACATGCAAGCCACGTTTGCATCTGCTACCAAAACAATCCAAATTAGCTTAAATTCCACAATCCGTGAAAAACAACATATATATGTGAAGGGGCAAACTGGTAAGTTGTAGGCCCAAATTCCACACCGTTCGATCACTCAATTGCAATCATAGTCTGCATTTAATCATATCTTTACTTGCAAGGAAGTTTTGAAAAGATAATGGCACGTTTCGTAATTTCACAGAAAACCAAGGACACTCCCATATCCTCTGGGAAAAGATAATGGCAGGTTTCGTAATTTCACAGAAAATCAATGGCACTCCCGTATCCTCTTGTCCTTAGTAAAAAGTTCCTGCCCCTTTGTTTTCAAATAATTACAAAATTACCAAGCTCTTGAATCCCTTCTCAGCCCTAAGATTTATATACAAAAATATGTACATAAATCTAAGGGTCCAAAACGTCCAGCGATTCAAATACTGTTCTCCCTTATTTTATATATATATATATATATATATATATATATTTGCTCTCACGGTACTATAAGAGCAAGAAGTGGCCACCTAATAGTAACTTTCACAAGAGCATTTCCCTATATATCTAATGTAATAACGATGGATCTATTTGCTGGATTTCACCAAACAAGGGAGCCCAGGTGAGCCAGACCCGAGTCGGATCTATCACTCCTGGAACCAAGAACGGGATTTATGAAAAATGCTGACCAATTAAGCCCACCTGGATAAGTGAGAATCTAGCAATATACAACAACAGTTTGGACGTGCACGAGGGCTTATTCGTATAGGAGTTAAAAAGTGATTGATATGATATAAACTATTACTTCTTGGTTTTTGAATGGACGAAGTAAAATAATAGTAACATTGATGTGATATATACAACTTTAATTCATGGGTGTTTGGATGGAAAATGTAAAAGGAGAGTTAAAACCATATATATATATATATAAAGAAAGTTTTTACTTGATAGTTGTTTGGATGGAAAAAGAGAAAGGGAGATTAAACTTTGGATGTGACATAAAGTAGGGGATTTAATGATTTGTCCCGCTTTCCCCCGTTTTGGTTCTTATTTTAATTTCCTCATCTTTAATTTTATTCATGATTTAGCCAAACTCCTCTTATCCTCCTCTCGTGTAAATAAACAAGCACTCTCAAGATACACTAGATATGAGGTGCTTTAAATAATCATTAGGCTTAGTTTTTTATCTACAAACTTCAATGGCTGACAAATTCAGTACCATATTAGGATCAACATCATGGGTAAGTGTGTGGGAAGGGATAGAATTGATCCAAGAACACCCAACAAAGGAGTTGGGGCCTGGGGCATACAATAGAAAAGAGAGAGAGAGAGAGAGAGAGAGAGAGAGAAGATATGATAGAAGTCATGGAGGGGTTGGGAGTAGGACATCTAACTTCCAAGGCCTAACTAAAATTAATGTGCTTCCCCAACTAATCGTTCTACTCATGGATTCAATCAATCCTCTCACCGACCGGCCGACCATGTCCCAGAGAGAGTATTGGATTTGGATGGTAGGTCGAGTCTTCTACTCTGCCAATACAGGCATTAATTGGCTTTGTATTGAGAATTCAAGAAGAAGAAAGTCCAATCCAATTGAAACCATCTTTTTTTCCTTTTTGCTAACAAGGAATAGGACAGAAGAAGCAGAACAATGCTGTAACGAATGCTGTGTGTAATGTCTGAAAGCATGAAAGAAATGCAGGGGGGCTGTTCTCCTTTTCTTTTCTTTTCTTTTTCATATGATTGGATTCCTAAGAATCCTAAGACCATGATTTCTTAAAGTGGTTAAGAAAATGAAGAAATAATGGTGAATATCCAAATTTTAAGGACATTCAATACACAGGAAAGAAACCAACTCATAAAGTAAAATTTTAGGGACATCCCATGAAAGACATTCATTTTGAAACCTGACCCACTCCTTCAAACAAGTAGTAGTACCCATCTATTCAGTTTACATGGCACTGAGGACGTCCTATCCAACTGTCTCTCCTAATAAGAATGAGCCAACATCACATATTGAAATCCAAACTGCTCAAGATGAACACTCTCAATTCGGATCATATATCATCAAGTATTTTTAAAATAGGAGTTGATTTCACTATAAGAATTAGTATATAATTAAGAACATTATTAACACAAACTCATGCATTATTAATCATCTGCATTAATCACATTCAATCTTACAATGGGACAAACTCCTAATTCGGTAAAGTTAAAGATATTTAGTATTAAGGGAGGGCATTTATTTTTGAGGCCTCAAATTTGAAGATATGTAGTACTAAGGGAGCACACTTGTGTGGGCCACTTGTTGAAGACTTGAGCAACTCGAATGAATACCTCCTCCCCATCAAATGACCTCTAAGTTCATCCCAGTAAGAGTTGGTCTCATCATGAGAATGATGAGCATATGATTAAGAATATGATTAACATAATCCTATTCATTAATCATGATGTGCTCAATTTCTCAGAGGTAACAACTCCAATTAGAATCAAATTTGAGAAAATCTGATGTTGAAGCAGCTTGGATTTTTAATAGGTAAGAGCAACTTATACACACTGCAGCGTGAGACATTTCCGGACTCCTCAAGGCTGCAGCTTTTACCAGCCTCTCACTGTTCTGCAGCTCAATCATTATTGAAAAAAAAAAATTTGGGGTTGAAGGCAACGGCTAGGATTGACTACTATGTTTGAGTTCTGAATCATGTGCAATCCCATTCCACCAGGTTTGGCTTGAGCTAGGGCTCTGCTGCTTGAAGAAATTTTCAACCCAAGTACTGGATTCAGACAAACATACATTACATGTGGAGAGGAATGGCAAAGTGGGCTATGTTGTGTCTCTTGTCTCCTAACCCATTAACAATCAACAAATGCGACAGACACAGCCCCACTTGCTTCCATTTCCAAAGCCCACCAAACCCATCGACCAGCAACAAACACAGAAATAATTAAACAACTCAAGAGGAGAAAAACACCACCTCTCTCTCTCTCTCTCTCTCTCTCTGAGAGCAGAGTCACAGCTTCACAAGGACGGTCTACTAAAAGCTAATGAATGCACCCACAACAACCACCTCCTTCAAACACAAATGCCAAGCCCAAGTACTACTTTCTAGTACTTTCACACCTCTATTTTCTGACCACGTCAGAAATCACTCTTGGTAAATTTACAGTGACAACCCAACCCACATATAAAGCAGAAACCATTCCCATACCATTGTTCAGGTAAAGACCAAAATAATAATAATTTCTCTATAACCCTCTCCTCCAGGAAGAGTGATGGAACAGGAAGAAAAATGAGAAAAAAATTGGGGAGTTTTATTCATGAAATGGTAATCATAATCATCCTCCTACTCCTCTCACTAACCCAGTAAGTAGTACCCACCTGACAACCAATACCTCTCGCATCTATGCTTCCCACATTGGTATATGATATTTATATACATGTACAGAGACACTACCAACCATCTCTCTTTCTTTCCTTCCCAATTCCAAGTCCCAAGGCCAACCAATTTTACATCTCTTTCTCACTACTTTTTTCTCCATTTTTTAACATGAGAAGGGTTGGGGTGTAAGAATAAGGCCGGATCAAGAAAAAAAAAAAAAAAAACAAGGGGCGGAAAAAGAAAACAATAAATAACGCCAGAGTAACAAAAATGGAAAAGAATTATTACGACGAAGAACAAACAGAGGCTGGCCGTAGATCCGGCCCTGGCTTGGGCTAGGCTCTCTAAAAGGAATTATTATGCAGCTGGTTCTTGACAAGAAAGAAGCTCATATGAGGTTGGGATGATAAATGGAGAGAGGGGCGGTCACCTTCGATATAAGCCCATTGAATCTAGAAGCTGTAATGCCTCAATGAGTACTCCAATACCTGCTCGCTCGGACAGATCATCTCTTTCACTAGGGCCCCTTTTTTGTATATCTTGAATGTTGGGACGATCCTCACGTTCTCAGCCTTGGATACTGCAGGGGTCTGATCCATATCCACCTTCATCAAATATCATCAATAAATAAATCAGGCCAAAGAAATACATGCCAGTGGTGGTCTAAGCATGGAATTAATGAGATGAATGAAGAGGCTGTTTCATGCATTCCTTTTATTATTACCTTGAGAAAACTCAAAGAAGGATACTTCACACACAGCGTATCAAAAAATGCTGACATCTGGATCGATTGCTGGTTTGATGCCACCATAAAATGGATGACTGAAACTCCTGAAAGAAATAGAAATTCAGATAATCTCATAGGATTCGAATAAGTTCATAAACACATGAGAGTTCAAACTATTATGCAAGGACTAGTAATAAAACAATGGAAGCAATCTTGATAGATTTACAGGTGGGGAGGCACACATTTGAAACAAATAATTAATCATGCAGTTACTACAAGGAGACGAAACCAATAAATTCGTCAGGTAACTATGACAAGCAGAAGAATGAATGACTGGCAGTTAAAACCTAACAATCTGCTTGGCAAGTTGAGATGTGCGAACAGCATATTGGGAAACAAAAAAAAGCTAAATGAACTACCCCTTGAAACAAACTCAATTTCACTTTTCTACATAGAAGGCACAAAGTGAGATTTATAAAACTTGGAACACTTCAAATATCCCCAAAACCATGATTTTGGGGGTACATCTGCAACTATCAAGGAAGAGTAGTGCACAACATGGGCACCGGCTATAAACTAAGTTTGTAATAATTAGAACATTGCAGTACAACAAGTGTGACTGACTCAAATAGATCTAACAGGAACATGAGAGAATGAAAGCCCTAAAGGGGATATGAGAGAAAAAGATTCTGGCAAACAAGCACAAGAGCAGGCAGAGGAGAAAGCTCACCAGGTGAAGATACTGCAGCTCTAAACTGATCCACACCTGTAATTTCCTCAACTTCACCCCCAAACTTCATATTATAAACTTCCTCACCACGTGACTTTTTCAGAGCAACTTGTGCACGGAACAAAGCTTCCGCAACCTCTTTGTCATCCGGAAGTTCCCTTATGAGGACCTCATAATCATGCACAGATTCAGCCCAACGTTCAAGCTATAATCCACAAAAAATACCAATCAATTAGCACACATTCTAAAAATACAACACCCACAGGAGAAAGATTTAGAGGCATTTGTTCACCTTGCTGTTACAAGCAGCACGTCGAAGAAGGGCTTTGGTGTAATTGGGTTGAATTTTAAGCGCTTCATTGCAGTCATCAACAGATCTCTCCCATTGTTCGAGCTTGGACCTGCAAGCTGCTCTATTGCAATAGAGGACAGGATTGGAGGGATCAAACTTGAGGCCTTCACCATATGCCATGCATGCTTCTGCAAACTGGCCAGACTTGAAAAGATCATTTCCATGGGCCCGGGCTCTTGCCACTGATCTCACATTGTTTAGCATTGTGGCAACTTCAATGTTTTGAGGATCAATCTGCCCTGCCTTCTCAGCAGCTGCAACTGCATTCTCAAACCTGCAAAACATCCATCACCCATTCTCATTCGCCGAAACCCTAAGATAGTTTCTTTTGGAACTTTAAATTTCAATGCTCACCTTCCCAGTGCCATTTCAACCTGGGCACGGACAAAGAACACGTAAGAATGACAAAACATTCCAAAGAACCTGGTTTGTGAGGAAGTTGGAGAGAGTTCTAATCTGGGAATATTCAATAATGCAGAATCAGCCTCTTCGAGTTGACGAAGCTTGAGCAAAGCCTCAGCCCTACATGCAAAAAGCTACAAACCCAACCAATTCAAAGCAATTAATTTATACTCAATCAATTGGGTATATTATAATAGCAAGAGAAGTTGAGATTGCAATTTACCTGAGGAGAATAATCTGCTCCAGCAGTAATAGCAGCATCGCCTTCCCTCATCGCACTCTTCCAATCTCCAATTTTACGAGCTGTTGCACATCTTTTCAAATGCCTCTCTATTGCTTGCAACTTCTGCAACTCATCAGCATCTGGTTGCTGCTGCCCCAAAAAGAGGTGCCTTCGAGCATTTTCAACCTGCCCTAATCTGTAGTATTATCAAGATAGAAGAATGGACACACTTATGAATTTAAATCTCCGAAATAACATAAAATAAAAATAAAAATAAAAATAAAACACACACACACACAAAAAAAAAAGGGACATGTCCTAAATCACAGATTGTCCACACACATTAAATGAAAAATGACCATCATTTCCAAATGCTCAATAAAGATAAAAACAATACAAATAAGCCCTTCGAATCAATCAATAGAATAACATCAGAAGAGAAAAGAGATAAATGATGAATCCAAAAGGGAAAAAGGCAAAATGGAAGCTGCAAAGTAAAAGGAAACCATCAAGTTTTGTTGTCAGTCATGCAGACAAATGCAGAGAACTCATGGAGCATAGCTGCAACCAAAACTATTACAGTGTCATTAAGAAAACATATAGATATTAAAACCTAAGAAACCATTTTGCAACAATTAGCATCCAGTAAGTGGCAACAGCTCAGAAGAGCCTTAATTGGTGCATTTAGACAACAAATGCATATCATCTAAACTGTGCCATATCCGATAAATGTGAAGGTTTGAAGTTCAAAACTAACCAAGATATTCTCCATCAGTAGTCACATTTTACAGTAAAGAAAATATCCCGAGATACAGTATATAGATCAAAATGATGAGTACTAGCTGTGCCTGGAACATTTTACTACTGACACAACCATAATCTATGGCAATTTTTTGTCTCACTTAGTGTAAGTTTTCTAATGAATTCATGTATCTTAATGAAATGTATAGAGTTTTGACACCAGATACTGGATGGTACACACTCTAATATCTGTCCTCATGAAAACCATTCATTCAACAAAAGTAGGCCATTCAAAGAAAACGTGTTACCCAAATTTCCCACACAATGGAATACCAAGGAATGTAGTTTGAGATCATTTCAACAGGCATGAAGGAGATCAAAACAGCCCGTTTACAACGAATTTAAGCATCACAGGTGCAATGCAAGGAGCTAGGAGATGTATGAGGGCAATAAAGACTGGAAGTAATAAAAGTGGCCGGTTAAATCTTGGACTGAAAAGGGGCGTTTGATGATTATAATGGAACAGAAAGTTGTCGAATGAACTAGAACGAAGGGAACCATGGTATCAAATTGCATAAACCAAAGAGAACCCAAGAATCTAAGTCAAAGGAAAATGGCAAATAAACAGTAGTCTACAGAATCATAAAACCCAACTTGCTCAAACGGCTAAAACCAAAGAACAGCAACATGAATCTAATCAAACTAAGTAACAGAAACATGACCCACTAGAGAAGAAACAAATAGACTACAAAGAATCAAAACAGAAGTACCCATAAGTGAGATCATCCAAAAAAAAAAACCCAGATCATTCAACCAATTCACATGGCATCTTAACAAGCAAACTGCAACACAAAACAGAAACCCATTTCAATTCTTCAGATCAGTATTCCATTAAAGCTAAAATTAAGCAAAAAAAAAAAAAAAAAGGACTTTAAAAGAATGGGAATTGTTAACTGCCTCTCACCTCAAATGCAGAGCTGCCAGCCGCTGATGCGCCCTCCCATAAGCAGGATCCAACCTCACGGCCTCCTCACACTCCCTCACCGCCTCCGCCAGCCGTCCCAGACCCGTCAACGCTGCAGCCCGATTGCTCCGGCAAGCTGCATTGTTTGGCGAGATCGCGATAGCCCGATCATACAAACACAAAGCCTCTGCAAAATTCCCCCTTTTATACTGCTCATTCCCCGCCCTCTTCACCTCCTCCGGATCAGAACTCGCCATCGCCCGCTTCACCATCACCGCCTCCCCGGCAAACTGTATATTCCCCGTCGCCGCGTCGCCGCCCGACTTCCCCCTCATTATACTCCCGTGCCCGTAATTCCCAGTCCCCGACCCCAAAACATCGCTCCTTGTCCCTCCACGAGCCACCATGCCGGTCTTCCCAGCCCTCCCCGACGGGCAGATGTTGCCGCTCGGAAGCAGATTCGCATTTGGTGAATTCACAGAACCCCCACCGGAGTAGATCAACGGCGCCCCACCGGAATTCGATCTCTGGTGCCCAGGCTTAGAATTCCGAGCAGATCGCGCGCTGCCCGCGGTAGTCGGGCTGCCTTCGCTAGAACCCGACAGCTCCCCGGAGTGGTTTCCGCTGCCGCTGCCACCGTCCGATGGTTTGAGAGGAGCCGCATTGCCGGCGGTCTTCCCGGAAACAGACCCAGAAGAGCTGGAGCTGCTGCTGCTGGTGGGAAGCGGCGCCGGGTGGCTATTGGTCCTAGACCGGACATGGGTTCGAAGAGGCGAAACGGGCGAACCCAGATCGAGCTCTTTGAAATCGGGTTTGTTCCCATCCGAGCTCAGCACAGTGTCGAATCGATCGGTTAGAGACTCAACCCCTCTTTCTTGCAAGGGTTTCTGCACACTGCTCTTCGACATTTTCGAAATCTCTAAAACCCTAAAATCACTTTCACTTTCTCTCTCTCTCTCTCTTCTTCTGTTCCTTGTAATCAAAGTCTGCAACAGCAGCGAAAGTACCAAAAACAGCGTTGCAGACAAGGATGCGAAAGATCTATCGAAGAAGAAGACATGAATAAAAAAAACAAAAGGAATCAATGGGGATCTCGTGAATCGAAAGGATGAAGCAAGGAATGAATGCAGAGGTGTTGAAAAGTAAAGATTGATAGATTTTGAGGGAGAGAGAGAGAGGGATTTTGATTTGATTTGATTTGAGAAAGATCGAAGCTTTTCTCTTTTTTTTCCCCTCTTTCCTCTGCTGCTTCACGAGACGCCTCTCTTTCTCTTCTTCTCAGTTTCTTTTCTCAAGTTTCTTTATTAGTTTTCTCCTTTCACCTCCTGCTGGGTGGTTTTTCTTCTTTTATTTTCTCTCTCTCCATCTCTCTCGTTTTCCCTCCTCGCCTTATCCGGACCGCTTGTTTTGTAGTCAGCAAGAGTACATGAAAGTGTAGTGTGGCGGGGTGATGAAATCTTGTTTTTTGATGGGGCCCACCTTATCTTTGAATTTGTAATTTTCTTTTTTTTTTTAATGAATGGTCCATGCCCCCACAATAAACTCCGCCATTGGTTGATCTTAATTGGTTTGATTGATGGTAGCAGGAGGCAACTGTTTGTTTTCAACATTATACAAAGAAGAAGAAGAAAAAAAATATATATATATATATATGAAGAATGTTCTCCTACTTAATCGTGGGGCCCATTTAGATGCGTGTCTATTGATGATGGGATGGCATATGGAAAGATTTCCTTTCGGACCATAGTGCATTGAAAAAAGAACACCATCCTGGCTCTTGGTTTAAGGACATTAAAGCTTAATGGCGTTTTAATTGTAAATGATTTTGATATTCAACACGATGATTTATGTGAAGGTTCAATAACTGTAAAATTGAGTCTAATGCTCGACCGTGAGTTGACCTGAGTATCACCGGGTCGCCGCACTGATTGAAGGTAGTTTTAAAGGGGGTTCGAGTTGCAAGCTATACATGGAGTCTGATTGTAGGAGAATATTTTTCCTATAGTCATAGTCAGGACGGTTACGGTGAAGATCTAGTTGATTGCACACATACAAAATTATAAGTATATAAAATCAAATCCCCATGATCAAAGCAATTATACTGCATAATGATCGTCATTCTAATGGAAAGAGGCAAAATGGATGATTCATATTACATAGATAATGAGACTCCTAAATAGGTCTTTCATCATGGGGCCCATGTATGATCAAATCAAAACATTGCATAAAGAAATTTACATACACACCCAACCCTCAAATTTTTTCACTATATTGTAAACTTCTTTTATTATTATTATTATTATTATATGAGGGTTCCCAATTTTTAAGACCGGATATTATTCCTTCTGACTTAGAGGAAAACCGGATAAATTTCCAGACTATATTATAAATTTCACTGTGCTTATAGAAGATATAATATTTAAAACCCTAAAATCAAGGGTTAAAAATATCACGTGGATCAGTGAAATTCAGACAAAGCCCTAAATTTTTTCCCATAACCATCTCATCCCCCGATCCCGGAGCCACAATTTTGGCACCCAAATCATATTCCCTCCAATGCCCCCTTCCTGTTTTCAATCTTCCCTCTCTGCCCCTCATCCTTAGATTCCGTACTTTCTTACACAGGGACTATGTGAAAATCACTTACCCTGCCCTTGTCGTTTCATGCAGAAATCGAAATCACACCACTGTAGATGAAAGTAATGACCGATCAGAAATCCCTTTTTTTTTTACAAGGCAGGTGCAGCATTGAGAGCATATTAAAATCAAGGACATTCATTCCTGTTTTTCTCCTTCTTTGCATTTTCAAGAGTAAATTGGATACATTGGAGTTGGCCGAGAGTGGCATGGGGTGTAGATTTGCTCTCTGCATTTTGTATTTGAAATCACATAATATTTGCCTGGTGTATGTTTGTGTGGATTTAGTGGGTACCACGGGATATCGTGTGTAAATTCGTTAATGAGAAATAGAAAGTGTAATGTTTTATTTTTGGATCCATGGAGGGTGTTTTTTGTAATTTCGAGAGTCATTCAGGACAGTGGGAGCTGGCGATGTACAGGGATGCTGCGACAGCTGGCCCATTCAGAGCCCTAAGCAAACCAGCTCAGCTGATGACGGTGAAAGTAACGGCGCCAGATTTGATTCCGGGGATATTCCATTAAATGCGCGAAACAAAATTAACGGAGTGGGACAGGATGTTGTCGGGAGAGCAGATCTATCCACATTTCACAGTCCCCCGCAAACATGGAATGATGACCGGGCGATTCCCTGGTGCCAGCTCGGCGCCAGATCACTCACTTTTCCAGTTCATGGCAAGGAGAAAACGATGCCACTTAGTGGGGCCCACCTACTGAAATCCCTAGCAATCCTAGGTTAAATGGGTCTATTCGAATTTTGCATCAATCTGAAATTTACTATCGTTTTTTTCATGAAAACAAATTTGAATTAATCTTGCACGGTCCGAAGGCATTTATTTTGAATTGTCCAGTTTTAAATGAGTAGGTCCACCATTAAGCCCCACTCCTTCAAGTGAGGAGCTTTTTAGGATGCATATGGGGCTTGGAGTGAGATCCCAATCCTCCAATGAGGAAAGTAGAACGATCTCAGGGGAGGTTAGAGAGCCCTTTTCCGAGAGAAGTATATCTCGAGTTGAAATAGAACGACCATCACGTAAGGTAAGATGATTGCGTAGATACGAACCCTAATCAGTCAAATTTTTTTTATTTTTTATTTTTGGCTATCAGAGGATTTTCAATCATTTTTACTGGACTAATCCCTTCGGGCCCAAAGAAAAGCCAGGTAAACTCCCCTTAGCACTAGTGTGATAGTGCAGTTTTGAGCCTACAACTTCTGGGTGCAACCCGTGGGTGGTCCTAAGCCAACTGAGCTACTCCTTGGAGTTCCCTGATCAGTCAAATAAATAATAGCTACCATTTTCCACTGGAGTAATAAGCCATTCTTAAGATTTTTCTAGCTTTATCCGAACCTCCTTTCTCATAGATCCCCTTGGCTCATTCCTCAGATCGACTCGAAGCCATGCACAAGTGGGCCCCACCTATGCATCTTGAGATGTGCACTGATCATCATTTTTTAATCTTTTATTGTTTAGTTTATTACATAAGTGGTACGGGGGTGATACTTTCATTCGAATGCGCAGGGATCACTCCATACTAATGTGTGTTAAAATTAAAGTGCCAACGCCATTCAACCATGATCGTCGTTGCTAGCATTTTGAGTTTGAGAATAGATATAATGAGTAATTGGAGTAATCGAAAAGATTTATCAGGTGTAACTTTGCACAATGGGATACCAATGGCAAGGCCCATAAGTTGATCTCCAACGGTTATCCTACCTTTGAGTGCATGATTTTGATCAGTGATCTAAAGGCTAAAGCAGATCGAATGCAGCCAGGTGACTGTTTTCAGTTCTGAAACATTCTGAATGGGGGCAGATGGTTGTATTGTAGACCGTATTTTGTGCGGTGGATTTTAACTTTTTGTTGGCCATTATCCATTTGATTCAAACAACATGAGCATTGACATTTCAATCTGTAACAGCCCAGCTGCGACCCCTCAAATCGACATTAATGAAATGATAAATGTATCTTGCTAGTTGACAAGCAATATGGCTTGTTTCAGTGGACCCTTTCATATTAATTGAACCTTGGGTCTTAACTGCCTCCAACATTAGGTGATGGAGCCGATGATGGCTTTAATCATCACCATTGGATTAGTCCATGCTAGAGATTTGTCATGGTATGATTTTCATTTCAAGATTGAACATTATTCCAAACAGGCCACTTGTTTTTAATTAGAAATTTTGATGAAATAGTCTCCTGCCTTGGAAAACAGTAATGGGTAGCCATTAGGACCCTTTGACTTACATTTAAAAGTATTGTAGAATTAATAAAAGTCAAACAAAGTCATTAAAAGGGTTTGAAATGTCTAACCTTTTAAATTTTTTTACCTCTCAATATTTGGTGAAGAACCTAACAGACAATTTAGGAGAAAGTAGCAACATGTGTAAAGAAAGAGGTGTGGTGACCCTAGCAAGGGCAAAACTAACATTTCATGTGCTTTTACTAGGAGCTGGCAAAAATCGACTCGACCCGATTGGCACAACTCAACCCAACAAACGTAACTCGTGTTTGACCTACCTGCATACCCGACATGACCCATGTTTGGCCTACACACCCACCCTGCGCACACGCAGACAAATGTGAAGGGGATCTAACCCTGCAATAAAAAACAGATCAAGTTAGGATCAACTTGCATAATATGCCTAATCCATTTAAATAAGTTGGCTTAGAGCCGACTCGCATGCATAAACCAATTTAAATAATTGGGTGGTTTAATAATTGAATATACAATGACTAGAGCTTGTGTTGGGCTTATATGGCCTGCAAATTAACTTAAATATAACTTTAATATTTAAAAGAAATTAGGTTAAAGTCACGCTTCTACAAGTTAGGATGGATACGGGTCGAACTTCAACCCAGATATATGCCTTGTCAACCTGACCATTTTGACCTGGCCTACCCATTTACCTTCCCTACTTTTATCAAATGAAAAAGAGAAGGTAGTGTAAGCAAACAAAGGAATAAAGGAAGCAGCCAGGTATACATGTAGATGTAGGTGACCCGGAGAGATTAGACAAAACCTATGAACGAAGAATCAGGGTCCTCTGAAACTTTTGACGCACAGTGATCGTGAGTGGACCAATCACTTTCATTAACGAAGGCTAAGGAGCATCTGGCTTAAAGTAAACACTAGCGCACGCTTCTTTTCTTCAGTACCTAGCGCACTTTCATTTTCTTAGCTGGTCATGTGGGTTTGTTTTTATGACAAGCTTGCTAAAAGCCGCCCTCTTAAATAAGGCACCTTGCTAAGATCAGAATATAGGACTTTTGATTACATTTCTTCAGCTAGACTGTCAGTGACAATGACAAATAAGAACAGCCGTTAAAAGATAGCTATATATATGTATCATGTAGGCCACCACCCAAGCTACCTTTCCTGATTCCTCTTAATCTTTTATGGGTGAGTAGAGAAACATATCAGAGACAAAGGGCGTGGTGTTGGTCTCCCTAATAGCAATTCATCCCCTTCAAAGCCTTTGACACAACATAAAATTCTTACATCTTAAAAGGAACATAGAGAACGTTTGAACTTCTTATTTCAGGTTCTTCTGAAAATTCACTGGCATTGTACACAAATCAAACAAAGATGAAAATTCAAACGTTTTCCTTAGTTTATTGTGATTTATTTCACACTGATTTTTGTGCTCCACACTTGGGTGTCCCCAAATCAGTATTTTACTGACACAGGCCATAAGCCAAAGTGATGCTCTTTCTCTGGAAATTGTTTTAGAAGTACTGTAGCAGTCTGAGCAGCTTCAAATAAGACTCATTTTCTGATGGCATCAAATCACATCCTAAAGCTTCATTAACAAGCTTTCCATGGTCAAGAGTTTTGTGGTGAAATGTAACTATACAAGAATTATTAAAGAGGTGAGAGGTGAAGGATATAAGTGGAGATATAGATAGTACTTCTGCTTTCCTCTGTATTGAATTATTAGGGTGATGATTGGGTTTTCATTTCTCATATTCCCTTGATTCTATTTTCATATAAGGAAAGATTTTTTGATGCTCTTCTTTAAAACTTCATCTCTCTTAGTTATTTTTAACTACTTACGGCATAAAATCCTACATATTATAATGCAAACAAACAAGCCTTAGTGTTCAAACGGGCGACTTAAGGGGAACTTAATGACAATTACCAAAGCTGTATACATTGCATTAAAAGCTCACATGGTAAAAATAAGAGGGAATTTGCTTTTCTAACTGGACACAGTTAGTCCCTACTTCTGCTGTTGAGGGTTGGTTTGCAGCTTTTTTTTGGTAGAAGGTTGGTTTGCAGTTTAGTAGCATTGGATTTCAATAAACAATTTCAACCTTCAAGGGACCACACTTCATAAAGACAAAACTTTTTTACTATTATTATGAAGTGATGGATATAAAATAAAAATGTTGATCGGTTATCCATGCTCAATAATTCCAAGTGCTAAATTAAGATTAATGACAAGTGAATCTTCCATTGACAAGTTACCTCTCCAAAGGCATCATGTTATTTTGGGGAACTAGAAGATAGAAACCAGTATGATTCCAGTCATTTCTTGTGTTTGGAGTAATTTAGTTATTTTCATTTGTATAGAAATGTATCTTATTTCCAAGTGATAAAAAATTTGAGGGTGTGTTTGGATGTTCCCTACATTTTCTGTCCCTCTCATGTCTCTCCCTTGTCCCCCTGCTCTTTTGGTCTTCACTTCTCTACTCTTAAGTAAAGAAGCAGAGAAGAATATGCTATAAGAAATTTACCATTCCTATAAAGATGTCTGTGTACGAATCTTTGAACTTTTCACCTCTCTAAGATGTGTTTTTTTTTTACCAACAAATCATAGAGGCAAGGAGAATTTTAAGGCAATGTCGTCTCAATTTTGTATATTTTTTTTCATAGAAAGGTATTTTATGTATAAGTAATAAGAAAAGATTAGTTTTTACAAAATTCCAAGCATCCAACTCACCCTAGGTGTGTGCTAGTCCTGAATTTAAAAATAGAAAAGGTTGACAGAGAATATTTTAAGTAATTATAATGTGATTATTATTAATATTGTACTCTATGAATAGCCATTAAGATTTGATCAAGATGTAGTCTGTAAATTTCTGTAAAGGCTACAATCATATAAAGATTTCCCTAAAAACTTGTCAAATAAATTTCCAAATTCATTTTTTTTTATCAAGTAGCTCTGAGTGTGCCTTCCATTCCATTGCCCTGAAAGGTTGTAGCAGACGTACATTGGATTACAAGTCTCTTGAAAAAGAACGGCTTCTCACCCTAGTAATAAGAGGAGCTAGTTCTTACTTGCCTATTATGGGTTTGATCATGAGCGAGCAAGCACCTTTCCTCACCTGAGGCTGTGATGCCTCACCAAAGGGCCCCCCATCTCACCAAAGGTTTACTCCTCTCACCCGAGGGCCTCTATCGAGAGGGCTATGGGACCCAGCCCCACTAAGCTAGGATGAAAAAAAAAATCTCTTAAATTTAAAGATAAATTAGGAGAAGAGAGAAGAGTGCAGACACTGAGGCAACAGTCTCGCCCTTCCTATTAAGGAAGGGGATACCCACCGTGCAATGTATGTTTTTTTTGCATCAAATGTCGGTTGTGGGGGTTTTTTTTTTTGTACTAGTACCCAACCAAACTTAGTGCCATTTAAATGCACTTGATTGGAAGTAAGAAACAAAACAGGTGTTCAATGCTTTATATTAGAGGACCAAACTTGAAGTGAGAGATTCTTCAAGTTGGGTCCTCTAATTACTGTAGTTTTTCCACTTAGGCACATTTTATAATAGGAGAAGAATCTACAGATTTGAGGATTCCTCATTATTGTGAATTTGATGATGTCAGATGTCATATTGAAGAACGGTATAGCTGAGTTTCACATCGATATCGATTCATATCAATATGTATAACTAAAAAAAAAATTGGTCTCAATTTCAAAATTCACAAGATTAAGGATTTTAAAATACAGTGGGGAGGAGAGTCTAGATCACCTATTGCAGATGATGTGCGCTTACCGTGAGTAGACCAATCACAGTGAGCCACATCAGCCATAGTTGAAAAATATTTGGAGCTTAACTGCACGTAATTTGCTGCTAACATGGCTCACTGTGAGTGCACGGTGAGCATGCATAAGATGCAATAGGTGATCTGATCCGGACTTGGGGAGGGGGAGGGGAGAGTAGACTTGAGAATCCTCAAAATGAGGATTTTCGCTGGCCCAAATTTTAGAGGATTTACAATTATCAAATGTGTATAGGAAAAAAAAAAAAAAAACCCACTGAGAATTGCAGATATGGTCACCACACATGACCTTAGTTCTTTGCCTCTTAGTTTACAAAATGGCCAGGAAGGTGTCTGAGGAAGTCAATCGATTGTTAGGACTCCCCCTCTTTCAGTTGCCTAGATTTAGGCCTTTAGGAAGAAAAAACGTCCATTTGAAGAGATGGATGATGATGTTAAAACCATTGGAAAATGCAGCCCCCCAAATCATGGATTTCCATGAAAAGCCAAACTAAAAATACTCAAGAACAAGAACATGTCCTCGTCAGAGACGTAAGCCCTTTCTAACCAAACGACCTGATTCCTTGAATTCACAGGAAAGAAATGTGAAAAGACCCCAAAACCTCAATACTTGAATACTTTCATGCTAGGTTTGCAATCAGAGTCAATGACCCTCGATCTCAGGTACTAGAGTTTTCTAACCTGATTTTGACTCAAGTGGGTGGGGCCCTGGGGGAGATCAAGTATCTGAACTTTCTTTTATCTATATTAAAAATCTGATTATGTCATGAGTGGAATTTGTTACTTATTATTGCAAATGCTGAGACCACACGCAAATGTCACAATCCATGGGCATACGTGGCACCTATATATGGCTCCCTTGGGCCATTGCCCAAAACTAAATTCAATTGGACAATCCCACTAATCAATTGGGATTTCTAGTGGAGAAAAGGGTAGTTGAAAAGAGTTTTTAGTGATGATTGTTACACTCATTAAAAAAAAAAAACTGTGTGGCATGCTTTACCTACTCCCAAATTCCCATTTCTACATGTCAAGACAACCAACATATGATAAGTGTATGCTTATATCTAAGTACATTTGCTCATCTTGATGTGATTCTAATTCTTTAAAAATAAATGATTATGTAGATCACTATATATTATTAATTGATTTTCTTCTTTAAAAGAATGACTACTTGTTCCTATTTGCTATTATTGGTTTTTTTTTTTTTTTTTAATTCTTAGGATTCCATGTTGCCATGCCATTCTACCAATGGTTATGAGCTGTGGATCTATTGTATGTATTAGATTAAGGATAAATTGTTAGAGACTTTACTAGCCTCCCTATATAACTCTGCCCATCCCCTTTTTTTTTTTTTCCTTTTTGCTGTGTTAAATACGTACACACATTCGTTACAAGCCCCCCACCTTCAGTGTTATAATCAGAATTGATAATCGGTTGTTTCTGTGGAGGGGATGTGACGAATTGATCATTGTAGTTAAAACCACACACTCCACAATATTTGTTATCATTGTTTCTTCATGAGACTAGTCATCCCTTGCTTGACAATTGCCCAATGACTTTTGCCCTAGTTTGGACTTTAGAAATATTACAAAAATGCAGGTTTAAAATGACAAAGATGCCCTTGAGCATGCATGATGAAATATTGAAATAGTTAAATTATTATTAACTGTGAGAGTTTGACTTATCCATTTGTGATCTGTGATGTTACCATGGCTGCTTTCACATGCTTACCGCCTTGTTAAAATAATATGTAAACAAATCAAGAAAGGCCCACTTCTCATCAATATCCAATCTTGATTGATATATATAATTTCTCATATCATTAGATCTCCCCTTTTATTAGACAAATGGAAAGGTAAAATAAGGGGGAAAATGTTTCACAGTCCAAGGTTTTTCATATAACTGCAAAAGCTCACTTTTGATGGGAAAGCATGACAATCAAAGGGGGTGCCACAAACAGAAAGATTTGAACATGGATTAAGTGAATATGAAGTATGAGGTTGATTAGAAGCATGATCTTAGCCTTCGGATTTAGGTTTTTGTAGTTTAATGTCTATAATTGCTGATGGGCCAAGCCTAAGGGCCCAACTCATGTTACAAGATCCGGTTAGCCAATAAGGTCCAGGCCCAAAGAAGTCCGTAGGCCTGGCCTCGTCATCAAGAGAGCATCCGGAAGCCTCACCCTCACCGTCTTGGAAATGGTCAGCACCCCACCTCATCCTTTGACCGAATCTCATGGAGAGCACGTAGCTGCCTTGCACGTTGAGAAGAGCTCGCCAGATACAACAGACTAGCCAACTACTTACTAATAAGTCGCCCCAATCTGTTAGGGAGCGACTATAAATTGTAAGCCCCACCAGCACTTGGGGGGCATGAGACAAATACCGAAGCAATATTCTCCCTTCTACACACTCTCCTACATTTGTAATCTCTGCGCACTTGATATATAATATCCGGCGACTCTGCCCTTCTGAAGTGGACGTAGGTCACTGACCGAACCACTATAAATCTCTCTCCTCTTAATTACTGCATTAATTACCTATTAACTGACCGGTGGTGCGCGAAGCCGATTTGTGCATCATCAGTTTGGCGCCGTCTGTGGGATTCGACTAGAATTCTCACTTCAGAATCCCTCATTTTTCAAAATTATGGTGATCACCACTAGATCTGCAAGACGACCAGAAGATAATCCCTCGCGAGAAGGCGAGAATGATCCTCCATCGACGAATCCTGCCCCAAATGCTCCTGCTCCCACTCATCAACAAATGTTGGAGACCATACAGCAGCTGGTGACTCAAAACCAGCAAATCTTACAACTCATGCTCACAGGGGGGCAAGGAGGAGCACAATTTGGGGGAGTACCGCAAGGAGCACCGCGCCCGGGGCATCCAAAAGCTCCACGCCGCGGAGCTCCTCCCTCGGGCGCCCATCCCCAGGGCGCCCAAGGAGTTCACCTGGGCGCCCATGGACCTCATCCCCTGGGCGCCCATCAGGGTGGTGCCCATCAACAGCGACCTCCTCCTCCGGGTGGAGCCCAGTTTGGAGGACTCCCACCTCAGGGGGGAGCTAATCACGGAGGACTTTCACCTCCTCCCTCTGCTTCTAATGGGAAGGATCCTCATTTCCAAGAGGGGGAGAGTGAAAATAAAAGCATGGAGAATGGGAGTTATTTCCAAGATCCGTCCAGGGAAGCCCCCAATCTCTGGGACGAGAAGATCAAGAAAATGCAGAATCAGCTAGGGGATGTCTTCAACGCCATGAAGGCGCAGGCACCGGAAACAGTGGATTACCTAGTCAGGCGAACGGACACACCGTTCAAGCCGGACGTGGTGAACTACCCACTTCCTCGAAGGTTCAAAATGCCATCCGTGGAGACCTTTGATGGAACGAAGGATCCACTGGACCACCTCGAAACTTTTAAAACCTTGATGTAGCTGCACAACGTCCCCGACGAAATTATGTGTAGGGCATTCCCAACTATCTTAAAGAGATCAACGCGACAATGGTTCGCCAAACTCACCCCGGCCTCCATAGGCTCCTTCGCCGAACTAAGCAGATCATTTGTGGCACAGTTTATTGGTGGCCGCCGCCAACAAAAGCCTGCCACCCATCTGCTCAACGTAAAACAGGATCGTGACGAGAGCCTGAGGAGCTACCTCACTCGTTTTAACAAGGAGGTCCTTCAAGTCGAGGAGCCCAATGATAAGGTCAGCATGACCGCCTTCCTGGGAGGTCTCCGGTCATCGAACTTCCTCTTTTCAGTAATTAAGCGACCACCAAAGAGCATACCAGAACTATTGGCAAAAGCTCAAAAATATATCAACACTGAGGAAATCAATAGGTGCAGGCGAAGTGAATCATCTCACGGACCGCCAAAAGCTTGACCTGCTTCTGCACTGTTCTCAAACAGGCAGCTTATCTCCAGCTTAGCGGCCCTCTCGCGGGTCACCAAAAGCTTGGCCTCTGCACTGTTCTCAAACAGGCAGCCTATCTCAAGCTTAGCGGCCCTCTCGCGGGTCACCAAAAGCTTGGCCTCTGCACTGTTTTCAAACAGGCAGCCTGTCTCCAGCTTAGCTGCCCTCTCACGGGTCACCAAAAGCTTGGCCTCTGCACTGTTCTCAAACAGGCAGCCTGTCTCCAGCTTAGCAGCTCTCTCGCTGGCCTCTGCACTGTTTTCAAACAGGCAGTCTGTCTCCAGCTTAGCGGCTCTCTCGCTGGTCGCCAAAAGCTCGATCTCAAAAAGGTGTAGCTCTCTCACGAGCAACCCTCAAACTCTGTCTTTACTCTCGCGCAAACAGCCTCTATCTCTAGATAATCATATTAAACATTTTAATATTTGGAATAACAGTGTTTTCGACATCTCTAGGCAGGATCTTGAAACTCAGGTTATCTACAACCCGTGGGACTACATTAGATCACCGGAACCAGTTGCCTGGCTGCCCAAATCAAATGCCTAGACAGCACACGAGCTGCTCGCCCACGCAAACAATGGCTAGCCCCTCAGCAGCGAAGCCCATGCTCGCAACAGCAGCGAAGTCCATGCACGTAGCAATTAAGCCTACGCCTTCAGGCGCCTAGGCAGGGGCGCCCAGGCATCCCAGGCAGGGCTCCCAGCTGGGCGCCCAGAACTCCTCAGGGGCGCCTAGACCTCCTCAGGGGCGCCCAGCACTTCCCAAGGGCGCCCAGACCTCCTCAGGGGCGCAGGCGCCAGCCCCTCTGCTCGCCCAGAACCGTGCCCAGCGCACCTGCTCGCTATTTTGACCGTAAATTTTGGTCCGTAACTTCAAATGAGGCTTATTATATATCAAATCGAAGCTCTCGGCGAGCCCTACAAGATCCACGCCCGTGACTAATGTTGTCAAAAGTCCAAAAAAGGCCTCGAGATAGATGTTTTGGCCTCCCGAAGTTTTTGCAGTTGCGAACTCAGTTGAAAATTCAAATGAATGCCCTCCTCTCCAAGTTTTATTAGACACAGGGCATTGGGGGGCAAATGATAGGCCAAGCCTAAGGGCCCAACTCATGTTACAAGATCCGGTTAGCCAATAAGGTCCAGGCCCAAAGAAGTCCGTAGGCCTGGCCTCGTCATCAAGAGAGCATCCGGGAGCCTCACCCTCATCGCCTTGGAAATGGTCAGCACCCCACCTCATCCTTTGACCGAATCTCATGGAGAGCACGTAGCTGCCTCGCACGTTGAGAAGAGCTCGCCAGATACAACAGACCAGCAAACTACTTACTAATAAGTCGCCCCAATCTATTAGGGAGCGACTATAAATTGTAAGCCCCACCAGCACTTGGGGGGCATGAGACAAATACCGAAGCAATATTCTCCCTTCTACACACTCTCCTACATTTGTAATCTCTGCGCACTTGATATATAATATCCGGCGACTCTGCCCTTCTGAAGTGGACGTAGGTCACTGACCGAACCACTATAAATCTCTCTCCTCTTAATTACTGCATTAATTACCTATTAACTGACCGGTGGTGTGCGAAGCCGATTTGTGCATCATCAATTACTACCTTTAAGATAAAATTCAACAACAGCTAATGCTTGGAACAGTGTCAAATTAGTAACAGCGCCAAAGGTGTATGCACAAGGTGCAAAGATTGTTTAAATTCACAAAGAAAGTCAGCCTATCCCCCAAAGAAACAAGCAGCAGCAGCAGCAGCAACAACATAAAAAATAAAAAATAAAAAAAACTATGAATTATCCTATTTTTTCAGCAAACAGATGGACCATCCAGCAAGCTCAAATTATATAGGTCCCATAATGGACAGACATGGCCAACAAACTTAGGCATACCACTAAGAATAATGGTTGTGATCATCCATGTCTTGTGTTTTTTCACCATGCTCCTTTCAGATACCACCCACAATAAACTATTCTATAAATTATCTAACCCTGAGCAGTGGATGTGTGGTATGCTCCACCATGCCTTATAACTGACTGACTAAATAAAAATAATAAGCATCTACGCCCATGAAGTTCCTTTTATTGAAAAGGTATACATGTATATAAATTAAAGAAGAAAACTTCTTCATGATTCAAATACTGTGTGTGTCCTTTTGCACTCCTTCTCATTGTTTTATTTAAATGTATCTTTGTGCTACCTAATCTCCTGCATTGTAAGCTGTCTTTACTAATAGTTTTCTCATAAAAGGGAAACAGCTTACTGCAATTCCTATTTGTACATTAGTGTATGGCCCCCATAAATTTTCTCTGTTCTTTAAGTTACAACATACAATATACAAACTAAAGGGGCATAGGATTCGTTGCATGTTGCTTCTAAAACAAAATAACAATTCTGGTATTATGACCCATCACTGCAAAATCAATGTTTCCATATTCTTTGAGCATCTGCATCTTCTAGGGAAGGTTCACTGTACACAAGCCTAAAACGAGGTCTCATTGGACCTGATCTCTTGTTATTATAGGAATCCGAGGAGAGAGTTAGAGAATTGGGATCTCAATTAATTTTATATTCATGGGGATTCTTGCAATGTAAGTATGTTTTGCATTTGTTTAAAAAAGCATCCTATCTTTATCAAAACAATCACTGGGGCATTTTCTATTTCTTTTATACATCCGATAGGATCAAACAGGGTCCACTTTGCAGAGGGAGAGTCATATGTATTTTACACCTAGGATGCAGTATTTAAGTCAATCATAGTGATGTAAACCGAATAATGATCACAACCATCTGAATCTTGATTACAAATTTGGACCATTTATTTCATGGTCTCTGATTCATTGCTTAAGTTTCATCCAATCAGCATTTATTCATAATTGGAATATATTTTTGGACAGCCTAGGTTGGCATGTGTGTACACCATGTTAGTTGCCACAGAGAGAGAATCATCCAACAATTTTCCTTAAGATCACATAGAGATTTGAGGACTCCTCGCTGCCCCTAGAATAGGAATTTCCTTACTCAGGATTTCTACAGTTGAGGGTTCCTTAGGTCACATTTGGTTATAGGTAAGGAATCTGTATATTTATGAATCTTATAACTTCCCCTTTACAGCCCATAATTACCACATCTTACGGAGGAGGGGTCGGATATGAAAATCCTAAAAAATGAGGATCTCATATGGCCAAAAACCTTAAAGATTTACTACATGTCAAACATGAATTTTCACGACTTTATGAAAACGAAAATCCTTCCCCGAGAACTTAAGTTGCCAACGTGACCTTAGAAAGGCTCATTTTCTGGAGCTTTTTTTCTTATTATCATCTTAATTTCTTATGCCAATTTCCAACAATGCAGGTAAGGTAAGTTGGCATCTCTAGGAAGAAATAGGCTTAGTTTGTTTCCACAAGTTTTTATATGGGACCTACCTTTTTGACGTTAACCCTATGCTTTCTATTAGACAACAGAAACTTCAAAAACAAGATATAACTTATTGAATGGGACAGCACAGAGTATATGAGGAACTAATGCAATGCTCAAACAATGCTAAAATGAGGAACTAAAAAACAGAGTGTCCTGTATATAGGCTGCATATGATCACTCCTGAAAAGAAAAAGGTGAATATGCCACTTGGGCAACTTGCTATGTTTGAATGTTTTGCAAAATGTTCTTGAAGAGGAAGAGTTTGTGCTTACATAAATTTCTGTTATTTCAATCTGCATAGTATGTTGTATGGTTTATGTGTTTTTCTTTTAGTGGTGAAAGGGACCAAACACCTCAAATCCTGTTCTATAACAATGGGTGTTGACATCTTTGATTGAGTCAAGAGCTACTTTGATAAATAAATCAATAAAAAATAGAAAAAAGGGGGAGGCCTGTTGTAAGAGAAGTTTCACCCAATCCAAAATGCCTCTTCCACACTAAAATCAATCACATTTTCCCATCAGCTTGTAACAAGGAAAACAACAAATCACCACAATTTGAGCAGGGCCTCTTGTTTGTTGTGTTGCTGTTTTGTTAACATCAACCTCCTTTCTAGCATTTTTTTTTTTTTTTGTTTTAAAATCTGTCACCTAATCTTGAAAAGGATGCATAAGCTTTGAATACTGTGCTTGATTTAGTTCATATGTTATGCGGACTGCCATTGTGCAATGTTAATCCAAAGGTCAGGGATCCCGTTTTATTAGAAAGAACTAAAGTGATTCTAAATGGATGATGATAATGGTCCAATTGGCAGATATCAAATGGATGGTGAACATTTGTGGATGTTTCAAATTTAAAAACACTCGTGGGGACCAAGGTTTTAGGCATTTAATTTATTACAGCATTTTGTTGAGAAGTAGCAATTTCCTAATAGAAGATGACTACTCCCCTACATATGCCTACAAATCATTAAGAAAAGAGGATACAAATACACTCTAAGTCAAAGGAAGATTTTCACTTACTAGCAGATTGCATACTGTGCTTATTTGGTCCAATTCATGGGGCCCACTCTAGACACTTTCTTATCATTAGGATGGATGGAAAGGTCTCTTTATGAATAAGAATCATGCAAAAATTCAGTCCCATTAAATTATTCCGGCCCTTGATTTAATAACCTTAACATTTTAAAGTCTTAACCATCATATTTTGTTTAGATTCAATCCAATGGTGAGTAAAGATTTAAAGAGTATGACACCATATCATGTGGGTATACGAGTGTGAAAAGATGTGCAATGATGGGCCAAAGTGAGCCCCATAAAGCTTGGTTGCACATGCAAGCCGCTCGCAGGAGAAATTTCTCCCCAACTCAAAACTTTTTCCCCATTAACGAATTTGTCTATTGGCCTTAATTATTCACCATTTCTTAGTTAAAAGCATACTTATAATTGTCCAAAGAAAGACCAATGAAAATAGGAATTAAAACTCACAAAGCCAACCCAGTTGATCAGTTAGCATCCTTAGCTTTAATGCGTCCGAACTTAAAAAAACGCAAAATAGAAGTTAAAACTCTTTACTCATTAACCCTTTTTTAGTCTCTACAATTTCTTTGTTTTTTCATTTCTCATTCCTTTTTTCCCTATTTTATCTCGAACCATTAGTATGCTTTTCTTTTTTTTCCAATAAAAACTATACTTTAAATATAGTAAGATAGAGTTGGTAAAATTGTAAGATAGAAGTTAAAAAGGCCCTTTAAACTTAGGGATGAAATTAGTCCTGATAACTAAATGGTCTGAACTTGAACTAATTTTGTGGAAGTTGGATATGGACTGATGTTTTATGCATTTTGTTGACTTATATGGCTTAATAGGAGTCGGTGGTATTGAGTGCATAGGTTGATAGTCTCAGTTGATCGGACCCTTGCACAACCCTTGGTCTACTAGGATTAGGAGTGGATCTGTTTTGGGTGTGCTAGGGTTTTGCAGCTAATATTATAAATAAGGGCTAAAGCCTTTATGATGAAAACTCTTCTAATTGTATAGCGGAAAACTCGGGTCTTCTTTCGTGAACGCAAGCCAAAAGCCAAATTGTAAACCTGTATCTCTCTATGTAGTGTGCATATTTTCTCCCTTGCCAGTTCTTACACCCTAGATCACAGCATATTTCAATAATGTGGATTAGTGATGCACCATTTTCCAATAACCATCCATGTGAAAAGGGGAGTAGAATGTCTAGGTGTGAGGAATCTCCAATGAGTTGAGGACCTCAAAATCAAAGAGAAAGTACATAGACAAAACTATCATCGACAAAAGTGCACTAATAACATTTTTTAGCTTGATCCACTCCAAAAGAAGAAGACTCTTGGATATTGAAAAAAATACTTGTGAGGGAGCCCAAGAAGAGATGGGATGGGGGCATGGGGCAGTACCTAGGTTGGCGCCAAATTTGTGACGCAATTTTCACATAGAACGAGGTGGTGGGTTTGCCGAAGGCAGAAATTCTCCTCCATCTACACGGTACAAGATTGTGAGGAAAAAGATGCCCTAAACCCATAGAGAACAGTACAGTGGGCAACACCATACACCAAGATATACCTCTTCAAAAATGTGGGTCATCACATGTGGGTAAGTCTGATCAAACCCTCAATGTCACTTGAGCAAAAGCTAAAATCCTTTTTTTATTAACTTGTAAGCAGATTACAGTAAGTAAAATGCCAATTCTCAGTTGGATGTCTATTGTTGTCCTCTTAAAAAGTTGGCAGCAATGATAAAGAGTTGCAAAAATTACAAGTTTTTTCATTTTAGAGCATAGTTGTAAAACTTGGCCCAAATTGAATCATATTATTTGATACATAAAGGTTCAAAAATCATTGGTACTAATCTTTATTGGGTTTTAGCCCAACATGAAAGAAAAAGTATATTATTTGCATTGAAACTCTGTTCAAGCCACTTCTTTATATTATATTTCGTTTTTTATTTTTATCTAAAACGGCCTAAAAGTAATTAAAAATGAAGACATCGAAGTTTTTTGTTTCTGTTTTTAAAAATATTTCTAACTTATTTCTTAAAACAAAGCCGAAATGATCTAAAATATCAGTCAATAACCTGTTCAGGAGCATGGGAGTGTGAGTGGTAGTGCATGAGTTCGAGTTCTAGTGTAAAAAGAAAAATGCGCTTAAGTTGACCAACCATGTGTTATTTTCAGCTCTTGGTTATCTATAGTGGGTCTTTTGATTTGAATGACTTAGATCATTCGCCGTGTGATTTCAAAGTTCAAACCAAATGCCCATAAAATGCATTGTGAGCAAGTGAGAAAAAGGCGCATGTGCCTGGACTGAATGGAGCTCGTGCGGCACATGGGGGGAAGTCAGGATGACAGACAGGCATGGAAAAGGGAAGACAAAACAAGAGTCTGATTCATGGGGTAGAGACGTTCACATGGGTATTGATGATAGCAAGTCTCTCCTCATGGTGTGTTAGGCTGTTACTTTGTCCTCATGGTCTTTGTTTTCATTTTTTCCTCCTCTTTTTCATGTTTGTTGTTGTTCTTCCCTTTCTTCCATTTCGAAATGCCTGTTCCTTAGAAGTGCAATTAGCTTCTTAAATGCCAGTTGATCAGCTTTTATGTATTCCCCTGTTTGTAAGGTTAAACTAGCTCTTATAAAGTCAACTTTTTACTCAGCTGGCACCTTGCCATCCTCCCCCATGTGATCAATTCCAAGCCCTTCACCTTAGCCCACTGGCACAAGTTTGACATTCATTCAAATTTTATAGCTCCCAAATTCAACATGCCAAACTTGACACCATCTAACTTTATCTAACAACGTTTGGACAACTTTGAGACCCTCATAAAAGTACTCACGAGGCCATGTCGCGATGTCTTCTTGTTTCGCATTACTCAAATCCTTCAATGGGATAGCCTTCACATTACTCGAACTTGATCCGTATCCCTGATCATTGGATCATTAGCCTGCTTGCGGTCAGTCCTCAGATGAGATCAATTGGCTAGTCAATAAATCTTGTGTGCTTTTGGGCTAAGACCCATGTAAGAGGTGCCTCATAGATTTGACACATCTGGTTCAATAGTCATGTGGGCCAATAGGGCGCCCCTGATGGCTCTGGCACACCAAATTTCAATGTATAATTTGTGAACAAGATGAGCCCAAAAAAACTAGAAAATAATGCAGCTTTTGTTTCTGCAGGTCTCCTGAGACGACTCATTCTATCATTTTCTTTTTCAAGATTCTCTGCGCTGGTCATATTTCAGTTGCCCAAGAAGGAGGAAGATAGACAAAGGGCCATCAGAACATGATTGTACTTGGAAGATGAACATAACGGAAATGCGATCCACGCATGCATTGGATAAGGGGATTGAGGAACTTTAGCAGGAAGAGCTCGTGAATGCCGCATATGCAAGTGTAAGAACAAAACTTGTATTTTGGAGCGTTTAGGAGGTGTGGGCTTGTTTGGCCATTGGCTAAGTTGCAATTCATATCATGGTTGAATAAAGAGGACCCTACTTTTCTCAGCTTCCCTCCTTTCTTTCTTAGCCTTTTCATTGTCCTTTAGCACTCTCATGTTGATTGATGCTTTCCCTCTCTTCTCTGCCAACAATTCTAGCAGGTAACAAACAGATTGGGACCAACAGTGATTGGGACATTGATCTTTCAGGCCACCATATGGATGTACGTACATAGTCCAGAAACTACAGTGATGGGAATGTGCTGATCCAAACCGTCTTAGAATCTTGAATTTTGCTCCTACGGATTAGCTGGCTGTTTTGTTGGTTGTTTTTCTCTGTTAATGATCTCTCTTTTCAATTTGAACTGTTAAATGTGTTAGGTTTGTGTAAATCCACCGGGTCTTGAATCTCCTTGATGATGGTATAATAAGATTTACAGGTCATTAGATCTATCTCATTCTATACACAGAAAGTATATCTTTGGGTTTTTCTTACAACTTGGAGAGGCCCAACCTTGGGCTTAGACAGTTGAGCCTGGGTGCCTATGCTAACAAAATGCATGTTCAGCTAGAAACATTGCAAGCATTTGAAAAAAAAAACGTCGAGTCTTGGAGAATCGACTCAACTCAATAGTTGGGCGAGTTGAAAAAGTCTAATCGAGTGCAGTCGGCTGGTTGGATAAATTCACCCAAGTTGCTGGAATTGTTGATCTTCAGAGTGAATCAAATTTCTTGGTTCTTTTAACACTGTACTGAAGTGATCTCACAAGCTGGGTAACAATGGGCAGATGGGCCAGAATTATCTAACATGGAAGCTAAGGATCAAGCCTCAATGTTATCTTAATCACTATCCAAGTACTAACATCAAAGTCTAAATCAATTTTGACTAGGTAATGAGGGAGCCCTATAGTAGACGGGCAAAGGCCATTTACTAAGGCCAGGCCCAATTAGGGGCCAAAATACCGAGCCAGCTAAAACTGGTAAAAGGCCACAGGATCCCCAAACGGAGGGAACTTTTCTTCAACTATATGGATATACATGGTGCATCAAGTGAAACTGAGAGTCCAAGTCAGTTAATTGCACTGTAAAGGAAAAAAGACAATGATAAGGGTGTATGAAGCCAATACTAGCAAACCCATAAGCCCAGTATAGAGCGTAGACATATGCCCAGTGGGAGAGCTGAATGTAGTCCAAAGGCTATTTATTCGTTGAAGAAGTGATGCAGACATTGGATAAATTAAAGTACATCATGGGGATTTGAATGTAGTGTATGCTTGACCAATAGCTGCTTATCTATCAGGGGCCAGTCTCTGTTTTTATTCTTTGTGGTGAGACGTCAACCATGGAAGTCGCTGGCATAGAGCAAGCGAATCCATGAAATGATGAAACAGATGCTGATCAGATCCAAGATCAGTAGGCCAGTTGTAAACATAGTTTTACAACTCAATTTAGGCAGTATGAGGATGACTGAAGCAAGATGATGCATACTGACCAATACTAGATAGAACCTGGGGCTGTCGTTTTTATTTCTCAGTCGCAGAATCATTGCAGTGGCTCCATGATTATTGTGTTAATAAGCTCTACATCATAAAAATAAGAGCTTATTTTTAAAGTTTCTAAGCACCCACCAAGCCATTAACTAAAGTGTCTTAGAAGCACAGACGGATAAGAATAAAGGGATAGCCTAGTGGCTGGAACTGGGAGTCCCGTTCTCACCCCAACTGCCCGGTGTATGATCCCTAGGTTCTCTCCCGCATGTGCAAGCCGTCTTTTAAACCCATCGTGTGTGGACTAAGGTTCACTCTCACGTTGGTCAGGTCTCTAAAGGGCGCAAAAGACTCGGACAGGATATTAGTAGTAGCATTAGAATAGCACTTCAAAATCCCAACAAATTTAGCTTTCCACTCTATTAAAAACCATAAAAAAATATATCACTTAAGGAACTGGAGCTGCTGTCAAAGAATACTACTCTAACCTTATGTCAATATTCAAGACCAAAACAAACTAAAAATGGGGAACCCCAAAAGAGAAATGCAAGACACCCCCCACTGGCAAGGGTGGGGTGTCCGATCTCATAAAGCTGCTTGGGCATGGATCCCTGGTAGGTATACAGTCTCACAGGTTGTGTAATACTCATCCATCTCGCTAAAAAAACTTTAAAAAAAAAAAAAAAGAAAGGACAAACTGAGAACCCCAAAAGACTCACAGTAGCTAGATCATGCAAACGACACTCAGCCACCCTGGGGAACAATACAGCATTCCTCCATGGGAATGTTGAGATAAAAAAGAATACAGCTCCATAGCATGTTTTTCCATCAATGTGACTTTAGAATCTGGCAAGCTGGGTATGGCTAATCTACAGGAGATGATGTTGGCAGTAAAAAAAGGGGGCCAGGATTCTATGTGGCATATAGGCCCCATTGTGCTCATAGTAGATAGGCCCAGACCAAATGCATTAGGCCTGCTCATGGGTGGCCTAAACCCATTTCGATGAAGACCTTTTTTTATTATTATTTTTTTTAAGAATAAGTTAGTTCTTCATTTGATCTAAGGAAATAATTTACAGAAAAGAAGGTGTAAAGACCAATATGGTCCATAGAGCCTTCCAAAGGGGCATATCCTAGAGAACAGAAAACATCAATAACAGCCACTATTAATAAAGAGAAATACATAAAAATTTCCATACACTCCGGGATGAACCATGGTTTCCAGACGCTGCAGCATCAAATTGTCATTCAGCCCCACCCATAAAACACAACAGATACAAGCATCCACCTCAAAGCAAACCAAACTACTCCATGTTAATGAGATTGCCATAAGATCATCGCCTCTTCATTTGTTATGTGGCAAGGAGGCACTCTAAATGTGCTTTCTACTGAACTGAGCAGTTTTGGGAAGAAGGTCCACATAACTGAGCTTGAAGTGCTGAAGGAAAGCATGTAATCACGGAACCTGAAATCGCATGCCAGGGAGATTTATGAGGAGAGCATATGATTCTTGATAAAAAAAGGATCAGCCTCTACTAGAAGGAAGATGGACAGGAATAAGCTGCATCAGATGCAATATTTGTGAATAATAGTCCAACCCTGAAAGAATTGCTCCTTCAATTGGGAAGCCATTTTCACTCCATAGGATGCCAACAAGAAGTTGCTGAGTGAAATGAATGGAAATTCTCTATCATGGTCTGATAGCAGGGAGTAGATGCGGACGCATACTAACAGATGGAGGCATGTCCCAGTGACATGAAACTGCTTCTGAGAGAGAAATACCGAGAAACATCATCTTGCTGTGGATCACCTGAGTGATACTATGCAACACACTAAGGGTTGGTTTAGAGGTAGCTCGAAATATGAGCCTATTTGTTTCATTCCACATATTCCAAATGAAAGCACAACTAACTAATTTACCAACTGTTAAGATACCCTTGTGACGCTGATCAACGCGAAGAGTAATGGATTCCATCAACTCTATAGGCTAGTTACAAGGAAGAAAAATCAAGTTGAGCTTTGCCAATAGGAGAGTCCACACTGATTTAGAATAAGAGCACTGTAGCATAAGATGTGAGCTTGATTCCCAGGTACAATCACATCACACACAACAGGAGTTACAATCCACATTTCTTTCGAGGAAGACCTCTTCTCGATTTTGTGACTCAAATTCCAAAACCATGTCCAATGTCAAGGCTTTTGATTCCTATGTTTTTAATGGGCTTAGGCTTATGAAAACCTCACATCATAGCTAAAATGATCCATGCAAGTTGACCCTAACTTGATCATGATCCAGTAGGTGTCTGAATCATTAAGTTCATGTTTTTTTTTTTTTTTTTCATTAGCCTAGCCAAGCTGAGACCCAAGAGAGAGCTCACATACACACGGGAAGGTAGCCCATTCAAGTTACCCGGGATTCAAACCCGGATAACCAAGTAAAAACTAATGCTTCTTACCAATCGGGTAAATAGTCGTTCTTCTTTAAGGTCATGTTTAATGACCATAAATTTTAATGTCCTTACAAACTAATTGGTCTCCGGGTCATGTTTAATGACCATAAATTTTAATGCCCTAACAAACTAATTGGTCTCCCGCTGATAAATTAGGCTTAAGTCTTCATCTATGACTTATAAGGAGTCAAATCTATGTTAAAACAATATTTTGATTAGTTTCACATATCAACTAAAAGTCATGGCAAAGTGGTTGAAAAGGAAGTATTTTTTTGTTTCTCAAAGTTTTATCAAAATGATTCAATGAAAAGGGCTATACGACTTGTGATTGAGTGGTGTTGGCACTATAGATGTAAATGGGTCCGCTATAGGCTGGATCTATGCCAGACCATGAATCAGAATCATTTAAAATGACAGTTTCGATTTTGACTCAAAACCTTTTTATTGGTTCTAGGTCCGGTTTCGATAAGAAGGGTCAAATCCAATTAGAGGATTGCTTAAAACAAAATCAAACTTCTTTTCCATTTTATTTTAAAATGCTTAAAATAAAAATACTATTTATTTATAACCGTACACCAAATCCACTACCTCCAAAATTAAATATATAAATAACTAACCAAAGTTAATTTTGAGCTTATAAGTTATCATACAAAAAAAAAAAAAAAAAAAAACTTGTATGGATTTAAAATCAAATCTGTTGATCAATCCAAGTCTAAATTAAATTTTAAATCTAAAACATATAAATTTTAGAATTGAATTTTTTTAGGTCGGTTCTAGTCAAGAATCGAATATCCACTTGACTTGACTCCCTTTCTAAGTTAGTATCATTGGTCGAGTTCCATAACGACAACAATACAAGCCCGATTATCTTCTTCGTTTACATCATCGCAAACACAAACTTCTCCTTTCTTGAAGATCAAACAACACTAACCAGACTTCATCGCTATCTCAACTGAAAAACTCAAGATCCATCTTCATCCCCACTCCATCAACGGCAGAAAGAACCCTAATTTCATAGGGTTTCTTCAAAATCGAGTCTCCTCAAACAATATGCCTTCGTCTCCCAAGTTCTTCTACCCTCGCCAGCCATGGATTTCTCCCTCTCAGCGATCCATCATCTCCATCTGCTGCCTCGCTCTCGGCATTGCAGGCATCGTCTTCGGATCGATCGCCCTCTTCCGCCCCGTTTCCGGGTACAGATGTCTTGATTTCGAGCCTCTATCTGTTTCTGTTTCATGGGAAAATGGCGATGCCAGGCGATCTGGAGATTCTCTTACGCCTGTAGGAGGCTCGAAGAGGCACAAGGTTATGGGATTTGTGGGAATCCAGACTGGGTTTGGATCGGTGGGGCGGCGGAGATCTTTGAGGAAGACTTGGATGCCGTCAGATCGCCAAGGGCTTCGACGGTGAGTTTTCGGTAATCTCTCCATATCCATACAATCTCCGTATCTTAGAAAGTTTGGGTTTTTATGTGTTTGTTTTGGAGAATCTCCGTCTGTTAAAAAGTTTGGATTTTTACGTGTTTGTTTTGGATAGCTGGTTCCTTTTATCTGTTTATGGTAAAATTACAGTAGCTAGCAGGGATTTTTTGTTGCTGATTTTGAGATTCTCTTTTGAATGGGCTTAATTGTGCAATTGCATACAAGATTGTTGTGTATCAAATGATAACTGTGAAAGATGTTCATATAGAAAAAAATGCCAATCCAAGCGAGATCTGGGTCATTCATCTGTAAAGAGTTAAAATTGTAGGGCTTAAGAATTGTGATATTCAGATATCTGTTGGATTCGTATTGATAGAATGGCCTGAATCTTGCGCATCTGCAATGCGTTCGCGAGCATTCTGCAAAGGAACACAAATTGTATTTGTGGGTACTAATTTGTAGATGAATATGTTTAATTTTGATATTTATCTGAAATTTGAGGGGATTTTTTTTATTCAAAGTTTTGGTCTTTTGAGTTTTAGCCTTTGTTTACTGTGCAATTGGATTTGCAGTTTGGAAGAGGCAACTGGTTTGGCTTTCAGATTTGTGATTGGAAGAACAAGTGATCGATCGAAAATGCTAGAGCTGAGGAAGGAGGTTGCGGAGTATGACGATTTCATGCTATTGGATATCGAGGAAGAGTACAGCAAACTCCCTTATAAAACGTGAGGCGAACTAATGTTATTATTATTAACTTCTGCAGATTAAGTTCAACTTTGCTATGCATTGTTACTGTATTTGAATCCCTCATCCAATTTTGATATTGTAGGATAGCATTCTTCAAAGCTGCTTATGCGCTTTTTGATTCTGATTTCTATGTGAAAGCTGATGATGACATTTATTTAAGGCCAGGTGAGTTAATTCACATGGTTTAACTTTATACCCCATTATTTTCACATCTCTCTCTCTCTCTCTCTCTCTCTCTCTCTCTCTCTCATTTTATTTCTTGCTTCTTCTAATGTCAGATCGTCTATCATTACTTGTGGCTAAGGAGCGCTCTCACCCTCTAACTTACCTTGGATGTATGAAAAAGGGCCCAGTTTTCACTGATCCAAATCTTAAGTGGTTAGTCCTAAGTATATATTTTGAATGTGAAAATGATCTTCATCTACGTAACTATTTTAGCTATTTCAATCAGTCTTCTCCACTATGTTTTTCATGTTTGGCAGTTAGTTCCTTTGATTACTGGCTATGAGTCTGTCCCACTTCACTTTGATTGATGAATTAATCAAATGCACATTCATGCAGGTATGAGCCTCTATCGCACTTGCTTGGGTCAGAGTACTTTCTCCATGCTTATGGTCCTATATATGCACTCTCTGCGGATGTTGTTGCAACCTTGGTTACTTTAAGGAACAGTAGGCAAGATAAATACTCTTCCTTTTTTGGATAAATAGTTAAATGCTCTTATAACAAGTGAACTAGGCATTTTTCAAACCTTTACTTGCACCCATGTCTGCTGCATACATGATGAGATTGTGCTATTTGATTCCTAATATTCACTTGGCGGTTGAATCTTGTTTTGAAGGGAAGATTAAGTTCCTTTTTCCCCCCTTTTAATTTCAGTTCTAGGTTTTCTTTGGGTAGAACTTCTTGTTGTCCATTGGTTTTGGTGGCTGAGCATCAAGGTTTAGTTGTCATTATCCATTGTGCCTATTAAAGCCAGTGGTAAGTACTGCTAGGTTTCTAGATATTGGTCCTTGGGAAATCGCGCCCTTTTCAAATCGAAGCTGTGCAATTCCCTCTTAATGTTATTGTATCAAATAAAGTGTGGTCCTTAACTATCATGCTGACTTCGAAGCTCTTGGGTTGACCACTGCTTCATACCCTTGAGATGGTATCAGAGCTTTGCTTGTTATACAGTAGTCCTTCTTCTCAACTTTCCAACCTTTCTCTATCACACTGGCACCATCTTTCTCATTTTGTCTTCAAGGGAACTCACGGTATTGTCTCTTTCTGTGCAATCTCTTTACCATTGGATAAGTATTATTTCACTAAAATTGAATTCAACAAACTATCTCATCTGATGGCTTTGAATAATGATGCAATCCTAGGGTTAGGATCGCAGGTGCCGAAGCACACTAAGGGTTTCCACAAAAACAATCACACGATGATGACACTCTCCAGCGATAAACCCACAAGGGAAATTCTATTAATTCCAATATCTCTCAAGCTTCAATGGGTCCCACGTGGCCCATGAGTGTGTCACGGAGACTAGTGGTGCTGCTGCATCAAATAAGTGGAAGGATTTGTGCCCTCTGGATGAGATAGCTGGTTGAATTCAATTTTACTGAAATAATACTTGTCAAATGGTGAAGAGATTGCATAGAAGGAGACAATGACTGTGAAGATGCCATTGAAGAGAAAATGAGAAAGATGACGCTGGTGTGATAGAGAAGGTTAGAAAGTTGAGGATTGCTGTATAACAAGCAGAGCTTTGATACCATCTAAGAAGAGAAAAAAAATTCAAGAAGTTCTGACAATCTCTATATTGTAATTTTCGGGCATGGTCCAGCTTTTGTTTTCATTCACTATTAATTACAAGTTTACACCTGACATTGGTTTGTGTATGTGTGCAAGAGATTAGAACAACTAAACAATATTCTCTCCTTATTTTATTATGCTCTGAACAGTTCTTCCTTTCTTCTCTCAACTGGGTAGCTAGACTTGGTCTTCCCTTGACTTGTTTATGACTGGACTGAAGGGTCAGTTTTTGGGCTGAGTTGACTGACCACTGCTTCGTACCCTTCAACATTTTTCAACCCAAAGCTGTGCAATTCCCTCCTGATGTCATTGTATCAACTAAAACATGGTCCCTAACTATTATGCAGACTTAGTTTCCATTGGTATGAAGGCTTAGTTTTTCAAACACCAAGTGGTTTTTTATCAATTCCTCCCAAGGGAGACTTCACTATTCAACTGCCCTGTTACTTAAAAACAACTGGATGATTAATAAGCTATCGATAATTCACAAATTGCCTATGAAAATTTTGAAACAAGCTATTTTATTCCTTTTGTGATCATGACAGTTCATGAACCTCATCCAGACATTGAGCACTGTTGAATTATGGCTGATGCAATAAAAAAGTTTTGGAACTTGATATTTACATCATTATGAAGTATGTTTCTGTTTCTAGTTACAGTTTTCGAATGTTCAGCAATGAGGATGTTACGATTGGGGCATGGATGCTTGCAATGAATGTCAACCATGAGCACAATCAAGCACTATGTTCACCAGATTGCACACCATCATCAATTGCAGTGTGGGACATTCCAAAGTGTTCAGGTGGGTGTTTAAGTTTTTAGCAATTCTCTGTTTCTTGATTGGTAAGTCTGTTATTTTAGATTTTTTTTATGTTCATAAATATCAACCTCATTAGATATTCAAGTACTAAAACTAATTACGTAAGTGCATTGCATCCAACGAAAATTTGTAAATTGTGATATTCTGTTCAGTACTTCAGTTACAAGATGTGCATATTGCCTTCAGTTAGTTTTGCTTTATGGATTGCAAAGCCTTTCTTCTAAACGAAAGAATTTTGGAGAAACACCTCACAAATCACAAGCTACACTTTTGGTTTGAATTTTACTGCTCTGCTGGATTAAATGCATTGGAAAGAGTTTATGGTGTAGATAAGCGCCCATAAGTACAGTTGGATGATGGTCGTTGTTGCAACCATGGGGTTTAGGGTTTAAGCCACTTTACCGTTAGAGGAAAAAAAGGTTAAATGGTGTATGCATGAGTGGATGCTCACCTGTAGCGCAACTCTTGATATCTTCATGCAGGGCTCTGCAACCCAGAAGAGAAGTTGTTAAGCTTGCATCAAAAGGAGAGCTGCTCAAAGGTACCAACATTGGCTTCATCAGATGGGTGACAATCCAACATCAGGCTGATCTCTCCTTGGTGTTCATGGAAAACAAAGAGGCAACTTGTTGCATTTAGCACTTATTTTCAACATTTATTTGGCCGGTGGATTTGTTTGGGCAACAATTTTCTCCATTTCATATGCTGTGGTTTGGATGCTGCACAAATCAGGACGCTGGGCTCACTCTACTTGTGCTACATGTATTTTAGTTTTGCACAGGTATGGTGAAGTATTCAAATGTTATCAACTTTTACAACCATAGCTTCTTTTCCGATGTACATTTTCCTTCCTGAGCAATAGAATGACAGTTGTCACCAACATATACATAGCAAGAGCAGCAATGACAATTTTTTATTGTTTTGATTTTATACAATCAGGATTTAGGTTCAGTTGTCTAAATTGTTGATGTAGCAGTTGCACACGCTAACATAGGTTGCTCATGCACAATGACTGTTTGACATGGTTAAAACCTAATTTTTCAGTTTGGCAGTCAGTTGTCTAAATTGTTGATGTAGGTCACACTAACATAGGTTGCTCATGTCAGTGGGAAAAACCTAATTCTTTAGTTTTACGGTCAGAGTAGATGGCCACAACCTTTCTATCTGTGAGAACTAATGAAATCTGCCCCAACTAAGTACTAGGCTAGTGCAGCTCCAGATACAAAAAATATCCATTTGAAGGGATGGAAATGTTAATGTTCATCCTTAACTGTACACATACTATAATGGTTCCATAAATTGGAACAGAAAAGAAGATACTGAAATGGACCTTATGACGGGGAACTGTTTTCCACAGCCACATAAGCTGGTTGACTGAGAATGTATCATAATGAGGAGCCCACTTTCTAGATCCCAGCTGTGCTATTGTGGACCAATTTATATATATATATATATATATATATATAGTTTTTTAATATTTGCTGTTAGGGAACAATTATCAATCAATAATGAGAATCCATGATCATGCCTGAAGGGATTCAAAGAATCTACTGATTCCTAATGCTTTTATTGATGATATCTGAGTACTACCGATCCTTCTTCCTCAACACCTTGATCTGCACAGCCTATTCTACACTGTTCTGGCTATACAATATCTATACATTGATTAGTTGAGCTTCAAGAACACATCTGAATCTTCTGTTCTATCATTTCTGCCACATACACCTGCAGGGAACAGATGCAAATTTCGCAAGTCTCCATCCGTTTGCATGGCAACTTTCCACATTTGTATTTGATCAATTTTTCCCACTAGAAACGCTTGTACTGTGTTCTCTTTTTCCAGTTGATCAGAGTTGAAAACAGAACTACTCGTGGGTTTCTTTTTATTGAAAAAGATCAATTTTGGAGTAGAAATATTAAGCATCGATTATTCTAAAAATTTAAGGCTTGACAGTGCATAACTATATTAAACTAATAGTTTTAAATGTTTGTTGAATTTTTTCCAAAACGGCGACTGCAGTTCAATTCATCATTTTCATCTTTCAGGATAGAATAATGTGTATATCCCCAACATAGGTTTTCAGGATATTCGAATTTTGAGGTTGGAAACTAATGTGAAATAGGAGACAATCTTTCTGATTTTGACATCACGAGCATTCAATAATCAGAGGCCATGCAAGGATTTCCTTTCCCTTCTCATTCAACTCCGTTTATATTCCCATAATATGCTCACACAACATATCATATGCATATAGCATATCACAAGCACTCTATTGGAATTTTAAATGTTAAGATAGATGATGATGTGCATGAATAAAAATTAAAAAAAAATCAAGGGGCGATGAGACGTTAATATAGAGGCCATTTGAGAACTGATGGCAAAATAATATTGCAAATTTGCAATCATATATGTGGAATTGAGAATAGCAGAATATATTGATTTGCATCTACCAAGTAAGATGGGTTCTTAAAAAATAAATTATATCTTAGATGGTGTGTTGCAAAGTTTTAATACAAGGTCCAGGGAATCAGGAGATAAAAGTGACTCAACCACCATTACCAAGTATGCTTTTTAAGAGAGTCCAGATAAGTTTTAGGGCATTTTACTCCAATAAAACTTCAGGGCAAACTAAATTTTGAAATCTAAAATATGGCTTATTTAGTTGTTCTAAAGGAGGACTTGAATGTAACCCAATTGCAAGTGGTTTGAATATTTTTGCAAATCAGCTGGTTTTCCATCTTTGCTGTGCACTCGATCAGGGCAACACAGAAATTAGAACACATATCAAAATGATGTGTACAGTCAATATAAGCATAGTACTTCTCATTACAGTTAAAAAAAAACTTACTTTGCCTAAGGGCTCATGGCAGCCATGGTAGATATTATATCATGCTAATTATTGTTACAGTACAGATGGTGATACTATAAAACCCAATTTTCAGTTGAGGCAGCACTAGCAAGTTCTGAAAGCCAGATAATTGGCAGTCCAGTGTAGTGACTTGTGTCACTCAAGTTGTTTCATGTTTGTTTATGGGAGAAAACAGGTGAAAATGAGGGTGGAAGAAAATTTTACCCAGTTCTTATGTGAACTCTCTGCAGATGGCTGTTTCTGCCTTGTTTCTCTCCACTAAATGACCCCTAAAGCCATCTCATTTGAAAGGCCAAAATGGTAATGGGGTTATAATGTCATATATGCATGAGAAATACATCCTGAAGAATGTCCCATACTTCTGACTTCCTTCTGCAAGCAAAATTACTTATCCCAATCAGATGTGAACGCTCCTTTGTGCCTCTACCCAGGCAAGGAGTAGTATAGACAATGCATTCGTGCAGGAATCATGGGTAGGACCATTTCAACCGAGGCTGTATCAATGCCATCGCTATGATTCCATCTATGCACCGTATGGTGCTTGGTGGGCTGAAGCAATCCTACAATCCATGATAGACATTTGTACCTCTGCCCTCAATATCCTGCATTACACAAAGTTCAACATAGAAATTAATAAGGGAGAATTTCAAAAAAGTCCTTAAGTTTCGGCCTTATTTCAAAAAAGGACACAAGTTTCCAAAACTTTTTAAATTAGTCCCTAAGTTTCTCAGGAAGTTTTCACTTAAGGACATCCATCTATTTAAAGTTATTTTTCAGCAACTTTTTTCCTTTTTTTTTTAAAAAATACCCAAGTTACCCTTCATTGTAATAAAACTCTCATTCACTTCCTCCATATTCTTTTCATTTCCCTCGCCGGTATCCTCATAATTATCAAGGACACTCAGTATTCCCCGAGCGATTGGTTGCATATAGTGGCTGCCGAAACCATGTATTGGCTTTAAATGAAGGGTAATTTGAGTATTTTTAAAATATTGAGGGAAAAAGTCACTAGAAAATATCGTTAAATGGCTGGATGTCTTTAATTGAAAATTTACTGGAAAGCTTAAAGGCTAATTCGAGAAGTGTCAAAACTTCTGTTATTTTTTAAAATAAGGCAAAAAATTAAGGCCATATTTGAAAATTTTTCAATTAATAATGATACAGAACTGCTTCAACAACAGAGAGAGAGAGAGAGAGAGAGAGAGAAGTTGCGAGCTAATTAGAGACATGTGTAGCGTGTAAGGATAAGTAATTATATCACGAAGGCAATAAAAAGGGCACCAGTTTGTCAAATGAAATACAAAAGCTGGAAAACATCACTTAAGGCGTTAATAAGACAAGGGTAATTAGTTAAAATCTTGACAACAAAACTAAGATTGATCCCCTTTTTTACTGTTTAAAATCATGGCCCCACCTACCAAACATTATGATTAGTCCAAATCTCTCCCTCACAGGGCCACACCCACCTCTGTGGATCTGCACTCACAACTTATCCATCCATTATCTGATTCAATTGTATGTAATTGAAAAAAAAAAAAAAAAAAAAAAAAAATAGGGCCTGTTGTTGATGGGCCAGGTCAAGCTGAGGCATATCTAAGTCCGGCCCGACTTTAGATACAAATGCCCATATCCATAATACAGACTGACTGCCCAAGCCCGACCGGCCCATTTGATCAACCTGGCATCAAGGTGTGCTCCATACGACCAACCTGGTGGTCCACTTATTTCAACGGCTGTGATGGTTTGCATCATCCAATCTTCCCCACATATTGATATACCCCCTCTCCCATCATCATCCCACATCATCATCGTTATCTAGAATCAACAGCTGCGACGCACGAGAGATGGGTACGCGTCATCTCACCCATCTCTCCCATTATTCCACTCCCATTTCCCGACTCTTCCCTTCTTCCTTCTTCTTCACCGCCAGATTCCCGCGAACATCTGCAACTCCCGCCTTTTCTTCTCGAAGCTTCTCAACGAAGATAATGGCGTCGTCTGCTGCAAAAAAGGTAGGTGTTCTACTCCAACTCTCTCTCGTTCATCTCCGCTCACGGCCTCTGAGAAATCTCCGCCGTTGATCAGGTCCTCGTCCCGATCGCTAATGGCACGGAGCCGATTGAGGCGGTTATCACCATCGACGTCCTCCGACGTGCTGGAGCCGACGTCACCGTCGCCTCCGTCGAGAAGGAGCTCCGGATCGACGCCAGCTGGGGTCTCAAGCTCGTCGCCGACGCCCTCATCTCCGATTGTGCCGGCACCACCTTCGATCTCATCTCTCTTCCCGTAATAATAATCTTCTTCTCCTCCTCCACCTTCCATTCAAGATTTTCAATCTGTTTTGATGGATTAGGGTTTGTATTTTTTTTCTTTTTTTGGGTCTTTTAGGGTGGAATGCCTGGTTCTTCTAATTTGAAGGAATGTGGTGTTTTGGAGAGCATAGTGAAGAAGCAGGCCGCTGACGGGCGGCTTTATGCTGCGATCTGCGCTGCTCCGGCGGTTGCTCTTGGGCCCTGGGGTTTGTTGAATGGATTGAAAGTGAGATGAATTTAATTTGTAAAAAAGTTGTGTCTTTTGGTGTTTTTGGTGGAAATTCAGTTAATTTTTATGATCATTGCTTGTTGCTTTTGGGTTTCCTTGGATGCAGGCGACTTGCTATCCGTCTTTTATGGAGAAACTGTCATCTGCGGCGAGTGTGGTCGAGTCAAGGGTCATCCAGGATGGCCACGCTATAACAAGTAGAGGGCCGGGCACAGCTATGGAGTTTGCGGTGGCTCTAGTAGAGCAGTTGTATGGAAAAGAGAGAGCTGATGAAGTTGCAGGACCAATGGTGCATATGTTTGCCTCTCCATAATACCTGTCTTAGTTTTTTTAACAAAAAAGAATTTACCTGTTTTAGATGCTTCTCTTTATGTAGTTTGGAGGTTGGAGAAACGAGTATTTTTAAGTAGAGAATTTACTGTTGCAGTTGGATGGTCATCATCAAAATTAGGTTACACAGACACACAAACACACACCAATTTGTACTTGTTTATAAAGACATTGAAGTCTATGGGAGTTGGAAGAAGATATCTTTTTGGAGGGTCACATTCTACTAAGTACCTCTCAAGCAAGCCATGAAAGGTAAGGCTTTTGCCATGAGCAGGGAGAGGTTACTCTTCCACTACCATGTGTGGCCCCCTATGATCAATCAGTCCCTCACACTCACTATCCCACTCCAGTGAATTGGCACTTACCCATTTTGATAATATTATTGAATTATAATCACTGTTAGATTGAATTTCATAAAATAATGTATCTTAAAAAATTGTCCAAAATCATATCCACAGTGAGACCTTTCCATCAAACCATTCACCCATGATTGACATACATCCAAGTGGGTCTAGGAAAGGGATTAGACTTTTACCTCTCCTACAATCCATGAGACGTACCTCTCAGGCATAATGCGACCCATCTTGGCTTAGTAACATGCGGCAAGGAGTGAGGTAGATTGGGAACAAACTGCGGACACAAGAATGTTGGACCGCAAATATCTTCGGAGTCCACATTCAACATGAATGTATGAATTGCCTGATGAGTGTACCTCATCTAGATTCTCCTAAATCATCTTCCTATGATTATACATGATAGGCCATGAAGCTGACATTTGTGTTTTGTCTTGCAACTTACCAACGCTCTTGGTTGTATAACAATTACCCAAGATTATGCTCTCTCTCTCTCTCTCTCTCTCTCTCCTCTTTGGACAATTTCATTCGACTCCATTTTTCTTGCATGTATAGTGCTGTTATCTTTTCCTATTTTGCTATTCTCACACATTGATTTCTGTCAAGGTTATGCGTTCCCATCATGGTGGTGAGTATACTATGACTGAGTTGAATTCAGTAGATTGGACGTGCAAAACTGTTCCTCAGGTGAGATTTGGAATCTGATATTGCATCTGGCTCCTTGATGTTTGGGGTTGAGAAAATTCTTAATTTTAAAGAAATTTTCATGATTATAACTTATAAGAGAACAAGGATAGAGTTTCAGAGCTGTTAAAATCACTGTTGTGAGAACAAAAAATACTCTTTTTTATTCTAACATTGCAATTTATTTATTTATTTTGGTCCTTTTTTAACTAGTTCCATTAGCCAACTTTGGTTGGGTGTATGCTCACCTATGATTGTGGCGCGCACACATGCCATTTCCCTTGCTATGAATATGAGTATAAACTACCTCCAAGTTGGATCAAAGCTCCTAGGAGCTCTTTGGTAAGATTTGGAAATGCCTCTTATTGAGGTTGATGTGTAAGTTGTAACACGCAAGGACCCTTTTGCTATTTGATAACCAGCTGATGGGAATGGTGTTGCTTTCTGTAATGAGCTTTCCTGAGAATGACTTGCTAAAAATAATAAGGATTCCTTTCATGTTTAAGATCTTCACGACGTTAAGAAATTTCATACCAACTGGTCTGAGTAAGATAGTCAGGATGGAACCACATTTATCATTAAGAACTCCCATATATCTCCTAAGAACATTGAATTTCAGAACAAAAAAAATCTGAAAGCCGGGGAAAACGTAATACTTTCTCTAACCACCCTCGATTGATTAAAAGTAACAGCATAATCGTGGTACTGTCTCAAAATATCATAACATGCACGTACTTGAAAGTCTACAGGAGGCCCGAGAAGCAATCTTAACTTTGGTGAGTTCAAAACCTGTTCCTTGCCTCTCACCTTGCCTTTGAAGATCCTGTCATTTTTTTCCAGTCCAAATGAACCATATTACTTCCTCAGGGGTTAACTTTAGCCCTTTTTATTAGAAGGAACCTTCCTCTCACTTAAATGACTGACTATTTGGTATGCGGACAAATAAAACTCAAAGTGACATGTCCCATGCTGGTTGGCTAAAAGGGCTTCTGCCTCTGTTAAATACAAATGGGCCAGTGGTTCATGGCTTGCATGCATGGGGGCAGGGGCATCTGAGAGTTTGTTTCATTGCAAGTGGGCCCAGTGGAAGCTATAATGGAACCAATACTTTCATGTATGTAAGGTATTTAGGCCTGCCTACATGTTGGTGGGTCCTTGGATGGAAAGAGTTCCCATGGATTGTATAGGCCTGAAGTTCAATCTGACTTGATAATGATAGCTATTGAATCACAGGCATGGAGTCAAATTGAACTGCCGCAATGGTCTAGATTGGAAATTTGTCTTAAGATGGTTAGGACTAATGAACCAGGTTTAGCATAGAAGAGTCCCATAAGATAAGTATGTGAGTTGTGTTGGCTAAGGTAGTGGGAAGATTGAGTGTAAAGGGATTTTCTTTACTGGATTTGGTTAACTAGCTTCGTGCGATCGAATGTGTATTTGATCACAGGGGATGCCAGGTGGGCCTCACAAGTCAGGTCATTCCTTGCTGTTATTGGCAATTTCTCTACAAATTCATGCATCTATAATACTTTATTGTTTCTTGGAAATTCCCAACAAGCTTGGATTTGATTCCTATTGTTGCTATGGTAATGTTCTGTAGGTATGCTTTGTGAGTTCCCTAATTGTTGTGCTTCTCACAGATTCTGGTCCCCATTGCCAATGGCTCCGAGGAGATGGAAGCTGTAATGATAATTGATATTTTACGGAGAGCCAAGGCCAATGTGGTGGTGGCATCCATTGAAGATAAATTAGAAATTGTTGCTTCGAGAAAAGTCAAACTGGTTGCGGATATGCTTCTTGATGAGGCTGCAAAGCAGCCATATGATCTAATAGTCTTGCCGGTGAGTGATGTTCCAGCCCCTGAAATCGGTCTGTCTGTACTGTAGGCATATATGCTTCTGTAATGATGTGCTTGTATGATATTGAGATTGAATACTCTTTTGCCCTTCTTCGAGTCTTAACAGGGTGGACTTGGTGGTGCCCAAGCATTTTCAAGCTCAGAAAAGCTGGTAGATCTACTGAAGAAACAGAGAGAATCTGAAAAACCACATGGTGCAATATGTGCATCCCCGGCATTAGTTCTAGAGCCCCATGGCTTACTCAAGGTATGACATACAGCTTGCTTTGATGGTTTTGTTCACTTTTTCTCCTGGTCACTTTCTGTATGGGCATCGCTACTTAAAAAAATGCTTGTTATCAAATTCAGGGAAAGAAGGCTACAGCATTTCCAGCTATGTGCAGCAAGCTTTCAGATCAAAGCGAAGTTGACAACAGGGTGCTGGTTGATGGCAAGCTGATCACCAGTAGAGGCCCAGGGACGTCCATGGAGTTTGCCCTAGCGATCGCTGAGAAGTTCTACGGCCGTGAGAAAGCTATAGAACTAGCAAAGACTATGGTTTTCACTTATCCTTAGGATCGTCACTATGAGTTAGTGTAATCGTATATCGTTAACCACCTAAAGTTTTGAACATCATGGTACTGCAACCTTTATAGCCAGTTGAGCCTGTGAATAGCATGATAACAATATGGTATGATAAATAAAAGAATGGAAGGCGATTTGCAGCTGCTGTACAGTCACTGTTTGTCTAGAATATTAGTGTTGGTAAAACGCTTTTGTGATACCTTTCCCTGTTGTTGATTTTATGTGTACTCATTGTTAATCATCAAAATGGGCCTACATGTATGATTTTCGAAATCTTGAGCAGGGTTTATGCTATATGAAGGTGGACTTTTTAATATTTCCTCCAACGAATCCTTACCTAAATTATCTCCTTTTGCTTCCTTCAAAAAAGAATCTCCTCACTCCACATAAATATGCACAGCCCGTGGCACCCTGACGAAGAACGGGCCTGTCAACGTGCCAGGCCGGGCCGGGCCACAACATGTTGACTGGTGTTCCTGGCACAGGCCAAGCCCAATTTACACCCCTAGATAAGACACGATCCCCAGCTTTGGATGTCTCCATGAGAAGAGGGATAGTTCTAGCGACCGCTCAACAATGGATCCATGAGCACGTTGGCCATTTATTGGCATTTGCCTAAATCCATGGCAGCCAAAATAGGGTCAACCTTAATGGAAGAAAACGAGTTAAAAAAAATTGCGAGAGAGTAATGAACCAATGATGCAACACATGACAATAAGATATCTTATCATTGAACTATTTTTATTCATTTATTTTTTATTTTTGTAAATTATCATTGAACTATTGACAGCCTGATTTTTTTTCCTGATAAATATTCAGACACCCACATGCATAAACAACGCTACCACAGAAACTGAGCCATAATTATTTTTGCAAGGAAGGAGGTGTCATGTATGGATGAAAGTGGGTGGGTTTGGCATGAACAGGGGTAAATATAAATCTGATCCCTCTCAAATTTATCTCATTTAAATCCGGCCCACCCCATGAGGCATGTGATATTAAATCCGCCTAGATTTTAACGGGTTAAGGTGGTAATACCAACAAAACCCAAGCGTAACAGAAAAACCACCATCAAATCTCACCTAATAGGAGCAGGTTGAGGCGGGTCCCATTTAAATCCTATCCATTACCATTCCTGGCGCCATGCAAAATCAAAGGGTTAATTTTTTTAATTTTTTTTCCCTTCTCTAGTGTCTCACCAGACACCTCACTGTCGAAGTGGACCGAGTGGTTCATCGACCCAGGCTTGGCTTGGCCCCAAGTGCTCCCCTGCCACTTGTGCTTAAATTATGAGGTCACATTAAAGTGGTCAGAGTCAATATAAATAGCCTCCAGAGACTTCTTTCCCGCTACAACTCTCCGTCCTCTCGCCGAAACGCAGAGGCGACTCCGTATCGGCTGTTTTCTCCTTCTCGCGCAGGTACTTTTTTTTTCTCTCTCTCTAACCTCTAATCCTCTCAACCAAACCCTAATCCCCAATTCCTAATCTCTCCATCCCGAAACTCCAATCCCTAATTTATCCGTCTCCCTCAACCTAATCCGTAATCCCTATTTACCCAATCCCTAGAATAAGAATTTATGCTTGATTTTACTGTTTTTATTAGATAACTGATTGTAATGTTGGTATTGGCTGATTCATCTGATAGAAACAGACAATGGGTTAGCTTCTGATTGAAATCTTCAATGACCCTAAATCAAATTGCTCTCTGTACCCTTGATGTGCAGTGTATTTCCCCCTTCTTCTCCCTCATTGCATACTTGGTTTCCATAGAAAGATTGGATTTTTTTTTGTATTTGGGTTAAAACTGTGGTTGTTAACTGAAAGTTTTATGTAGGTGAGATTTGTGCTGAGGTGATTATCTTCCTGATCCAACATTAGGAGATGTTCCATTTGGGGAGATGGTTACTGATTAAAAATGTATTTCTCTATATATATATTACTAATTAAGTGTCTGTCTACATTGAATTGAGATGATTAACTGCAATTCCATTTCTTATCTTGCAACTAGAGAAACATTCCAATTTTTCTCTTTCCCATAGTTCAGCTTCTTTAGTTATATTTTGGGGTTTTGATGGATTCAAGTTCAAGTTAATAGATGTGACTGTTTGGTTATGTGCCTTTTAGACTCAAGTGTATCTTAAAAAAAATCGCAATATTTTGGGGTTTTTTTAGATTCAAGTTCAAGTTAATGGATAGGACTGTTTGTTCAAGACCATTAAAAAAAGGACTGTTTGTTCAAGTGCTTTTTAGACTCGTGAATGTTAAAAAAACCGCAATATTGTAAATGAATTATCTGAAGTAATTATAAATGGATTAGATTGAAAAAAAATACTCTCTAGTTTTCTCTCCTTCTCTTGATTGCTTTCTCGGTTTGTACTCCTCTCTCCCATCCCATTTTCCCGTTTCCTCTCTCGCTGCCTCGCTCTCTTTCCCAAGAGGTAAAAATAAGAGTACTAAGAGGACCAAAGATAAAAATTCATGTGCAGTTAGTCTTGCTGACTTCTGCTTATGATTCAATTATCATATAGATTCAGCCTACTTATGGAGTGTGGGAATGAAAACAGGTCAGTTTCTTGTAGAGAGTAAGTTTGAGCAGCTTGTATGATTTACCTATTAAATTCTTTTTTGTCTTGAAAAGAGCACATACCACAGTGGAAGGTGCCAAGTGCCAACAATTGTTTGTGAGTTCAGGTCATGATACCATTCAAAAAAGAATAAAATCATTTTCATCTAGAGACCACCAAATTCATAAAATATGAACTGATTTTTAGCATTATACCATGCTTCATATTCTTTTGAACTCTAAATGATCTATTGAATTTCATACATTCTAATCTCTCTCTCTCTCTCTCTCTCTCTCACACGAATTATGTTCATCATATTTTTTTTTATTTTATTGTTTTAAAATCTAGAGCATGACAATAAGATGTAGTAGATGCCCTGCCATTCATGCAATCAAGAAAATATGCTACTACACTAGGTTATAACTTTATGCTGTCTCAATGTAGAATTCTTTATTTCCTTTCGGTTGAAACTTCTTTGTTTTTTCCTTGGTTAAGTGTTTTAGCTTTTGGCTATTAATGCCCAGATTATATTAAGTATTTGAGTAATAACTTTATGTTGTCTGAATGTAGAACTCTTAATTTCCTTTTGGTTGAAACTTCTTTGTCTTTTCCTTGGTTTAGTGCTTTAGCTTTAGATTGGCCATTAATGCCCAAATTATATCAAGTGTTTTTTTAACCATTGTTGAGCTGCATACAATCTTAGTTTTGAGATTTTTTTGGTAATAACAAATCATCCGACTGCTTTGTACATGAGAAAGGGAAAAAAAACCTGTGTTTTTCTATGAAAATCTGGGCATTAGGCTGCTTCTTCCTGTGGTATCATACCTTGGATCAAGTGTGAGACCTGAAAGTGCTCACAGTGTGATGAAACAAAGTGGGACTTATTTATAAATAAGTGAACTTCAGGGACTTATCTGTTATTTAAGAAACTGTATAGTTTTTTTAATATGAATATACACACGTGTGCATGTGCGGTTGTGGTTGCCCAACCCTAGCGATCACAACTGTATCCCTCTTTCTTTCCAATTCCTTCTCTTCTTCTCTATCTTCTCCTTTTTCTCACCTTAGAGTTTTTTCATATCTCCAATGATAAAACCCTAGATTTTTGCAGTCAAGCCTTCTAACTCGTTATCCTCCGTGTATGTACAATTTCAGCAACTGATCTACATCCTTGCTTTCCCTCTCTTTTGATGCAGCCAAGATTCACGATCAAACAATAGATCAATTTCTCGAAGGATTGATCAAATCCAAAGATGGATTCCAGCCAATAAGGCAACCTCACAAGAGGAGAAAACACCGTACTTGAAGAGAAAACTCTCATGACTCAAAAGATTAATTGATAATGTGCATGTCTATTACAATGGAGGGCTTCTCTATTTATAATGTAATAAGGACTCTAAAATAGAAAGCTACTAATCCTAAAACAATAAAACAAGAAAGAATCCTAATTAAATAAAGTTAAGATAAAAGTATTAAGAAACAATCCTAATTAAATAAAGTTAAGATAAAAGTATTAAGAAACAATCCTAATTAAATAAAGTTAAAATAAAAGTATATTGCCACAGTAGCTTCTCAGCCAATTGGGCCTGTGGGTCGAACCCAATGGACTAGGTTGGATGTCTGGGTCCATCATGTGGGCCCAGGGCCTTCCATACTGCATCATCTTTCTGCTTAGAACTATAGTTAGAGGTTCTCCTTTGTGTTAGTGAATTCAACAAGTTGGAAATCCTTTCTGACGCATGATTGTGCTGTTTCTGCTGCTATCTAATGTGACTTGGTTGAAACATCAGAGAACTGTATTTATATTTCAGCGAGGCTTTTGAACATATGCATGTTCCATTCAAATATTACATTTGAATTCTTAGAGTTTTTAATTTATACCTCCAATAATAAAACCCTAGATTTATGCAATCAAACATTTTAACTTGCTATCCTCTGTGGATGTACAATTTCAGCAACTGATCTACTTCCTCACGTTTCCTCTCTCTTGCTGCATACGACAATAGTTAGAGGTTATCCTTTGTGGTAGTGAATTCAACAATAACCTGTGTGTTGGAAATCCTTTCCGCATCTGATTGTGCTGTTTTTGCTGCCATCTAATGCAACTTGGTTGAAACATCAAAGAACTGTATCTATATTTCAGCCGTGCTTTTGAACATATGCATGTTCTATTCAAATATTACATTTGAATCCTTTTTCATATTTATCATTTATAGAATGACAAGGGAGTGCATTTGCAAACAACAGCCATTAGTCACCAGCCTTGCTACCGCTGCAATCATACAGGTGGGATGACAATCATCTGATTGGCAAAATAAAATTAAAAATAAAAGTGTTGAGTTTTGTTGCATTTGGCATGTAAGCTGAACAGGGGATGTGAATCAGTTAAGATGTGAGGACTGACAACATGACAATGACTTCCTCCACTGGACTGCTTGACAAGCACCGGCTACCAGCTATCAGAAACAAATTATATCATATATATTCCAACCAACCACTCACATGAAGTTTGGAGCTGAATAGTGAAACCATTTGTTGGAATTCTGACATGAGGCGTCGGTTATTCCATTTATTGTTTTTTGTTTACCATGCATGCTGGTTGATAGGCTAGTGTGTAGAAGTACAATTTTTTGTCGAATCATTTCTTGCTCCCGTTGCATGAATTGTGTTGATCAAGAGCAGAATAAAAATTGTTTAACAAGACTAATTACTGGATTTTGTCATTAATTGCTGAATTTCATAAATTGGGTTAAAACTTGAGAAACTACTTTTAAACGGACCTTGGATTGAATACAATTCCTTTTTGTAATACATTTTTTGCAGTGGTCATGGTTGGATAAGTCTAGCTATGACTCTTTTATTTGGATTGGATTTAATCCATGTGAGAAATTTTTTTTTTCTTACTATTTCCATTCATTGTTACTGCTTTTATGTTGGTATCTGACCTCATAGTCATGTGTTTCTCTCACCAGCTGAAATCGTACTGCACTTAAGAGAATGCCAAAGATAAAGACAAATCGCATCAAATATCCAAATGGATGGGAGCTGATTGAGCCTACTCTCCGTGAGTTGGAGGCGAAGATGAGAGAAGGTCGGTCTATTATTTAACATATACATTACCATTTTAAGAATAGAGGGTTTACAGGGTAGATTCTGTGCAACTGTACAAGTTGTTGAATTACCTATCCATAGTTTTGATCCACATGTCTAATAAGTGGGATCCACCCTGGATGGGGGCAACCTACAATAGCCCAGAATTTTGTATCCTGATCCTATGATTAGTTACATGAATAGAAAGATATCTATCCACAAAAACAACCATGAATCCATTTCTGGCTGTACCGCTGATGGTGAGGGACTTGTGGAAGGTGTGTGTTGCGTTATTATTATTATTATTATTATTATTATTATTATTTTGAATCATGTGTTGTGTGGGTATTTACCAAAGCAAATCTAAAAGAGACAAAGATAGACGTTAAAATTGAAGGATTTCATTTATTATCTTCCAATTGGATGATTTTTAGGGTATTCCCCATCCATGGGACCCAGTAGTACAAATAAGTGTCTCAGCCAACTGTGCAGTACTTGAAGCTCTAATTTATAACAACAGTTAGCAACCAGATGGGCTGAACCGGAACCCACGCGTGTTGACACTGCTCAGACCATACGTTGTCAACCTTCTAGGTTTCCTGGTTGACTCAATTTTGTGACTAACCAAGTCTTGGTGTTTGACTTGGTCTTGGTTTTTGAGTGTCACTTAAATAAACATTGGTTTCTTGATTCTGTGCATGTCAGTGTCACCTTTGGTTCTGACACAATTTGTATTCACAAACAGCTGAAAATGATACACATGATGGTAAGAGAAAATGTGAAGCATTGTGGCCCATCTTTCGAATAGCGCATCAGAAGAGCCGCTACATTTATGATCTCTACCACCGAAGAAAGGAGATATCAAAAGAGCTATATGAGTTCTGCTTGGATCAAGGCTATGCGGACCGGAACCTAATTGCGAAATGGAAAAAGGTTCAGACATCTGTTACATATGGTTTTAGTGCTCGGTTCTCTTCCTTTTTTTTTTTTCTTTTTGTTCCTTGCTTATATTTCCCCCATATTTTGGAGTCCTGCCTAAAGCTATATGGATATGCTAGATTACTACTATTGCTTGTCATCTACTAATAACTTTATTCTTTTTGGTCATAGCCTTTGCTTATTTGCTGTTACATGAGGGTGTTTTTTAATATTCCTTAAATTGCAAGCCATTTGGATATTTTTGTTCAAATGTATGGTAACTGTTCATTTGGGGCAGGTAGAAACCAGAAATCTCATTAGGTTCAACATTTATCTGCTTTCCTGTGCCTGGGCATTATTGGACCCTGTTGCCAGCATTTGATTTGGTGTGGAATAATCAGAAAAAACAGTAACCCAGAGATATCATTCTCTAATACAACAGTACGCTAGCAGATGTAGTTTTCCCCCCATCTTCCCTACTCTCCATACAACATATTACATGTCATCTCATATGAGTATCCAGTATTGACAATTGCTATTCTTTGGATTTTTACAAGCCAGTTGGTTCTTTTTAAGTAGAGCATAATTTTTGTAGAGCTAGTTATGATTTCAATTTTGGTTGCAATTTTCCTCCCACCTCTCCCAACCAATCAGTCTAGTGTAGATTTCTATAATCATGGAATTGGGATGGAAACCTTATCAACAAATTCTCAGACCTAATAAAAGTGCCCGTTTAAATTAAATGTTATTTCTAGATATACATTGCTAATTTTAGATTAATTTCACTAAATTTCTGGAGCAGCAAGTCATATTTTTTGAGGTTTATAATGCTAACAATGTAAGATAACAACATCTACCTGTAGTTACAACTTACTGTTGAACATGATAATCATCCATTCTGCTGCAGACTGCAAATCATTAACAATTTGGGATATGGTTTCTTCTCACTGCAATTTAACTTAATGGATTTACGAGGCCATTCTGATTAGCTTTCTCAAACTAAATTACCGGTCTTCGTTTTAGCTTTGATGGTGGTCTCATTTGAAGAAGCTGTTGTTTTGGCAAAGGTTAGGGTACACGTATCTTAGCTAGTGAGCCCTTTTGCATGGAATTTCTTACAATTGTAGTCTTGTTCTAGTACCCTTGCTTAGGTAGTTGGTTATTATCTTAATAAACTTACACAGCGGATGTTACCTTTTTCGAGATTGCTTTCTTATCATAATTTAAAGTTTTATTACTTATCAAGAAAGGAAAAAAAAAATATTTTCCCCCACAGTGACTGAGTAGTCCACGGCTTGTAATTGGCTTTCGTATCTCTTAGTTCGTTTTCTTGTAGGTGCTGTCTTAGTTGTTTGTTTTTTCTTTCTTTTTTGTAATATCACCATCATTGCTTGTACCAAAAAAGGAGAAAAAATTTAGCAAGAAGAGTGGACAAATGCCCCCCCTAAACCCTTGTAATGCTTATTATTCATACCTGACTCTACCCTGGACTCAGTGCCTATTTAACTGCGGGCTATTTCAATGTGTAGTCTAGTCCTAGTTTTGGCATCAACATCTAATACAGTGGGACCCATCGGATAGACCGCTTAGATTGTGCAGACGTACTACATTGGCATGTGGTTGTTTTTGTGTGTTGTCAGACAACTTTATATTCAAATCTCATTCTTAATCTTGTGTTATGATTGATTTGCAGCCTGGGTATGAACGACTCTGCTGCCTCAGGTGCATGCAGCCCCGGGATCACAACTTTGCCACTACCTGCGTCTGCAGAGTCCCCAAACACCTGAGAGAAGAGAAGGTTATAGAGTGCGTTCATTGTGGTTGCAGGGGTTGTGCTAGTGGAGATTGAAGCTGATCTGATCATCTGTGTTACATTTCTCTCTTATCCATGTAAACCGACTATTCTGGATTTAGATACTTCTTGAAGTTATGGTCCATAAACTGAGAAGGGTTCATTTTTCTGTTGTAAACTTGTCTAATGTAATTTGGATTTTCATGTGGAAAAGTAGGGGCTGACTGTATGCTATTAGAAAATCATTGATCCCTCTCTTTTTTTTTTTTTTTTTTTGGCTCCAATGGATTTATGTTAATTTACAACTTTGATGGGTTTGGATGGATTCACAATGCACATGCCAATGCATTTAGGAAATGATCACTGAAAAGTTGTGGCTGCATATCTTTATCAGGGATGGCATGTGCACCCTATCCGAGTGTTGGAGACCGATTCAGTAGGTCCAGCATGGCTGCTCAACTAGGCTGGGATTGACCTATTCCAATTCCAGTACAAATTGCAGGTGTGGACAAGCCCTAGCCCAGATGAAGCATTAATTGCCAGACCTGAGCCCAAGTCCCAATTCAAAAATCCAAGCAAGCCTGTGCTCGAGCCCATGTCCGGTTAATGTTACGACTTTATAAGATGCATTTATTATAAGGTTACACTCACTGGAGCACTGCCTCGTGGGGCTTATCTAGGGTTGTGTGGAGGTGGAGGATCGAAAGATCTAAATAAGACCTTGGAATATATAAAATACTAATTCCATTGGATTACCCTATCATCCATGCCTGTCAAGTTTAATAGATTTGGAAAGCATTATTTTATTGAGTTTTTATTTTTTTGTACATATCCCTCTTAAGTTTATATGATTTGTAAATAGGCTCTTGAGGTTTTAATATTTGCATATAGGTCCATATCTTTTCATTTCAATACCTTTCATGTCCCCAAAATCAATATTCTAATAAAAATGGGCAATGACCTTGGGATTTGTGTTGAAAAAATGATAACTTTGCCCTTATATCAATTAAGCATATATGAGTATATTATTAATTACTAAAATTCCATTATTATATCCCAATTTCCAACGGTTTTTCTCAATAACTTTTTAATGCATATGAAGCCTAATTATGTTTTTTGAAACTTTCAACAATTTAATGGTGGGTCATGCATGGATTGGATCAATTGTAACTAATTATAAGCATTATAGTAGATTTGGATTTAATGAAACAGACCCTCTATTGATAAAAATACATTTACATATGGTTATTCTCTCATACTAAATGTAATTATCAATGTTATAAGCTTTAGTGAAAAATAAATTCAAGCCTTTGAATTTAAGCATATAAGGATAAAGAGATGGGCAAATGTGTCATTTCACAATTAAAACTTTTGATAGTTAGTTGGCTACTGATTTTGGGGACATGAAAGGTATTAAAATGAAATGGTAGGGGCCAATATGCAAATACTCAAACTATAGGGGCCTATTTACAAATCCTACAAACCTTAGGGGGGTATATGCAAAATGCTCTATTTTAGTTGATTTTACTCTAATTATGAGAAACAGTTGGGTGAGGGGTTTGGACTTTGGATCAATCATTAGGATCCCATTTTGCTAAAAAAAAGGGACGCTATTGATAAATGGTGCACATATAAGGATTTACCTTTTGTATGTAATATTTATCATAAATATCTATATATAGAGCCTTTGAAATCGAAGATTTGGATGAAATCTACATATGTAAAAATTTTCAACTCCATTAAATCATTTTAACCTCTTCATTTATAACTTTCAAGTTTAATAGTTTTAGAAAGCATAAGATTTTTTAGGATTTCAATCCAACAGTAAGCAACTCTGCCAACTCATGTTTGTAGTGGTGAGCGGGCGGTTTGTGAGTGTGCGGAAGTTTGATTGATTATAGAGATTTTTTCATATGCCCCACAAAGGTTTTTAGAATTTATAAATAGGCCCCATTAGGTTCTAGTATTTGCAAATAAGCCCCTGCATTTTCATTTTAATACCTTTCATGTTCTCAAAATCAGTAGCCTTCCCAACAACCATAGAATTTTGGAGAGAAATGGCACGTTTGTCCATCTTATCCTAATATGCATTATTTCAAAAGCTTGGACTTATTTTCTTATATAAAGCACGTAACATTAACAATTGCATTTAGTGGAAGAAAATAACCCTGCATAAATCAAATTTTTATCAATAAATGGCTCATTTCATTAAATCCAAATCGATCATAATGATAATTAACACCTATACTTATATTCGGTTGTTATTTATCCACCAATCCATACATAACCCACCACTGGATTGATATAAGTTTTAAAATATATGATTAAGCTTCATGTGCATGAGAGAGTTATCGAGAGAAACCATTGGAACTTGAGATAAAATAATGTCATTTTGTAAATAATAATATACTCATTTTTGTTTAATGGATGTAAGGGAAGATTTGTTATTTAAATAAAAATCCAATACAAACCTCATGGTGGTTTGCCTATTTTCATTAGGAATATTGATTTTGGAGACATGGAAGGTATTAAAATGAAAAAAGTAGGAGCCTATTTATAAATACTAAAACTTTATGGGCCTATTTACAAATTCTAAAAACCTTAGGGGCGTTATATAAATTATAGCTATTGATTATAAGCGTCCCACGTGCTTTAAGAAAGGGGCCTTTGCATAATGTCTTTCATGAGAGACCTCATCACTTGAGCCTCTTGACCTAGTAATACTCTTGCTATTCATTGAAAAGATTCATAAATGCGTACATAAGAGGGTGGCCAAATGATCTGGTGTGATGGACTTAGGGTGCTATGGGTGAAATGAAAGTTCTAGAAGGCCCAACTGTGATCTAAGTTATTCCCCATCATGCATGTTACCTCCCCTGAATCAGCACAAGTTCTAATTTAACACCCAAGCAACTGTCACCCACCATTTAGATTGAAAACCAAAAAAAAAAATAAAAAAAATGATGCCTTAAAAAACCATTATACTTGAGTGCTATAGATGAATGGGTCAGGCTGATCTAATGAGTTTGATATCTTGCACACTCACTGATTTCTTTTTTACTTTGTATTAAAAGTGCATGTGCCCCTCCACTTTGGATATCTCCATGTTGAAATTTATCTGTTTAGGAAGAAATCAGCGGCAAATTTTAATTTCTATTGATGGACCTTTCATGACTAGATATGGCGGTGATAGTGTGCCAAGAAATTCCCAAGCCCATGTTTCTCTTACTCCATAATTAGATGGATTTTTTTTTGCTATCGGAGAGTTCAAGCCTTTGGGCTGGACTAATCCCTTCGGGCCTAGAGAGAAGCCGAATAAACGCCCTTGTGGCCCCAAAGTGGTAGCACTAGTGGACTCAACATTCGATTCTTGAAGAAGTGGAACCGGGGGTCGATATCAAGACCTCTAGCTCCAGAAGAAGGAGGAACCGTGGTCCTGACCACTCGGCCAACCCCTTAAGGATAATTCGATGGATAATTAGTACTCACTGTGCATTTATCAAGAGATACCCACTGTCCTCTCTAATGGCCATTTTTTTCTTTTTTTTTGGGTAAAAGGGTCATTTCTTTGTTGTTGTTGCTGCTCTTACTGTTAATCCCAATTTTATCCTATCTAGCTTACATTACAATAAGAGGATGCATGTGAATGTTGCATAGGTAAAATTCACACATGTAAAGTGCAATACCTTGTTTGTTTGGAAGCACCTTTTCAAATTAGTAAATGTTGAACAGTTTAAATCACATATTTAATAGCTTTGTATTTCTCAAATTCATCAATAGTTCAATAAATAATTTGAATAATTCGAATTAAAAGCTTGGGGCAATAAGATTTGAAAATATAAAAGTTAGCGATGGCTATGCAAAATCACGACCTGCATAGATCAGAACCTGTGCTGATGCCTCTTCGAGCCAAGGGTGTATAATGGTTTCACACGAGTAGATTTTCTTATAAAAATGACCTCATTTGCATATTATTTTTCACATCTAATTTATGCATCACATTCACATGTGGAAAATAAGGCAAACAAACAAACAATGACTGAGCCCCTCTACCCTCTTTGAAGGACTTATAACTCCCTTAACAACCCCGCTAGGGAGTGGGACCATATATCCTCTGCTTATTTGCAAACATTCATGGAAACTAGTGTGTTTTTTTAACCTTCTGCTTTGGTATATGCTTACGCACCCATACACACATGACACATGCTATTCAGGTTTCGCACCACCGGCCCTGATTGATGTCTCTATTTTAGTGGGAGGTGCCTCACCGTTGAGCTAATTTGCAATAGAGATGTTCAACTGCAATCGTAAAAGCAGGTAGTGGACCATCTTCATTGATTAGTGGTCAAACAGCACAAATCATACTCAGAGCAGTCATTTTCATCATATTGGGAGGACATTTTTTGGTATAAAGAATGGGAGGACTTGGTCAATGGACGGTGCTCTGTTGTGTCCCCAACCCTGAAGTGCCGTTTTAGGCCTCCCAGCTGGCTAACTCATACTCGACCCCCTTCCCTAAAATAAGGTTTCCTGTGCATATGTTGCTTTCCATGCTTTACACAATCTCTTATCGTGCGCCGCCTGCGTGTTGAAGCGCAAAACTTGCAATAGAACAATCATGCTGTACTTGGTTCGATAAAATTGCCTACATTCATGAAAAGATAGCAACCTTTCACATCTCGACTCTCTTGAGACCAAGACAGGAAATCAGAACCCCAAGTATTCATGTTAATACCCAAGTACATGGAAGGTAAGATGAAATTGCACTGTAAAATCTGCTTTCGTCCCATTGCACTAAAAAGTCTCTACATTGATGTTGCACTAAAAGGTCTCTACATGGATGTGAGACGGTATGCATGCATATATTGGCTATTGGTGAGTGTGGAGAAATAATCACTGTAAGATCAAGATGTAAGGATGGCTATACACCTTTGTGGGTGCTCATCTAAGGTGGGTGGATCACTATACTCAAAAGTATGGATATTTTGTGATAAACTAGTCTGATGATTTTTCAACCACACATTTGTTTTGTATCTTGTCTATTAATTGAGATTGGGATGGGGGTTTGACAAGGTAAGGAGGTGACATATGAATCCGATACAAAAAGACTTTTTTGGTTGTGGGTTCATTTAATAACACCTTACTATTGTCCCGATCAGCTGAATCTAGACAAACTCTAATAGAAAAATCTAGACAAACTCTAATAGAAAATGACATAAATCCTCTTTCTTAATGGTTTGTGCTTGGTGGGCAATGGAGTCATCTCCCAAGGTAGAAGAAGATGACAAGGCAGGAAGAAGATGACAGGGCAGGCAAGCACCAAGGCCTCTAAATGATGGTTAAATGGTCATTGTCAGCTTACTAAGTCCCCTCACTACTCTCCATTTTTTTTTATTAAATTCCTCGAAGCTAATGTCAATGGGAAGTGGGTGAAAAATGTTGGGTCCAAGAACCAATAAGGTGATGGACGGCTCTTAATCCCAAATCGTTTTCTGTCTTTGCCCTCACACCAGAAGACATCTTCAAGTTTCAACTAAAAAAAACAAAAGGAATTGTGAAGTTTGATGAGAGATGAGACAAAGAAGGCTCTAAATAGACCCACATGAGCCAAGGGAGGTACTTAGAAATCAGACCTGAGAGTTCAATTCAGGTTCACCCGGGTTGACTCGGGTAGGATTGCAAATCTTGAACTTTGAGTTGGCTTGATTTTCTGTAATTATACACTTTTTTTTGGAAGAGTGGTAATTATATACTTGTTTAAATTGTATAATGAGGAGTGCTCTCCTATACTGCAGCTCCCCTTAATATCAGCTGGGCCTATACTCATAAGTGACCAGTGCAGTCAGTCCTACATCTAGCCCAGCTGATATTAAGGGGAGCTGCAGTGTAGGGGAGCACTCCTCTTGTATAATATACTCTATATATATGCGATTTTTTAAATTTATTTTCAAGAATCATCTTGGATAATTAATGATTAGCACAACAACCAGTGCTCAGCACGGGAATATTCACCGATAACTGAAAAGTATATTTATTGATTTATTAAGAAAAATTCAAATTACACAAAATCAATTCTCAAATACTAACGATAATGATTTGGTGATTATGATAGGAATAGAAATAAAGTTTTATAAAAAGTGGGAAGAAGAAGTGATTATATGAAATGGAGGAAATGAGTGGTTAGATGTTGGAAGTGGAGAGTAGTTATATGTTAAAAGTGGGAAGCCATTACATATTAGAAGTGGATAGTTAACTCCATGTCAAAATTATAAGTCACAGTCAAAATCAATTCAAAGCCCTTAAGCTTAGTATAGTATATATAATACGAAATTTGATGGACTCTCTATCCATGCATAAATTTGCACTAATCCAGTACTTAGGTTTAAATTGGGTAGTCGAAATTCGAAGTTAAGACCAAGTGGAATTCCATGGGGGTTTCAAAATTCAGTTTTTGGCCTCACCTAAACCTATTCAAGCAACCATGAAGTTCACTTTTGATCAAGTTGGTTCATACGGTTTGGCTTTATAGGCAAAGTCAGTATAAATTAAGGAAAACAACCTTGGAATTGAGTCAAATGGGAATCAGAGCTTGGAGCACCACTCAGCATGTCTATTGTGAATTGTCGGCCCTTGAATTCTCTCTCGTGTTGCTCTACAGTAGAACACACACTCACATGTGCATGTTTGAATGGCATTGGATGACTTGGAGAGCTTGTTTGGATGTGGCCATTGGGGACTAATATCATTGAAAATCAATTCCAGTTAGGTCAAGAGGATTCCTCTAAAAGGTGCCAAATGATAATTTCACGGAATCTTGTTAAGAAGTCATACCATGGCTTCCATCCAACTTCGCTGTGTATCCAAATGTGCCTCCCTGTCTTTGCACTTGAACAAAGTGAAAGAGGAGTGGAATTAGCCTCAACCATGAAAAATTCTACTTTTTAATGTGTTTGATGACCCAAGAAGATAAAAGAAATTAACATGTCCTCGTGTGTGGATTCCACTTCTACTCCTCTCCCTAGAGTTATTACCACCTATAATAAAGTGTCTTTTGTCCTGTCTTTTTACTGATATAAAACCTTTTCACCTTATTTAGTAATAACCATCCATTTACATGTAAAATAATTGACATAAACAATTACTTTAACTCATCAAGTGAAATAAAGCTCCTATTTTTATAGAAAAAGTTACATAAAAAACACCTTAATTTTAAATTCCATTATCTTTTAAAAAAATAAAGTTAAAAAACAACTTCTTTTCTCCACTTAAAGACAAAAAAACTATTCCTTTCCGTACAAAATTTTTAAAAAAAAATTATACCAAATAACTAAAAATAAAATACCTGTCATAATTTACTTATATTTCACCAATTCTTTAAAATAATCTTTACTTCAATCTACACTATAGTCAGTTTTCCAAACATAGAATAAGTAAAGTACCTAGATATCAAAACGTCTTGGGCTTGTCAGGCATGCAGCTAGCTTTATGTTGTACCAACATAAAGTGGAAGTGACACTTCAGCTTTAACTTGGGAGGGAATTTTAATGGAAAAACATAAGCCATTCCCTTTTTACCAAATTATGAAACAGTTGTCTTGTTGCCCTTCCCAAGGTCACTTCTATAGGATGGTGATTGTCGGCAGAGAGCATTAGCCAGGGTCCCATTTCAAGATGGCTTAGAGGTGTGTTTGACTTTTACTGATGTGATCTTTGGTTTGTGGGTTTTTGTTTTATATACATGCCCTGGAAAATGGCATTTACATATGTGAAATACAATAATTAACGTTTTTGCTTGGAAGCACTATTTTTATAATTATTTTTATAATTAAATATTAAATAATCCAAATTAGATATGTAAAATCTTTATGTATCTCAAAATCTATAAATAGCAGGACATGAAATTAATCTTTTTGAATTTTAATGAGTTAATAAAGAAATTGAATGTTTAGATTGAAAATCTAATGCCCATAAAAATTGGAAAGAATTAAAATAAAAGTCAGGTGACAACATTTAAAACTGCAACATGTATATTGAGGCCTTTTCAAACCAAGAGCTATCTGACTATTTCATGCCTTCTTAAATGTATAAATTCTCAATATATGAAAATGGTCTCCATTCTCAGTTACATAGCATTTCAATAAGTGCAAACAAACATAATCACTTGTAGCAGTTTGGCATGTGCATCATTTAACCCATTCCTAGTGAGGCATCCCTCTCCATGAAAAAATCAAGGAATCAATCGCTAATTGTAGCTTTGGCGTTTTAACATGTGTGTGGGTATAAGATGCTCAACCTGAGTTTAAATAATATCACCTGACTCAAAATTTCGCCAAATACATCTATCCTTAATTCCTTAAAAATTCACACCCAAACCACCACAATGCCAATCAATGGAATCATTAACCACAGTTGGATTAAGGGCCTATTTATTTACTAAAATCTAGTATAAGAATCTGACATGTTATGGTTTCTTGGACTGATGTGATGGCTTGTCATGTGACATTTGAAATGACATTTTTTTTATACCAAAAGTTTAAATTCTATCTGTCTAAAAAGGTCTCTAAGGCATGCTTGTCTCCTTATATTAGGTTTTCTTAACATAATGTGATGGTTTTTTTTTTTTTTTTTTTTTTTTTTTTTTTTTTCTGGGCTATAGGAGGGTTCCCAACCCTTTGGACTGGACTAATATCTTCGGACCCAGAGGGAAGCTGGATAAACTCCCCTGTAGCCCCAGTGTGGTAGTGCAGTTTCGAACCTACAACCTCCGGATGCAAACCGTAGTCCTAGGCCAACTGAGCTACCTCTTGATTCCTCGCATTTGAAACGCCAGCCATGTTTCTTTTATTAAAATTTTAAATTTTAGCTATATAAAAAGCCTCTAATGACCTCTTTAAATTTATTGAGTTTCAATTTTCTTATATTTCACAAGACTTCCAAATACTCCACTCGAGAGAAGAATTTATAGAGATTCCAAGTCAGAGGACAGTTTATAAAAATTTTAAATTTCTCCAAATTTCTTGTAAAGAAACAGGCGCCGCTAAATCATGATAAATACTACACACAAATGATTGAACTTCTAACCCAAAAATTAAGGGTTGGGCCAATTTCGGCCAAACTCCTCATCTCATATTCCCATTGAGGTGGGGCCCTGAAAAACCCTATTCCTAGCGAACCTACCAAAACCAAAACCAATGATAATTTATTAGTTTCAAGAGACAGGCCCACAACAACATGCCAAACTCTAACATGTCGTCGCAAACGACGAAACTGCATCGTCTGCTTTCACATTCTTATAAATACACCTTCTTAGCCTTCTGCTTTTCAAACCTCTCTAAAACCTTTCCACTCCACTACCATTAGATTTGTTTGTTTTCCTCAACTGGGTCTTTAAGATTTGTGTTTCTGAATGTGGGTTTTCAAAATCTCCTCAATCCACCAGCTCCAAATGATCTAATTAAGCTTCCAAAGAAGAAGAACGTCAGTAGAATTTTCAACTACTCTTTAAAGTTTAGGCTTTATCCATCAGTTCGGCGTCTGGGTCTTCCAAAGACTCACGGAGTCTTTTCAATTTTTCTGCTTGCAATGCTTGAATTCAGAACGAGAAAGAAGAAAATGAAACATACCCATTGATTTGAATCCAAAATCGTCCGTTTTCTGCGGAATGGAAGATAGAAGAAGAGTGGAAAAGGAATTGTGCGGAAAAGAAGAAGAACAGAAGCTGCATCGCCAAAGATTCTCGTTCTGGTCTTCACCAACGAGTCCTCCTCCTGGTTTCGACACCAGTTTGAGATTTTTTTCGGCTGTGGCTGTTAAAGTAAGGGATTTTTGAGAGATGGGTTCTTTTTCTGGGGAGTTAGGGACTGTTTACGGCGCCGGAATTGCAAGGTTTTCAGGTGGGTTTCGTCCGGCGATGGTGGATAAAGGAGGCGGTTCGTTGTCGTCTTTGGTGTTGGATAGTGCCAAGGGGGAGCTGGTGAAGGCTCCTGCAAAGTTGTTGCAGAAGGGGTTGGCGGAGGCGAAGCTGAAGGCAGCATTGAAGAGCCATAGCGAGGCTGAAAGGAGACGCAGAGAGAGGATCAACTCTCATCTCGCTACACTCAGGAGCCTTGTGCCTAACACTGATAAGGTGAGGTTCTTGAATTCTTATCTTCTTGTTTCCAGCAGCCCTTTTTCATCTGCTTTTCTTTATTATTCTGGTGAATTGGATTGTTTTTGTATTTTTCTTCTTTCCTTTTGTGTTATTCTTTTGGGCTAGTTTGTTTGCATGAAATTGAATTCATACAAGTTCTAAAATACTAGAAGCATATTAAATGGAAGAAAATAAAGGTGTATAATCTCACCTTATATTAAGGAGAATTGGTTCTTATTAAATCAAATCCTATGAAAGCCAAAGATTGTATCTACATCTCCAATCCTCTGCTAAAGCTCATTTCAATCAACAATTAAAAAGGCAGGTTTGTATAGAATACGCCAAAGAGTACACCATCTTTCCTATATGCTTACCTCTTTTTTTTTTTTTTTTTATTAGATCACCTGTTGGGGAGGCTTTTACGTGGGTCTGCAGAATAACAAGCCGTTGCTTCTTCCTTGAGAAAATTTTTTGTGTAGCGACTAATGAAAAATGAAGGCGGTGGAAAATCAAAGCGCTTTCCCCGTTCCTTTTCCACGAAAATACATTGCACAAATGAGTTTCTTAGGTGCACCAGGACCACCTTTTCTCATTAAATAAAACTCTGTAAGTGTTTTCCATCTATGGGTTTCACTTGCAGTTCTCAAACATGCATCTACGTTTTCTTGAAAACCATTTAGTCCGATGAAATTGAGTATCTACAATTAAAGAGAGGGAAGGAATAGAGATTAGAGAGCGATAAAACAAAAGGGCTCTGGCAGTGGCAAAAGTGCCTTTGATTCATTCATCCTTCAGTAAGCTGGATGATTTTAATGGTCATTTAAGAATCATACCCAGCTGATCTTGTAAAATAAAGTGATTAACTGAAGATTTTGAACTCTAATTCCCATTAGATAAATTGAATAAGATAACAATTTATATTTTTTCAATCAAGAGAAGCAAAGGAGTTTCATCATCCGTTAAAAGGGATCTTAATAGATTGTGATGACAAATATAGCCTTTTGATCCTAACAGGGCGAAATGGAAGAGATTGCTAGATGTGATGTTTGTCACTTCTCACTGAGTCACTGTACATGAGGTCATATGAATGGACTATTGATATTTGATAATGCACCTAACACTGAGAGATGGCAATTGTTGACTTTGGCAATTATTATAGAATCGGAATGGTTTTGGACATGTTCTAGTAGAACTGTGAGTGTTTATATAATGATGTAAGGAACTGCATGATGTAATATGAAGTTTCTTTCCAAATACTTCAACTTGTTTTTATGAAAATGCTAGAATTTGGCTGTAGTTGAAAAGAACCCCTGTTATGGTTTGTTTCATAAACAAAAGAAAACTTGTTCTGTTTTCGGTTAGTTGACTTTTTTTAATAATAGGTTATATCTTTAGTTAACTGTCATAGCTTTCTACTATTCTTAAATCCATATTTGGTCTTGCTGAAAATAGTATGTGGACCCCACCATCTAACATTTTTCTTTCCTAGCTTACTTGTTTTGCATTGTTATTTTTTCCCTGCTGATTTTTTTTCTCTGTATGCTTACCGAATCGCTGATTCACTAGTGACGTCTCTTTGCTTTTTAGTCTTCAAGTTTTTTTTAATGTGTTTTCCAATGATCATCATCCATTAGTTCCTAAGGACCTGTTTGTTTGTATGGAATTGAATTTCTAGGAATTTCATGGTAAAACGGTTGCTACAAAGGACTATTAGAAAGGGAGGGGTGAACTGAAAGATAAAAGATGGAGTTGGATATGGGAAAGTGACTTTAGTAGGGTGGTAGATGGGTATTCATTTTCCACCAAAAGAGAGATTATTTGAAGGACATTTATAGATTCTCACCTTTGTTTCTTAAATCCTAACCACTTTTAGGAATATGTTTATGAGAGTTCCTAGGAAAATCTAATTACATGAAAACAAACAGGGCCCAAGTCTTTCATGGTTGAGCAAAAAATGGCATGAGGCTATCCTGTTCAATCTTGCAGAAAACATGGTGTCAATTGCAGAGGTCTTTTACATTTGTTTTGTTCCGAATCTTCTGTAGTAGACCTTATTCCATGAGAACTTGTTGATTGCTATAGACCCATATGAATTATTATGTTTCTTTGAGGGATAAAATAGAAAGGAAATAAAGGTAATAAAACCTTAATGCAGATGGATAAAGCTTCATTGCTTGCGGCAGTGATCAAACGTGTAAAGGAACTAAAGAAGCATGCAACACAAGTCAGTAAAGGACATGTTGTTCCAACAGATGTTGACGAATTGATAGTTGAACCTGAAGGAGATGGAACTGATGGTGGGATTTGTTCCATCAAAGCATCTTTATGCTGTGAAGACCGACCAGAGCTTCTGTTCGACTTAAAACAAACACTTCAGGCCTTGCCCCTCAAAACGGTGAGTGCAGAGATTTCAACTTTGGGAGGCAGGATCAAGAATGTTCTTGAAATCACCCATGAAGGAAATGCCAATGAAATAGAACAGCGAGTTTTTGCAAGTTCCATTCACCAGTCTTTGAAGGCTGTTTTGGATAGGGTTGCTTCACCAGAGTTTTCACCGAGGACAATGCTTTCTAACAAAAGGCGAAGGATTTCGTTGTTTGATTCTTCATGTTCCTCTTCATGACTCATGAGTGCATATCTTCAAGGTGATTATAGTATTCTGTGCTGTTGTGTATTGTTGACCTTCTCTATATACATCAATGAAGGTGGTATACTGTGCTGTATTCCTCGTAATTGTATCACAAAAAATTTGAAAGAGGCATTTGTTTACTTGTGATTACCAAAACATGTATTGCAGCAATCTGATATTAGCAGACCAAAATCACCAAATGGAAAGGGACAGCTCTTGTCGAAAAGAAATGAGAATTTATATGGCTGAACTTGTCATACGACATGTAACATTTGGTTTAAATAGAACTTTCTGTTGCTTTTGTATGAGATAACTATAATAGCATGCTCGTAGTCTACTTGAGGCTCGAAAAGCTACACTTGTGTTTCTTATCCAATACATTTCTATGCATGTATACTAAAAAACATTTTCGAAAACTAAGGTATTATGTCGGGTCTCGGGTCCACGGGTCTGAACCAAGGTGGAACCGGACCCATACCCATTTACTTATCGGAGCCTCAATATGGACACAGACCCGGTTTTTAACGGGTTGGAACCTCTGGATAATCGGAGAATCGGGAACCCATTTACATCCCTATGCAGACCAAGGCCTTTCCATGATTGTGATTCTATCTTATGCACCACATGAATTGAAAACACTAAAAATGAGGACCTCTGAGAAGGCTCAAATCCTAGAGGATTACCATTACCAAATGTGGATTTCCCACCTTTTTAAGGAAAGTAAAAATCTTTTCCCCATGCATGAAATATTGAGTTCAAAAGAAAATGCTTATCCAGGAGTTGTTTGGTTGGTGTGAAAATGGTATGAAAATGCTAGGTGTGTAATGGAATCATATCAATTTATGTTTGGCTGCACTCAAGCATCACATGCGTCAATGAGGTGCAAAAACGGTGTGCATTTTCGGTGCCAAACTTTCACACCTAAAGGGATGTGAAACAGAACTGGATGTGTGTGAAAAAGGAGAATCAAAGGCTGGCACTACAATAAGTTGCGTCAACAACGCCCTGGCATGGTTTTTCTAATTTTTCTGACTAGTGTGAGACCAATAATGAAGATCTAAACCGTTCAAATTCTTTAAAATGCCAAACACGGTTTGGGGTCAATTTTCAACTATCTATTCATCACAGATTTCGAGATATTTGAAAAAATTCCTAACATTAAATTCTACCTTTTTGGACTTATGTGGGGCCCACTTTCACGATCTAAACCGTTAATCCTCTTTAGAAGGCCAAAAACAGTTAGGAGGTTGAAATTTTACATTTTAACTCTTCATGGATTTCGGGACATCATAAAAAAAATATAAAACCATTGGATTGAACAAGTAATCTAACATGTTCATTGGCGGTGATGGATCTAAGAATTTCTCCCAGAGGGGGAAAAGAAGAATTAAGACCTTTAATTAATAAAAAAACTTATTTAGTATTTGTTACATCAAGGTCCCATTTTCATCACTACTATTAATGTTTGTCAATTAGGAATGATAATTTTTTTTTATTTTTAACCTTTTTAATTTTTTTGTTTTTTGTAAAACTATATTTTTTGTATGATATTATAAAGACACAACCAATCATGTACTCATTTGGATGGTGGCCCCCACTTCTATTGATAAGAAATGTGAGGGTATATCATTAGAGGAGATGGTGCTTATTTTGAACGGCTTGGATTATAATTATGTGGGCCTTTCGATGGGTTTTCGGAGACCTGTAAGCTATGATATAATAGTGACTTGTTGATATCTCTAATCTAAGAAAAGAAGGCGAGCCATAAAATAATTTGCTGGGCCATTATTCTTGGTAATCTAATCTATCCATTACATTGCCTATAAGCCTAAAATTTTCAACCTAATCTAATCAAAACGAATATATTCTTGGCAAAATTTTAAACAACATCGTATCAAAAAAACTCCTCACAACAAAAAAACCAAGAAAAAATAAATAACATAAAAAAGTAATTGTATTTAACAAAAATACACAAGAAATGAAAACAAAAAAAAATCAACATATGCATTTAGATATACTCATTAAAGAGGCATCCATTTAACTCAACAAAAAAAGATCCAAAAGAAACAAAAGGCATGATGAGTTTTTCAAATTACTTGTATAGGTGTATTTTATAACCAATGCAAAAGACTTATTAAGCATTGAATAATGAAGGAGGAGACAATACGCAATGGACGTGCACAGATAAAAAAGACTAGATACTTTCACTTGTAAACGAAGAGGGAAATAAGGTAAAAAAGAAAAGAGGAGAAAAAAAAGGAGATAAACTTGACATATAAGGAGAGCCAATATTAATATCTTGTCTAGAATGACTTGCTTTTGAAAAAGAGAAAAATTAAAAAACAACTTTGCCCCAACTCATCTTAAGATTTTATTACTTAGTTGTAATAAAAAGTGAGGAGAGCTAAAAGTAGTTAAAAGACAAACTGCCCATAGAAAATTTGAAAACTCGTTATCCCCATGTGAGGATTTCAAAAAATTGAGGGCCACCCCTCCTCACCCTTATGTACATCTGTCCCAATTTTTGGGCGTCCTTAGATACAAGTCCGTCTTTTCTATTTTTATTTTTTTTTTGAATTGTGTGGTCCAAAAAGAAATATTTGAACCGTTAAAACTCTTTATTAGGCCAAAAAGGCTTTTTAGCCAAATTTCATTCGTTGATCTATCATGGATTTTAAGATATTTGTGAAAGAGTCTAGACCTTGAAATTTACGGTTTTAGACTTTTGTGGGGTCCATTTTCACGATTTGAAGTTTAAATCGTTGGTGCTATTTGTAAGGCCAAAATATGCTTAGTGAACAAATTTTAAGTTTTGATTCAACATGGATTTTGATAAATTTGAGAGAAAAATGGTGAGTCGTTTGGTGAAAAATGGTCTTTTTGTACGTAGTTTTAAAGCATTTGTGAAAATAACAAACAATGAAAAGTGTTTCTATGAGACTCAATTGCATATGGAAATGAATCACATATGCATCATTTGCGCATGTGAATCATTTTCCTATCACATGTGGTTTTGCAAAAAATGAGAAGCTATGGCTCAAATCCTAGTGGATTACCATTGCCAAATATGAATTTTCCACTTGCCAAATATGAATTTTCCACCTTTTAAAGAAAGTGAAAATCTTTTCCCCATAGATGAAATACAGAGTTCAAAAGAAAAAGCTTTCTCAGCCTATATAGGTATCTCCAAATTTTAAACCCCCACCCCAAAAGGAGTTGGTTCCATTGTTAGTTTGACCAATTGATAATTAATAAGGTATGAGATTGTATTAAATCACATCTTTTTTCTATCAATTGTTAATCTGGCAGTGAGATCAATTTTTATTAGAATAAAATTTAAAAATACACTATACATTATAATATAAAGGCTCGAAGTTTTATACAGATGGGACCCATTGCTAGAGCTCCACACTTCCGCTCGTCCAAGTTGTTGGCTTTTCTGAGAGCCTCGGAGGATCCGGACTCCCTCTGTAGATGAAGTTTCCTTGTCTTGTCCGAATAGAGTTTCCATCTCATCACTCTCTCTCTCTCTTCCTTCTTCTGCACTCTTTATCTTAAACAAAGAGCACGTGGAGTTGCTTCTGATCCAATCTGATTAGGATTTAGGAGCAAGGAAGAGTTTAAAAATCGACACCTTTGGACGAATTCGACTACGGAAACCCTAGCAATGGCGGAAAACGCAGAAAGCCAGCAGAGAACCCAGTCTTCTTCTTCTTCTTCAAAACCCTCGTTTGCACGAGTTCTTCAATTCGCCCCCTTCCAGAGCGCCGTAGACGAAGCCTTCTGGCGGAGATTGTCCTCGCTCAAGCTCGATACATTAGGTCTCGATCAGTCTCCCATCGAAATCACTGGCAAGTTCCTCTTTTTTTCTATTTTGTTCTATGTTCTTCTTCGATCTATCTGCCTGCTGATTTGAATTCTCCTGCTCAAGAAGCTGAAATTCTGTGTTTTTGTTCCCTTGTTCTTACTTGATCTATTGATTGCTGCGGATTCTGCGTTCCTCGGATTTATCAGCTTTGGAGCGTTAACTCAAGAACTGATTTTTATCCGAACCCAGAAACTGAAAATTTGCTTTCTGGAAGGAGACGTGGATAGTCAATCAAAATAGGAGCTTTGAGCTTAAAACTATGTGTATTCCTCCTTCGGATTTGACTGTTCGGATAGGATTGGACGATTGGTTTTGAGTATTTGGTTGTCCTTGTTCATTCGTTGTGGTTTTGAGGTGCATCTTATTAGATTTTGGCCTTTACCTGATCAGTTTATACAGAGAGTCTTCTTGCTCAAGGTCTGAGTTTTGAATGACCTGTTTGGCTAAACACAAATAGCTTAACACATGCAGAATTTAGAATTTAAGTGGGAAAATCATTGCTTTACAATTCTTTATGGCATTTTCCAATAGCAGTTTCATCTCTTGCTTATGGAAGTAAATTTATCTTCCAAATGTCGTTTGTGCTACTAGTAATAGCATGGGACCAAACAAAATTGATTAGATACTAATAAATATACACAGAATTCAAGCATCAAATCCTTCCAAAGGTCTCCTTGGTAATGTCTTGGGTTGCAGACTCTTTGTTTTTCATATAAATGGATATTCTTTCATTCTTTCTTTTGTGATAGTGGATGTTCTTCTCTTAGCAGGATCTTGACCCAGCATACACTTAATGTAGTATTCCTCACACATCACCCATAAAAAAAAAAAAAACTTATTATTTGCACAATCGAAAGGGTTGTCTGCTATGTGTTTTGATGTACATGCTTCTTTAGATTCACTATCCTTAACATTCATTAGTACCATAAATGCATGCTTTGCCAAACTTTCCTGTCCTCTAACATAGTAACATATGAACTTGACTTTACCTCCAGGTTTTTATGCACCTTGTTCACATCCCCAAGTTTCAAAGCATTTGACACTTCTTTCTGAATCATTGCCACCTGATCCTTCTGAACAATCACCGTCACTCGGCATGAGTCATGGCAATAGGAATAAATGTCCTGTTCCAGGTATACTGTACAACACAAATACGCTGGAGAGCTTCCATGCCCTTGATAAGAGAAGCTTGCTAAATATGGAAGCAAAAAAGGTATTCTTTCTAGAAAAGGTTTATGTTCATTATTTACATCTTCCTTTCTCTTATGCGATTATCTCAGGTTGTGTGATCTGGTTGGATAGATTCAGTTGTGGCTTTCCCATGTTCAAAACTATTCTTTAATATAGTTTAACTGAAATTGTGTATGATTAAAAGCTAAAGTTTCTTCCTCAATATGTATAGACTCTAGTGATCTTTACTGGATTATTAAATATGATTATTGTCCCTTAGATTTGGGAGGGTATTATTTCTGGAAAAGCCGAGGAAGAATGTGCAGTGCTTTCGAGGTTCCTTCTAATTTCGTTTGCTGACCTAAAAAAATGGAGTTTCCATTACTGGTTTGCATTTCCTGCTTTGGTGCTTGATCCTCCAGCAACTGTCACTGATCTACGACCGGCTTCCCAGTGGTTTAACATAGAAGAGGTACCAGAGTGATATGTTTGTTTGTTGGATATATTGTTTAAAGTTCATAGGAATTACTGATTAATCATTTCTACTGTTTATTGATAGGCTGAATCCTTGTCAGCAGCATGTAATGAATGGCGTAACTCCAGCTTAACCGCAGGTTTGGCTGTTTCTTTAGTCATAACTTCCACATCATATATCATGTAATTATTTCCCCTTGTTTGTGAGCTATGGAGAAGCTGACACTCTTTTGTTTGCCTGGTTCTTGATTATTTTAAACAATGTAGATGTGCCCTTCTTTCTAGTTACTATAGCTTCAAATTCACGTGCCAGTATTAGGCCTTTGAAAGACTGGGAACTTTGTCAAGGTGATGGTCAGAAGGTACATTCATCTCGCTGAGTAACTGTCAGCATCTTCCAAAACTTTTATGCTATTGCATGTATTTTCTCTGTATTGCAGTTTTGTTGTGATTCTGGATTTCTATCACACTATTTGTGAAATAAATTGTTGAAATGTAGAGTTCTTCATGGACAGATTGTTGATTGTACATGGTGCTTGCAGGTCCTGTTTGGATTTTATGATCCATGTCATCTTCCAAACAATCCTGGCTGGCCTCTTCGCAACTTTCTTGCACTTATCTGTTTTAGATGGAAGGTAAAGCTGGTTCGCTTTCTATGCTATCGTGAAAAGCATGGTTTGGCAGATATGGGGTTGTCTCTTGTTGGTGAAACCTTGGTTTCAGTCCCAGAAGGTAGAGATGCTGAAAATGGGTAAATCTCTGTGCTGGTTCATTCTATCTCCTCTTTGGTTTTGTTAATGGACCTTGCATGACCAGCTTTGGTTTGTTTGAATTTGTGCAAAATCTTGTTTAAGGCTGGAGAGAGCCTCATTGTGTACCTAAAGCTGTGGGATGGGAACCACACAAAGGGAAGTTGGCATCCAGGTGTATCAGCCTTAGAGAATCCATGGATCCGACCAGGTATTATATAATTTTGTCGCTTAATTGAGGCTTGCAGTCCCCTTTTGTTGTAATCATTTACTGTTGTTCACAGGTTAGCCATATCTGCCGCAGATTTGAATTTAAAGCTCATGAGGTGGCGTACTTTGCCATCTCTGAACTTGAATATGTTGTCTTCAGTGAAGTGTCTACTCTTAGGGGCTGGTACACTTGGGTGCCAGGTTGCTCGAATGCTTATGGTCAGTATTCAACTCTCCTAGTAAAATATATTTTGTTCTTTTTTGTTAATATATGAAATTTTGAGTAAATTTGCAGGCCTGGGGTGTTCGAAAAATCACATTACTGGATAGTGGCCGAGTGGCTATGTCTAATCCTTTGAGACAGTCCCTCTATACTTTTGATGATTGCGTCAATGGTGGTGATTTGAAATCCTCTGCGTCTGTTAGAAGTCTGAAGCACATATTTCCAGCAGTGGTAAGTTCTACCTTCTAGCTGTACTGACTTGCTCTGGAGAAGCTATTCTTTCTCTTAATGTGCTGCATTTTGCAGGAAGCAGAAGGGGTTGCATTGTCAATTCCAATGCCAGGACATCCTGTACCCCATGGAGAAGAAGCCAGTGTCCTTAGTGACTGCAAGCAACTTCAAAATTTGATTCTTTCTCATGACGTGACTTTCTTATTGACAGATACAAGGGAAAGCCGTTGGCTTCCAACACTTCTTTGTGCGAGTTATAATAAGGTGGATTCTTACACAATCTTTTTTTATTCTTCTGTTGAATGTATGTGATCATGGTTTCGTTATTGGGATGGCGTTGTTCGTCATCTGTCTCTTTTACCCAATGAAGAAGTATTGGCAGGATTTCTTGGCAACCACAAATGATGAGTTTGCTTTTATCATGTAACTTCAACCTGTTTTTGACTTTTTTTACCCAAAATAAAAAATAAAAAATCAACCTGTTTGATATGGTCGCCATACCACTGTTTTGGGATGGCAAGGAAGTTCCTAATCATTTTTGGTGCCTAACACGGACATTATTGGGATAGGAATGTTTGAAAATAAGTATTGCATCTAACACAATCTAAAAAACAACATCTTCTCAAAATCAATATCTGCTTTTTGTGCCACTGCTCCAAACACTCTGGAACTGCAACCATACTTTCTGCCAAAACTGCCAAAATGTTTGCGATGCCAATATGGCTATTTCTAAATGCACGGACTCTAGAACTTGATTTTCACTTTTTGGTCTGAAATTCTTCTATTTGAAAGGAGAGAATCATTATATTTGTCAGGCCATTTAATCAACTTCAAGCTAAATTCGGGTTCTACTCTGTTTTTCCTACATTAATATTTAGGAATCTGGTCCGAAAGTGTCTGATGATCAAGATTTATATTGTTCAATGATAAAGATTTGTACAATATTAGAGATTGAACTGGATATTGCTCTTATGTGGTAGTTGTTTCTCCGTTCTTTGCAGATTGCAATTACTGCTGCTTTAGGGTTTGATAGCTACCTTGTTATGCGCCATGGTGCTGGTCCTGATGTTTTCCAGGGGAGTGGTGTTAAAGATACAGCTGAAGGTACTCTGGTTGCTGCAATGGAGAACTTGTCTACAGCAGATGGAGGGGAAAGGCGACGATTGGGCTGTTATTTCTGCAATGATGTTGTTGCTCCAGTTGATGTAATTTTCTTTAGAACTATACATCTGATAGTTTTGTCCAATCGTGGATGCACATTTCAAATTTCCAGGGCTTCTGGTTAGTGCACTTTAGATATGGTTATTAAACTCTCTAGTATCTTTTCACTACATGCAGTCAACTTCCAATCGCACATTGGACCAGCAATGCACAGTTACACGTCCAGGGCTTGCTCCCATTGCTTCTGCTCTTGCAGTGGAACTGCTGGTGGGGATTCTGCATCATCCGGATGGGTAATAAGCGACAACTATGATGACCATGAAAGTTGTTTTGTCGACAAGTGGACTCTTTTGTAAGCAACGTTGTTCTTCTTTTGTTGTCTTGCCTTTCGTCTAAACCTTTGGTGGGTTGTGCAGGATTTGTGCTCCAGGTGAGATTTCCAACGAAGATGTTGGTAGCAGTAGTGAGCAACCTCTTGGTATATTGCCTCATCAAGTCCGAGGTTCCATTTCCCATTTCTCGCAGCACGTATTGATAGGTTACTCCTCAAATAGCTGTACAGCTTGTTGCAGCACAGTAAGTTCCTTTTATGATTTTATAGCCGCCTTAATCTATTCACTATATTTAATGCATGCCCATCTCTCTGGTTTAGTAGTGTGTGATTGTTACTTTGACTTGCTGTCCAGCCATGTTGGACTGATTCAATATTTAGTTGTCTTCATATGACTGTACATGAAAAAAGAAATAGATTGAATTGAGATACAATCAAAATGTGAAATAATAATTGATTCAAATATTTAATTTAGTGTTTATGAGACTGAACTTAAAAAAGAAATAGGTTTATTGAAATAAAATAAAAATGTGAAATAATAAGCTTCGTAAAAGGCTGAAAGAAGAAATACAAAATATGGTTAATTCTGTCCCAAGGCATCCTTTCTTTTGAAGTCCACAATGTACAAGATATGTTATATTTATTCTGTATAATATAAAAAAAGAGTGGCAAAGGCCCATCCATTTGCAACACAACAAGATTTGAGTTTTTTTTTTGTTTTATTTTTTTATTACATTATTAATATCATCTATTTACTTGAAATGGATAGATTTAGTTTTTATCTTATTACATTTTGGGTGCAGCCGTCCTCTACATGGAGGAGCGGGAATTGGGTGCAATTGTGCAACTCTGGTGACCTCTAAAAACATTTGATTTTTTTAATCTAAAAATATTCCATTGATTAAAACACACATGATGGGAAGTGCTATGATGAGACTGTCATGACTCATGAGTTGGAAGCTGTTGTTGGCATTAGTTCCAAACCCCCAACAATATTCATAAGTAGGAAAGAAAATAGGTTTCAGTTACCTGAGCAAAAGAACCTGACCATGGAAAAGCAGGTATCCACTACAGCATTTGAGCTTGGGTCCCGGTCTGTCGACAGTCAAGAAAAAAAAGGTATGGGTGTACGGGTCTGGGTTCACGGTTAGTAGATAAGATAAGTTTTAATTTATGCTGCCAATCGATGAGGCTTTCTTTTAAAAACACCTTTAATTGTGCAGCCATTAAGAAAACTCTTTTCCAGAAAACGAATAAATATCAAATAATAAAATTCTTCATGCCCAACTCTCGATCACTCTCTTTTCAATATGAACATCCTTCCTCTTACCCTCACAAAAAGAAAACTCTCTCTGCAGTAGGGCCTGAGACCAACCGGTCTTTTCCCTCATTATTCAATGTACTGTTACCGTTTTTAATTTTCGGGCTTTGATGTGTAATATCTGGGATCTTTAAGGGCATGTGATCTTTCTAAATGGAAAATTTTGAGGCAGGGGGATTGGAAAATTTGGGACTATGAATTTTATATTGAAAATAATGAGGAAAATTTTAAATGGATTTGATTTATCTTCTGAAAATTTGGGATAAAAGAGACCATTGGAAGGTTCTCATTGTTGTGACCAAATTGTGTAGAAGTAGAGTCTAGGGCACTTGAGTCAAAATTCTGGTTCAGGTTTATAGACGTTAATCCTGGTTCAAGTCTCAGTCCATCATGGACCGCCCCGAACCTGACCCATTGTCATCTACCGATGTGCATCAGCTATTTGCATACACAATATTCTTTCCTAGCTGTTGTAGCGGAAATGCTGATGAATGCCCATACCTGCAAGTCTATTTTCCGTAATTTTACTGATGCCATCTAATCTCAATGGCCTTTATCAGGTGGTGGCAGAATACCGGAAAAGGGGGATGGAGTTTGTTCTCCAAGCGATTAACCAACCATCATATCTGGAGGATCTCACAGGATTGACAGAGTTGATGAAGTCTGCAAGCGCTTTCCAAGTTGATTGGGATGATGACGAGACTGAAGATGCTGATGCCGATTTCTGAATCTGACTTCAAGCATTCCCAAGAGTTGGGTTGGACTTGAAGCATACCAATGCAGCATCCTTTTTGTTTTTTTTTTGCTTAACAATGCAGCATCTTTTGCTATGATGCTTCTGCAAATCCATCCCATTATACAATCAAGTTTTTCAGCTTTCAGATCCACGCGATAATTTTCTTCTTTTCAAATTACATCATAAACTATAATTAGCTGTACATCTCCAGATTTGTAAGCTATAATTTATTGGTGAAGATGATTCCTGACCTTGGCAATATTTGGTTCTCACTATAATTATGGATTTTGGCACTGGGCAACTGTGACCAGCAAGTTGTACTTAGTAATAGTGATTGTCTGACTGGGCTGGACCAGGCTGGGAAGAGATTGTCCAAGACTGGCCTGTTAATTATTGGGACTAATATTTAGGTCTGGACTCACCCCAACAGGCCGTGGACTTGGGCTGGGCTCAGGCTCATTTGCAACATATATACTGTATACTGCTTTTGGCTAATTTTGTGTTAAATAATAAGAATAATCATAATCAGAATTGATCGGGTCTAATTGATCGATTATCAGTTTGCAAAAACATTAAACTCTAAAAAAGGTAAAAAAAATATGCACCAGCCGGGAATCGAACCCGGGTCTGTACCGTGGCAGGGTACTATTCTACCACTAGACCACTGGTGCTCACGTTACAAACTTAGAAAAATAAATATATTATTAAATTCTTTCCTGCTGGATTGAATGTGGCAAAATTTGATATGAATTTCCAAGTTGTTCAAAATAAAAATGATCTTAGAGGACACTCAAACATTACTAGGACTAAGTGGAGAAGTATATGGTTTTGGAGGCTCGTTGATCCGAAAGAGTTAATGGGCTCTCTTCTTCGAGCTGGCTCAAGGTCAGTGTAGATTGGGTTACGGATCATAGTTGTCTATATCGTCTCAGACCCATTTCAATTTGGCCTCCAAAATGAAAAGTGACAAACAAAATTTTTTGGTCATTTCGACGGAAAACGATACAAAATTTGTGCTTCCATTTATGGCGAGCATTATACTTTGCAATTGCATTGGGCCGACGACTGAAGGCCTCAAACCATTCGCTTATCTTTTGTATGATGCATGTCGTGCTTCCTTTACCATGCAAAAGCTGCTTCCATGACTCATTTCTCCTCAAGTTCCACTCGTCTTTTGTATGATGTATATGTAATGCCCACTCTAATGGTTTGTGTTTCCTCCTTTTCCTGCCCATATCTTGGGGTTTTTTTTTGGCCTGGTTGTAGACTCCTTTTTTTGGCTCTGTTTTTTTCTGGTGCTGTGGGTGGTGTTGGGGGTGTTCATGGACTGGGCTACCCTGAGCCCGAGCCCGGCCCAATGTGATTTGGCAGGGGCTTGGGCCTAAAGTTTTAGTTCTCAGGCTGGGTTTGGAGTATTTATTTGGGCCCATTGAATAGATGGGCCAGGTTTGGATTCAGCGGCAAGGAGCCCAAGCCAGGCCCAACCGTAGAAACACAATGGTATAAAACTTAATACCCAAAGAATCGAGCCCATCACATCTAAGAAAAGGTGGGCACGGTCAAACCAATTGAGATAGGCCAAAGATATTAAAAGAACGTAAATCGGGTTGGGCTCGGGCCCTCTATCCTTCAGGTGGGTTGGGCTCGGGCCACCTAGCTATGGCCCGAGTCGGGCTTGGGGTTAGAGTTTACAAGTTGGGCCAGGCCCAGATATTCCCCAGTCTGGCCCCATAAACACCCCTGTTGAGGTCAACGTCCACCCTCACTCCTGAGTGGTCATAATCGTGGACGAGTCCTCACCCTCACTATAAAACTATTGTTGTGCCTTTTCCTATCACCAATTGGTTTTGGGATACGTGGTACGTAGCTCAATGAGGTGTAATCGCGGCGGGTGTGCCGTTGAGGGAGGAATTATTGAGGTCAACGTCCACCCTCGTTCCTTAGTTTTAGGATAAGTGGTAGCTCAATGGGGTGTAAGATCCTACAACCCCAATTTCTCATGATCACCCCAAAGCATGCTCCCGTGTTGTGCTAACATAATCACCCCAAAGCAGGTTCCCTTCTTTGCTGTAAATTTTGTTATAGTCTATAATATGATAATCTTAAATTGCGAAAACGTAATGAAAAAAAAAAAAATCTCACGAGAGAAAGCAAGAAACTCTTTTTTCTTTTCCCATGCCCTACGTACTCATGATCACCTCCAATATTAGTCCAGCTTCTTGTGATCGATCATCTCTGATCATTTCGTTCATCTCATGAATGTCATCATTTGACATCATCACATCATCAGGTGGAGGTATTTCACTATATACACACACACACATCGTGATCATGACCGCTTTAGGTTGATTAATGTTTTAACGCGGTGATCATCTAAGCTATTAAATCTTGAGTTGTGATTATGTCAATCTGTTTATTGTGTAATTGTATCACCAGGTGATCACTTGTTTCGGTTTTCTAATAGTCCATTTGAAGATGTGTCGCCCACTAACTAGATGTACTGATCAATTTAAGATCATGTTCTACCCAATGGATCCGAATCGGCAGGTCAATAGTTATATGATAAGATTCTAACAATTGTAAAGCTCCTAGATATAAGCACACAAATCTGTTGCGTTTCTTGTTTTGCTTGTTTATTTTTGTTACATTGTAACTGAATAAATTCAGGCCGTCACAAACGACCCAGACAAATGGATCAACTCTTTGAAGATTTTATAACCAAAAAAAAAAAAAAAACCTCTTTGAAGATGACTTTGTAATCCATCATCAATGAGAGCCATTGGATGGACAGTCTGATAGTCAATAAAACTGCCACATATTCAACCCTTTAAGAACTTCTTTATCAAACAAAATGCTGCCAGCATTATGGTCTAGAAGCACTGTCTCCCATCTATGACCTACATAAGTAAATCATGTGTAGTTCGGGTTGCCTAACATTGGGGGACCATAAAAAAAAAAAAAACAAAAAAGAAGAGAGAACCCTCTTTATGTGCCCAATAGAAAGGGGAATTTACCCTCTTTATGTGCCCAATAGAAAGGGGAATTTACCTTCAAATCCATACAACTTACCTTTTCTCTATGCCTTTTACAGCCCCCCACAAAAAGATACACAACATGGTTCTTTCCTATCCTCCCTCCAATCATTGTCCTTTTAAGTTGAAATCCAACATCTTCTTTTGTTGCTCTCACAGGTTAGGTCGACTAACTTACTAGCAACCATACCAGAACTTAGTGGGCAGCCCATTTAATTTGGGTTTATCTTTTTTAATCAAAACCCACGTGTGGAATTGGATAGTTCTCATCAGCACACCAAGAAACTAAAATAAGTAGTGGGTTATGGGGAATGCCATGTGGCTAGCTCATAGCAATGGTTTAAACATCTAGTGGAGATGGTGCAATTTGGTGCACCTGTGACAAGTGATGCATATCGTCAGGGGCATGTATGAATCTTCTTTTCTTCTTCTTTTGGAACTTTTTATAAATGAAGGAAGAGCCCCACATAGAAGGAGGATTGATTGATCATATGTGAGTAGGTAAACCCCACATAGGATAAGGATCATAGAGGAAGAATGGATGGTTCAGATCATCATCATCATCATATTACATTACATTTACTATTGGAGAAGGGAGTGGGACAAAATCTTATTTTATGATATCATTGGAGAGAAAAAAAGATCAATTTTGAGTTACATGTAGACTCCCACTTCCCTTCATGGACGGTGAGAAATTGAGGTCCACTTAGGCAGGCTATCTGAGCAATAACCTTCTGGTTGCCCCCTTCCTTTTTTTTTTTTATTGAGGATAAGGCAGGCCCAAGTGCTGATCTGCATCACGTGTTGCTGTGAGTGTGTTCGTTGTAATTTGTATTTTGTGGTACACATCACAAGACCACTTCCTGTGGCTGTGCTCTCATTGTTAATCACCCCCAAACAACCAGCTACTATTTCACACCTGCAATGAGGAGGCAAAACTTTGGAAGAACAAGAGTTAAGAGTCTCTAATCACAAAATCACAAGAAACTTAACCATGCTAGATATTTAGTTAAACGTCCCTCCACTTATAACGGCTATCGTCAAATCTCACTCAAATAAAAGTTAAGGCTATAATGAAATTGTTCACATATAAAACATGCGAATAGAATTACAAAAGATCTATCCTTCTTTTAAGTGACAAAGGATTAAATGACCTTTATTAAAAGATTATCAAAGAGCTGAGGGGTGAAGGATATAAAGATAACAACATAGATGGAATCTTGATTTTTCTAGGATTTAAATTACTAAGGCGGTAGGTAGATATTCATTTTGCATCTTCCAATAAAGGGGAAGTTATTTGATCGTCATTTTTTTTTATATTCACTTTTGTTTCTCCACGTTTAACTATTTATAGAAATACAACTTGGAATTTGATTACATGAAACAAAAAGGCCATTAACAAAATATACATCACTCTAAATAAATAATAATTTTGCAGGCTTGCCATACTTTACTCTAATAAGAATTGGATCTTCTAGAAATTGGTCATTTATAAAAGATGTGAATGATATATTAAGAAAACTCTATTTATTTTTCTTTTCCACATCTTAAACCATACTAGCTTACCTAAAAAAGAAAAACCAGACTGATGGATGGATGGTGAACAAGAAGCACCTACTCCTTTTTAGTGGAATCCGAGCTGGCTTGTGGGAAGGATAAGAATCTGGAGGCTTTGGCGTACAACCATTTGAATGCAATCTAAAAAACTTCATCCGGGTCTCTCCTAAATTAGCCTATATATACAGCCTGTTTGAGAAGTCAAATTTTCTGACTGAAATTCATACTATCTAGGAGCATCAAAAGCTCCTAAACCATCTCTTTCAAATGATAGAAACTCTAAATAAGAAATCGAGGGCAGCTAAAATTCTATAGAATAGATTGTAAAATTCCTTAAATTCCTTCTTTTTTTTTTATATATATTTTTGCTAAGAAAATTCCTAAAATTTTTGCCATCAAAGAGACTCATAGAGATATTCAAGGAGTGAGAAAGGTAGGATAGCTCAATAGTAGAGGAGTGATTCCAGCTTATCATATGTTGAGGTCAATGTCCACCCCGACCGCTCCTGAGTAGTTATAATTGTGGTCGAGTTCTCGCCTTCACCATAAAACTATTGTTGTGCCGTTTTCTATCACCAAATAGTTTGGGGATAAGTTGGTGTAAGTTCTTACGCCATAAGTGCCAGGGATCAACCCTAAGCAGTAGAAGAGCACAACGACAGAATGGAGTGTCCTAGGGATAGCCCATGGGCTGATTGATTAGACTTGTTTAGGACTCGAGTAGTTTTACAATGCCCATATGTAATAGAGAGAGAGAGAGAGAGAGAGAGAGAGAGAGAGGTGGTTAAGTTTTGTTTTCTGTCCAGTCCCTAGATATTGTTGAGTATTAGCAATAAAAGATCAGCACTTTTATGTATTCTGCTGGGGTCGGCTCATCAATTCAGCTATTGAAATTTACTTTCCCCACTCCTCCAAGGGGAAGGAATCGTTCTTCCTCCCATTGACCTTCGGTCAACGGCGGCGATGTGTGAGTGCGGCACTCAGGAGACTTTCGTTTTCATCTCTTTGTGCTCTCCTTCCCTAAGAAATTACATGCTCTTGCAGACTAAGCGACACAGTGCTGATTGGTGCCACACATGAATTGATTATTTTCTTTTCTTTTGGATTTTGTTCTTCTTTTTGGGAGGCCTCATTTTAAGTTCAGTAACTTATACTCTTCTATGAGCATGTTAATCACTGAAATGAGGATTAGTGATCATTTCGGCCACAAAGGAGCCCTTATTTTAAATGGTCTAAGTATGGGGTTAACCATCTGTTACTATGTTGCATTTGTACAACGAGAGAATTTCATAATAGAGAAACCATCGTTTGGTACGCACAATTTTACTATAGAAAAAAATTTAAATTTTTTTTTCTCAATAACTTCTTTTTCGTTTTTCTACTGAAATGGTTGGAATGTAAGATTCTTTTTTTTTCTCAATAACTTCTTTTTCGTTTTTCTACTGAAATGGTTGGAATGTAAGATTCTGCTATCTTTAAAAGACAAAAATACAGGACAAGAAGCTGTATGGTGGATAAATTCCTGTCAAGTCTCATTTTCACAGACAAATACTTGATGTACCGACATTCTTCCTTGCATGTGGAATAAGGCAGTGTGGTGTGGAATGTACTCATTCCACCTCCAAGCATCCATCTGTCCAATATGTATGTAAAGCCACTAGGAACTGTGCATAAAATCAAGACTGGTATGACCAAGGTCTTAGAAGTAGAAGACGACCAAAACCAGTAGCCAAAGACCCGTTTATACTTTCTGTTTTTTAAACGATACATTGAGGAACATTGGCCACCGTACCAGTTCTAAATTAACCTGACGAGCTTCAATTCTAATCACTCACGAAATTTCTATTCAAACAAGTAATAATGACTCAAAACCTTCCATAATCAACTACTAGGCAATCTTTCACGGTTTAGATCTGATGAGTCTAATTATGTACAGCTTACACTTAATTGCCACCAAGTGTAAAGATAAAATAATTGCACCACCAAGTGTAAAGATAAAAAAATTGCCGCCCCATTAATCAGAGATTTTTTTTTTCGCAATAACCCTCTAAATGTTTATGTCCTGGTTCTAATCCGGCTAATGGTGACCGTATAGGAAAAACTCCAATGAAAATTATTAAAAAAACATGAGAGAGCAAGCCACCCAGATCCCTTGCCTCAACTATTGCAATAGAATCGTGTAACACATGTCCATAACTTTGATCTATTCAAGAAGAAGCTTATCTCCTTCCCTAATGATATATCCTCATGTTATAGCTCGAAAAAAGTGGATCTCACTGTCTGATTGATCACCATAATTGAAACATGGTAACAACACATCAGCAGCAATGTCACGTTAGCACCGGTCAAATTCCAAATATTGTGCTCAATAGGACAGTGAGACCCATTCTTTTTTATCTAAAATTGAAAAACATATTAATTGGAGGAGATGAAATTCTTCTTGAATGGCCGAAATTATATGGATATAGGCCCCACCATGGAGTTCGTGTTACAAATTAATGAAAGGTTCCTGTCCCCACCCACACTCCCACCGAGAAAGGATACGGAAATGTCGTGCTCGTTTGAGACACGTCAGCTACACGACAAAACGAGTTCCGGGTAAGTACTACTTTTGGTTTTCATTTGCAGTCGTCTGAGATCTGGCCCACGTGCCACTCATGGCCGGAGAGACTACAGTCACTGGGGTGGTTTTATATTTGGATAATTACCGTATGGAAGGCGTTAAAAGCTGACAATAGCTCTAAAATAGTCGAAAAATATATATATTTATCGTAAAATTATTTAATTCGTAGGATATGGCAATAGAGATGTAGTAAGGGAAGGTCGGTGCCTTCATTCAAACCCCGAGTAACCTGGTTAGAATTCTAGCCTCTTACTATTAAGGTTAGAGGCCAAAGGTGGTGTTTTTTTTCTTTTTTTTTTTGGCCTAGCTTATGGGGCTTGGACCTAATATCTCTGGTGAGAGAGTAGACCTCAGGTGACGTGATGGAACCCTCTAGTGGGGGAAAACGACTTTGGGTAAGGTAGCCGGCTCTCGGGTGAGAGAAGTTGCCTATCCAGGTTCGAATCGAGGACAGGCAGATAATAACTCACACCTTTTACCACTAGGATAAGAGGCAGTTCTTGGGCCAGGACCAGGATATTGTTGATGCGTGTTTGGAAGTATTAGAGGGAAGGAAAGCTAAATAGCCTTTTGTGGCGAGGAGAACAAAATTCAGCGAATGCTTTTACGTGGTCCCTCTACGGACTTTCCATGGTTTTGGTGGACAACCATTATTGGGTAACTTGAAGGACTAAAATTTCTGAAATGGATTTTATTTTAGGCCCATTGACCGAGTTTGAACTTGTTGACTTTTGATAAATTAGATAAGGCTTTGATGATCATGTTTTCCTTTTTTGGATTTAACTTTAGGTCAATTAAAATTCAGTTCCTTCTTAATTAGTACGAACATGTTTTTATTTAAAAGCTCATGTATCCAACTGTATTATGTGTAATTAATGTATTAATTCTTTTAGTCATACTCACATACGGTATTTGTGAGTCACTTAGCTCTCAACGGAAGAGAAAGCTTTTGATAATTATGATTCAGATCAATAATCGGATTTGAACTTGTATTTTCTTAGAAAAAGAACTCTTCTTTTTACTAAGAACCATCAAGTTTAAACCCGCTTGGGTGATGATTCACTGGCATATGGTGTAGGCTTGCTCCCATGTCTTGTGTTTAAATTCCACTTCCATCCTAGATTTAAGTAGCATCGTGCGTGCATGCGACTTGAGAAATAGTCTTGTTTGATGCATCCTATTACATAGATGATAGTATTTAGAAGAGGTGTCAAAGGGAGAAGCTCTATTTTGGTTGGGTCATATGCATTCATGACAATCACGGAATAGGAATTGGACGAGTGACGAGGGTTAAGGTTTACTTAGGTGTTGTTTGGTAAGTCTGAAAATAAGGTCTATGTTCGAACATATGCATGGATTAGTGTTATGACCTTTTTATCCCTTCTTCAAAAAAGTAATAAGAGGGTAAATACATTAATGTCTAAAGCCATTAGATAACTTTTGTTGTTTTGACATGCTTCTTTGTACTACTTTTGTTATATGATAGTTTGTCCATATTTCTTTTACTCTATGATGAATCTCCTCATTTATTATTATTATTATTATTATTTTTTGCATATTGAGTAAGACAAACAAAGCAACCTATTTGTAAGACGGCCTATAATGAAAACATATATTTTCAGATATAATTGAATCAACTCTATTTTAAACGGACCAAAATTTCCAAACAAACCTTTAGTGCTGAAAATGATTATAGAGATTGAGAAGGACGATGCAATAAAAAAATAATTAACATGTTATATTCTATAGTGATAAAAGCTGATAATACTAAACTATTGCCGACATGGTTGCTATTCTTTGGAGCCGATGTTGAAATCACATGATGAGTTTAGTTTGCACTCACCAAATGTTGAGTCTAATTCTCACTCACCGTTAGATTTAGATTTTTAATATCAATAATACCCAAAATCAAATTTTGATCTAGATTTAATATCAAGAATACCCCTCTCTAATCTCCACACATGCTAGCTAATTGGCATGCGTCAAGGTCACTAGCTCTGCCCCACAGGACTGCAAATTTTAAATTGCTGAAAAAGTTCCTCATTCAGATAGTGGGATTTAGAATTAACATAGTTTATAGGAAGAAGTTAAATTTATGAAACATGAGCAGTAGTAACAAGTAGAAGATGTGAATCACCAGCAGAGGATGATCAAAAGCATACCCCACATCTTTTTGACTTTAGAATGCCAAGTTTAGGTCCAACAACAACAGCGACTCTGTCCCTAGATCACATTATTTCATTTCATTAGACCCCACTAGAGAGAGAGAGAGAGAGAGAGAGAGAGAGAGGCGGCATTTTGGTAAACGTACCTGAAATCTGGAGAGATTGTAATCTCCCTCTTCTCTTTTATTATACTAGTTAAACAAACACGTCCGTCTTTGTTTAAACGAACCCCGTATAAATTCTAGTTGGATTGCTGTGTCTCTCTAAAATCAGTCTTTCTGCATGTGATGACTGCCATCCCTGTTTCCTTCCTAGCAGAAAAAAACCAATACCTGATCTCTTGTCTCCTCAATTATTAGTCTTCTCTCTCTGTCTCAAACCAAACCCCAACTAGTTACTAGATTTCTTTAAATCCAGGAAGAAACGACAGTTTCACCCAAGACCATGACCGAGAGAAATATGTCCAGCTCAACCTCCTTCTTCTACTACTACTCCAAGCAGCTCCTGTTCTTCATCAGAATCCGACGGTTACTGAAAACCAACACAACCCAGAAGAACATGGGCGTCGTGGAGCAGAAGGAGAAGGCGGAAGTGGCAAGGGAAGAAGAAAAGAAAAGTGGGGTTGTGAGAGAAGTCGAGGATGGGTGTTTTGTGTTGCAGAGATCGGTGAAGAAACTTCACTTTGGTGATTGTGAGGAGAAAGAGATTGCAGCCAAGGAGATAAAGAGATTGGCCAGAAAGGACTTGAGGACGAGGAAATCGCTTGCGGTGCTCGGCGTTATACCGGCGCTGGTGTCGATGCTTGACTCGGAGGTTTCCGGTCACCGGGAGTCGGCGGTGCAGGCGTTGATCGAGCTTGCTAATGGTACTTACACGTAAGTTTTAAACTGTTTGTTATCGTTATTTGTTTTTAGTTGAGAATTCCTAGGTTTTTTTTTCCCTTTTTTTTTTTTTTTTATGGGTGTCTGTAACTTTCATTAGAAGAACGAGAGAATAGAAAAGGACAAACAACAATTCATTAAGAGAACAAGAGAATGCAAAAATACAAACAACAATGAGCTAATAACACAAGAAATTCCTAGTCTTTTTGGAAGAGGAGAAAATGGTGGTCCAGAAAACTCAACTGCTTTCCCACATCCAAATGGGGTTGTACGATGCAGCCTCTCCTTTTCTCTTCTTTGGCATGTGCAGTAGTGCGTCCGGTCGTAGGCTAGTGGCCCCATGGCCTGGCTCATCCTTTTGGGAACTAGTAAATGCCCTTGGATTCTTTCTAATTAAAAAAAAGAGAGAAGCTTTGGACTCTGTTGGGTTACAGAGAGAACCCTTTTATGTTGTTTGGTTGAAGAGGACTAGCCATGTTCTGGGGCCTATCTCACCCATTATATTCAAGATATAGTATATTAGTATTGGTTAGAACTTAGATAGAATTTGATGTTGCCTAAATTTCAATCTGATTTGATAAAGAAAATAGGTGGATCAAGAGAACTGACGATTGATTATAACATTAATTTCACGCAATAGTTGTGTAAAGAAAAGAGAATCTACACTTGGGAGGAGAAATGTTTCTTTCAATTCATTGGCTTTTCACTTGTAGGGGAAAAAAAAACTATAGTATTTGTCTTGTTAAAAATGAAAACTATTTTGCTTAAAATAAGTTACTCATTTTTTAGTAAAAAAAAAATTCTCATTTATTTTATAATAAAAAAACTCATTGAAAGTCCAAATAAATAGAATAAAAGATTCTGATATGATAATATATTCACAAAGAGCATACAAGCTGGATGGACTCTCCAAATTGGGATTTTATAGGTTCCACTGAGTTTTTTTCTATCTTCAAATTGGGATTTTCTAGCATAAGAAATCTTTGCAAAGCTTTTCTTTTTACTGCATATCCGTGAGTGGGCGTGGACCCCTCAAGGTGGTTAGGACATTTCATACCACAGCATAAATTTCAGAGCTGTACCACCACTCGAATTATTCTTTTCCTATCATTATAACCTACAATGACTTGATTCACTCCCCTAGAAGTCTCAAATCCAATGAGGAGAAAGTCTGTCCACCTGCATCACACATGAAGACAAAACAGGATAAAAACCAATACCATAATGGGTCACGGCCCACTGCGATTGGAGGATGTGAGAGACGTTTCATGGTTGAGCAGCCTAGACGTCAGACATCTATTATTTCTAATCTTCTTGAGAAAATGATCTAGGGTTTTATCCAAATGAAGAAAGAAAAAGTAAAAAAATCCAACAAATAAGAAATATAAGAATTTTGTTGAGGTCAACGTCCACCCTCGCTCCTAAGCGGTCATAATTGTGGTTGAGCGCTCACCCTCACCATAAAACTATTGTTGCGCCGTTTCCTATAAGCAATTGGTTTTGGGATAAGTGGTAGTTCAATGGGGTGTAAGATCCTACAAGTGGTATCAGAGCCTGTAGGTCGGGTGTTCGAGTTACGGGACACGCGTTTTGCGAGTTCGCAACAGGAGTCACGGTGGGTATGCCGTTGAGGGCACCATAAAATCATTGTTGCGACATTTCCTATCACCAATTGGTTTTGGGATAAGTGGTAGTTCAATGGTCTGATAGACTCTGATTTTCATAATAAAATTCAAAAACTAGAATCCCAATGATGTATAAATATTAGGGATGGTAATGGGCCGGTCATGTTTAAATGGGGACCCAAGTGGGTTCTGTTGATGTAACCCGCCCCCCTTCGTTACTAAAAATATAAACAGAAATTATATGGCGCAAGTGGTGTTAATGAGGCCATTAACTGAAGACATGCGTGACAATAAGATTGTGTGTCCCAACTCTACCACACATTAGTCCCAATTGATCGCTCCCGTTTTGCATGGGTCCTATTTGATTCATGGAGAATCGATTAGCTGTGAATGACTTAAGGCATGGTCTGATTTGAATGGACTACTTGAATAGGCCCAGCCAGCCCTAAATAGAATGTGCTAAATCTATATGGAAATAGGTGTGTTACACCCTAGAGGAGAAGCCGGTGGCCAGTATGAGATCTCATCTGTTGGGACTCCATTTCTTACGGTCATGATGAGCTAATGGTAGATTCTAGTATGGCCTTCCACATCAAGACCCCTGGAAGAAGGTTTTCTGGATTTGAAGGTGGGCCACTACCATGGCGGCCCACTTTAATCAAGATAAAATAGCAATTTGCCTGCAAGTCTTACAAGTAATGGAGGCAAGAGACAGAAACAAAAGGGGTAGACGTTTGTCTTTTTAAAGGTGAGAGACTCATCTTTTTTCAAGGGATCCATAGAATATGACCATAATGAAGTCTTGAAAGCTAAAACCATTGACCTTTTCTCCAAACAAACAAAATGAATCAGACCCTTTGACTTAAAGATGATCCAAAACTCACCCACTTCTTTGTTTCGTACTGTTTTTTCTTTTCACTAGAATACACCAATGGCCAATGCATGTGGAAGAAATTCAAACTGCTGCTCAGTTGGTGGACTGGATATTTTAATATAAGCCACTGATGTTCATTAGATGAAGAAATATCTATTTATCTATTGGATAATTAAGACCAATCGTCAAACTTGTGCTAGTGTGTTTTAGATGTCAAACCAAGGTGGGGTCCAATTGAAAGAAACGAAGAATCTGATACCTGTAAATATCTCCCATGTGCTTAAAGGTGTTGTCCAGTCCAAAGGATTCTGTGTCATCTTAATCTTTTATTATAACTGTTATAGGTGTAGATGGAGAAAATAATTTGAAACTCCGCACATTACTTTCTACGGGAGTAGATTGAACTTGAACAGTAGTCTTTTGCTGCTGGTTTCTTCAACCCAATATCTCCATATCCAAACAGCCCCTAGAATGCAATATAAACTAGAAAATACTGCTTAACTGGTGCTTCATTTGAAGCGGTATTACATGCTCAGCCGTTTAGGACTCGTTGGGAGTGTTGTTTGCATTAGAATATATAGAAATTCATAGTCAAATGAGCTACACCAAAGGATTCTTGCGAAGTGAAGAGTGAATGATGTGAAGTGGGGTGAAAAATATAAGGTAGCAATGTAGATGGGGCCTTGACTTTCTTAGGATTTGAATTACTAGGGTGATAGCTGGGCGCTATTCATTTCTCACCTTCCCTTAATTCACTTTCGATCAGAGGAAAGGTTATTTGATGATCATTTTTGTAAATATTCAGCTTGGATATTCATTTTGATCAACTTATGACATAAATTTCTATGTATTCTCTTCACGCGAACAGATCCTTTGTAAAACTGATGATGATAATGAAAGAGTTTCACCAGCATCTAATATCAGATTTTTATCTCATTCATTTCAGCAATAAGGCACTCATGGTGGAGTCGGGAATCCTTTCAAAACTGCCACAACTCATTGGCGTGACAGACCTATCAAGAAAGCAGGAGTTTGCCATCCTCCTACTCTCTATCTCCTCCCTTGCGAGCACCCAGTTCCCCATCCCCTCATCCGATGTAGCCCTCCCATTCCTCGTCGAGATCCTTGATTCAGATACAGCAGATGATGAAACAAAGGCTGCTTGCCTAGCGACTCTCTACAACTTCTCCACCATACTTGATCATGCACTCATCCTAGCTTCATGTGGTATAGTGGTACACACGCTATTGAGACTGTCCTCAGAGAAAGAAACTTCAGAGAGATCGCTTGCGACTCTTGGGAACTTAGTGGTGACCATGGTAGGAAAAAAGGCTATGGAAGATGATCCCATGGTTCCCAAATGCTTTATACAGATAATTGCATGGGAAGAGAAACCCAGATGCCAGGAGCTAGCAACTTACCTTCTGATGATTCTTGCACACAGAAGCTCTGAGCAAAGAAAGAAAATGGCAGAATTAGGAATTGTTCCTGTTCTTCTTGAAGTGGCCTTGTTAGGAAGTCCCCTGGCTCAGAAGAGGGCGCTACGAATATTGCAATGGTTCAAAGATGAGAGATATATGAAGGTGGGGGCACATTCCGGGCCACAGACGGGTAGGGGCTTGATGGGTTCACCCATGAATGAGAAGGAGATAAAGGAGGGGAGGAATGCCATTAAGAAGATGGTGAAACAGAGTCTTGATAAGAACATGGAATTGATTATGAGGAGAGCCAACGCAGCAGGGAATGCTCCTACGCTCAAGGGCTTGGTAGTGAGTTCAAGCTCAAAGAGCTTACCTTATTGAGCGGTTCTCCAACCTCAAAACAACCCTTCATCAATTTGTTGAAATTTTCATATTGACAGATTTATACGTGTTTATCCATTGGCACATGATGAGATTGTAAATTTTGAACAAAATAAAACATGAAGCAATAAAATGAAGACATGTGCTGCCTTCTTAATGAAGTGTTTCCTTGGACTCTTATGCCTGCAATTGGAAAAGAAGGCATGAGAGTTGTCTTTTCTGTTTGATCACCTGTCTCCACAGAACTCCTTGAGTATCATCAATATGCAATGCATTCAGTTGACTCTAATACCTTACAAATGTAGGGATTTGGGGTTGCTTTGGAGATGGACTAGTGAATTGGGCGCACCTACTAGAATTACATGTAAATTGTTACACACATCTCCCATCTGGAATATAACTCTGTTGTGTTGGTTGAAGGCTATTCATCATGTATTAGAACTTAGAATTAGGAATATACTCTGTTTAAGCATGGAGAGTTTATAGGTGGAATTGTAAGCTATATGTTTTTTTTTCCTTCTCAATGGGAGAACCTAGAGATACCTATTTCATTCAAACAACACAGAAAGATGGACTTACCTGTGTCTGCCTATGCCTCGATTCAAGGAAAGTCTCCGGTCTATTGAATGACAACCCAACTCTGGTTAGGGTCTTTCGTGAATACGTTCAAGCTATAAGATGAATATAGTAGGCACCCAACAACCACCCAACAACCGAAACATTTAAGGATGTAAATGGGTCATCGATTCTCTGATCACCCGACAGTTTTAACGTGTTAAAAACTAAGTTTGGGTCCTTTTTTAGGCCCCTATATAAGTAAACGAGTCCAGGCACGGTTGGTTCTAACCGGTGGACCCGAGACCTGACATATTACCTCGATTTTTTAGAATCCCTCCTAAAAATCAAAAATTTTTCCACATCATTTTCTACTTTGACCCGGACACGTCCCATATATGGAACCGGTTTCAAAACCATGAAAACGGTTTGGTTCCATCTTCTCATCAACATTTCGAGTTCCGAATTCACCTTGGATTCCAATAGCAACCAACCCATTTACATCCTAAAACACCCAAATACAAATAATGTACAAAGTGGTCTAACCGGAATGAAATTCATGTGGAGTAGTTGTCTGTATTTTCTCAACGGCTCAAGTGAAAGAAGTGTACATGTGTAAGAACATGTGGCTTGCCTATCATGTGGGCCCACATCGGATCAAGCAGTTGGCATGAGCCAAGGCTAATTCTCCAATAATTAAAGAGATGGGGGACTCTTAGTAGATAAGAATTTGGGATGTCGGGGATTTTTGGACATGATTTCACATCTTGTCACCTAGCATTTGAAACGCTATGTTTTCTTTCACTAGAATTTCAAATTTCAAACACGTAAATCGTCACGAACGACATTTTTAAATTCCTGAAATCCCACTCTATGCATTTTGTTGAAATTTCAAATGGTGCATCAAGAGGATGGATTTGGAATTCCACCTAAGGGCTAGTTTGTTTGCAAGAATTGTGAGGATTTTGTCTAGGAGAATTTTGAGAATTCCAAATGCTGCCCCTAAAACAAGAATTCCAAATGTTCAACTCCTTTTTTTTTTTTTTTTTTTTTTATGGAAATTCTTAATTCTTATATCCAATAGAGTATTTGGAATGCTCAGAGGATAAGATGTTATATCATGCCGGAAATTCCCAACAATCTCAATTCCTTGTTAGAAATATCTTGAATTATAAGCAAAGAGATAATTAGCGAAAGGTCCCTAGAATCGAATCTATCAAGCCTCCAGTCCAGGCAAATTCTTTTTAAGGCCTCTGATCTACTCAGTAAGACTATTTGCAGCCAGAGGTCCTTAGATCCACACGGTTTCATTTTTCAGGACTAATTTGCCCTTCAACCGTTTTAGGCATAAATTTTGAAATTTAAAATTTCAAATCTTCCCTCCTCCATCCTTCCTAAATCCTCTCAAACAACTCGACAGATTGGATCAAAGATTGATCCGGATTTCTAGACTACGTCATCGTTACAGAAAAGAGCAGGAGTCCAATCGCTTGAGAAGAACTTGCAGAGGATTCTCGATTCCGTCCAAAATTGCCAAAACGCAAGAGTTTGTTGCAGTCGACAGATCTAGGTGGGCCACCACGTTCAACTGCTGTAGAAAAATGGGACTCGAGATTATGATTGTTTCTCCATCGTCTTCTTCTCCAGAAGAACTAGTAGAAGAGAAACACTTCCCTCTTCAATTTATTCGGTGGGACAGTTGCGTCGACACAACAACGACGATGGTGACAGCACAATCCAGCCGTTCGATCGTATATGTTTTTTTTTGTAATCACACTCCATTGACAATCGTGGAGTACCAATCACAACATCATGTTTTTTTAGTCGTAAAATAACCCATTCAACTCCATTGACGATCTCGTCAATGTTTTTTTTATCACACAGCCATTCGATCACACTTCTTACTATCAAAGCCAATGGGTTGCCTTCTTCCTCGATCGTCTTCAATCACAGCTGTTCGAACTCCTCTTACAGTGGCCCACCTCGAGATCAATGGTTAGGTTCAGTTTCGGTTGCAGGTGGTTGAAGAAGACAAAGCACAAAGTTAGGGTCCTTAAGTTGCAGATGTCGGGGTTCGGTCAACGTCGCTGCTGATCGATTTACGGACTGGGATGAGGTCCATAAAGAAGATTGATCCCTGTTTCAGGGCAGAAAAGTGGTTCGATTTGCAATTGATCGTCTCCAGAGAAGACCAGCGTGCTGCAACATTTCTGGCCCTGCTACGGAAGCCCAATTCAGAGCCCAGACTTACCATCAAATTTATCTGAGTTTTGTCAAATTTATCTGAGCTTTTGTCAAATTTATATGATTTTTTGTGAAATTTATTTGTCTCCTGTCATATTTCTCTGTGTTTTTGGAAAATTTATCTATGTTTTGTCAAATTTATCTAATCTTTTGTCAAATTTATCTGAGTTTTTGTTAAATTTATCGGTCTACTATCATATTTCTATTTGTTTTCGGCAAATTTATTTGAGTTTTTTCTTTAAATTTATCTAAGTTATTTAGCACATTTATTTACGTTTTTTGAAATCTATTTGCATTTTTTAATTTTATTTGTGTCTTTTGAAATTTATTTGTGTCTTTTCAAATTTATTTATTTATTTTGAAATAAATTTAACTGAGTTTTGGCAAAAATACTTGAGTTTTTGGAAAATTTCTCAAAAAATTGGAAAATGATTTATCTGAGTTTGGCAAATGTTTTTGCGTTTTTGAATTTTATTTGTGCCTTTTGAAATTTATTTGTGTTATTTTGAAATTTATTTACATTTTTAAGTTTATCTAAGTTTTTAACAAATTTATTTACGTTTTTTGAAATCTATTTGCGTTTTTTAATTTTATTTGCGTCTTTTGAAATTTATTTGTGTCTTTTCAAATTTATTTACGTTTTTTGAAATAAATTATCTAAGTTTTGGCAAAAATACTTGAGTTTTTGGCAAATTTTTCAGAAATTTGGAAAATGATTTATTTGAGTTTGGCAAATGTGTTTGCATTTTTAAATTTTATTTGCATTTTTTGAAATTTATTTGCTTTATTTTGAAATTTATTTGCATTTTTTGAATTTTCTTGGGATCTTTTGAGATTTATTTGAGTCTTTTGGAATTTATTTATATTTTTTGAAATTTATTTCGATCATTTTGAAACTTATTTGCATCTTTTTAAATTTATCTGCATTCTTTTGAAACTTATTGCTTTTTTAAAAAAAGTTATTGTATTTTTTTTAAATTTATTTGGGTTACTTTGAAATTTACTTGTGTGTTTTTAAAATTTATTTGAAAATCTCATTAATGTAATTCCATTAATCGTGGGCAATTAAATGGTAGTTGGTCATTATTAATGGGATATCCCACCAATCATGGGATATGATTTAAAGAAAGGGCAAATTCGACATTTTATATATGGAAATATGTGTGAGGGACCTTTGGTTGCATAACTTTTTTTTGTGGACTGTTTGCATCAAAGTCACACTTTGAGAGACTTCTCGCCGAATCCCCCTTAAACAAAATAGGAGAACAACTTTTGGAGAATTTGAAATCCCCCCACGTGAATGTTCATAATTGTAGCTGATGCTGCTAATACTTACGTTATTAGATGTCTTAGATGTCATTCACCATGTTGTTTGGTGGGACCCATTCCTTTTAAAGTGAAATATGAGAAGGAGATGAGATTCATTTTAAACAGTCAGGATTATCTTCAGGATATATGCGAGCCCCACTATGTTCGAGCATGTGCTACACACGTTCCCTGTAAGATCGGGCTCTAATCCACCAAGACTGCCATCGAATTTCTCGGCCCCAAAAGGGGCGACGGTCATGCACGGGCTCGATTTGATTAGGAAGTGGTTGACTCACTGGGAAACACAGATAAGTGATGTGTTCTTTTAACAGCCGTTGATTCAATCTAAGCCAGGGCCCACTCATTACATACTGAAAGACAAGTGCACTAGAGTCTAAAGAGGTTTGGATTTGTCAATGTGCGTTTTATGTTGTGTCTTATTCTTATCATATTAGAACTAGAAGATATAGTTCTCAGGAAGATGGATTCTTACTTTTTTGGGAAGATTTTAGAAGAAAGTTTCCAAAAAGATTGGGCTCTTTTTTATACAAACAACTTCTTTCTTTCTTCTTTATTTTTCTTTGTATTCTTTTTCTCTTACAGTGCTATTTCATTCATCAGCTCAGATAATTCGGGAGTAGTCCTCTGAATTCAGCCCATATCTTTGTTGGGTCTTACTCTTTTAGAATCTGTAAGTATATAAAAAAAAAAAAATTGAAAATCTCAAAGTTTCTTGGGTTATTCAATCTTCTTGTAGTTGTTGTAAATCTGTCATGTTCATGCAATCCTAGAAAGTGATCTTTTGCTTCCCCATCGTTTTTTTGTTTTGTTTTTTCTCTGTCATAGTACATTATTTGGTAAAGCATGTGTAAAATCCAGAAATCGCTATAGGTGCATGCATTTTTCTTATTTGTATTTGCATCTTCTTTCGATAGATTGGTTAAAAAACCTGTCTTTTACTTGTTTTGAAGAAGTTGAAAGTTGTATGTGGATGTTGGAATGTTGGATGCCTTAGTTTTAACTGTAGTTTCATAGCGTAGCCATGTAAGTGGTACTGACCCACTACGGATTGTTTGGATATCATCTCCAATCTTCTGTTGTTTTGATATTTTGGTGCTGTGAATGGTTATATGTTCTGGAGATTTGGAAGTTGTATTTAGAGGCATACAATTTTTGTCCATCTTTTTCTTGACTCGAATTAATTTTGGTGATCAGCATCTATTGTGTCTAGCTAATATATTGTTCTGTTCTTTTTGTTTCTTAATGCCGCCTCAACCGCTTATTCAGTTTCTTAGGTTCCTTTTAATAATCAGTAGCAGTGAAATGTTATTGAAAAAGATGAGAGAAAAAACGAGAAAGAATGTGGAGGCAATTGGTATGAAAGCCTTGTACCAATGCGCAAACCACAGTTACAAAATAGAAGCAACCAAAGAACAACCCTATCAATCCCTTGCTTAGCCAATGAGTTGGCAATACCGTTAGCCAACCGACCCACATGAGAAAATGTCATTCGAAGAGAGGAAGATGAAGGCTTAATCTCATTAAGGTAAAAGAGAAATCTCCAAGGGCCCCTATCTAACAAAAATGCCCAACGAATGGCAGTAGAAGAATCACTTTCCACTATTAAACCCTCCTCAAATGCAAAAGAATAGATCCTCTAGGCTTCCACCTTGTTAGATTTTTTTACTCCAATATGCCTGCAGAACATAAACAGGACGTTCCCTTTGTTGTTACGAAGAGCCCACCAATACCTGTTGGGCCAGGTTTTACTCATGCCACTCTATCGACATTGAATCTCAAAAAAACTATCAGAGGACTCCAAGTGACTATATCCAATCGTCCCTACTCCCTATTCAATTCCTTGTGCTGTTTCAATTCCATGCTGCCCCAAGCACAAACACCTATTTTTCCAACACATTTCATCCGTCCGTAACATGGGATGAATTGAACTGGCCATGAAGCATTATGGTGAAATCAGTATTTGAATCAGCAGCACCGTTGGGATGCATGAGATTTATGTTATATAAGGTCTTGATTTTGCTTGAATGTACAAGTGAATTGAAAGTAAAAGTTTGTTAGCTATTCTGGCATAATGGATGCCCATATATAACACTAAACATTGAAACTAGCACAATAACAGAAACCGGATTGGATGGAATTTGATCTCCCATGTTTTGCAGCTCAAATTTAGTGCTTGCTGAGTTTAATGTCAGAGGAGAAAATGCAACAGATTTTGCTATTTTTAACTTTGGCAAGAAAACTGTTAATGTTTTCAACTGTACCTAAATATTGCAGACATGCCTTGTGCATAAATTTGTGTGTGTTGTAAGCTTGATATACATTGTTACACCATACTCTATCAGCTTAAGCTTTTAGAGTAAGTGGTTGTCAACCTGGTATTGGAGCGGGAGGTCGAGTGTTCTCGAATCCCTTGGGCTGTTGTGCCTTGTATTCTCTCACGGAGGGTGTGATTCCCGTGCGAAGCCCTTAATTCCCAGGAAGACTGCGAGCTAGAGTAAGTGGTTGTCAACAGTGTGCAAAACCAAGATTTCTTGTAAGCTAATAACTAAACAGTTTTTAGTAGCTACTTCAACATTAATTTGCTTTTTCTTTTTGGATTATGTTCCTTGGCCATGTTATCAAGGGCTCTTTTGTTCCTTGGCCATGTTATCATGGTCTCATAAGCATGATGGTTAGCTTCAGTTTGATTTGGCCCAACAAGCTGAATTTGCTTGGTTCAGTCTGCTGACCGGGCCGGACTAACCTATGTAAAATTTATGTATAGTATTCAGACTTGTTCGGCCATGTTTGATTATTTCAGTCTATATTCTGGTCTAACAGGGATAATAATGGTAATGATTTTTAATTTCTTTTTTAAAGAAGAGGCTCTTCATCTTGTTTCTAATATGCTTATATTATAGTGTAATGCTTATGTGAATGTGTTTATTTAATGCTATTTTAGACTATTCCATTGATATTGTTTGTGAGAACTGAGAATGGATGTCATAGTTTCTCATTGTTGCAAATAAACATGGTTTATAAATTATTTGTTTGGCATGTAGAAGTAGCATGATGTACTGTTGTTTTAGTAGAATGAAATTATATATATAGCACCATGTTTCATCTCTTTCTACTTCTAGATTATTGAATTTTTAAATTTTTTTCCAAAAACTCTGACCTGAGAATCTGAAATGCCCAAGTCGGCCAAAACATTTCAGTCCCGAGTCTAAATGAAATGGATTATTAAATGAAATTGACAACTATGCTCATAAATTCATCGTTAAAAACAGTTTAGAATCTCTATTTGTGGACATCATTGCGGTCAGTTAAATATTCCCTTGTCCATTATGTTAGGCAATATAATTTTGTACAACATAATTTATGCTTCTTTATCAGTGGTTACTAATGCAATTAGTCCAACAATTTCCTTCACCATGTTGTTGTGGTGTCACAAGTACATAAGGAAACAATTTACAGACCTGTATTCATGGTTGGCAATATCATTTTGGTAAAGGATGCCGGTAACTAAAAAGATGATTTAAATTTTAAACTGCATGACTGTATCATACAAGTTTGCCTGTATAATTATTGAAACATTGTAATAGGGTTATACTAAGCTTTATATAAGCATCCATGTGTTCTTGGCTACCTTGATAACAGAGGCCTTCTTTTTCCTCCTGCTTGTTGACACAAAAGTTTTCTCCCTTGTAGAAGTTGACATTTAAGTGAACTGCATAGTTCTTTTTTGGTAAATAAGTGAAGTGCATAGTTAATTGAGCTGTTAATCTATGAGTACTCTAATAAGCTTGAAGTGCTTTGATGAGTAGAGGTAGTTGAAACTCAATGTGGATGGAGCTATGGGTAAGCCAAAGCCAGCAGGAATCAGAGACGTGCTTCACAATAGTGACGATTGTTTGGTATTTTGGAGCTCAATGAAGACTGTATTGGCCATTGTAGAAGCTCTTCATTTTTTTAGACCAAATTTTGTAGATAAGTTGGATGTGTAAAATGACTTGGTGAATGCAATATCTTGTATTTCGTTGCCCGTAAATTCCCCTTGAAGATTCCAGTTTTATCTTAATGAAGTCAGGTCTAGTGAAATTTAGCTTGTTGGAAGGTCGGCTAATATGTTAGTTGATTCCTTGGTCAAGCAAGTTATAAAAAACAATCCTTGGTCAAGCAAGGGGTGGATAGACTTTCTCCTTTTATTGTTACCTCCGTGACTTTGTTTTCGTTTTGTTATAATTCTGTTATACGATTGCTGCCTTTTCTTATAGTCTGGTTTTCCATGTGACTTGCTTCTGTTTCTGCCCTGTTTCTCTTGTATCATTCATTTCATTAAAATATCTCTTGCTATTGATTAGAAAGGAAAATAGAAAGAAAGAAAAAAGAAGAGAGGTAGTTCTTGGCAGTGATCTGCTTTTTGTTTCATCACCTCTATTTTTCTAAGAAATTATTATACTGAATTCAGTTGAACAAGGAGCTGCAAGTCCATTTCATGACTATTTTAATGGACTTGTACTTCATTATGCACAGGAAGACTGACCAATGTCTCACATGGATCTGAATTCTAATGGAATAGCTTGGGTTGGTAACATATACCAGAAGTTAGAAGCTATTTGCCAGGAGGTCAATGGCGTTAGAATTCAGGTATGCATAATTTTCTTGGTCTTTACATTATAATTTCAGGCAATAACATGACCGGTGCTTAATGCTCTTAAATTTTATAGCAGGACCTAGTCCCAGTTGGAGGCATCTCACTAGTGTGCCACTTGTGTATTGACTAAGAATGACCTCCGCCTTTGATTGGGACCTCACTAAGCTTAATTGGCATTTCTGTTCCACCCGTGCTGGAATGCCTGAAACTTCTTCTGGTGCCTAAGCTGGACAAGATATGTTCCCAAATTGATTAAAAAGTGTGCTTTGGTTCCTTGAAAATTGAGAGTTAGGAAAGCTTTGTCCAAACAAGCACTGTGCAAGCCCTTGAATCATCTAAAATATTCAATTCTCGTGTTGTTTCTCTAATCTGCAACTAATGATGCACCACACATCCCCTTTAACCTTATATTGCCACCCATCCAGGTGGGTTCATAGAAGGGGGTGCAGGTGTGTATACTATGCATGCACATGTCAAATTATCCCATGCCATCCCATCTCCTCTTCCTATGCTACCTCCAGTGTTTTTTTTATATGAGAGGTCGATAGTTCACGAATCCAACTTGATCAATTACTTTATCCTTGACAGTTGTGGTAGAGCCAAATTTCACACTTATCGGATACATCGATTTATATGTTTTTTTTTTCTTTTCTCCTTTCTATTAATTGTCAAGACTTTCTAGCTAATGATAAATAGAACTGCTTTGTTGGACAGGAAAAAGCTAGATACATCGAAAGCCAAGTGAAAACTGGTTGTGACAGTGTTCTAAAATTCTGTGCAGAATTCCTGGAAGATCATGGAGAAATTGTTTCTGAGACGTCTTTAATGCATGATGTTGATTTTGAGAAGTGTGTAGAGTCAGAAGTAGGATCTCCCATAGAGGAGGAGACATTGACACCTGCTGAGTTGGATGAGTTGGTTTCTTTGGGAAAAGGTCCAAATTCAACAACATTATCCAATGGGTCCTTTGATGATGTGAACCAGGGAGAAGCTTGCAGTGTACTAATCAATAAATCAGATTCAATATCAGAGGAACTCACTGAATGTGATTACCCAGAAGATGAAGAAATCCATAATAATCATTCCGATGCATGTTCTGCTTCAAGTGCTTACCAATGTGCTTCTGGTATCCTTGTCTTACTATGCTTTCATTTCTTCACCAGCAGATGCATTTGTATCCTTGTTTTACTATGCTTTCATGTTTCATCTATGACTGCCTTTTTCATTCATGCTACTGAGACTCTCATTAACCGCTGCCATGGCAGTCAGTCACAAATTGCACTAGAATGTTTATCTTGGGTAGTATCTTCGGAAAATGGACATAAGCAGCATAGCAATGACTGTTGGACTGTGTTCTGCCATCAATAGTGCATATGTTACAGAAATTTGAACACATGTTAGAAATGTGAAACTTCTCATTTCCCAAGAATTCAAGGAAAAAAAAAGTCTTTTGTTCTTTTTCAACTTTTCTCACATTATTTTTCTATTGAAATTCTTATTCTTTGGCTATATTGTCTAGTCACTGATTCTTTAACTTCCACCGACCACCAAAGCTCGTACGTTAAAATATCTGTTATTATAGTTTGGATTGTTGAAACAGCAGTACCATGATCACCTCATCTTATTTCTCCTCCATTCTTAATGGGATTATAGGGTGACGTGTGAATTGCAACTTCCACATATTTGAGCCAGTATATACATAAATATGAGGCTGTAAATCTAGCTTTTGAAAATGATTTTTTGATACATTTAGAATCCCAAATGAACAAAGCTTTTATCTTTGTTTAATTATTACAGAAAGATCGAATGATCTTGAATGGGGAGAAGCTTCCATGAGTACTAATGCGATTGGGACAAGTATCGAGGAAGAAGAAGAATCTGATAATGTGGAACTCGAGAATAGTTTGTATCTACAAGCAGCTAATGCGATTGGGACAAGTATCAAGGAAGAAGAAGAATCTCAGAATATGGAACTTGAGAATAGTTTGTATCTACAAGCAGCTAATGTGATTGCGACAAGCATCAAGGAAGAAGAAGAATTTGAGAATGTGAAACTTGGGAATAGTTTGTATCTTCAAGCAGGGAATAATGAAGTTTGTTTTACCTCTTTCCAAGAAAGGAAGAAAAGATCATACAAGGTAATCTCCAACTCATGCATGTGTAACAATGCAGTATTTAATCCTAGTTTATGATCTGTTATTGACGGCATTATTCTTAATCAGAAAATGCTTCAGGATGTGTTCACTTCAAAAATGTGGTCTGGTAAGAAACAGGATCACCGAAATCTGGAAATTGAGTCCCTTACTCTCAATGTGGAAACCAAGAACAATGAAGAAATTTCGATGTCATCTGCCCCTAAAGTGGACCTGATTTCATCTGAGTGGGAGCTTCTGTAAATAAATGGCAAGAGGTCTTTTAAGTGACCCAAAAACTCAACTGGTACTGTAGCTTAATTTTGTGTGCAGTCAGGTAAGTCGAATAATCAAAAGAGTTCCTTCTGAAAAGGTGCCACAAAAGGTTATGCATTCATCAGTTCTAGAGATGGACCAATAGTTGTAAAATCACTCCATGATAAATTCTCTTTTAACTTGTAGTTTTTTAGAGCATACTTGACATCACTTTAATTATTATCAGAACAATACTCTTTTTTTTTTACTGGAGAAGCATTATTTATGCTAATACTAAACATTGCCAATAAGAATTTGTTTTGTTAAATTTTGTGTGTCTAGCATTATTATCTGCTATTTTTTTCCCTCTGGTTGAATAATATGATATGGTGAAGATGTTACAAAAATCTTCTCATGTGGGAGGGGCTGTGGCTCAGCTGGTTAGGGGACATCGAATGGTGGCGGGTGTGCAGGAGTTCAAAGAAAAAACCTTCTCTTGTGGGAATAAGCTTGAATTGGAGTAGGTACTGCCTGGAATGAAGTTCCTGCATGTACTAGCCTGAGGCTTCTCTCCGATTTGATATGGTAACAGCAGAGTAGCAGTGTTTCTGGATGTAAAGGGTTGGGTTTGGTACAGATCCATGGTGGGCTCAGGCCTGAACCCGGACCCAACTTATTTTATATTCTTGGGCTAGTAGCTGACCCTTCCTGTACCCAATTTGACCCAGATGCAACTCCAGATTCGACTCACCTAAGCATTTGTAATTATTAGTATTATTATGTAATGGCTTGTTAGCAGCAGCAATCAAACCAGAGACCTCATGCTTGCAACATGAAGCAGCTATCAGCTGCACTGCAGGCTGGGGCAGACCCAGGTACAAGCATGACCGCACCCATCAAATTGTGGTGCGCTTCCAAAACCTATATATAACTAATAAAAATCATGGGTCCACTCTCAAAACCCACGTGAAAATTTTCGGTTTGCCCTCAAAACCAAACTACCTATTAGGGTCTGCACCCCTCACAGGCATAGAACAAACTGGCCCAATATTTTGCTGATGAGGCTGTCGTCCTAAATGGGTAGGTTGGGCTGGCTTGGATAGTCTTTGGCCCTTCAACTGCAGCCGTATTCAATGATCGCCTTGAGCTGCCTCCAGTATCATGATAGCTACTCTGGTTATATGCTTTCAATGGCAAGGTCTATGCGTGGGCTCCCCTTTGGTTGAAAATTTTGTTTTACAGGCTACATTCTAATACAGTAATTTAGCTCGCCATTGGCTTTTGATTTGAGACCATCTAATTATTGCCTGTGGCAACAAAGTGGGGACAACTAGTTTGATGATTCAGACCGCATGGAGTTGGAAGGCATTTTAGGATGGTTGCCCACAAAAATGTTAAAGCTGAACTAAGTCTTCCTTCATCTAAAATCATCCAATATATGTAGTTACTTGTTCTGGAATGTACATACTTGTTAGAGGTTGTTATGTCAAGTTTAGAATAAATTCAAACCTTGAGGATCATCATTTTTTTATTTTATTCCTCATACAGTATGGTATCTGTCTAACAATAAGTTTATATCTAATCCATCCATGCAACCGATGGTCTACTACTTAGATAAGATTATAGCCCAAAAGTGGCATCTATCCTAATCATCTGAAGGCCTCAATTCTTTCATAAACCCTCCTATAGATGCTTATATCCAAAGATGGTATAGAAATGAACCTTCATTCTTCCATAGTTGGGTAAGAGGCCTTCGAGGCAATGCCACACATGCTGCTATCAATATTCCCAAAGATCGCCATGCGTAAGTATCCCTCTTCTCCCCAACATGTGCCCCCATGAGTTCTTCACTAGCCAATACTTGTTTCCATCCTCTGCTGTTCCAAATACAACCACAGTGACACCATGGTCTAGATTTGTACCACATATGACCAGAGTAGAACACGAAGAGTTGTCCGCTGGCATCAATGGCAGCAGAAACTGGTTGGTAGGCCACATCTTGCATCAGTGCATTCTCATCTGCAGGCATGTCTTCATAACCGCTGATCTTTCCAGCATCGACTGCAATCTTGGTATCGTCGCAGAAGGTCCCTATTCCCTTATAGGGATATCGTGATTCGGTTGAAAGCCCTCCACTTTCTCTAATGAACTCAAATGCATATTTCACGAAGCCACCTTGACAACCGTGATCACCACGGTCGCAGTCCACCATCTCTTGCTCAGATAGAGATACTAAAGTTACCCCTTTTGATTTTGTTAATCCCTTCCACAGCTGCTACTGCAGAGAATGCCCAGCAACTTCTTAGTTTGGAATTACATTTAATAGGCAGTTAGTGGAAACAAACTCTCAGTCTAAGATACAGTAAGAGTAAAATCTCTTACCACCACAACTTATTAGATAAACAACCAGAAGATGAACAAGTTAAGACACTAAAAAGAGTATAATATCTTGCCTGTATAGACTACTTACGCGCTAAGTGACAGAGAAGAATGTTAGTGTTGCTTACCACATTGGCCTTGGTCTTTTATAGGAGTTACATCTCACCTCTCTCTCCAATCCATCCTTGGAGGGATGTCTGTGATGTTCTCATACATAAAAGAGTTGGATTTTGAAGACGACCTTTTTTGTGGGGTCCTAAATCCATTATGGGTGACAATAAACTCCTCGTTAGTAAGATCTGCAAATGCATTTATGCTTAGATTGTATGAATGTCCTCCTCTGTTGAATGCTTCTATAAATTTGACATTGGCTGTGAATATTTGGAAACAGTGTGCCTTCTCTGTTGAATCCTTATGCATGGTCAGCTCATGGAGACTCCGCGATATGGCCTGAGAAGTCCCTCGGGCGAGAATAAGCATCTCCACCTAGAAATATTGAAATCCCGTAGCCATGTTTGCTTGTGATTTTGTAAAGTGACTGATTATGTTGTTATAGAAGTTGTGGTTTATGTACATACGCTTTATGTAGATGGCAGCTTTGGCCTTTGGCTGCTTTTGTTATTGATCAGAAATAGTTGTTCTGACGACAGATTTTCTCTAAACTGAGCCATCTCAAAAGGCCCAAAAAGAGAGATCCGTCTCAACAATTGTAGCACTTGCACATATATTGCCGATCAACCCTTCTACTTGGACAAACTTTTTGGCCAGAATTTGGGACAAACTCCCATGTGGCACAATCCTAGAGGTGCTTTCTCTCCCTCTCTCAAAAGTTGCACCTCTAGGATTGTGCCACATGGGAGTTTGTCCCAAATTCTGGCCAAAAAGTTTGTCCATTTAAACTTTTTGATTGCCGATATTTTAAAGATGAGAAATGATCTCCAAAGAAAATTTTGCAGATTCCTCATTTTTAGTTTTCTTTGCAGATTCCTCATTTTTAGGTGCATGGGGCCCCTTTGATCAATCCAACCCTCTTCACAATCACTATTCCCTATGAATTGTAACCAGCCCAAACACACATCAAACTACTATTTCTCATTGAATTGAAATTCTAAGAACATGATTTCTTTCTAAACAGTTAAAACTAATTAAAGGCCATGCGGATTAGGGGGTTAAAATTATCTATTAGGTTTTATATTTTGCAAATCACTAGGGATCATTTGAGAGGTTTCCATCTCTTACCTCCCTATGATTGGCATGGCCCTAGGCAGGCTCCAAAAAGTTCTCTCTCACAATTGTCTCTTTAAGGGGAGCCCAACCCTTTAAAATATTGAGATATTTCATGAGAAAGAACGTTAATTTTAATCTGAAAAGTCTAATACTTCTTTTTTTACCAAAATAATATTATTATTATTGAAGATCTTTAATTAGCCAGATATGAATTTTTCACCATCTTTTCTTTAATCTTTAATTACTAAAAATATCTACAATCTTTTGTTTTTTTGTTTTTTTTTGGACACCTAACAAGAGAAAATATAGGAATGTGTTTAGGCATTTTTAATTTATGCCCTTTTGCCCCTCTTCAACTTTCTCACTCTTTGAGAACTTCAGAGAGTAACAAGGGTATTTTTGTCTTAATAAGGGTATTATTGATCTTATTGATGTTTTCTTTTCCGAAAAGATAGATTCTTATAATTATATATCTCTCTCTGTGTGCGCGTGCAATGTCATCATTCTCATCTCATCCATTGCCAATGTCCTATACCACATCCAACCATGTTTAGAGAGTGTTTAATGAAGCTCTTGAGTGGAGCCCACTTAATAAAATTAAATAGGCTCAGATGTGGGTCCTTCTAGGTTGATGTTCTTGAGTAGGGCATACTTTAGAAAAACATAACCCCATAAAATAAATGCTCTAATTTCCTATGAAAAAATATATATAATTCAATATGATCTAGGCCAAGTCAAATTGATCTATATGAAAAAAGTTGAGTTTTTTTATTAGGATTTTATGGAAATATTTTTTCTTAAAAGTTAACAACGTTAAATTGGGTCATTAATTTGGGTGAAATCTGATAAGGTCTATAGAGTATAAGAGGAGGTTGTTTTTCAACAATTTAGATGTTTTATAAGTGGGCCTATTGTCGTAGAACTCTTCTATCATTATTTTTTTTTCTTTTCTCTTTTTACCACTTCTACTGTATAGATGACATCCAAGGACATTGGAATCATCCTAACTCTTGATTTAACAATCTTAAAGTCTAATGCTATTTTAATAATAATTTATCTCTTTTTTTGCGAGATCCAACCCAATAGTAGATAAAGGAATAGATGAGCATCAAAACTTGACATGGTAACGAATAACTGTAAGGATATAAATATGAAAGGAGCCAAGCTGATCAAAGATTGGTTCAAGTAGGCCTCATAGAATTGGACTTTACATGTTATCTACTTGTAACAAGATTTTTTTTCTTTAAGTGCGCGTTTTATGTAGATAATAAGGAAATGAGTCATTTCTTGACTGGTTTAGATTTTGTATAAGTGGGCCTACTAATATTATTGGTCAATCAACTTTGCCCCCACTAAAAAAAAATCCTAGCCCCATCACTGCGCGCATCCCACTCACATGATGTGTGTAATAGACCAGTCATGGAATCTGGCCTCTTAGGTTTCAGAAAAAGACCAGCCCATTATGCCCGTTTGATATGTGGACTAGTAGTTGCAAATAATTTTAAAAATTAAAAATTTAGGAAGTTTTAAACTTAATAAAATTAATAGTCTTAAAGTTTAATGCTTAACTATGGATTTTCTTAATATTCAATTCAATGGTGAGTGAAGGTACACTGAGAGTGTAAAATGGCATCTTATATGCTGTAACTGGGATGTATGGAAAGCTCACTATAGATCTCACGTATGAATGATCCAAACTGTTAAATTAAATTTATTGTAATCCTCTCAAGTAGCATATCCTCTTATTTTACTTCAATAGTGTCCAAAACCTATCAAAGTAAGGGTTCTATTCAATTTTAACGTTCCGATCATTAATAGGGGTGGGTTCCACGCATCCCACTCACAGGAATTGTCTAAGGGCATGTTTGTGTAGCCCATTTCAGCGGAAAAGGTTGTAATTTTCTACCGAAAACTACTTTTTCGTGTGTTTGGTGTGGTAGTTTTCCGCGGAAATGTTTTTTCGCCACGTCAGCTTTTTCCTTCCTAAGCACGGAAATAGACTTCCTATGGGGGGGTGTATGGGAAGTCCATTTCCACGGAAAAATGACCCCCCAATTTCCTCTCTCTCCCCCTCACTCCACCCGGCCACCCTCTTTCTTCCTCCTCCCCTCCCAACCCCACCCACCCCACACAAATGCCAACCCACCCACCCAATAGTTTTTACTAAAAAATGGTTTTCACTAAAGAAATCCATAGCTGCACTAAACAACATTAGCACTAATTCATCGAGGAAAACCTTTTTGCACCAAACATGAATTTCTAATTTCCTTAGAAAACCATTTCTAAGGAATTTAAAAACCATAGAATTTGCTGACGTGGCAATTTCATCTTTCCATGGAAGTTATCTCTACACAAATGTACCCTAAAAGAGACCACTCAAGGGATCCAACTCCCCATAAGTCCGACCCATTTTTAAAAGAGGCATTCTGTAGAATTCCCCAACCAATATGAACTAAAATCTTGCAGGTAAGAAACTAGTCTACTCCTCTAGATTCCTTCACCTTCCCCTTTCAAATGGAATCCAAAATATCTTCATTGTCCACAGATTTTCTTGGAATCTTATCTTCATTAACAGTTGAGTGATTCTGCTGCGCATGGATACGAGTATTAATTGATGCCATGCATTCAAACAAGCGCCTACAAACCATCAACCTCATGGGGTTTCCTCTGTCTTCACTCTTCGTATTCAAATCTTTTTCACGACATAAACAGCATCTTTGAAAGATAGCTTCAGAAGAAAGCCACTGAGAAACTATGACATGTTAATATAATACAGTTACAGTTAGGCCTTACACCAGTTACGTGTACGTTGTGTCCTTTCATTATTGGATGGCATTCAATATTAATGATGGCATCTCTCTACTAATCCATTCTCAAGAGACTTAAATTTTCACTATTTTTTTCTCCTAACTGGAGTGCTCTTAGCCAGCCTGACAAGGTTGGACTGTAACTGTTCCATAGAACTTCTAAAAATGGGAGAGAGAGTTTTTGATAAACTAGATCTAAAATTTTAATTAGTATTAGTTTCATCTAAAAGTTAAAACATAACGCTTGAAACTTTATCCTTAAGTCTTTATCTATTTTGTATGATTTCTTCTTTTTTTTTAAAAAACAAAATATACTTTTAATTTCTGTTATTGTTAATTTCCTTATAATTTCAATTATGATGTCATACTAATCTCTTGTTTCAATCGAAAAAGAAAACCACCATATGAATTGAGCTCAATTGAACATTAGAATGTTGGGTGGCGTAGTGGAAAACATTTATGATCGACAATCTAAAGATGCACAAATACAATCAAACCAATAAGTAATCACACATAAACATAGCATTTGGCCATGGTTGCCTACATCTAGAGGAAAGGAGGAAAACCATGTTTATTGTTTCTATTTTCTATTTCATTCTAAGGGTTAGAGTTACATAACATTACTTATTTATAATGTGGCCAAATTGAACCCTAGTTACAATCAGGTTAACCCAAACGACCTTCAGATTAACTTGAAATATAAGGCATACCCCAACAATCTCCACCTTAATTTAGATTCTGTCATTCCTTGAGCTACCTTAAGATGCTCGATAATTCTTTCATTTTGCACGTACGCTCCTACACCCGCTACAACCAGGTGCGACTCCTCCACCTTCGTTTGTTCAATGGGCTTTTGCTTGTCCTCTTTTTAAACATTGGGCCTGTTCTTCATCAAGGGATATTTCTTTAAGTGATTAAAAATGAAGAATCAAAGGTAGATATAAAAAAAATAACAATAAAATAACCTCTCCTTTAGTGAAAATTAAATCAAGCCATTGTATATGAATACCAAGTCATCACCCTAGTAGTTTAAATCCTAAGAAAGTCAATATATCATCTACATCATATATACTATCTTATATCCTTCACCCCTTGCCTTAAGTCATAATATACCTGGGTGGAGCACACACATTTGACTACAGATTCCAATGTAATACATGCAAACAGATTCTGAGTGTCCATTAATGATGTGTTAGTTACTGCTAAATTATAGACTAATATTAAGGAATCTCCAAGGGTGTCGCATAGATACTTCTTGACTTTTAGTAGACTGAACATGCAAGGATTTATACGATCTGATCTAAAACAGCACAAGACACGCACTGGTGATGATTTCACTAATCAAACTTAGACACCCAAGTATGAAACTAGTAAATTAGAGAGAAATGTCATTGTACTGGTCCTAATCGATGTGTTTGCCCGAGGCACGGATCCTCCCTCAATCATCCCAACGAGTATGGAACCTTGTGGAGATTCCTTTCCCACGGTGTCTATATAAACCGAAGAAAACATAGATTGTATTCACCAATTTCCAAGCTCACTTCTTGAAATCATCTATAGATTCTCATAGTTCATAATATCATGGCTACCTCATACAAATGTCTATATGTAGCCTTCTTTATCTTGGGAGTTTGGAATTATCAAGCCATGTCCCGCACACTTCCCAACCCATCCATGTTCACAAGGCATGAGCAATGGATGGAGCTACATGGCCGTGTGTACAAGGATGCGATGGAGAAGGAGCGACGGTTCAAGATATTCAAGGACAACGTTGAATTTATAGAATCATTCAACAATGCCGGAGACCGGTCATATAAGCTAAGCGTGAATGAATTTGCAGACCAAACAAATGATGAGTTTAGGGCCATCCGCAATGGATATAAGCCCTCCAAAACAAGGACGCTATCAAATGAGGTATCCTTCATGTATGAAAACATCAGTGCAGTGGAACATAGTATTGACTGGAGAAGGAAGGGTGCAGTAACACCAGTCAAGAACCAAGGGGACTGTGGTAAGCAAAATAATCCTATATCTCTATGAAGATTCTGTCGATTCCCTCTTTAATTTTGAATATCCTCTTAGCTAATAAAATTTGTTGCTTATTTTGACTTCTCTTCATATATGAGTAAGAAGGAAAATAACAAATCAAAGACCAGTCCATGGATAGGCGACTTTATGCTTATCATAAATGGTCCCTGCTATTAGGGGTGTTCACCGGGTCGGAAAACCCGGTCCGACCCGGTGACCCGGTCCGACCCGGAGGTTATCGGGCTAACCCGATAACCTTTTTATCGGGCCGGGCCAAACCCGACCCGGACCTCTGTTAACAGGTCCGGGTTTCGGGTTTTTGTTTCATTGTTTATCTGGTTATCGGGTCAATAACAAATAAATAATTTTTTTTTTTTTAATTTCAATTTATCATATGGTTATTTTTGCATCCTTTTGTGAGTGTACACCCCCCGCTGCTGCCTATATCATGGATAATATGTGAAGAAAGTTGGATTAATTGTTTGAGTATATTTTACAAAACAAAAATTTAATAAAAAACCAAATACAAAATTTTTTTTTATTTATTGATTTTCTGCCAACCGGGTTATCGGGTTACCCGGAACCCGAACCCGGTAACCTGGTAACCCGGTGACCCGATAACCCGGTAACCCGGTATTCATTAACAGGGTTACCGGACCGGGTCCAAGGGTCTTAAAAAATACCGGGTCGGGTCAGACCCGGTCCGATAACCCGAAACCCGACCCGATATTCACCCCTCCCTGCTATAAGACTGGGCATGGCCACCTTGGATGCATATATCCCTCTTGTACGTCAGTCCTCTCGTACCTTTTTTAACAAAAACCTTTATGAAAACCACGTTATTAACTCCAAGTCATCAAAGCCATTGCTCAATCAAAAGTCTAATCAGCTTGATTACGTGTAAAACATGTAATTTAAATGCATAAATGGACGGAGGAAGTGAATCAAATTTAAATCATGTGCTCTAATGGTTATTCAGATTCGATTGGAATGAAATTTGGCCTAGTGCCAATATGTGTGGAGAGCTTGAATTCAAGTAGTTTGGACTCATTTGATTTTACTAGGATCGAGTGAAACCTCTGCTATCCTTCCAGCATAGGATCTATGCTGAATCAAATTTAAATCATGTTCACTAATGGTTACTTAGATTCGATTGGAATGAAATTTGGCACTAGGCCAATATGTGTGGAGAGCTTGAATTCAAGAAGTTTGGACTCATTTGATTTTACTAGGATCGAGTGAAACCTCTGCTATATATCCTTCCAGTATAGGATCTATGCTTGTATTACCTACTGCTGATCAAAGAGACCAGATGATCTACAAGTGACCACCAATTTCTCTTCTCATGATTGAATTACTATTCACAGGGGAAGGTCAGAACTACTTTATCAGAAAAATCGACCATCTAGTTGTGATGTAATCAACTGTGGCTCTTGTACTTCTCTCACCAAGAACGTCTCCCTTCTCCCTTTTCCTCAAAAAGGGAAGCTGTCTTTTATGCACCGCAAAGTCTCAATCTTGCACCAATTGATCATTCTAGAATTGTGGAAACAATATAAACATGAGAAACAAAGATTAAGGGGTCATTTGTTTCCTGTGAAAGTGATTCACATGTGTAAATGATCCACATGTGAGTCATTTGCATATGTAAATGACTCACATGTGCATCAAATTCCACTGTTTGTTACTAGCATAACGTTTCACATGTGAATCTATGAATAGGTTGTATATTGTTTGATGATATCTCAACATCCAAGCAACATCAATGGTTGAAAATTGGACACATGACCGTGTTTGAGCTTCTGAAGAATATGAATGGTCCTGATTTTACAGGTGGGGCCCAGAACATTAAAAAAATTATAAAAAACAGACTGGGTATGTTAGTAACAATAGGTTGTATATTGTTTGATGATATATCAACCTCCATGCATCATCAACGGTTGAAAATTAGATACATGGCCGTGTTTGAGCTTCTGACGAATATGAACGGTCCTAATTTTACAGGTGGGGCTCAGAACAATAAAAAAAAATCATAAAAGGCGGACTGCTTATGTTAGTAACAATAGATTAATCTAACGGCTGTAATTATGTTGATGATATCTCAACCTCCATGCATCATCAACGGTTGAAAATTGGACACATGACCGTGTTTGAGCTTCTTAAGAAAATGAACGGTCTGGATGTTACAAGTGGAGCCCAGAAAAATAAAAACAAAATAAAAGGCGGACTGCTCATAATAGCACTATAGCAGTCCGCCTTGTAACAGTGACATGTGAAAGTCTTTCACACCTCTTGAGGTGTGAAAATCCAAGGCACCTTTTGAGTTGGTTTTCATACCGTTTACACATGAGTTTTACACATGTGAATCAAATTCACACAAAACAAACGTGATATATGCGTAATGGAAACGCATGTTATTTAATTACATATGTAAATGGGCAGAAACAAACGACCCCTAAGAATTTGTTTGTAATTTAGTAGAAATTTAGTCATGAAAGGAACGGGTGCAAAACATTGCTAACTTATAACAAAATGCTTCATAACAGGATGTTGTTGGGCATTCTCCGCCGTTGCCGCTGTGGAAGGAATAACCCAACTCAAGACTGGTAAGTTGTTGTCCTTGTCCGAGCAAGAGCTAGTTGATTGCGACACCAGCGGAACAAATCAAGGGTGTTCGGGTGGTTTAATGGACAATGCGTTCGAGTTCATTCAACACAACCAAGGACTCACAGCTGAGTCTACCTATCCATACACGGGAGTTGATGGCATTTGTAACACCAAGAAAGCTGCTGCCCGCGTAGCCAGGATCAGTGGCTATGAAGATGTGCCCGCAAACAGCGAAACGGCATTGTTGAAGGCTGTAACAAACCAACCAGTTTCTGTTGCTATTGATGCTGGTGGATATTCTTTCCAATTCTATTCCAATGGTGTCTTTACTGGTGATTGTGGCACTCAGCTAGACCATGCAGTCACTGCGGTTGGTTACGGGACGGCTACTGATGGCACCAAGTATTGGCTAGTGAAGAACTCATGGGGCACCAGCTGGGGAGAAAATGGATACATAAAGATGCAGCGGGATATTAAAGCAAAGGAAGGCCTCTGTGGTATTGCCATGGATGCTTCTTACCCAATCGCCTAAATAATTTGGAATATGTGTGCATGTTTATGTATATTTATCCTTTCGCAGTCGAAGCTTGTGATGCTCTTATGCTCTATGTAACTATTCTTAAGGAAGCCATGTTCTATGTACAAAACTCTGTAAGAAATGCATAGCTACGTACCTTTTATTATATGTAATTCTGGTGTTCGATGAGCTTACACTCAACACTGAAAATGGCCTTGGAGTGGTTGTGTGGTCCGCCTTAGAACAAGTATTGACCATCCAAGTATATGGGTATCTTCATGATTGAAATTTAGAGCTAACTATTTATCACATGTTTGGACCATACGTATCTAGTTGGCACGAAAGGCCTTTGAAATGCGAGGAGTACATTCCCAACAATCCGCAGTTGGATTCACAAACTATTCGCGAACTAATCTCACATTAATTTTCTAAACTGAGACTTTATTAGTCGTGCCTACCTAAAAATCCAAGCCACTCAAAAGCACTGCACTCCAATGCATTAGCGGTAATCCTTATCTAACTTGAGCCAGAGTTGGCCTCACCTTATGATTGATCACTATTAAAACATAGAGTTTTATTTTGGCTTTTATTTAATTATATGTTTTACAAGCAGTTAATTTGATTGTGGGCCCAAATCCCCAACACTAAAAATTAGACTATAATTTCACCTAGAGTAAATGGAGAGACCAATTCTTTTGAGTGATTTGGGATTTGGATATGAACCCTATTGATGGAATTATAGCATGGACACAGATGAATTAGTTCATCAAACTTGTTGAACTCGAACTTCAAATTGGATGAATTTTGAAGCAAATCAAATGACCCTACTCTATCGAATTTCCTGATCAGGCTAAGTTTTGAATTATGAATTGAACTCGAGTGAATTAGTCAAACTGTGGAGTAGTTGACCATGGTTTGGACAGTTGATGTAGTACAGAGGCCCACCCATTCTCTAGGCCCTGCCCATGTTTGTTTGCAGCAAATGAGTGCATGGGTCGATAGGAGTCTGATGGGCTGTAGCCCATGACTCCTACTTCGGCCCATTTAGTGAGTAATTCCTAATACTAGGGTCTCAATCTAGTACTCCACCTGATTCGCACTGTCCAACCCAGATATTATGTCTGGTTTTAGGCCCTGTCTGTTCGTCTAAACGACCAAACCAAACCAAACCAAACCAAGCCTTTTCCCACTAGGTGGGGTCGGCTATATGGATTTGACGACGCCAATCAAATCTGTTTAGGGCCATGTCCTCCGTTAGATCCATGTAGGCAAGGTCGTGTTTAATAGTTTCTTTCCAACTTCTCTTGGGTCTCCCTCTCCCTCTCCTACTCCTGGCAATCTCTATGCCTTCACACCTTTTAACAGGTGCTTCCATTGGCCGCCTTCTAACATGGCCAAACCATCTTAGTCGATTTTCTCTCATTTTATCTCCAATCGGTGCTATTCCTACTTTGCCCCTAATCTCCTCATTCCTAATCCTATCTCTCCTTGTGATCCCGCACATCCATCTTAGCATTCTCATCTCCGCAACTTCCATCTTCTTAACATGATTATGCTTTACTACCCAACACTCTGATCCATATAACAATGCTGGTCTTACCGCCACCTTATAATACTTTCCTTTAACCCTGAGGGGGACTTTCCGATCACACAAGACCCCCGAAGCACTCCTCCATTTGGTCCACCCGGCCTGAATCCTGTGACTTACATCAGTATCAATCCCTCCATCCTGTTGCACCATCGATCCAAGGTACCTAAAGTTTTCTTTCTCTACAATCTTTTGTGTGCCTAAACTTACTTCTATGTTACCAAGTGTCCTACTTTGGCTAAACTTGCACTCCATATATTCCGTCTTGCATCGACTTAGCCTAAACCCTTTTGTCTCTAACGTTTTCCGCCATACTTCTAGCTTAGCATTCACTCCTTCTCTCGTCTCATCTACTAAAACAATGTCATCTGCAAATAGCATACACCACGGCACCTCATCCTGAATATGTCTTGTAATCTCATCGATAACTAGGGCAAACAAGTACGGGCTTAACGCTGAGCCTTGGTGTAGACCAATCGTGATAGGAAACTCCTTAGTCTCTCCGCCAGTCGTCCTTATAGATGTCACGGCTCTATCATACATATCCTTTATCGCCTCAATATATGCGACACACACTTTTTTCTTTTCTAGTACTCCCCATAGAATCTCCCTAGGAACCCGGTCATAGGCCTTCTCCAAGTCAATGAACACCATATGTAAATCTCTCTGGCCTTCTCTATACTGTTCCATTAACCTCCTCAAGAGAAAGATAGCCTCCATGGTTGATCTCCCAGGCATGAAACCAAATTGATTATCTGAAATGTTTGTTGTTCTTCTTAGTCTTCTCTCAATAACTCTCTCCCATAATTTCATCGTATGGCTCATCAATTTAATCCCTCGGTAGTTCGCACAGTTCTGAATATCTCCTTTGTTCTTGTATATGGGTATAAGAATACTTTTCCTCCATGCATCAGGCATCTTCTTGCTCTTTAGCACTACATTAAAAAGTTTTGTCAACCAATTTATGCCATTCTCCCCCAAGCACCTCCAGACCTCAATAGGGATACCATCTGGCCCAACCGCTTTCCCATTCTTCATCATTTTCAATACTTCTTTAACTTCTTCCCTACTGATTCTCCTATAGAACATATGATTCGATTCTTCCCTAGAAATGGTAAGCTGTCCCAATTGTATGTCACTACTACTGCTTTCGTTAAATAACTTGTAGAAGTAGCTCTTCCAACGCTCCTTTATCTCATCGTCCTTTACTAATACCTTTTCATCCTCATCCTTAATGCATTTAACTTGGTTTAAGTCCTTGGTCCGCCTGTCTCTGGCTTTAGCAAGCTTGAATATCTCTCTTTCACCTTCCTTAGTGTCAAGTCGCCTATATAGCTCCTCAAATGCCTTTGCCTTGGCCTCACTAACTGCCTTTTTGGTTTCTCTTTTTGCTTCTTTATACTTTTCCAAGTTTGCTGCATTTCGATCCTTTTGCCAAGTTTTAAAACTCTCTCTTTTAACTCTTATCTTGTCTTGAACGGCCTTGCTCCACCACCATGCCTCCTTCTGTGCCGGAGCACCCCCTTTGGATTCTCCTAAGACTTCTTTCCCTACCCTCCTAATACACTCTGCTATCTTATCCCACATATTATTTGCACTCTCATTTATCGCCCAAACGTCTTCCTCTAGTACTCTATCCTTAAATGCTAGTTGCTTATCACCTCTCAAGTTCCACCATTTAGTCTTTGAGCATCTATACAACTTCTTTTTTGTAGTCCACCTTTGTAGCTGCACATCTATGATCAACAACCTATGTTGGGAAGTCAAGCTCTCCCCCGGTATCACCTTGCAATCTTTACAAGCTAAGCGGTCTCTTTTCCTAATTAAGAAGAAGTCAATCTGTGTCCTTGAGGAGCCACTCTTATAAGTCACCAAATGCTCCTCTCTCTTCCTAAAAAAGGTGTTAGTCACCATGAGATCATAAGCCACTGAAAAGTCCAAAATATCCTTCCCTTCTTCATTTCTATTACCGTATCCAAGTCCCCCATGTACTCCTATATATCCATCTACGTCGCGTCCTACATGGCCATTCAAATCTCCTCCTATGAAGACCATCTCGCCTTGGGGTATCTCTAGTAGCACTCCTTCCAAGTCTTCCCAAAACTTCTCCTTATGTCCATCTCCTAAGCCCACCTGGGGGGCATAAGCACTAATTACGTTCACTATCTCTTCTCCTAACACTAACTTAATTGCAATAATCCTATCTCCACAGCGCTTCACATTAACTATATCTTCCTTTAAGTCCTTGCTCACTACTATACCAACCCCATTCCTCGCTCTATTAAGTCCCGTATACCATAACTTATACCCAGTCCTCTCGATCTCTTTAGCTTTCTGTCCCACCCACCTTGTCTCTTGCAAGCAGGCAATTGCGATTCGTCTCCTTTCCATTGTATCCACCACTTCCATAAGTTTCCCAGTTAGGCTCCCAATGTTCCAAGTACCTAATCTCAGCCTTCTATTTTGGGCTAGCTTCCTTACCCCCCGCACTCGTCCAATAAAGTGTGGGGACCCTTGCCTATTTAGCACTGCACCCGGGCGCCGATGCAGCGGTCCTTGCTCACTTATCACTGTACTCGGACTATACAGCGCGTCGCTAAGTAGGGGACGCCCCAACGAAATATCATTAGGTCTCAAATCCATAAAGAAATCCGACTGAGTATTGTGCTGGCTGTCGGCTACCTAACGCACAACCCTCCTCCTTTGTCCGGGCTTGGGACCGGCTATGTCAAGGATACCCCAACATAGGCGGAGTTAAGGTACTTGGAACATTGTTCGTCTAAACGACCAAAACAAGAGTTATTCCAGGTCTAACTTGACTCGTACGTAGCACACATGTGATATGTGTACAGAGCATTAGGCACAAAAGGAAAAATTTTTTGCCACTAATCTGGTGGACTTGATTAACACCAATGTATTTAGGTGGGTATGGTCCCAACAGAAGAAACCACTGATTGTATGGCACCACTATATCATCTAATATTTTTATCTGTGCTTGACAGAACACTCCATTAATGGGCCTATGCTTAAGAGATTACCCTAACTATGTTGATATTTGATTGCGCTTTGCGCTCAACCATGCATTGTCATATGTGGACTGGGTTGGGATTTCTCAGGTCATGTTTGGTCATGATCTCATATGGTAATAATGTATACTTAAACAAGAGCAGGGCTCTCCTAAGCTGTAGTTTAGCTTATCCTAAGCTGGAATAAGGCTGATCCCACAAATTCAAATGAGTTAATTATACATTGGATTGGATCATATGCACTTAATTATAACAAATGAGAAACAAACCTAGAGTAACTGGAGGCCAAGTTTTTAGGTCATTCATAAAGATTAAACTGGTCCGTTGACAGCATTGTCTAGCTTGGGAAAACCTAAACTGCTCTTTTCACACAGCTCAGCAGAATATGTATGTGCCGTGTCTTGACTGTCTAATTCAAGAGCATCGCCATCAACCCATGTCTTAAGAATTCAGGTGGTCTACTGTGATTTGTTCCAAACCTATTGTCAAGCCTTATTTAGCCTCTTGTGGAACTTCCAGTGTTAACTGTGACATTCTCTGTTGATTATTTGTGCCTTGTTTAATAATAATATATATATATTATTGTCATTATTATTTTATTTTGCGATCAATGAGAGGATGAAAAGGCCCAAGGATTATGGTTGGGAAAAGAATGGCCTTGTCCGCTGGTCCTAACCATGGTTTATTAAGTGCTCTGACAAGAGTCCGTGTCACGGTGGAAGGTGTCACTGCTGCAACCTTAAGGTTGTGTGTTCATCACATTATATCCATTGTTGATAGAAGGGAAAAAAATTATTAAGTGCTCTAATGTTTATTACTTATAAATAAGCTGAAAACCTGCACTACAACTATCTCTTATATGTTAACTTCTAATACCCTTAGTGGTGAATAGCAATATGGCAAAGATTGTATGATTATAGTATTACAAACTTGTTTTGCTTCTACAGTGCTTTGTAATTAAAATAGGAAGGATAAAATTAAAACTAAACGCTTTTGAGAGTATTTAGACATAACACCAGTAAGTGATGAAATTAGAGAAACTAGTTTGAAAATGTTTGGGCATGTCCAACATAAGTCTGCAAAAGCGTCGGTAAGGAAAAGTTTGGCTAGGGATATATGATCTACGAAGAGGAAGGGGTAGCCCAAAGAGGACATAGATCTAAAGACGCGCAAGTTATTTGAAGATTTGGCTCAAGATAGATTGGAATTGATAAACATAATTTATATAGCTAACACCAAAATAGTTGAGACAAGGCTTTGATCATGATGATGAAAATGACTACCTTGTCTCATGCTCGACTGAAAAAGGATAAAAGATAAATATTCTATTGGATAAAGAGAATAGAACTTAGAAAAATCAAAAGTTTGTGTAAAAGAAAAGAAAGAAGATTTTAAAAAAATCTCTTTTAATTCATGGTATCATGTAATATAAAATTCTCTAGATTTTAATAAAATACAAAACACTCGTTATACTGCTTAAATACAAAAATAAAGAGCCTTATCTAACCATGATTTCAACAATAAATATAGACAACCCCAAGGGGTTGGCCGAGTGGTCAGGACCATGGCCTCTTTCTTCCGGAGCTAGAGATCCTGGTATCAATCCCCGGTGCCCACCTCTTCAGGAACCGAAGGTTGAGTCCACTAGTACTACCGTCTGGGGTCGACAGGGGTTTTACCCAACTTCTTTTTTGGTCTTGAGGGATTAGTTCAACCCAAAGGGTTGAAAACCCTCTGTTAGCAAAATAATAATAATAATAATAATAATAATAAATAAATAAATAAATAAATATAGATGCGTAACTGCTAAACTTTGATGCATTTAAAATAAGGGTTAGATTATCTTTTGGGGCTGGTTCATTGCCCCCACCTTGGTTTATCGTGAGAACTTTCCATCTTTCATATCGCCACCAAATGAGCATGCACCAGTAGACCCCACAAGGCTGTTTGCACTTTGCACCCTTGTGTCCCCAGTTTAAATGGTACTAATAGTAGACAAGAAAAATAAAGAGCAAACTCACTTTCCATGCTTTGTTTTTGATACTTGGTTGTTGGGTCTTCCTTAATTTCCTTTTCCTCCTTTATTCCTAATGTGACTGCTACAATTCCATTCGTAACAAGCACATGCAAAACCTCTTAACCCGAAAAAAGAGAAGAAGCACATTTTACCCAAAACCAAATTAACACAATTGCATCACTCGTTTACATGTCTAGGATTAATAACAGAATTGATTCCATGTGTTGTGATCTAGGGCGTATCAGAAGAAATCAATCAAGCACAAAGAGAATAACACAGATTTACGTGGTTCGGCTTTTGGCCTACGTCCACGGGGAAGACGAGAGAAATCACTATGCAATCAGAGGTGTACATCCTAGAGACTTTGGGTCTCTATTTATAATATCAGTTTTAAACCCTGTTATACCAAAACCCAACTAATAACATAAGACCAACTATAATTGACATATTTCAAATCAAAGTACAACTTAAGTAATTCAGGGGCCCGGTTAACCAAGACTTACTTAATTACTATGGAGCCATACTAATTAACACTATGAAAAGCACCAAATGTTTTCTTACTTCGGCGCTTTAGCCCATCTAAGAGAAAAGTCATTGTTATGACAGTCCTGACTCCTGATCCATGACCATGTGCATCAATTAATAGTGACTAGGTTGTGAACACTATTGTTTTTAATGAATTAAGAAAGAAGCTAGATGTTAAGGAGAAAACCTTCTTTCTGGTGGGTAAGATGCATTATCCAGCCCCCAAAAGTGCCACTCATTCACAGCTGTATTCCGCCTATACATGCAAAAGTATGAAAGTTCTTACTTGAAAAAAGGCCCTACAATGCAATCATTGGCACAATAGAGAATACCTTCTGCCCAATATGCTTTCCTTTTTTTTTTTTTTTTTTTTTTTTTTTGAATGAATTCACCACTAGACTCCTTTTATGGGTCCTTTGCCACCGCATTTCGGCAGCCATATTCACACTACAGATGAATACAAAGGAATGCAAGCAACTAGATAGATAATCTAATCGATAAGGTTAGTTACAAGCCATGAGTGCCTTTTGATTTCTTTCATCCACTATCCCATTGTTTTCTTTCAACCATCCTCTCTGGAGACAGCTTTAGACAGAGAAAAAGAGGAAAGAAAAAAGCAGCCTTTCATTCAACTTGGATTGGTTATTTATCATGATTGGAATGCTTTTGAAACGCCAGAATTGAAGAAAATGAAGCACATGGCAGTCTATGCTCAGTGGGAGAGTCTGTATGTGGCACTAGTAATAACTTGTGATATAAGCAAATGAAATAAATGCCTTGTGCAACAGTCCATGGTTTGGTGGGTCTCTCACAGACATGGCCTAATGGCCGCCCCAGTGGTGGGATGGTATCTCACCCTAACTGAGGCGACGTTCTTTAAATTGAATATTCAACATTCCCTAGCACTTGTAGGCTAATGAGCCACGAATCTGCTCTGCACCACACCAATGAAGATGAAGTTTCTGTGGTGCTCATTACATATACCAGCAAAAAAGACCTGTGGAAATACATGTTCCTTGTTTCATGAATAGTAAGAGATGAAATGAAGGTGGTAATTGGCATCTGTAATTTAGGACTTAGGATTGATATTTTCAACTCAATTTGGAGGTCAACTCCATGAGTACCCACTGGCATTCCTACTTGCTGGCATCTAAATCTGGATCCCATTTGAGATTTTATTTAAATATGCAGTCTAAAATGCTGGAATGGATTATTAGAAAAGTAGTTTAGGAATGGCTCAAGTTTATTTCCATTTGATTGGACAGCCACGAGGCTTTGTTTTGCTATCAAACATGTCATGTGCGGCTCCTATCTCACATGACCATCAGAAATGTCCTCATGTCATGTCACAGTCATTCTATTGTTAAATTATATATTGCCCACCTGTTCAGGCAATGTAAAAGTTTTGCAGGCTATCAGAATGGATACTAATTCTAATTTAACCAATCAACATGCAGTGAATATAACCAAATAAACATAATAGAACTAGTAATCTACCAATCACACACCACAAGAAGGTAACACAATATTTAGTGTGGAAACACTATTCATGGAGAAAAACTACGAACCAGAAATCAAGAACTCATGAACAGTTACAAGATATACCCACAACTCCTTTCCCTCAGTCTGTACTGAAAGTTTTAGGGGTGCACGATCTCTAGATTGGTTTACACAATCAATCATGCCAAAAGTGTGCAATAAAAATAACTATGCAGCGGAAAATAAAATCAACAAACACACACCACAATGACACCAATTTTGAGGTGAAAAACCCTAACCGGGTAAAAAGCCACCGATCCAAACAGGACCAAATGAAATACTATAAATCTTACAATTACAAAAAACTCAGATTTCCTCCTCATATATTTCCTATCTAAAGATTGAAGTTATCTTGTATCGCTTCACACTTCAACGACTTTACACCGTTGATTGCAATAGATTTAATCCAGCGCTTGACTCCTCAAATCTTCTCGCAAGAAAATGTTCTTCTACAAAGGATGCAGAAGAAACTGGCTCTTTAGAGAACTTGTCAGCATAATTCCTTAATGAATCTCTAGAGAAGAATTCTCTCAATAATAATATATAAATCAGAACTTTAAAAGGTGAGGTGTAGCTTTAGAATAGCCTTTAAGTCCTTTAAATAGCCTTAGGTCGTACTTAAGGTTGCCTAACTTAATTAGGATTAAAACAAACAGTTTAGGCACAATTAGAATTCAATTTCTAATTTTCGTAGGAATCTGCCACCATTTCTGCTTGAGCAAACCCTTCATCCATTTGAGTGGATGAGGCTCTGTCTCAGCGCAAATTCACTTCTATTAAGCATCTAGGGCTCCTATCATGCATTCGCTCGAGCGAAGATCTGGGCGCTCGAGTGGACTTTATTCTGGACTTGATCTGGAATTTCAGCTCTCTTTCTCCAACTATCTTCTTCTAATTCTTTCAAAATATCTTCTTAAAACCCTTCCAATCTTCTATCTTTAGAGTTCTTTTCTAAATAAAGAATACAACTTAATGGACTCCAAGAGTTTTATCCAACCCATAAATTAGCCAATAAACAAAAACCTAACACGTACTTCGACCTAAGGACAGTAGTTGTTTTTACATAAAATCCATTGACACGACATTCACCGTGCACCGTTCTCCTTATTTGATTTCCTCTCACCTTGCCAGTCATGATGAACTATCTTCTACAAAATAGTAGAAGCAACCATAACCTTCTAGAGCAGCTCTTCAAAATAATCTCTCAGCGGCTTTAGAGAATAATTATCTCTTTAAGATATCTCTTATAAGATTAATGATAGAGGTGGTCACTTTTAGGATTTAGAGCAATACCATATTTATAGCCGTTCATGCCTTAGACTTAGAACACAAATAAGACTCAAATTGGAAAACAAAGTCTCAAAAGGAAACAAATTCATATCAGTTTAGGAGACATTCTCAAAATTCTTGGGGCCATCCGATCGATCAGACAGAGGCTTAGATTGATCGTACAGGGAAATAATTGGTGCATGTCACCTCTCCAATCGATTGGATAGGGTGTTTTGCCATGTTTCGCCTGGTCTTCTCTTTTCTTTTTTTTTTTTTTCGGTTTAGCTCTTCTGACGACACAACCACAGTCTATTCTAAAATAAATTAGAAAAATACAACTCAATGGACCTAGAGTTTTTGTCCAACCCATGAATTAGCCAACATAAAAAGTACTTACACAATGTTCACACATAAACGCAGTTAATGGTTATATCTGGTGTGACCCGGTGGTTAGGCATTTAAGCATACATGGGCAGAGGAGCGGACCATTTAGCTTTTGAATCTGATACACAGTGATAGGTCCACGGTGAAAGCCCAAATCCAGTGCAGTGCCAACTGGGCTCGGCCAATGAACTGCCCCAAGGTAAAAAGTTCACATCAAATAAAAGTTGATAAATGGAGTCCACAACAAAAGTTCTGCCAAGGGGAGGAGGTCAACTTTGTCGATTGTTTGATTTTAGTCTATATTTGAGTGTTTTGGTATTAATTCAGAAGAATTTTCTAATTATATTGGCTATCAGTTCATATCGGTCGATATATTAACTAATTATATGTTGATATCGACAAATGATTTGTTGACATCAACATGTATCATGCTTTACTCTGTAAACTAAAAATTGATTATAAGTCCATATCCGTTGATATCAAATCCAGTGCAGTGCCAATTGGGCTCAGCCAATGAACTGCCCCAAGGTAAAATGCTCACATCAAATAAAAGTTGATAAATGGAGTCCACAACAAAAGTTCTGCCAAGGGGAGGAGGTCAACTTTGTCGATTGTTTGATTTTAGTCTATACTTGAGTGTTTTGGTATTAATTCAGAAGAATTTTCTAATTATATCGGCTATCAGTTCATATCCGTCGATATATTAACTAATTATATGTTGATATCGACGAATTATTTGTCGACATCAACGTGTATCATGCTTTACTCTGTAAACTAAAAATTGATTATAAGTCCATATCCGTTGATATCGGCAAATTATATGGTGATATCAATGAATATTCTTATTGATGCCAATGGATATTTGTATTACACTGTGAACTAAAATTTGGCTATCAGTCCATATTAGTTGATTTTGACAAATTTAATGTTGACATCGATGACTTTTTTTACCACTACAAACTAAGGAAAAGAGATGGCAAGATAGAGATGAAGATAAACAAGGTAGAGAATAAGAAAACACGGTGGGTTCATGAGATGAAAAGATAGAGATGAATAGAGAAAGTGAAAAGAGATGGGAAGATGACAGAAGGTGTGGTTTCGACTGATGAAAAGAAGGATACGAATGGAGATGATGAAAAAATATAAGAACATTGAAAGATGCATGTGTTCGAGTGACGGAAAGGTGGAGATGAATAAAGAAGGTGAGAATAAATGAGAAGATGGTATAGGGTTGGAGATGATTAGAGGTATAGATTCGGTGAATGCATCTGAAAAATCATGAATTTTGATGGTGGGATGAAGATCGATCTCCAGCATTTTTTCTTCTTCTTCTTTTCTTTTCCTTCTTCTTTCTCTTTTTTATCGATTTGGGAAATAAGGTTTCCTTGACATCAACGAATTGGGGGCACAATGGAAAGAAAAAATAAATAAAAAAAAAAGAGGGATTTGGTCAGGGAGTCCTTTGATGTTAAAAATATTTGAGGTCCTTAGTTGTATTTCCCATTCTTAGTGGGGTTTTTTTTGGTAAATCAAGAACTAAAAAAATCTAGTAGACCAACTTCCTTCCCCCCTCTCTCTCTAAATAAAAAATTAAAAAAAAAAAAAGAAAAAAAAAAAAGACGACTAAGTCTTAAGTATATTGCATTTGGTAATATTATTGGATTGCACAAATTCCATATGTGCCTTCTCTTAAAAAGCTATAGAAGTAGTAGAGGACCTTGTTGCACAGGAAGATTCTTGATTGCTGGAGTTGTTACATGAGTAATTAAACAGCAAAACGAAATGATTGATCACGATGGTATTATAGTTTCGGAAATTAAGTTAGTGCAATCACTTGCATGAAAACTCATCTTTAAGCAAAACTTCATATATCATTTATTGGACAATCATCAGGTTTTGGTGTGCCCACTCACCAACTTAATTAGCTGACCCCACTCACATGATCAAGTCCATTCAGCCATCTCATCTCATGAGTGACAATTGATGACCTGAGAACAAGGTCACTCCACTAATATAAGAAGAGGTCATGACACAACCCTGAAAAAGCAAAAAAAAAATCCAAGTTAAAGATAAGAGGTTGACGCGTTTGGATGTACTCAAATAAGTCATAATCAAGCCACATGAGCCGGCATGCAAAGACACAATTGACCATTCCAGAGTGGAGTGTGATATACAACAATGGGATGGGGACATTGAGAGAGAATCTCAAATTCATTTATTACCTTCATGGCAGGATTCTGTGTTTGAATAGTACGTGTCTAAAACGAATGGAGACTGGTTACTTGCAATTTCGCTATAGATTGCATTTAATTAGAATTTGTTGGCAATGAATTTGGTAAGGTCACCATCAATAATTGAAACAGCCGTTCACTACCTTCCCACATGTTTGAGAAATTATGCTTTCTGAAGCTGAAAATGTAACTGTCTCCAGAGTTGTTGTGATGTCTAATTGACCGCTGGAGAAGGATGAGACCAATTAATCTTGTTTTTACTGCAGTCTTCTCCAAATTACTAACCATCAGTGCTATTGTCTGAGATTAAACTTCTTTGGAGAGGGAGATGACCCATTAAATTAGATTGAAGGGGGGGAAGGAGATCATTGAAGACCACACAAATTCTTTTTAGTAAGAATTGAAATGTTGCAAGTTATTAAAAGGAGAGGAAGACAGACCTCAAATGAAATAACTAGGATTATGTGTCTAAATACAGAATTACAGAATATAAGAGAACATAGCTATATTGCTGGTTTGATTTCAAGAATTTGTGAAGAAACAATATGAGCGTATTTGAGCTTTTCCATTGAAAAATCATTTTTGATGGAGAGAATTCCATTAAGGAGCTGAAATTTTCTACATTAGTTTTTGAAATTCTCTTAAATTTAAAATTTGAAATTCTTATGGGAGCTAACATTTTAAGGGTTTCATTGATTGAATTGAGGATTAAGAATTTGAGTAGGTTTTGATATTCTTTCGATTTGAATTCTATTCACAATTTGGGATTAGGCATATACAAAATACATGCTCTCTAATGTTTTTTTTTTTTTTTTTTAAACTCAGCTAAGGGGTCGGGACCCTTAGAGACCCCATCTCTGGGGAGCACATGTAGAAAGAAACTATATCCCCGAAGATATAGCACTTGCTCGTGCAGGATACCCAAGCTTCGATATGTGGATACTAGGGGTGAGAAGTAAGGTTCCCAACCAACATGGTTGTTTTCTTACTCTCTGACTTCCCACCCCATATTTGAAGGTTGGGGCTAAGAAATTCTAAATCCATTGCGTAAAAATCAGTCACTAATGATCGATATTCCACTCACTTTGTTCTATTAATCAGAAGAAAAAACTTACTCTAAATTGATCGTGTCTAAAATACAATGTTCAAAAATATAAAAAATCCAAATTACATGTCTGAAAGGTGATTAACATGAAAGAATGCTTGTCTGTAAAATGAGATACTTTTAGTGAACCTTTGGATTTTGGAAGGTAATTGAGATGTACAAACTGTAAGTGGTATTTCCATAGCTGTGGTCTGATGCCGACAAGCACATCCTCATCCATTCTTTTGCTTTTTGGACGCCGGGACACATCCACAATCATTGTTGTGTTCTCTTTGAGTCATTGGCAGAGGACTGTGGAGATTAAATAATACTTGATCCCCGTGCATTTGTGGATGTCATCTCTTTTGGAGTTTTGAGTGGGAACTGTGGAATAGCAGCACCAGTGTCCTTGCACGTGTTGTCGCAATCGTATATATGCCGTAAAGAGTTTTTCCTTTGCTCTAATGTCCCATCGGGGTGAAGTGAAATCATGCAATTCAAGCAATCCACAAGTTTACTCCTTCCAATGAAATAAGATACTCCCTGGCTCTACCTGAGTTATACCCAATGAGAGAGATGTGAAGTTTGGATAGCATGAGGTTTAAAATCATGATAAATGGTTGAAACACTAATTACAAAACTAAATGACCCCATTTACAAAGTCCTTGAGACTAATTTTGATTTACTTGGTAGAGGTGCAAATGTTGCAAATGGATATCCGATTATTCTGCATTCGAAATCTCCAGTTGATCTCTTTCTATCCTGAGGTTGTGTGCGATAATCTCTCTCTTCTTTCGTTGATCTCTTTCTATCCTGAGGTTGTGTGCGATAATCTCTCTCTTCTTTCCCTTGTATAGATCAAAGCCATGAATTATAAAAAGAGAATGGGAACAAAGAGTACGATTCACAAGCAGAATCCATCTTTGCTTCGTTGGGTTTTTTTACTCAAATGACAATCTTAAAGCCATCACCACATTCCCATCTCTATTTATCTCAACAACTTACCTAGATCACCCACTCTGCCACTCCTCTAAACATGAATTCCTTGCTAAATCTAGACATGAGTTGCCACAGAGGACTACGATCAGATGACCCCATTTGCACTCACATAGCCGGGTTTTTCAGATTATTGTCTTCTTCTACCCTGCCTGCAACCGCCTAATTTGGAGAACGGTGTCTTATCTGAGTGGTAAGACACATCTGTTCTCACTGGGAGGTCTAGGGTTCAACCCCCCATATCCGAGTTTCCCTCTCCTCGCATGTATGAATTCTCCCATGTTTGCATGTTCTTCTCGTCGTATGTGTGAGTCTATGACGGGACCCAGCCCCCTTAGCTGGGATTAAAAAGAAAAAGTGTTTGTGTGTTCTTCTCGTCATATGCGAATCTATGGGGACCTAGCCCACCTTAGTTGGGATAAAAAAAAGAACACCCAACTTCTCTCTATGAAACAGTTGACAAATCTTGAGTGGATGAAATAATATCTCTCTGTTTCAAAGAAATAGAGGATCCGGACTCCCAATCACACCAACCCTTGTTACATAAACCCCATAAACCCTTGTTGCATAAACCCCATATATGGGCTTGAAAAACGGAGGTAATTGGCCCTCTCCATCTATGGATCAACCAAATGTCACTTGGAACTTTGAGAACAGATCTTCAACTTCAAAGACAGCAGCCACCACAGTTTTCACTATGGACACCACGAATTTTAAGGCCATTTGGTGCAAGAACTCGCAAGGATTTTGGTAGAGCTGAGAGATTTATGTGGATTCTTTTAGCTAAAAGATGAAAATAAGAGAGGAGATGGTGAATATAGAAGAGATTGCATATGGGCCCACGTCGATAAAATGGGTCAAGGGTAAGACCGTTCATAAAATATAGTCAAGGAATTTTGGTAACATTTTTATGTCTTTTGTCATTAGCTTGTGGAAATCAAGTTTAACACAAATTAATCCGTAAGAATCTCAAAATATATTTTTGAAGTTCTTTTTATCCAATTATATTAATTCACTCTACATCTTATTTTATATCTGCATTCAAAATGCGATCCATTTTTTTAGTTGATGTCAAATCTGGATATCGCACAGGTTCAATGTCATATATAGAATCAAATTTACAAAGACATGTTATACTATTATTAACATGAACCCTAAGATCGTGAACAGCATGATAATCACGTGTAGGATTTAATCTTAAATAAATTAAAGAGTACCTCCAGACATCCTGATGCAGAGAGCTTTCTGATCCTGCAGTCTGGTGCTGTTGCTGATTGATGCTGTGATCCGTCGAGAAAGAAACTATATGAATGGTTTCGGTTTCTCTCTCCTTGCCTATAAAACCTTAATGTGTTGATTTTCGTGAATGCCTTTGTGATGGACGAAAGGCTTTGTTTTATAGGTGAAAAGAGGACCGAATTTCCAATCAGGGTTTCCATAGACTTAATCTCAACCATCCATCAAGGTAGAGTTTGTTATGGAATACATCTCATTAAGAAACCTTTTTGTGTAAGGAATAGCATGTATCCTAAGAAAACGGATTTCCTATAATGACCACAATTCGGGAAAGGAAAGGACTTCTAGTCCAAGTAATGGACTTAAAGATAATTTCCTTACAGTCTCCCACTTGGTCGATAGGAAGATCCTTTAGTGTTTTTCGTTTTAGGAATCATAAGGCGCGCATTATATGCTAAACATTTCTTGAGTCGGTTATCATAAGTGTCTTGGCTAATTCGGTGGTCAATGGGAGTCATGGCGTGCACACATTATTTTGCAACATGCTTACTTCCATGTACTACAGCAGTGACAACCGGCATAACTAGACCGTAATAGGAGATATACGTAATGGTCTCATAATGTCTATGTTGAAAGACTGTTTCTGTTTATCATTTATCCAAACATAAAATGTACACAATGGAAAAACAGAAATAGCAGATGTAGAGTTGCATTAAGAGCTCAATAAATGTCAAATATAAGTACAGAAATAAAAGGCAGAAAATGATAATTAAGAACTATCTTCAAGACCCATGCTTTCAGTATGTCCTTGAAAGGTCTTTGGAGGTAGTCCTTTCGTGAATATGTCTGCGACCATGAAATCTGTACGTATAGACTCAATGACAAATTTCTGTAATCTAACATCTTGTTTCAGTGAGAGATATTTAAGGTCCATGTGTTTGGATCCCTTAGATATCCTGTCATGCTTGGAGAAGAAGGTTGCAGCTTCATTGTCACAGTAAAGGGTTAATGGCTTAGAGATGAAATTCAAAGCTCCAAACTGAGAGATAAAATTATGCAACCATGTTCCCTGAATTGCAGCCTCGTAACATGCGACATACTCAGCCATCATGGTGGATGAGTAAAGCAACTCAGATTTCTGGCTTTTCCATGATATTGCACCTCCACATAAGAGATACACATAGCCAAGAGTGCAAAGTCTGGTGTCAGGACATCCAGCAAAATCTGAATCTGAATAACCAGTCACCTGTAGGTGACTTGATTTTCTGTATGTGAGCATGTAATTCCTTGTTCCCTTAAGGTATCTCAGTACTTTCTTTGCAGCTTTCCAATGAGCGATTCCTGGTTTACTCTGAAATCTTCCGAGCATGCCAACAGCATGACTAATGTCAGGTCTTGTACAGACTTGTGCATACATCAAACTCCCGACAAGAGAAGCATAAGGATATTTTGCCATTTCTTTAAGTTCCAATTCGTTCTGTGGACACTGCGAAAGATCAAGCTTGTCTCCTTTATGCAGTGGAACAGGACTAGAGGAACAGGTCATCATGCCAAACCTCTCTAGAACTTTGTCAATATATGCTTTCTGAGACAATCCCAAAATACCAAGTGACCTGTCACGGAATATTTCTATTCCTATCACATAGGAAGCCTCAACCATATCTTTCATTTCAAAATGCTTAGAGAGATAGTCCTTTGTTTGATGTAATAAACCAAGGTCGCTGCTGGCCAGTAATATGTCATCAACGTACAGAACCAGAAATATGAACTTACTCCCACTGATCTTGAGGTATATGCAAGGGTCAACGATGTTTTCTATGAAATCGAAGTGAGTAATGATTTCATGAAACTTTAGGTACCATTGCCTCGAAGCTTGTTTCAGTCCATATATTGATTTCTTAAGTTTGCAGACCATGTCTTCCTGACCTTCAATGATGAAGCCTTCAGGTTGACGCATGTAGACTTCTTCTTCCAAGTCTCCATTAAGAAAGGCAGTTTTCACATCCATTTGATGTAACTCGAGGTCATAGTGAGCTACTAATGCCATGATAATTCTAAGAGAATCCTTCCTTGACACAGGGGAAAAAGTCTCAGTATAGTCAATACCTTCTTTCTGATTGAAACCTTTGGCAACAAGTCTGGCTTTATGGCGTTCAATATTGCCTTTGCAGTCGCGTTTGGTCTTGAAGACCCATTTACAGCCAACTGGTTTGTGTCCTGGAGGCAATTGAACAACTTCCCAGACTTGATTTTCATTCATAGATTTCAATTCATCCTTCATGGCATCAATCCATTTACTAGAATTAACATCCTTAATGGCTTGTGAATAAGAAACTGGGTCATTAATTGTCCCTTCTCCATATTCTACTTGGTAAAGCATGTAATCATCGGAAATAGCTGATCTCCTTTGTCTTTGAGACCTTCTTAATGCTGGTTCCTCTGGTGCATTATCCATATGTTCATTGGCGACAATCTCATTATGGAGTTGTTGATCATTTATTGGATTTTCCTCATTGTTAAATGGTTCAACAACAGGAGGATTGCCAACATCTTTCGGAATAGAGGGTAAAGGGATAGGTACCCTGATTTCCTGAATGATCACATCTTGAGGTTTATTACTCCCACTGATTTCGCCATTCTCAAAGAATCTAGCATTACCGGTTTCAACAATTCTCGTACTATGGTTAGGGCAGTAAAACCTAAATCCTTTGGACTTTTCTGGGTAACCTATAAAGTAACCACTGATTGTTTTAAGGTCCAATTTCTTTTCATGTGGATTGTAGACTCTAGCCTCAGCTGGGCAACCCCAAATTTGGAGATGTCGTAAACTGGGTTTCCATCCTTTCCACAGTTCAAAAGGTGTCTTTGGAACTGCCTTACTGGGAACTCTGTTCAAGATATAAACAGCTGTGCGTAGAGCATCCATCCACAAGGATATAGGTAAGTTAGCATGACTCATCATTGATCTAACCATTTCCATGTACGTACGATTTCGCCTTTCAGCTACACCATTCTGCCATGGAGAACCAGGCGTTGTGTATTGGGCAACAATTCCAAGTTTTTGGAGAAGTTTTGCAAAAGGTCCAGGATGTTGTCCTGTTTCGTCATACCTTCCATAAAACTCACCACCTCTATCTGACCTTATGATTTTCACTTTTCTATCTAATTGCCTTTCGACTTCAGTAATGAACACTTGTACAGCATTCACAGACTGAGATTTGTCATGCAATAAGTATAAATAACAGTAACGTGAGTAATCATCAATAAAGGTAATAAAATACTTTTCTCCTCCAAAGGTTGGAACATCAAAGGGTCCGCAAATGTCTGTATGTATTATTTCAAGAAGCTCAGTACTTCTTGTGGCTCCTTTCTTTGTGTGTTTTGTTGTTTTGCCTTTAATACAATCCACACATACATTAATATTAGTAAAATCTAGATCCGGAAGGACACCATCTTTTACTAATCTTTTGATTCTTTCACTGGATATGTGACCCAGTCTTTTATGCCACAAGAAATAAGAGTCGAGTTTGGATGACTTTCGTTTTGTTTCCTTAGAATGCAGGGTAAGTTGGGTTTCAGCAAGTTGACTATCAAGATGAAACTTGTATAGCCCATCAATCAAAATTCCAGAACCAATACGACTAGAATTTTTAAATAAACTGAAATTACCATTTCCTACTTCAAAAGAGTAACCAACTTTATCAAGTGCGCTTACAGAAACCAAATTACGGGAAAGAGACGGAACATAAAGAGTTTGACATAAGTCTAACTGATAACCGCTATCTAAAACAAGACGAAAAGTTCCAATAGCTTCAACTGGAGCTTTGTCTTTGTTTCCCATGAAAAGGAAGTTCTCACTTGGGTTTATGGTTTGGATCGTAAGGAATCCCTGCATTGAATTGGAAACATGAACATTAGCACCAGTGTCAATCCACCAAGCATCAGAAGAAACATAAGTAAGATTTGATTCGAAATAACTTACGAAACCCATAGGGTTACCTTTCTTTTCGAACCATTCTTTACGTTTTATGCAGTCTGCCTGAAAATGTCCAGGTTTCTTGCAAAATTTGCATAAGTTTTCCTTCTTTTTCTTCTTGGGGTTCTGACCAGCCTCATTAGATCTGGGTGGTGCCCTTTTCTAGCCTGAATTATGCTTTTTCCCAGCTTTGTGTCCAGCTCCTTGAACGAGATGAGCTACTTTAATCCCTTGTTGGTTCAGCCTGGCCTCCTCTTGAACCAGTTTGTTAGCCAATTCATTCATTGTCCACTTGTCCGTAATAGTGTTGTAATGAATTTGGAAAGGCCCGTACTGAGGAGGTAAACTGTTTAGGATAAATTGGACGAGAAACGCCTCATCCACTGATAATCCCAAATTCTTTAGTTTAGCTGCAAGGTTGGTCATCTCAATGACATGTTCATGCATTGATCTGGTGCCATCAAACTTCATGGTTGTAAGATCTGCCATTAGTTTCCCAGCAAGGGATTTGTCTGCAGTCTTAAACCTAGCTTCAATGGCCTTCATATAGTCCTTAGCATTCTCAGGTGTAGGAAGGGATGTTTTTATGTTGGTGGCAATAGTCATTCGCAAAAACATAGTGCTTAGTCTGTCAGACCTTTCCCAGGCATTAAAGAAGGTTGTTTCATCAGGGGTACTTTTATCAGTGAGTGAAGCTGGCTTATCTTTACGAAGAGCGATATCCAGTTCAAGTACCCCCAATGTAAACTCAACTTGCTCTTTCCATTCTGAGAAGTTGGTTCCATTGAGCTTAGTGACAGAGGTAGCATGCGAAGTGAGATTAGTGGTTGCAAGAACTGCAATAGAGATACAACAATAAGGCTTTAATAAAAATAAGACAACACACGCATAATATATGAATATAAACGACAAAATTTTAGGTGCTCCTGTGGGTAGTCACCATAATTTCTACGCATTATACCATCTAAGGTCGTCATATTCAAGGTAATGTAAATGAGTGATGTTAATCTTAATTAGGAACAAACACTCCTTAATTATTGTTCAATCGTATGAGTATAATCCGCCTGTGGGCGACTAAATGCTTCATACATTCTTGAACAATATGTAATGTAAAACATGATGATGGTACTTTTAGGGCCAAATTCCAGTATTTAATTGTTAGGGTCACTGTGGTGAGACCTAACCCTAAGCATACAACTTTGGTGATAAAAAAGGCTTAATATGAATATAAACATTATATATTGCATGCATTCATGATAGATCATTCATTGTATGAAAAGTACTGGTAAAAAGGCCAAGCCCCGAGGGCTGTCCTCCGGCTCTTTGGGGCTGAATAACATAAATATAAACCATTCATGCAGGCCATAATAGTTGGATCGATAAATTGCTGCAAAACAGAGTCAGAACGGATCTATATTTGCCGATTATGGCGATGCATAGTTATCCTAATTAATGGACGATCATGTGTTCTAAAACCATGCTCTGATACCACATGTTATACTATTATTAACATGAACCCTAAGATCGTGAACAGCATGATAATCACGTGTAGGATTTAATCTTAAATAAATTAAAGAGTACCTCCAGACATCCTGATGCAGAGAGCTTTCTGATCCTGCAGTCTGGTGCTGTTGCTGATTGATGCTGTGATCCGTCGAGAAAGAAACTATATGAATGGTTTCGGTTTCTCTCTCCTTGCCTATAAAACCTTAATGTGTTGATTTTCGTGAATGCCTTTGTGATGGACGAAAGGCTTTGTTTTATAGGTGAAAAGAGGACCGAATTTCCAATCAGGGTTTCCATAGACTTAATCTCAACCATCCATCAAGGTAGAGTTTGTTATGGAATACATCTCATTAAGAAACCTTTTTGTGTAAGGAATAGCATGTATCCTAAGAAAACGGATTTCCTATAATGACCACAATTCGGGAAAGGAAAGGACTTCTAGTCCAAGTAATGGACTTAAAGATAATTTCCTTACAAGACATGGTTTCGCCCATAATTGGATCCGTATGCATCCCTAATAAATAAGGGTTGAGAGATTGATTACATTTAAAACACCTGAATTTCATATAAAAACTTTATCTATTCTTCTTTATCAATCATCCATCAAGATCTAAAAAATAGATGACATTTATTTTAAATGAGGAGTCTCGTAAGTGGGACCAACTCTTATTAGAATAAATTTGGGAATACCCACTACACTGAAAAGGGCTTTTATTTTGAGCAAATCCTACTGTGGAGTTCCACGTTTTTTTTAACTCAGTTCAGTGCCACAGAGGGTCCAGACTCAATTAGACAACATGTAAGGAGTGGAAAGGCTTTGGGCAAGTGGAACTACAAGACCCCAAATCTACAAATCTAAAAAAGAGTCTTTTTGGCGTGCATCCTCTACTGACTGATGGGGCCAGAGTAATAGTGGTCTTGATAACCTAACCATGTCCCACATGGATAAAACCAAACAGAATTGTGAACCAGTGCTGACCGTACATTTGTTGAAATCATGGCCCTCAGCATTTATTTCAGAGAAAAGAAAAAGGTTGTACAAGTTGATATATGGTAGCAGTAATTTTGCAATCAGACGAAATTGGCTAATCCATTGTATGCTGACGGCAATAAATGGAGAGAAAAGTCAAGTGGGAGTAGGCCACTGTGCCAAATGGCCACCTTCCTACTACACAATTGCCATCACATCGCTAGTAATCTTGGTCCCTACCTTGTTAAACGAGGCTGTGTATTTCTTAACCACAAAAGGTCATGGTCATGGTGAAGCTTTTGGCACTTAAAAATGACAATTTCATGGGGACACAAGCAGTCATTTACCATGTTCCATGCAATCTTCTATAGAGAGACGATTCCACATTTTTAGGACAAAGTCGTATAGAAGATGCGAACGGTTCGTTATCCGAGTGGTAAAGAGTGTCGGTTTTCATTGGGAGGTCCGAGCTTTAACCTTGGCCTCCCTCATCACTTTACATGTGAGTTATGTACCTTTTAGGTGACTAGATTAGGCTTTGGTTGCTGACTATGTAATGGTTTGGACTGTGAATATCCTAAGGAGCCATGTGTTTGCACTTGTTTTAACACCAAAATAAGGCATCTGCCTAACATTTAAGTATGATCGATTATCTTTGTTTGCCCTTAATTTATGCATCACAAGATGTTTCGCTGAAGTAGTTCAAGACTTTCATCTTCTTTATAGTTCTAATAAACTCTAAAAATATTTAATTTCATATATTGAATTTTCATAGATTTTGAGAAATTCATTTAAAATATCCAAAATATTTCATCCTATGAATAGGATTTTTTGCACTTTTGTGGCCCCCTAATTCCTAATCTGAACCTTTCAATATTTCCATATTTATGAAAGGCATTAAAATGTTTAGTTTTATATCATAAAAATCTTCATTGATTTTGAGAAACACGTAAAACCACAAACGTATCTAAAACCGTATAGCATACTCAATTACTCATCTGGAAATGATGATTTCGATAACCATAGTTAAAGTGTTTTACATATGTAATATTTGTATTATGAAAAAGTTACATGCGAACTCCTCACATGTATAAAACTCATTTTCAAATCTCATATGTAGAAGGCAAACGAACACTAAACTTGACTACTAACCATGGAAGGGCTTCTTTATTTGATTGGTATATCAATGACTGGACTCTTTACATGGGTTTGAATTCCTAGGATTTCATAATAAATGGGTTCAACAAGAAGAGGCAAGGGGCGAAAGATATAAAGTGGAGATGTAGAATAGATCCTGACTTTCTTAGAATTTTATTTACTAGGGCGATGGTTGAGTATTTATTTTCTATCTTTAATTAATTCATTTTCCATTAAAAGGAAGATTTTTTTATGGTCACTCTGGATCCCAACCTTCATATTTTTATGGCCTTTTAGAATACATTTCTTAGAATTCCTAGAAATTCATTCCATGAAATAGACAAGGCCTAGAAATTCAAAACAAATGTCATCCTAACAAAGGACCTTAGCATAAAAAGAGTAGAGGTGGCAATCCATGAAAGTGCCATTATACAGTCTTCCTCTTGTGGGAAATGATTACCTAGCATCACCGGCTAAACAAGAACTTAGAGTTGTAAATGGGTCGGTTCTGGTTTGGGTCCATAGTGGACCCAGAACCGGAATCGCTAAGGAGAATGTGGAACCAGATTCGGACCCGGAACTGGTTTCTTTGCTTCAGAACTAAAATTAGAACCATATATGGGACGGGTCCGGATCTAGATCCGGGCCTAGGTAGAGAATGATATTAAAAAATATATGGTTTTGAGGAGAAGTTTATGAAAATTGAGGTAATATGTTGGGTCTCGGGTCCACAAGTCCGAACCAAGGCAGACCCAGACCCGGACCCACTTACTTATCGGGGCGTCACTAGGAACCCAGACCCGGTTTTTAATGAGTCAAAACCTCCAGGTAATCGGAGAATCGGGAACCCATTTATATTCCTAAACAAAATCCTAGAAAAGTAGGTCTCACCTATGTCCCTCCTTATGTCCTTCACTCACACATCTTTAATACTCCTTGCTAAAAGAAAATTGATATGGCTTCAGAAAAAAAACTGATATGGCTTCCCAAGATTTCAATGTGAATGAAGAAAACAGGGTTAAAAGATTTTCCTGCTCTTGTACCACGTACGTAAAGTTCCCATCTAAATGAACAATAAAGATTTACTTTCTAAGTATTTCAAAACAAAAGAAGTATTTATATAAACTTTCAAGATAAGGAGGAAAGTTGCTTTATTGACCATTATGTAGGTATAAACCAACCAAACACTGACATAACTCATAAGACCAGGAATCATCATTAACCAAAACAACATTTTTGTCACTGAAGATGTGTGCTTCCTGTAGAGAATGCCTTTCAAATGCAGCACCTTGTAGATTATTTGGTTGAGAGTTAAGAACACCAATCATCCGAGTCCTATCTTGTAAATCCATCACTGGGGTCAACATATAAAATCGAAACATTTCAAAATCACTGCCAATTTTGTATTGTCACTGGATCAAATTCCACACCAATCAAAGCTAGTCTCACCATTAGATGGATCTTGTAATTTATATGTAACCAATCTAACAAATGACCCAACTTGAATTGGAGTCAAATTTGTCACAATGGAAACAGATAGGACACATTGATCATAATTAGCATCAATTAAGAGATTAGTATCTGATATGCCTAGATGGATTGAGACGTTTTCTGTTCTTTTCTTTTCTTGTTTTTTTAGCATGTCAAATTAGATGACAGATGTTTCAACAGGTGTAGCAGAGCTCCAACCCTGGTGCTACTAATGGGACTCCTTGTCACTACAACCCACAACTAATGGGGTCAATTAGACAATATCATTTTTAAAAATATGCCCTTTATAACTTATAGATTGGAAATAGGCTGTCGACTACTTGTCTAAAGGTGGTCCTGGAAGTGCCCTTGTAGGATGTGTTTGTGTATGCACGTAAACAGCTGGCCGTTTGTGGTTTTCACACTTTCAGTCATTTAATTAAATGGTCCAAGTCAGTTATAGTGAGTGATGATGTGCTCATGGCCTATTCATGGTGAGAAGGAGGACCTACCCAACCATTACACTCTTCCTGCAGATGCGAGAGTAGATTACTTTTTGTCATTCATTATAAATGAAACCCCTTGGGAAGCCGTTTCATAAAACAATAAGTTGGAGCTGTGGAGAAAAGATTTACATAGCAAGGCCTCTCAGACATTTGAATTCATTCCTTTGTCAAGACAAAGATGGGATAAATGGAGAAGTAAAACTTTAAAAGAAAAAGAAAAGAGCTTACCACTACCACATATTGGATAAAGCATTTGCATTCTTTCTTTTCTTTGTTCTGGAAGAACAAACAGGAGATTGATGAATACCCATTGAATATTTAACTTGATAGTTGCAGATCAAGCAGTTAAGTAATTGAAAAGTATCACTTCTTTTGAGCGACGAACTCCGCTATGTAGGCCGCTTATTTATAAGTTCATTAAGATTAATGTCATCTCCCTCTAGTGATATATCTTCAAATTTTATTTAAGTAAGAATTAGTCAAATCGTAAGATTTGAGCATGCGACAAATAATATGATTAATAAGGCATAAGATTGTGCTGATTACATTATCAGTTTTGTAATCAATTTTATAGTGGAACCAACTTTGATTGAAGTGAAATTTGATGATATGTATTGGAAGGATGACATTCATTGTGAACTGTTCAGATTATCAATAGGCAGGCCCATGATTGAGTTCCACAAATCCCGTCATGGGGGAGCATGTGGCGGTGTGCGAGTCACCCAGCGGATCTGGAAAATTAAAATACGAAGGGTGTCCTCACCAGTCTCATCAAATCAATATCAAGTTACATGGAGAAAAGTTTGGCCCATGAGAAACTTGGGGCAGTCCAATGGTGACCGCGTCTCATCTCACCCGCCAGTCCAAATAGATGGTCTCACAAAGTTTGTACCACTCACCCAACTAGCTATAAAGAAAAAGAGAGAAAAATCTGACCCATTACACTTTTCTATGGGTCCTAAGACGGTGAAAATTACAGTCAAGGGTGAAGTTTCTAAGCTGCTTTCCAACTAGTGGATCCGGTTTCTTGCTAATTGATTTGGCTGATGGGAACTCTTAGAGTATGGGGCCCAATCACTAACTGTAGCATTAAATCATATGTAATGCGAGCCCTCTGTTCCTTCAAAATTCATTCAAAATGCGTAAGGACAAAGTTAATGTGGGCATTGCTTCAATAATAAGTGTAATGAAAGAGAGAGAGAGAGAGAGAGAGAGAGAGAGAGCAGTTTAGAAAACCAATCGGCTTTAATCAACCATCACAGGAGAGAGAGAGAGAGAGCAGTTTAGAAAACCAATCGGCTTTAATCAACCATCACAGGATCAATAGATCCCAGCCCTTTCCTGTGTAAAGCAACTCGGCCTCTTTAAGAATCAAAGAATCCCTGTATAAATACCTCACTCCTGCTTATACTATTAAGAAAAGAACGGATTCCTTGTCCCTTCTACAGAGATTCACATGCGAACAGTAAATTACAATGCCAGTGGACAGTCCCACAGGTGTCAGTTAATATACAACATCTGTCAAGATCAAGGGTGGATCATATGACACTGACTTTAGAGAAATCCTATTTAATAGATTCGAAGACGCCGTTGAAAATTTAAGCTGCTCAAAATTAATGTAATCCAAACTATAAAATGGACTGTTTGTTAAAACTTATAATTAATGAATAAAATATAATATTAGTTTTTCACATTTGCAAAGGAATTATAGATTTTACATAAATCAATCTTTATAGGATAAAATTTGGAAATATAACATAGACAGTTAGGAGCTCTGATTTTCAATAGAGGGGCCAACTGTTAGTTACGTTTCTTTTTTCATTCTTTTTTCTTTATCTTATATCGAAGGATTTCTCAGCGTTTTGGATTGGACTAATATGTTCGGCCAGGGGAGCAGATCCTTTCACTTTTGATAAATCAACTAGAAACCTCTGGATATGGACCCTTTAAGATCTGCTGTCCAATCCAAATAACCGCTGCAATATCTATTCTCTTGTCTCAGTAGGCAAAGGAGCTCAAACAAGTTCCTCTGAACATGGGATCTGTCCTTTAAAAGTCAAAAAAAAATTACACAGAGAGAGAGAGAGGGAGTGACAACAACCCCAATCAACGGCGAGATTAACTACAACACCTAATTAGATGATGGTGGAATTGGATGGAACAAAAAAGGTGGGCCCCACCCACCCACACACTACAATACAAACGCTACAATAGAATTTGCTTGGTCAGTTCCTCCTCAGTCCACCAAAGCGTCGCCCACCACACCATCATCAACTCTCTCTCTCTCTCTCTCTCTCTCTCTCTCTCTCTCTATTTGCTTGGTCAGTTCCTTCTCAGTCCACCAAAGCGTCGCCCACCACACCATCATCAACTCTCTCTCTCTCTCTCTCTCTCTCTCTCTCTCTCTCTCTCTCTCCCTCCTCCCACGTTTTCAATTCGATAGACGACGAATCCATTAAAAAGGTTTTTCTCATACAAATCTCATCTCATTGCTCCAAGAAAAAGAAAAAAGAAAAAAAAGAAAAGAAAAAACTCTTCTTTTCTGAAAAGCATGTGAACTGAAGAATCTTCTTTCTCAGAGCACCACAGAATAAATTGCATCCCCTGTCTCTTCCTCTCCCCAGTGCTCACACCTCCTCTCTCTCCTCCTTATTCCTCTCTTTTAAGGGGGGCTGAAACTGAGAATGGGTTCTGGGTTTTTCAACTTTTCCTCTTCTTTTCTTGCTGCTGTCTCTCTGTTTGTTCTTCTTCACATTTCAAAGGGAGATTATGTCCACAACCAGACCAGTTTGAAGGGTAAAAAGCTTCTAGGAGCTTGTAATTTGTTCCAAGGAAGCTGGGTCTTTGATGCTTTTTACCCTCTCTATGAATCTAGTGGCTGTCCTTTCATTGATCCCGAATTCAACTGCCAGAAATACGGCCGACCTGATCGACTCTACTTGAAATACAGATGGAAACCAAGTGCCTGCAATATCCCAAGGTGCTATTCCTAACCCAAGCACATGAAACTATACATTTTCTAGCATCTTATAAAGTCTTACTAGTAAAGTAATTGTCTTTTCTTTCACTTAGCTTTTGGTTACTGTTCTAATAAACCCAATCTTATACTCCCACCTTTTATCCTACACATAAAGGACCTATACTGGCAGCCAACTCAGAGCTTTCAAAATCTTTGCACTTCGTTAGTTTTCATGGTCCATGTGATTTTTGTTTGTGTCTTATCATATATGTATATTTTAACCTCTTGGGGTATGTGATGCACATATACTTAAAATGTGCAATGTACGGTTTGATAACTTATCCCCTTCTTTAGTTTTTATGTATAAAATCTGTGTTCCTTTGTAATCGTAATGTATATCGTGTCGTTTGGATCAGTTGGGAATAAAAGAGCATTTTTGTTTTTTTGCAGATTCAACGGCAAGGATTTCTTATGGAAGATGAGAAGGAAGAAGATAATGTTTGTGGGGGACTCTCTGAGCTTGAATCAGTGGGAATCACTGATATGCCTGCTACATGCTGCAGTGCCATATGCCAAGACCACTTTTGTGAGGCAGGAGGATCTCTCGTCATTGACATTCGTGGTAGGCTTGGCTTCTCTGGCTTCTCTTCCTTTTTATCTCTGTTCATGGGTTCTTTTTTTCTTGGGTGCATGTATTTTTCTTTTCCTCTATTGATGAATGTGAATTGGTACCAGCTAAAATACCCATCCATAGGTGTTAATTCCCAGTCCTTTTGGGAACTTTTGGTCGGGACCCGCTCATTAGCCTTTTGATAATTGAGAACCCACATGCCCCATTTCATTTATTGTGCCTTTATAATCATTAATTCGAGGTGCCTTTGAGAGACTGGAGAGAGTATGTCTCTCTCTTCCTCTCTCAAACACTAGTAGGTAGGTATGAGTGTTCCCATGCATGTAATTCCTCCGAGTAGTTCTGGATTGTCGAATGTAAGTGAGTTGGGGGTGGTTTGGCTCATTAACCTCTCACGTGGTGGTGGTTAGGTCCACATGAGTGACCATTGAGTTGCCAGATTATGAATGTAGCTCCACTTCCATCTGAGAAAGTCCCCCCCCTGGCTCACCCAAATCAAATTGGCTCAGTCTCCACAAACTTCCCCTGACCCCAAAGTGAAACTTGGTAGCATGGCTCACCTACTGAAAATCTGAGGGACTCAAGATCAAATAGGTGGTAAGATTGAACATATGATTAACATAATTTCATGCACAACATTGATCAATATTCACACGGAACCTAGCCATTCAGGTCCTACCAATTATCTGAAGGCTGTGAATTCTGAACAGCTGCACTTTATGTCAAGGACAATTCCCTGCAGTCTACTGATGGGACACTGCCGACCCAAAAGTGTAGATTTTAGGCATGAAATCTCACACTGGGTCCCACTTCAATGAACAGCACGGATCAATTTGACTCTTTCACCAAAATTACATTGGATGTAGTGCTGGTTTTGGTGAATTTTTGCAAGAATCATGATTCCCAATTATCAAATGATGCTTTGGTTGGGCTGCAGGACTACAAACTGTCGGTGATGTACTTTCGTAGCACTTACCTGGTGGACCTGGTGAGAGAAAAAATTGGGCGAGTCATGAGACTGGACTCAATTGTTGCTGGTAATGCATGGAGGGGCATGGACATGTTGATTTTCAATACATGGCATTGGTGGACCCACACTGGACGATCTCAACCGTAAGAATGAATGAAAAGTCTCATACATTTTTGTTTAGTTTAATAATGTTGTTACAACTAAAAGAGAGAACTGGGTGTCTTCTTCTTGTTTTTGTTGCAGATGGGATTACATAGAGGAAGGTGGCAAATATTACAAGGACATGAATAGATTGGTTGCATTTCAAAAGGGTCTGACCACTTGGGCCAGATGGGTGGACACCAATGTGGATTCTCTGAAAACTAAAGTCTTCTTCCAAGGGATTTCTCCAACCCATTACAAGTAAGAATCATGTGTGCTGCACCTTTTTTGTTTTCTTTGCATTTCGGTTTATATATGCTCCTCAGGAATAGGATCTCACAGGAGAAAAGTTTTCGGCTCCAGGGTCAAGTTTGGATGAACAAGAAAATAATATTTTATAAAATATAATCTTTCATTGTCTAAAGAAGAAAATCTTGTGCGTTCATTAACTAAAGGAAATCTTGAAGAAAATATTTTTTTTTCTTTCAAATAACTCAATATTTTCTCTTACAGCTCTCCCTTAGAAAACTTTCTACAAAATAAGAATCTTTCAAAATGATTATTACAAAGTGGTAGTATAAAGTAAAGAATTTAGTTCACCAAATCCATCATGATGTATTTGTTTATATATATAATAAAGTAAAGTAAAAGTAAATCTCACAGTACAGTAAAGGAGGGGTAAAGTAAAGGTGGGATAAAATATTTGGTAAAGTAAAGTGGGAAGGAATGGTAAAGTAGTTTTTTTTATTTAACTTTGCTTTATCACATTTAATCATAGTTCTATATGGTAAATAAAAGTGACTTGTTTACAGGTGTGGTAAAGTAAAATAAAACATATTAAATTTGAGGTAAAGTAAGGTGAGATGAAGTATGTAGTGAAACAATGTGGGAGAGAGAGTTGTAAAGTGGTTGTTTTTTGTATTAACCTTACTTTACTATACTTTACCACAGTTTTATGTGATAAAAGAAAAGTAACTTAAGATAAAAACATTGCAGTTGAACTTTATTTTACCACACCAATCTTTTATACAGATGTGGTAAATTATATTTAAGTTAAAATATTTAATAAAGAATTATTCTAATGATGTAATTCACTTTAATCATAGCACATTCCAAACAACTCACTTTAAAATCTGTAAAAATTCTTCAAAAATCGCTAAACAATAAAAATATTGTAATATTGTAATATTATATTATTCTATTCTATACTATTTTATTCTTGCAATATTTAAATCTGTAAATATTTTAGTCTGTAAACCTCCAAACGGACCCTTAATATTTTTTGAGTTAAAATATTGTTAGCCTTAAATTTTAGGGTACTGAAAATTTAATAACTACATGTCCTACAATTTTGTTGTAATAAAAAAAATCAACACCTTGTTACATCAAAATCAGTGTCATGCAAGAAATGTTAACCAAAAAATATAGTTGAGAAATTAGATTGATTATAGGTGGCCTGTCTTATACCAAATCCAAAACTGAACACCGATTAAGGGCATTGGTGGAATTTCTTTCTTATCTTCAGTCGTTGGGCACTCTTTTGTCTACCCCATTTTTTCTTTTTACTTTTTGTTTAAAATATAAACTCCATGTTCATATAGGTACGACCCAGTCTACAGGTTAGGGTGCTTGTGTAAAAGTAGCAATTGACTATACAAACCTTGTCATGTCCTGCACGCGTGGGGACTTGTCTTTTTTGGGTCCAAGGGTCAAGCACATCTAGGATTACCACTGACCACCGACAAATGTACCTTAATAAAAATTTTTTTATTAATATTTATTTATTTATTTATTTATTTTTACATGATGAGCTGGTTGAAAGAGTGGAACTCAGGGCCGTCTATTTAAAATCTGAATCACTCAAAATAAATAGCCTGAGAATGCATGGATCATTCCTATATTTTAATTTAATAGTAATTGTTCCCACAGTAGGATTGACTATATTTGAAACAAAATGTGATAAAATGATCTTATGCATTAGATTTAATGGTAGGACTAACTCTGATTGTGTCAAAAATTTAAGATACTCCACATACTAGAAGGATATTTTTTTTCAACGGCTTAGATTTTTCTTCGAGGTGCTCCACCCTTGGAGTTCTCCAACAAGGCTATTTGGGGGCTTTAATAATGTAGTTGAGTGAAGTAAAGATTATTTTAAAGCAAAAATAAAGTATAAGTGGGTTATGATAGTATTTTATTTTAGTTATTTGTGATAGAATCTTTTTGTCCTTTTGTAGTGAAAAGTGGAGTTTTTTTTGTCGTTTAACGAAGAAAAGGAGTTGCTTTTCTACTTTTTTTGAAAAATATGGTGGGAAATTTGAAATTAAGTGCTTTTGGTGTGATTTTTTTTTTTTTTTAGAAATGAAAACTTTATTTTACTTTAACTCTACTAATAGAGTGCTCCCGACCAGCAAAGAGTCCATATAATATGCCATGTAAGGTTGGTCCCACTTTCTTTTGGCTGTTAGTGGATACCACCAACCTCTGCAGCCCTAGTTTAGACATTTTACCAAAGCTTCCTTGAGTAGTCCGGTGAACAATCACTTTCTATGGTTCAATCGCTGGTCGAACCTCAATTCAAAAAATAACCATATTTCGCTCAGACTTAGCTCAGGTTAATGAACCCCTGGTCCCAGAACAGCTGGACCACAAGCTACTGTCAATGGTTCGCTGTTCAATTCATGGTGCATGTGTGGCCCACCAAAGATGCAAGACACACTTCATTCTTCTTCCTTTTTCTATTCTTTTTCTCTCTTTGTTTTCCTTTTGAGAGGAGGGCATTGGAATAAGGCTTATGCTGGAATTTGGAAAGGAAAGCTAACAGAGAACCTTTAAAACCATGTAAGGATTACAAAAGTTCGAGCTTTTTCTTTCCTTTTCTCTTAAAAATGCTCCTCAAATGGATAAGAAGGGGAGGAGTAGATCAAAATGCATACTTTCAGAATTTAAATTTAAACGCAGAAAGAGGATCAAGTGTCGGTCTGAAAAAGATAGGGACCAGTGACAAAATCTAGAGTTAGTTGGGTTTCATGGACCCAAGTTATCATAAATGGCATATAGTACTAAATTGGACGGGTGCATAAAGTAAAAGGCAGCAATTTTTTTAAGAATTTGTCCAGAAAGTTTATGTATACTGTTGGCATTTTCCAAAATGTAGGGATGTAAATGGGTATTCAATTCTCCGATTATTCAGAGGTTCAAACCCATTAAAAATTGTAACGGGCCTGGGTCCTTATTTAGGTCCCGATAAGTAAAAGGGTCCGGGTTTTGTTCCACCTTGGTTCGGACCTGTGGACCTGAGACTTTTCGAAAATCTCTGTTAAAAACCATGTTTTTTTTTAATATTATTCTCTACCTAAACCCTAACACGGATCCAAACCAGTCCCATATATGGTTCTGGTTCTGGTTCCGGTTCCAGAGCTAAAAAAAACTAGTTCCGAAACAATTCCGGGTCCGGATCCGGTTCCACCTTCTCCTTAATAGTTCCATTTCAAGGTCCACGATGGACCCGGACCGGAACCGACCCGTTTACAACCGTACCAAAATGTCAAGTCAAGTGGATAAAACTTAGTTTAAATCTGGCCATTCAAAAGACATTCATGTTTGTCTTTTGAAAATTATATATAGCCCCCTGTTCCTTTCTGAAATAACTCTCTTTATTAGCTTAACAAAGCATAAAAAAAAAAAGTCTTACTAAGGTGACTAACCAACTGAGCTATAACCGATGGATGTTTAACAAGGCAAATTTGTTAAGCCACTTTGAGTGACAATTAAAGGCTATTTTTTATCTATGACAATACTGTCATATTTTGTGATAGAGAAGGTAGTTTTATTGGATGTAACTTAGTTTGAATTAAACCCAAGGTATTAACTCCAGTTAGAAATTCAAATATTAGAAGTGGAGAGGTGTAATTTATTTTTATGTGAAACAATTTTAGGTAAGAAACACTTTAGAAATTCTTCTCCTTTATAAAATCCAATTTCCAGCAGATCATAGGTGTACAGTGTCCCATCTATAGTTTGTCAAGTTTGGGGCATGATTATAACCTTGACAATGTTCTCATTTCGCGCCTTGAATGTGATTTCTCTATAATCCATTACTGATCTCTATACGATGTTGTACTTGTTAAATGTTCAAATCAGTGGGGAGGATTGGAATCAACCAGGGGCCAAGAGCTGCAAAGGTCAGTTGCAGCCAGTGAGCGGATCAACCTACCCTGGCGGTTCGCTCCCACAGGTTGCCATTGTGAAGAGTGTCTTGAGGAAAATGGTGAAGCCAGTCTACCTGCTCGATGTGACTACACTCTCGCAGCTAAGAAAAGATGCACACCCTTCTGCCTTCAGCGGTGACCACTCTGGCATGGATTGCAGCCATTGGTGCTTACCCGGCCTTCCCGACACGTGGAATGAACTACTATATGCAGCTTTTGTCAGTTAAGACAAGAGGAATGCAATAAGAGCCCGTAACACAATTGGAAGGTGTTCATAATTGCAACCACAAGGCTGCGGGTTCTAATCGCTTTACCAATTAGATAAGGCATTGTAAAAGTACATGGCCAAAATCACGTTTGTAATGTTTGTTATTGTTTGTCAAGTATCTTGAAATGATTGGTTCATCCTAATTTTATTTGAAGTATTTCTTTGTTAATAAAATGGTCAAGGTTGGTAAATGTGCTTAAATAGTTGAGTACCTTTTGATAACCTAAGGATGCCTGGAAAGATTGGCACACTTTTTTTACTTCTTTTGGTTGGGGTGGGAAAGTTGTTGTTTAATGGATATATATCACAGTTATTGTTTGAAAAGTGATGTGAAATGCTAAAGTGAATTGTTTGATGGGAAAGTTTGCTTGTGAAGATCCACCTTGAGCAAACATTTGATATGATCTTTTCTTTTGTTACAGTCAATCAAATAATACATATTTCTGATGTTAGTATCTTTTCTTCATGTTCCTTGTACTGGTTTCTCTGTAATCTGATTTAGGGGAACAGACCAGATACAATGTCATAGGGGGAAATGTTGCTTCATCGTTCCACTGATCACTAAACATAAGCACCTAATCAATTCCCATGAATGTGATTTACTATAATTTTAGCTTTCTTGATTATTCGAGTTGTAATCAAGAAATTAATTTTATGTCAGAAATGGTTCCATCTTTGCGACATTGGTTAGGACATTTGTGGTTGTACAAAATGAATGAAAAATACATAACATGTTAATATCAGGTATTGTAGAATGAACATGGACGGAAGTCTGTCTAACATGTTAATTTTCCAAAATTCTATTTTAAACTATTGATGAAGGCAAAGGACAAACCAGAAATCTGAGATGAAAAGAGTTCTAAACATGTCAAATTTAATAAACCTCTTATTAGAGAATATTTTAGAGACTACATTTTGGTAAATCTCCGAAGTTTTTCATATTGAGAATAGGCAATGGCTATTTAAACATCACAACCAAAAGATAGGAAATCCAATCATACCTATATCAGGAAACCTAATCAAATAACGTTCTAGCCTAATATAACCCTTTCAGATATAATCTAGAACAACATTTAATTCTATTATTTCCATATCCAACCTTCTCTAAAACATTCTCTAATACCTCTTACATAGTCTCTAATGTACTATCGCACAAAATCATCACACGGCCCTTCACATGGTGATTAGTGAAAACCCACTTTCAATATCTGTTAATGGCATGGCAAACACTTTATCTAAGCAAGGGATTGTTCGTGTTTGTAATTTAAATGCTGCCATTGGGTAGGTATCAAAAGTGGTGCCTAGTACATATCTCTTATACCAGCATTACTTTGTCTCTGTGTTTTAGTGCTGTTCGTTGTACTAATTTCTCCTTTTAATATATATCATTGTTACTTCAAATATATATATATATATATATATATATGGGGGAGGCGGTCCTGTAAGGACCGTCCTTACGGTCCGCACCGTTTGGAACGTCCTTTTAAAATATATATATATATATATATATATATATATATATATATATATATATATATCTTATTGGATAAAATGTATAACATAAAACCCTTTTAAAAAGCCACTATTCAAACACCACCTTATCTTCGTGCTTCTGACCCACAGTAAGAAAGCCACTATTTCTAACACTACCGAACCCAAAAGAAGGAAATCTTTGGCATTTCAAGTTGACATCGGGCAATTTTTTGTCACCATTGTATGCAATGTTGATTTAGCACATTGTGAATTAATTTTTATAATGAACTTCCTTACTAGTGCTGCTGCTACTATTGTTACTCCTTAATCTAAATATTATAGAGTTAGGTATATTGAGTATTCAGGCAAGGATATGGACTTGAACCTGATTATTAGTTGGCCCTGGAATAGGAGGGTCCTTACAAAAATCTTTTGGGTGGCTCCATTCGGTAATGAGATAGCTGGGGATCCATTAACTTCGGTAGAATTTAGATCCTGGTTTGTGTTACAATTGTTTTTCTGATACAGAGACGCCCAATTTCAGTTCACCTCACATACACACATTTCTGCTCAGTAGAAACCACTATCAACATTCGTCAGGTTTTGCAGCTGGATAGAAATTTATCCTTGTGATAATTGATAAGATTGGATCAAACTCCCATTTCTCAGCAAGGATTAATGTATGCAGCCCATGTTATACTATTATTAACATTAACCCTAAGATCGTGAACAGCATGATAATCACGTGTAGGATTTAATCTTAAATAAATTAAAGAGTACCTCCAGACATCCTGATGCAGAGAGCTTTCTGATCCTGTAGTCTGGTGCTGTTGCTGATTGATGCTGTGATCCGTCGAGAAAGAGACTATGTAAATGGTTTTGGTTTCTCTTTCCTTGCCTATAAAACCTTAATGTGTTGATTTTCGTGAATGCCTTTGTGATGGACGAAAGGCTTTGTTTTATAGGTGAAAAGAGGACCGAATTTCCAATCAGGGTTTCCATAGACTTAATCTCAACCATCCATCAAGGTAGAGTTTGTTATGGAATACATCTCATTAAGAAACCTTTTTGTGTAAGGAATAGCATGTATCCTAAGAAAACAGATTTCCTATAATGACCACAATTCGGGAAAGGAAAGGACTTGTAGTCCAAGTAATGGACTTAAAGATAATTTCCTTACAGTCTCCCACTTAGTCGATAGGAAGATCCTTTAGTGTTTTTCATTTTAGGAATCATAAGGCGCGCATTATATGCTAAACATTTCTTGATCGGTTATCATAAGTGTCTTGGCTAATTCAGTGGTCAATGAGAGTCATGGCGTGCACACATTATTTTGCAACATGTTTACTTCCATGTACTACAGCATTGACCACCTGCATAACTAGACCGTAATAGGAGATATACGTAATGGTCTCATCATGTCTATGTTGAAAGACTGTTTCTGTTTATCATTCATCCACACATAAAATGTACACAATGGAAAAACAGAAATAGCAGATGTAGAGTTGCATTAAGAGCTCAATAAATGTCAAATATAAGTACAGAAATAAAAGGCAGAAAATGATAATTAAGAACTATCTTCAAGACCCATGCTTTCAGTATATCCTTGAAAGGTCTTTGGAGGTAGTCCTTTCGTGAATATGTCTGTGACCATGAAATCTGTACGTATAGACTCAATAACAAATTTCTGTAATCTAACATCTTGTTTCAGTGATAGATATTTAAGGTCCATGTGTTTGGATCCCTTAGATATCCTGTCATGCTTGGAGAAGAAGGTTGCAGCTTCATTGTCACAGTAAAGGGTTAATGGCTTAGAGATGAAATTCAAAGCTCCAAACTGAGAGATAAAATTATGCAACCATGTTCCCTGAATTGCAGCCTCGTAACATGCGACATACTCAGCCATCATGGTGGATGAGTAAAGCAACTCGGATTTCTGGCTTTTCCATGATATTGCACCTCCACATAAGAGATACACATAGCCAAGAGTGCAGAGTCTGGTGTCAGGACATTCAGCAAAATCTGAATCTGAATAACCAGTCACCTGTAGGTGACTTGATTTTCTGTATGTGAGCATGTAATTCCTTGTTCCCTTGAGGTATCTCAGTACTTTCTTTGCAGCTTTCCAATGAGCGATTCTTGGTTTACTCTGAAATCTTCCGAGCAAGCCAACAGCATGACTAATGTCACGTCTTGTACAGACCTGTGCATACATCAAACTCCCGACAAGAGAAGCATAAGGATATTTTGCCATTTCTTTAAGTTCCAATTCGTTCTGTGGACACTGCGAAAGATCAAGCTTGTCTCCTTTATGCAGTGGAACAGGACTAGAGGAACAGGTCATCATGCCAAACCTCTCTAGAACTTTGTCAATATATGCTTTCTCAGACAATCCCAAAATACCAAGTGACCTGTCACGGAATATTTCTATTCCTATCACATAGGAAGCCTCAACCATATCTTTCATTTCAAAATGCTTAGAGAGATAGTCATTTGTTTGATGTAATAAACAAAGGTCGCTGCTGGCCAGTAATATGTCATCAACGTACAGAACCAGAAATATGAACTTACTCCCACTGATCTTGAGGTATATGCAAGGGTCAACGATGTTTTCTATGAAATCGAAGTTAGTAATGATTTCATGAAACTTTAGGTACCATTGCCTCGAAGCTTGTTTCAGTCCATATATTGATTTCTTAAGTCTGCAGACCATGTCTTCCAGACCTTCAATGATGAAGCCTTCAGGTTGACGCATGTAGACTTCTTCTTCCAAGTCTCCATTAAGAAAGGCAGTTTTCACATCCATTTGATGTAACTCAAGGTCATAGTGAGCTACTAATGTCATGATAATTCTAAGAGAATCCTTCCTTGACATAGGGGAAAAAGTCTCAGTATAGTCAATACCTTCTTTCTGATTGAAACCTTTGGCAACAAGTCTGGCTTTATGGCGTTCAATATTGCCTTTGCAGTCGCGTTTGGTCTTAAAGACCCATTTACAGCCAACTGGTTTGTGTCCTGGAGGCAATTGAACAACTTCCCAGACTTGATTTTCATTCATAGATTTCAATTCATCCTTCATGGCATCAATCCATTTACTAGAATTAACATCCTTAATGGCTTGTGAATAAGAAACCGGATCATTAATTGTCCCTTCTCCAGATTCTACTTGGTAAAGCATGTAATCATCGGAAATAGCTGATCTCCTTTGTCTTTGAGACCTTCTTAATGCTGGTTCCTCTGGTGCATTATCCATATGTTCATTGGCGACAATCTCATTATGGAGTTGTTGATCATTTATTGGATTTTCCTCATTGTTAAATGGTTCAACAACGGGAGGATTGCCAACATCTTTCGGAATAGAGGGTAAAGGGATAGGTACCCTGATTTCCTGAATGATCACATCTTGAGGTTTATTACTCCCACTGATTTCGCCATTCTCAAAGAATCTAGCATTACCGGTTTCAACAATTCTTGTACTATGGTTAGGGCAGTAAAACCTATATCCTTTGGACTTTTCTGGGTAACCTATAAAGTAACCACTGATTGTTTTAAGGTCCAATTTCTTTTCATGTGGATTGTAGACTCTAGCCTCAGCTGGGCAACCCCAAATTTGGAGATGTCGTAAACTAGGTTTCCATCATTTCCACAGTTCAAAAGGTGTCTTTGGAACTGCCTTACTGGGAACTCTGTTCAAGATATAAACAGCTGTGCATAGAGCATCCATCCATAATGATATAGGTAAGTTAGCATGACTCATCATTGATCTAACCATTTCCATGTATGTACGATTTCGCCTTTCAGCTACACCATTCTGCCATGGAGAACCAGGCGTTGTGTATTGGGCAACAATTCCAAGTTTTTGGAGAAGTTTTGCAAAAGGTCCAGGATGTTGTCCTGTTTCGTCATACCTTCCATAAAACTCACCACCTCTATCTGACCTTATGATTTTCACTTTTCTATCTAATTGCCTTTCGACTTCAGTAATGAACACTTGTACAGCATTCACAGACTGAGATTTGTCATGCAACAAGTATAAATAACAGTAACGTGAGTAATCATCAATAAAGGTAATGAAATACTTTTCTCCTCCAAAGGTTGGAACATCAAAGGGTCCGCAAATGTCTGTATCTATTATTTCAAGAAGCTCAGTACTTCTTGTGGCTCCTTTCTTTGTGTGTTTTGTTGTTTTGCCTTTAATACAATCCACACATACATTAATATTAGTAAAATCTAGATCCGGAAGGACACCATCTTCTACTAATCTTTTGACTCTTTCACTGGATATGTGACCCAGTCTTTTATGCCACAAGAAATAAGAGTCGAGTTTGGATGACTTTCGTTTTGTTTCCTTAGAATGCAGGGTAAGCTGGGTTTCAGCAAGTTGACTATCAAGATGAAACTTGTATAGCCCATCAATCAAAATTCCAGAACCAATACGACTAGAATTTTTAAATAAACTGAAATTACCATTTCCTACTTCAAAAGAGTAACCAACTTTATCAAGTGCGCTTACAGAAACCAAATTACGGGAAAGAGACGGAACATAAAGAGTTTGACATAAGTCTAACTGATAACCGCTATCTAAAACAAGACGAAAAGTTCCAATAGCTTCAACTGGAGCTTTGTCTTTGTTTCCCATGAAAAGGAAGTTCTCACTTGGGTTTATGGTTTGGATCGTAAGTAATCCCTGCTTTGAATTGGAAACATGAACATTAGCACTAGTGTCAATCCACCAAGCATCAGAAGAAACATAAGTAAGATTTGATTCGAAATAACTTACGAAACCCATAGGGTTACCTTTCTTTTCGAACCATTCTTTACGTTTAATGCAGTCTGCCTGAAAATGTCCAGGTTTCTTGCAAAATTTGCATAAGTTTTCCTTCTTTTTCTTCTTGGGGTTCTGACCAGCCTCATTAGATCTGGGTGGTGCCCGTTTCTAGCCTGAATTATGCTTTTTCCCAGCTTTGTGTCCAGCTCCTTGAACGAGATGAGCTACTTTAATTCCTTATTGGTTCAGCCTGGCCTCCTCTTGAACCAGTTTGTTAGCCAATTCATTCATTGTTCACTTGTCCGTAATAGTGTTGTAATGAATTTGGAAAGGCCCGTACTGAGGAGGTAAACTATTTAGGATAAATTGGACGAGAAACGCCTCATTCACTGATAATCCCAAATTCTTTAGTTTAGCTGCAAGGTTGGTCATCTCAATGACATGTTCATGCATTGATCTAGTGCCATCAAACTTCATGGTTGTAAGATCTGCCATTAGTTTCCCAGCAAGGGATTTGTCTGCAGTCTTAAACCTAGCTTCAATGGCCTTCATATAGTCCTTAGCATTCTCAGGTGTAGGAAGGGATGTTTTTATGTTGGTGGCAATAGTCATTCGCAAAAACATAGTGCTTAGTCTGTCAGACCTTTCCCAGGCATTAAAGAAGGTTGTTTCATCAGGGGTACTTTTATCAGTGAGTGAAGCTGGCTTATCTTTACGAAGAGCGATATCCAGTTCAAGTACCCCCAATGTAAACTCAACTTGCTCTTTCCATTCTGAGAAGTTGGTTCCATTGAGCTTAGTGACAGAGGTAGCATGCGAAGTGAGATTAGTGGTTGCAAGAACTGCAATAGAGATACAACAATAAGGCTTTAATAAAAAAAAAAGACAACACACGCATAATATATGAATATAAACGACAAAAATTTAGGTGCTCCTCTAGGTAGTCACCATAATTTCTACGCATTATACCATCTAAGGTCGTCATATTCAAGGTGATGTAAATGAGTGATGTTAATCTTAATTAGGAACAAACACTCCTTAATTATTGTTCAATCGTATGAGTATAATCCGCCTGTGGGCGACTAAATGCTTCATACCGTCTTGAACAATATGTAATGTAAACATCATGATGGTACTTTTAAGGCCAAATTTCAGTATTTAATTGTTAGGGTCACTGTGGTGAGACCTAACCCTAAGCATACAACTTTGGTGATAAAAAAGGCTTAATATGAATATAAACATTATATATATTGCATGCATTTATGATAGATCATTTATTGTATGAAAAGTACTGATAAAAAGGCCAAGCCCCGGGCAGTCCTCCGGCATAGGGCTGAAAAATTTTTTTGAGGCATTATATCATCGATTACGAAGAAACATGCTAATGATAATCAACATAATACGGAATAATTATGAAAATATGATCCAACTATATGGCCTATTTTCTGTCCTTCTTTTCGATCATCTGTCTTTATCTTCGACTGCTTCAAAACGTCATCTTCAGTCTCGAAACAACATCCTTTTCAATCATGACGTACCAGTTACTGATCTCCTCCATTATTACATTGAATTTTTACTCACGCAGGAGTTTATACATAATTGAAAATTCAAAACTTAAATAAATCACGATCAAACAGTCGTGCCCAAATAAAAAAAAATTGCGGAATAACATAAATAAAAACCATTCATGCAGGCCATAATAGTTGGATCGATGAATTGCTGCAAAACAGAGTCAGAACGGATCTATATTTGCCGATTATGGTGATGCATAGTTATCCTAATTAATGGACGATCATGTGTTCTAAAACCATGCTCTGATACCACATGTTATACTATTATTAACATGAACCCTAAGATCGTGAACAGCATGATAATCACGTGTAGGATTTAATCTTAAATAAATTAAAGAGTACCTCCAGACATCCTGATGCAGAGAGCTTTCTGATCCTGTAGTCTGGTGCTGTTGCTGATTGATGCTGTGATCCGTCGAGAAAGAGACTATATGAATAGTTTCGGTTTCTCTTTCCTTGCCTATAAAACCTTAATGTATTGATTTTCGTGAATGCCTTTGTGATGGATGAAAGGCTTTGTTTTATAGGTGAAAAGAGGACCTAATTTCCAATCAGGGTTTCCATAAACTTAATCTCAACCATCCATCAAGATAGAGTTTGTTATGGAATACATTTCATTAAGAAACCTTTTTATGTAAAGAATAGCATATATCCTAAGAAAACAGATTTCCTATAATGACCACAATTCGGGAAAGGAAAGGATTTGTAGTCCAAGTAATGGACTTAAAGATAATTTCCTTACAGCCCATGCATGAACAGAACCAAGCCTGTATTGGATTAGATTCTCAAAGGGATTTAGTTACGGCCACATGTAGCCATGACATGAACGGCAAAATCAGATGGTATTGCATGAAAGCCAGGTGTCTGGTCAACGAGCTGCTGACTGCCCTCTCATAGATAAGGATTTGATACATTGGTCCCATTCCCCATCAGCCATAGTTGCTGAGTCAAGTCCCCCAGCTCCCTCATGTCCGACACGTCCACAGCAACTCCCCAACACATGTCCAACCCAAACCCACTCAAATTCAAACCGCCTCAAACTACTCTACTTTAAAATCCATCTTCCTGCAACTTCCATTCTCCATCCCATCATCTCACTTCATCCCATCCAAAGTTGGTAAAACCAGAAAACCATCAACAACTGCAATGGATTCATCCAACACGGAAGACACCCAAAGAGCTCGAGACCAGAAAGACTGGTCCCTAGAAGAAATTAGGCATCATCGTCAAATAGCACAGCAGAACTCATTAGAGGCTATCAAGGCCGCTGAAGAGAGGTACGAGAAGGCCAAGCAATCTGGCTCTGCAGCCCTCCAAGAGACCAAGGAAGCAGCCACGCATGGTGCAGGCGCAGCCGCAACTTATGTCGCGGCCAAGGCCACTGAAGCTAAAGACAGTGCCATTCATGGAGCACGTAATTCTGCTGGGTATGTATCTGAGAAAGGAGCTGCTGCCAAGGATTACACAGCAGAGAAGGGTGTTCAGGGCTACCAGGCGATCAAGGATGGTGCAGCGAGTGCAGGCCAGACTGCTGCTGAGAAAACGAAGCAGTCAGCTGCTCAAGCCAAGTGCTGTCTGGCCCAGAAGGCGCAGGAGGCTAAGGAGGTCACTGTGAGCACTGGGCAGACTGCAGTGAGTTATGCAAGCCAGAAAGCAGTGGAAGCCAAAGACATGACCGCAAGTGCTGCTCAGAAGGCAATGGAAATTGCGAGACAGAAGGCAGCAGAAGCAAAGGATACGACCGTGGAGGCCACTAAGAGTGCCATGGGTTATGCAAGCCAGAAAGCAGAGGAAGCAAAAGATAAAACTGTGGATACTACAAAGAGTGCCATGGGTTATGCAAGCCAGAAAACAGGTGAAGCCAAGGACACTGCAGCAGAGAGCGGTCAAAGAGCCAAGGAGTATGTCGCCCAGGAAACAGAGGAGACGGAGGAGAAGATCAAGAGTGCTGGTCAGAGGGCTAAAGAGAAGACAGAAGAAGCTAAGGATGTGGCTGCAGAGAAAGCCTCAGAAACCAAGGTACTGGATTTGAAGTTATTGAGTTTTATCATTTTTCTCCATGGGAATGTAATAGATTCAGTATTTCTGACCTTCGTTCCCTTGCTTCATTTTTCAGTGCGAGTTGTAGAAACCGGAGCAATTTGTGAAGTTTTGAGTTGGGTAGTCAGTGTTTTTTTAACTAATTCAGTGTACAGTGTTCTGCAATTTACTTTACGATAATGTCTTTGAATTGCTTGAAAAACAGCAAAAGCTTGGAGAAAAGACGCAGCAGGCACAAGAGAAGCTCTCTAGTAGTATTAAAATAGTAGGAGACAGAGACAATGCCAGTGAACAAACCACCGAAAACGTTGAGGGCGACGCTCGAAGAACAGAGCGATGCTGATAAGATGCAGAAAACAGGGAAGACAGTAGTAATAGGGAAAGATGGAGGTGGGAGAGGGAACCGAAACAACTGAGGAAACTATGAAGACCGAGGGGTGGCATACTTGGAGCAATAGCTAAGTCTGACAAAACATATGGATGAGGCACGAGAGGCATGAGGCATGAGGCATGTGTAGTGTAGAGATCAGTTAATGTACATCAGTGTCTTTTTAGTGCATGTTTTTCGTTGTTTCTATGCAGAAAGTGGAGTGATATGCATTTGTTTTTATGGAATGATGATATATGGGCATTTTGATACTAACGATGTGAACATTTTGACTAAGAAGATGATGCATTGCTCAAGTTGTAATTTTTACAAGAACAATTATGGAAATTGAAGCCATTTTGCTAGGTTAGCAAGAACAATTATGGAAATTGAAGCCATTTTGCTAGGTTAGCAAGAGGTAGACCGGCAAAGAGGCTTCTGTTGCTGTTGCTTTTGGGTCTGTATGTGGCATGAACGAGATTTGTTTCTAAGCTCTTGAAAAGCCCTCATGGTTTCCACATCGAAACCACCAGCGAACTGTGATTGCAGAGCCCAAAAGAAAGAAAAGCTGGTTAGGAAGTCAATAGGGAGAAACTGAGAAATGTATTATATAGTGTGTTGGTTTGCTGAAAAATTACCTGATGCACTCGGAAGGCGAACCTAACACACTGTAGCATCAGCTCCTCCTCTTCGGGGGCCCCAACAGCTTCCAGCTCCGCAGTAATCCTCTTGATGTATTTCATGGCCAGCTTCACGGACGCTAACTTGATCTGCATGGACGGTTATAACTTTCACAAAAGGAAAAAAAACAATATAACTATCGAAAACTAGCATTGCATTTATTTACAGTGGGGGTGGACAATACAGTGTGCTTGCTGATAATATACAGCTTATCGGAGATTTGTGTGTAGGGCCAACCTAGAACCCCACCGGGATGGGGACTGAGGATCGGAAAGGGCCGCGTGACGGAGGCTGAGATGATTGATCATCTTAACCCTATGATCAACAGTTGATAAGTTTTCACCATTCAAAATAAGTGTACAGTCGAGTCGATCCGATGGTCTATAGTTCATTCGTATGGTGCCAAACTCCGGATCGATCATTAGGGGGTATTTGTGGTTCCAAGAATCGATCATTAGGTGGGCCCCACTAGCAAGTTAAGCTAGTGTTTTATTTGAGTGTAGGCTCGACCATATTTATTTACATAGAGATTGTCAGATGAAATCAATTAATGGTGTAGATTCATTTAAGTTTTGACTAATGGGCAATGAGAGGTAATAAGATTATCATATTTGTGTTGTATATAAGGTGTGTCGTGAAGTGAAAATTTCGATTTTTCCCTTTTATTTTTGCTGGAATAGATGGATTTATTGGAAGCTTATAAAGGAAACAACATAAAGACTAGTAGACAATGTTCCTTCCTCAAGCACATACATCCTGAGGAAGGTTATGTGGGTTAGACCCTGAGGAAGCACATACATTTTTTCTCTTTACTTTCATTTAGTATATTTTTACTCTCTTTTAGCTGTTTATTATGAACCATTAGATTGACTCTAATCTAATGATGGTGGAGCTAGTTACCCTTTAGAAAGTCTAAGGAGAAAGAAAGGTTATTCCTTTGTAGAGTTTAAGAGAGAAAGCAAGAGGGGTGTTTTTAAGAAGACCAAGAAAGGGGAGGAAAAAGACTTTGCAAACTTGTATTTTATAAGGAGGTGCTCTAGAGTTTCACTTCTCTCCAACTTTTTTATCATCATTATAAATAAAATAAAAACATTCGCATTGTTCTTCTATGGATATAGATCATATATTATAGCTGAATCACATAAATCTTGTGTTTTATATACTGGTTATGTTATTTTCTTATCTCTATATGCATGGTGGTTTGATGTGTGTTACCTTGGTTGCATTTAAGTGGTGATTGTGTTGGAACTTCATATTCACTCAGTGTTTGTAGAAGTTTTTTCAATAACAATTGGTATCAGAGCTTGGTTCGTTGTTTCACTTTTTTCATGAAAAAATGGTAATTTATTGTATAATAGTACTCAATAACAACATAACCAATGCTATGAATTTCACAAGCACGATTCATTATCAATATTTTCCACATCTTTATATGATGAAAATCATAACTTATTGGGGCAAGTATCAAAGTCGAACAAAATCCAAGTGTCCTCGTTAGAAAATGTCGAACATGATCAATCTTGCATTTGCTCTTTTGCTCGTTTTTCAAAGTGAGAGGCCTTTTTTATATCTTGCAATACTAACAGGTCACCTTCCTTCCTCGTTGACATTAATGAGGAGGGGAAGGAAAATGAAGGGGGAGGGGAGGGAAAATCCCCTCTTTGTCTCCCTCTTTCCCCCTCTTTCCCCCATTTTTGAAGGAAAAATTTTGGAAGTAAAATTTTCCCTCTCCCACTTTCCCTCCCCACTTCCCAAACACCCTCTTATTTTCACTTTCCCTCCACTTTTCCCTCTTTTTTTTCCTCCCCCTCATTTTACCCCCTTCCCAAACATAATGTAAAGGTTGTCAAAATTCAACAACGGTCTTGCATTGGCACACATCAAATAAGATTGAGAGTGAGATGCAAGGCCTAATTGCTGGCATGCATTTAAATCGAGGGCTTCCCATATCTGATCTTCCATTTCCTTGGGTTGGACTTCTTTCCCTTTTAAGTGCTCTCTCTCTCTCTCTCTCTCTCTCTCTCTCTCTCTCAATGTGGGTATCCTTGAGGTCTTTGACACAACGAACTAATCTCTGGGTGGCGACCGCTAAACTCACACAAATGCACACTGGGTAAAATCTAGAGTGGGTTTCAAACATAAGACATGGAAAGCAAACTCATGCCCGATGCCACTCCAACTCCTAGGTGACTGCTCCAACTCTTTCTCAACAAGATAATGATCCATAATAATCTTATGTAGGGACCAAATTACCATCATTTAACTTTCAAACTCCATTGCTTTTTCTATTTGGTAAAAATGCAATAAATAAGTACTATTATAATAAATTCCCTTTCTCACAAAATAGTGAAAAAACCAAGCTCTGATACCAATTGTTATTGGGGAGTTTCTACAAACACTTGGTGCGCAGTCGAATTTTCCAACACAATCTTTAGCCAAATACTTATTTGAATGCAACCAAAGTAACAATGTTAAAACCACCACAAAAGCAACGATAAGAAATATCAGTAAAATCAATTTAAGACACAAGATATACATGGTTCGGCAACAACATTGACCTACATCCAAAGAAGAACAATGCAAAGCTTTCCTCACTCTTTAACAGAGATTATAAGCCAACCAAGTGAAGTCTAGAGAACCACTTACTAAATACAAGCTTACTACGAAGATTCTCTCATCCACGTCGACCTACAAAGCTTCTCTCTCAATCTTTATAGTGGAATATCCTTTCTATTCGCTACTAGGATTTCTAAACGGAGCAAGCTTCACAATCTTTGGATTAGAGTTAATCCAATCACTCATAACCAAAAAAAAAAAAAGAGCTAAAGTAGATAAATAATAGCATTTGGCTTCACACCAGTTGTGCACGCGCGCACAACACATATATAACAAGTATGCTCCATTTAGATTCAAAATGGTTATTTCATTCCTTTTGTAATGTGAGAAATTATAAAATGTGAGTAACTATTTTATATCCTTGGTAGGTCCTGCAGTCAGCTACAAGCTTTTAGATTTCAACTTTTGTGGGCTTCCCTCATATGTTAGACGTTTGCAGTAGTAAAGAGCTAGTACCATAAAAAGAACATTTTGCTTCCTTCCTTTTTTTTTTTTTTTTCCAAATACTCCATATATTAGGTGGTGTGTGAGTGTGGACGTGTGCAAGTGAGAATGCACTTGTGCAAAAAAAGGTGGGATCATGGTCTGGAGGCCTCAAGGGGCTCTGTCAAAATCCAAATACTACAGAGTTAGTTAGGATGGCCATAACATTAGGGACAAAATATATTATTGTAACGTATTGAGAAGTGGGCTCTACCCGAGGGGAAATATTGAAAAGTATTTCCGCTGCCTCTACTAACGCCTCGATGTTTTGATAGCAATGGTTAGCTAAAGAAACTTAATATAATGTAAATACCACATTTACAAAAAAAAAGTCGACCACATCTCATAGGTCTCTTTAAGAAAAGAATAGAGATTTCTTCAAGAGATCTAGAATATTCACACACACAAAAAAAAAAAAAAAAAAAGGAGAGAGAGATTAACAATAAAACCATAGGGAATCTAAACCTAGCAACAACAGCAGTCAGTATACAAACACAAATCGAGAAAAATGAGAAATGAAAGAGCATCATAGTAATAATTTTGCAACGTAAATTACAAACAAAAGGATAGTATAATACCTGGCTAACATATCCAGTTTCGAGCATCCATTCCCAAGGGATCTGAAAGCCTTTATATCGCTTCATTGCTGCTTCTCTCATTCGTGAGAGGTTGTATACACCGTGCTCTAATCTATTTAAACAACAATTGAAAGACAAAAGGAAAGGCAAGATCAATCTAGATAGTCTTTTAATCATGGATCATCTGCAGGAAATTTAGATAGATATTAGATGGGTACTCTGATGGGAGGACAACTTGATAAAATTTTCATAAAGAAATTATATACAAATGGAGCCCCTTTTGACTACTAGTTTGCAATTCAATTAATTTGTGTTTTGAGTTCAAAACTCATAATTTGAGACTTGGCTTGATTAGAAAATTCAATAGAGTAATATGATTGCTTCTCATCTAATTCATTTGGAGTTAGAGTACGACAAGTTCGGCGAACTAACTCATCTAATCCATTTGTGTCATTGCTATAAGTCCATCACTAGGGCCAATATCTAAAAACTACTAAAAATAACTGTTGATAAAAATTAATCTAAGAAAGATTCTATTTCAATTAGAGTTGGGTCCATGCACAAACTGATTATATGTAAAACACATTGTTAAAATAATAACCAAAATAAAATCCCATGTTTTACTAGTGATCAATCTTTAAGATAGGGCCAACTCTTATTGGAGTTAAATATGGATTAGAGCTAATGCATAAAAGCGTTCGGATTTTTAGACATGCCCCACTAATGGATTTATGAAACTGAGACTTAGAGAACTATGTGATATTGATTCACTCATCAATCTTCATGGCCTTCTATGCCAACTAGCTAGGTAACACTAAGATCCAAACTCACTGAGATATCTTTTGAAAAATTTCGCTGTTTCCCAACTCACAAGTCCCCACATTGAAATTCCCAAAATTTGGTATTCAAAAAGAGATGGAGAGGGTATCATACTTCTCCAGTAAGGCCTGCATTTTCTTGAGAGCAGGACCACAAGGCCGGCGGATGTCGTCACAGAAGGATGATGCTTCATATTCGAGCTTCTTAAGATCACAATAGCCAAATGCAGCTTCACGCATTGCATCAGCCTTCAGCTCGGGCCAGTCAAAGTGCTTCAGTACAGCTCGTTCATCCACCTGTAAGAAGATGAAGTGTGAGAATTAGTGAATAGAGCCTGTTGAAAATATCAGCTTCTTCAAGGTGGAAACATACCAGGAATGACAGTTCGTCATCGAGCCACTTGACGAAGGTGACCACGTCTTCTATATCTGAGAATGCAGCGTTCTGCACCTCCTTTATAAGGAAGAGAATGAAATCGCCTTTCGTTTCAACGTCCCTCTTTATCTGGGGAAAGTAAGATAGTTTCAGAAGGAGGCAAATAACTCTCCTCGTATAGTTTTGATTCTTTTGAAATAGCTAACCGAGTAACTCGAAAGAGAGAGGGACTGCAGCTGAATTTTCAAATTCTCTCAAAGAAAGAGGAAATTAGGAGAATTCAGCAAACAAGTTTTAAGCATATAGAGTTGCCTACAGGAGGTATTCAACCCAAGTCTGGCCTATCTTGGCGTGGGTTTGGGCTCTGTCGTTGGGCTCTAGCAGGTCTGATATATATTTCGTCTGATCAGCAAATGGGCCCTACCTGGGGCCAGATATGGATATAGGCCCAGTTCATCTTGACAAATTTAACACAAACGGTAATATACATCATCCAAATGAACTGGGTCTGTCCAAGAGTTTCAGGCCCATGGGCTGGATATGGACCTGGATATTACTATAAGGCAAGATAACTATATAGGCCGGACTTCGATAAGCTTTGGCGGCCTGACCTGGCCATAATCACATCTATGTAACTGTTATACATCAGGACAAGTCATATATAGCAATAGATTTTCTTTAGTTCATGACAGCCCCTATTCCCCAGGTGGTGGTGCTGATAATGAAAATGTCATCCCTGAGGACTATTCGTATGGTCCTCCTGCTTAGCACCAGTCGTACATAAGATTTTGGTATTTACAAAATCGGGCACAGCTACAATGCAGCGTCGCTGATGTCCAGTAGTTGTATTCCACATCATTCAGGCTTTAAAATCACATTCTCATGTTTCAAGATGCATTTAGAGTCAACCTAAATTTAGCTTCTTTCCAGCAATGCCCTTACCAATTCAGTCTTAACTTTTATTTTTAATGAGCTGCGAACCCATGGCCCTACCTTTTATGGGCCTGCCTTCTGTAATTGCAAAAATAAGGCCCACCAATTAAGAATTATAACACGGGCCCATTTTCATGACTTGTTGTACATAGAGCCCACCTTTAGAAAAATTACAAAATGACTCACATTTATGAACTATAACATAGAGCCTGCCTTTATAGGAATTAAAACATGGGCCTACCTATAGGAATTACATGGGCCCACTAAAAGAACTACAACAAGAGCCCGCGTAGGGATTGTTGTTGATGGGATACATATTTACAAATTACAATATAGGCATCCACCTTGGGTCCACCTTTTGTGATTCTAAATATAGACTCACCTTCTAGAATTTTCAAAGTAGAGCCATATTATTGGGCACCTAAATTGTAATAAACACTTGGGCTCTTAGGAAACTCTAAAAATAAGCCATTATTTTATAATTTAGAGCTTATATACATAATAGACAATTTGGCAAATTCTTAATTGTATTTTATATTTTAAGGATTATATACATATTCAAGTTTTGGTTTCCAAAAATATGTGTTAAGGAGAGCTTCCTTGTTTAGTAGAGTTTTTGTTTAGCTAAAGTGGATGGGAGTGGATAAAGCAGAATTTATAAAAAATAATAGTAATAATAATAATAATAATAAAATGATCTCATAAAATTAGTAAAAATAATACAAATTGTGGGTTATATACTTATATATTTTAATTTCTTAAAGGATGAGCCCCACTTACCATAATTTCAAAAGGAGGATGGGCTCACAATCACAAAAGACAGGCATACATGGTAATTCAAAAAAAGGTGGGCCCACATTATAATTTCTATAAAGCTGGGCCCAGTATTGCCATTTCCAATGGTGGATCCCTTATTGTAATTCTTTTAGATATGGGCCCCATGTTTTAATTTTATAAATGTACATCTCATGTTGTAACTTTTTAAGTCAAGCTCTATTTACAACAATTCAAAAAGGTAGACCCATGTCATAATACTTATGGCGGGCCTCATTTTTACAATTATAAAATGCGGGCCCATATTTCAGTTTCTATAAAGGTGGGGCAATGTTGATTACTTATAACAAAAGAGCTAAAGACTAAATTAATAGGGTTATTATTGGAAATCAATTAAATCTAACATGGTTATAAATGCATTTTGAAACCTCCAATGTGTTTCAAAGTCTTGCTTTAAAGCCTTGATGACATGGATTACAACTACTGGATGTAGCTTGTCGCTGCACCATAATACGGTGCAGTGACGCTGCATTGTAGCTGCACCCTACAAAATCCCTGCAAACAGAACGCATTTTGGTTTTTCTTTTTTTTTTTTCACAAGGTTGTCGGCTTCTTCGAGAGCAGTAGAAGCCAACTATTCCCCAGGCACGTGAAGCTCCTTCACGCTTGGACTATTAGACTGGTCCACCATTGGGGCAAACACTATTCAGAAATTGTGCCAATACCTTGTATGAATGAGAAAAAAAAAATTACAGGTAAGTTACCAACCGGTCCACTTCAGAGTACATAAATACATGGTTAATGGTTGAAGAGGAAGAGTGTTAATCAAGGAATCAAAATAAAACTTAACCTATGAAATGTGATTCCTATCTAACCATCCATGGTAGAGGAAGGTCGCTGAAGGGGCCCCACTTGGCGGTTCAGTTAATTAGTCATTACTCGAAAAAAAGAATGAAACGGACCACGAACACAGCAAGGAACAAGTGACCCCATGCACAGCTGCAGCTACAGCCGTACATGCGTTGCTAAAGGCTAACGTACACGACGCTCAACATCACATTCCCGAAATTGAGGCCGGCTCTGGGGTCAGTTACGTTCAGCATCGGTAATGCGTTTTTCCGTAACGAACTGCGACCAACGTAAAGAATCCGTCCTACACAGTACACACATGGAGTCTACACTCTACAGCGTGGCAATGGCTGGAACCTTCATAGAGTTTCCGAAGCTGCCAAAGTGATGTTAGGGGTGGGTAAAGTTTCAAACCCCAAAATGACAAGGTTGTGGTAAACTAAACTAATCCCAGATGATTGCCAAGTGCCAACCATCATTATCCAATGGCCAGGCAGAAATAGCTGGGGCACATTTGTATGGACCAGTTTTCCCTAGAAAAAGTGAAGATCCTAGAAATAGGAAGGGCTCCAGTTGTGATCAAATCCAGACTGTCAGGTCTGTTAACAGCGTTAGCAGGTCTCCTATACAGTGGCAATATTGTAAATTTTGGACATCAAAGAGAGAGAAAGAGTGACTTACAGCGAGCAGGTGAGCCGACCGGTTCTCGATCTCTCCGATCATGTTCCGAGTATTCGCGGCAACCGGAACGTCAGAACTCCCAGCGCCGGCCTCCCTCTTCGAATCCCTACGCATCAGAGAATGATACAGCTCCACCACCTCCGGCATTCGCCTCACCTTCGAAGCGCCGGCGCGCGACAGTCTCGCCGGAGGCGGCGGAGGAGGAGGAGGCGGAATATTCGCTCCTTCTCCCGCCGCCGCCAGCAACGGCGGCGGCAATGGTGGTAATTTCGTCACAGTCGGCATTTCCAAAGCCGCTCTGCTTTTCACAACCTCACGCGTCTCAGCACAAGCAGAGTACAGAACAGAACACAACGAAGAAGAAGAAGAAGAAGGTTTTGGAGGAGGTTTCGGAATCCTCGGCAAGGAAGGATTTACAGAGGAAATCGCAATCGCGGACACTTGCGAAATCTCTTCTTCTTCAGTTCGATTTTGCTGCATTTCTTCTTTCTCAGCATCATCAACCTTCAGATCCGTAATCTCCAGCTTCTCCTCGTCCTGATTCGAAGCAATGTCGTTCGATTCCCCCTCATTCTTCGAGTTCTTCAGCAGATTTGACTTCTTCGTAGCTTCGATTACGCCCTCAAACCTCTGAGAAGATGAACACTCCTCAATGTCAACTGATTTGCTACAGATCTCCTTCGATTCCGCTTCTTTTCCATCTACCGATCTGCGGAGCTCTGCAATCTCATCCTCCATCTCCTTCATCTTCCTCTCATTCTCCATCCGTTCTCTCCCAATCGATTCCTTCAACATCTCCAAATCTCGCCTCAACATCTCATTCTCCGCTTCCAATCCCTCAATCCTCTGCTTCGAGAACTCGATATCCGCATTCATCGAACAGATCTCACTCTCCAGAAACGGAACGATCGCAGCCGTTTCTTTCAACAGCTTGTGTTCGAGAATCTCCGTCTTGAGGCGAGACTCCTTTTCCTGGAGCTCATCGACGAGGCGGAGTAGGTCGGCGACGTCAGGCGGGCGGGGCTGCACTTGAGAGGAGGAGCGAGGGAAGTAGACGCCGAAAGAGCGTGAGAAGATGGTCTTGTGAAGAGGAGGTTTCTCCGAGCTCGGAGAAGGGAAATGCTTGGGAGATGGAGATGGAGATTGAGGTTTCGGCCTTGGAGGCGTTTTCTGGAATCCCATGGCGGCCTTCACCTTCCCTCCAACCATGGCTCCAAATGGAAAGATAAATGGAGGTATGTATGTATTGCGATCAGTTTACCCTCTATATACTATACTAAAAATGTGTGATAGTTGAAATAGGTCCAAATACATCACTCTCTGCAAGTTGGAAGAAGAAAAGGAGTGAAAGAGAGAAAGAATGAGAAGATAAACAGAGATGGAAAGATTAGGGAAGAAGGAGACACAGAGGTCGAGGAACGGTCTTGGGGGTGTTTCGATGCTGTTTGAAACGAAAGGTGGGGGAAATATTAAAAACGAGAGAGAGGGAAAATAGAGAGAGAGAGAGAGAGAGAGAGGAATCTGGATTTAGGAAGCTGCATCTGACTGCATGTCACGAGGGTATTTGGCAGTGGGAGTGGGGTCTAGTAAATTGGACGTGACGGGGGCTCACGAGAAATCGAGGGTGTCTTGTAATTGATTTCTAACTCGGGAGTTTGGGCTGGTCACCGCTGGTTTAACCATATGGGGGAGAATGGCGTGGGTTTTTTAAAGAGAGGTTATTGCAGGATGTTGCATTAACTCGACTACAGGTGATAATGTAACGTGCCATGCTGGGCTGAATGTGGACGAATTTAAAATAGAGCTTTTTGTATAAACCTCTCTAAAATTTGTATGATTTTTAAATAGATCTTGAGGTTTTAGTATCTACAAATAGGTCCTTTCATTTTCATTTTAATACCTTCCGTGTTGCCAAAATCAATAGTCTTTCAACCACCATATATTTTTAGACCGAAATGACACTTTTGTCCATTTTTTTAATCCTTATATGCATAATCTCAAAAGCTTGATCTCGAATTTTTTTTTTTTTTTTAATAAAGCATGTAACATTAACAATTGCATTTAGTGGGAGAATAACGCTATATAAATTCATTTTTTTTATCAATACAGGGCTCATCTCATTAAATCTAAATTGATCATGACAACAATCAACACATGTTCTTATAACCGATTATGATTTATCCAATTCATACATGATTCATTTTGGATTGATGAAAGTTTCAAAATACATAATCATGCTTCATTTGTAGATGGTGTAAAAAAAATATTGGGGGAACGGGCAAGTGTAAAAAAAAAAAAATTTAGAATTTGCGAGTGGGGTGGTGTTTGGCTCTATGTAAAAGAAATATTTGGAGATGGGGAAAATGTAATAAAAAATTATTAATTTTTAGAATTTATGGGGATGCAAAAAAATTTAAGCTTTTCTCAAATATGGCTAGGAGCTTTATTCCCCCAAGCTCTTATACTTGGGTCCATCCCTGATCATGCGTATGAGAGAGTTATTGAGAAAAACAATTAGAATTTAAGATAAAATAATAGTATTTTCGTAAATAATAATATTCTTTTTTGTTCAATAGATGTAAGGGCAAAGCTGTCATTTATATAAAAATCCAACACAAATCTCATGGAAGCTCCCCATTCTTGTTAAGAATCTTGATTTTTGGGACATGAAATGCATTAAAAAGAAAAGGCCGGAGTCTATTTACAAATGCTAAAACCTCAGTGGCCTATTTACAAATCCTACAAACCTTAAAGGGATATATACAAAAGCTCTTTAAAATATAATATAGTTGTTTTTTAAGAATGACCGCAATCTTTTCAATGGTGTTGAGAAAGGCTAATTTACTTGGTACCCTCAATTTTTGGATGCAATAGGTATCAAGCCGTTGGATGGAAGTTGGAACACGAGCTAATTTCCCTCGAAAAAGGTGTGATATTGAAGGACAGAAGAGTGGATGACATGTAAAATTAGAAAAATTTTCCTCTCATCGCAGGTTTGAAAATGGAAGGACTCCATGTAAAGGGAGAGTTTCATCTAATTCACCACACAACACACTATTTGTTTGATATAGGCAGTAGTTTGTATGGGAAGGAAAAAAAAAATACTACAGAATTCTCTAGTTGCACAAAAACACCCTTAAATAGGGCATGCTTGGTAACAGAGAATAATCCATTATTTAAAGGATTCCTACATTCCGCTAGAACCATGCTCAAGGTTTGGCAAAACCTAGGAGGATACGCTCATTGTAACTAGATGCTTCTTTACCTTTGTGGATTTTCAAAATTCAATGTGGAAAGATGGAGACCGAAGAATCAATGGAAGAAAGGATCTTTGATGGGTTGGAAGGATTCGGAAAATCCTCTTCCAATTTTCCTCTCTTTACCCAAACATAGGTTATCCTCAGAATCAAGAAAAACCAAAAATGACCCCTCTCAAAGGACTTTATCCAAAGAGCCCTGCTACTTAATCCCGGGACAAGTAGACTTTTTCTTATCCAAACATGCCTTAATGTTAGAATATTTGAACATATGAAAATTTTGCCAATGGCATCATTAAAGTAAGGTATAACTTTATTTTGCAAATGTAAGTTCTCCCAATGTAATGTTTTTAAATAATCACAAATTTATTACATCCCACTTAGATAATGATTTTATTGTCCAACTTCCCTAATATATGTAGACCGTGTCAATGAAATTGGAATTGGGCATCTTAACTTAATATGATAATATTTAATTGTGAACTGTTTCATGCGATGAACACAAACGGTCGAACTCAATTTATCTTTGAATGAAATTGACTTTTGATTTGTCTCCTCAGTGTGAAGACTAAACAAATCTAGCCGTTGAGATTTTATGATGCGACAACATTAATAGCTAGAGAAGTAGGAACAGAGTTTAGCCGAGAGAGGGAACCTTTTATTATAGTAGTGATTAATGAGTTAGGTTAACGGGTGGGTATCCAAAATGCAATACAGGCGGGTCCGCATTTCAAACTTGGGTTGGATTAAAAGGTTGAGTAACTATGGTAACGGGTACTTCCTTCATTCGCAATTGCCAATAAGAGACTGAAGGTTTACCATTTCACCTTGAGTCAAGGAGAGTTTCAATAGAGGTTTTTTTAATATATATATATATATATATATATAGGGCTGCTCCCCTACACTGCAGCCCTCCTTATTCTCAGCTGTAAAGGTGCTTTATTTTGAAAAGACCCCAGCATAAAGCACCTTTGCAGCTGAGAATAAGGAGGGCTGCAATGTAGGAGAGCAGCCCTCATATATATATATATATATATATTTATATATATATTTAAAGGAGAAAATAAAATAGCTTATTATATTAGAATTATTTGGTTTTGTTGGTTAAACATCAACAGCATTGCACAACTTCTAGTTTATCAAATCGAGATTTGTTTTTTATTTTTCAGAGGATTCCCTACTCTTTGGGCTGGACCAATCTCTCCAGAACTAGAGGGAAGCAGGGTAACTCTCATGTAGTCCTAGTATGGTAGTGCAGTTTCAAATCTACAACCTCCAAGTGTAAATCATGGTCCTCGGCCAACTGAGCTAACTCTTAGAGTTATCAAATCGAAAATTAGATGAATGGTGTTGGCACCTTGTATCACAGGGAGTGGTGGGACTAGCGCTCCCCCTCTCAAATTACAAAAAAAAAATCCCTCTAGATAATTTTAAAACCTAAAGTCATTTCTACCACAAGATAATATAAAGACCTTTCAATGTTTCTTCACTCATTATTGTCATATATCTAAACTCGCGGAGACACTAGTTCTGCTTGTGATCATAGACAATCTTAGGGATCAATTTCCGAATATACAAATGATAGTATTATTTTTGGCCAGTGGACGAATCTAGAAAGGCAAAAAGAAGACATGTACCTAAATTCGCAGCCCATATGCTGTGCCACTATTTGATAGTGGTCGGTGTTTACAGAAACTGCATCCACTTGATGATTATAATAACCATATTGTGGTCTGCACAACAATATGACATTTTCAGTGGAGACCATAACCTGGAAGGTTTGCACCGACATTCCTCTTCTTCGGTAATGAGCACTATTTCTTAGAAACACGATGATTAACAGTTTGTCCGCTACTATATTACAATAGTCCAACATGAATGACATTTTATTGTGGGAACACTCAACCACTACATATTAAGAGATTCAGTAAATAAAATTCATTCGAAACTTTTGTTGACTCGGTCAAAATTCCGGTGACTAGAACAAGATTCCAGCAAGACTTGATCAAAACCCTAATATTCACAAGAATAATATGACGGATGATGGTTGTGAGGATGCAAATGGGTCATTTTCAAGCTGTTGCCATTTTAGATTCGGAACTGAAATCACTTTTACTAGAAAACCGAAATCTAGTTTTAAAACTGGATCTGGCCTTTCTCTTTTCTTTTCTTTTATATATATATATATATATATATATATTTGAAATAAGAATATCATTCAACTTTTAATAATACCTCAAGTTTATCACTTTTAAAATTACACATAAAAAATGTACTACATAACTTTATTTTAAGCTATAGTTTGCAATATTAAGGACTTGTATGTCAGGTCGCAAGTTTACAGACAGAAACCTATATGATTCGGAATTAGACTCATTTATCAATACGAACCAAAATTGGGTTATAAACCTGAGCCCGTTTATGAATTATAATCTTAAATACATTCCAAACCCCCAACTTCTTATGGGTTAGATTCTCCAGATAATCAGCGGATACTCATTTGTATTTCTAGATGTATGGGTATTTATTTTATATCTTCTTGTACTTCTATTTCTCTAAAAGAAGTTTTTTATTTAATTTATGCATAGTTTTTTAAATTCACATTTGATCTTCATTTTTTTCAATCACTTATGGTATTAATCGTATGCATTCAACTCATATATATTCTAATGCAAACATACATGCCCTTAGATTTATACTTTGCATTTTCAATTACACTATTGTATCAAGACAGTACGGTTCTTTGAGGTGTTTTGAGTAAGTGACCTACAATGATTAGGGGTGAAAGTGGGGCAGCCCGCGGACGGCCCGTTATAGGCTCGGCCCGAGCTCGGCTCAAAAGACAAAAGAGCCGAGTTATGGCCTACGAGAAGGCCCGTTTGCCTAAAAGGGCCGAGCTCGGGCTTGATGAAGCCCAGCTAGTAAGCCCTAGGGCCTACATATATTATATATATGTACACTATACAATAGATAATACATATATGATATAACATAATCCATAAATCCTAAACATTAGTTTTAATCCAATATAAATAATCCCTAAACCCTAAACATTAAACCCTAAGCACTAAATAATCCATAAACCCTAAACCTAAGCGCCAAACCTTAAACCCTAATTTTAATCCAATATAAATAATCCCTAAACCCTAAGCACTAAATAATCCATGAATCCTAAACCCTAAATCTAAGCACTAAATAATCCATAAACCCTAAACCCTAAACCCTAAACATTTATTTTATGATGCTAGCCGAATATTTTATTTTATTCTATGATGCTATTGGAGTTTAATTTGATTTATATTATTGTTGGAGTTTGATAATGCTCATCTATATTAATATTGAACTATTATGGAGTGTTGGAACTGGGCTCCCTTAACATTGGAGTGTTTGATAATGCTCATCTACATTAACATTGAACTATATCATTATAAAATGGGCCAGGCTCACAAGCCGAGCCTAGGGCCTCAATCAAGCCGGTCTCAAAGGGCCGGCCCTCTATTTAATAAGAGTCGAGCCCGAGCCAGGATTTTTTAGGCCCTCTCAAGCTCGGACCGGGCTAGTGCCTATTAAAAAATAATAGGGCCGAGCCTAGGGCCTGTCAAAGCCCGGCTTGGCCAGACCCACTTTCATCCCTAACAATGATTAGCTTTTGGGTTCTATATTGATCAAGATCTCAGGGTCAAAGCCTTTACATGTTGGCCTATGTATATTCCAAGAGTGAGTTCTCACCTGCCCATGCAGAGAAACAAGATTGAGAAATTGACCTATCAAAGTAGGTAAGCGAGAAAATAGTCTTTTCCCTGTCATGTAAGCAAGTAGAGGGTTTTTTTTGGAGAGCCAGAAGGTAGAAAAAAAAAAGGGTCTCCAGCCATCTTAAACAGAGCAGGTAGTTTGTTTCTTTCTCTCTGGTGATTTTTAAAAGGAGGGAATCCGGGGCTGTCCTTTGCCTTTTCGAGCTGATAGGTCTCTGTATTTCTCTGTCTTTTGAGGAGGAAAGGATTGCCCAGGCACAAGGGCACTAGGGCACTAGGGCATTGAATAAGAGTGAGCGTGAAGGAAAGGCAGGATTTATGCCCTAATTAGTTTGTTGGTGGAAACAGCATGCACCTTGGTGGCACCGCACTCAATTGTTTAAAATTATAAGTGCTCTCGGATTGCTGCTTCGATAGTGACCTCATTTGGAGATCTAACCTTACAATATTTTAATTTTTTTTTGTACTAGTTGAAGGTGCCCATCATAAAAATGAGAATAATCACTATGAGTCGATTGTATTGAAAAAAAATGCAAGGCTATTGTTGGGTTAATTTTTGAAAAGGTCTCGATCTCACCAAGAATTAAGGAAAAAATAGTCTCCAAAAATTATCATAACGTGTCATTTAAATGAGAACGGCTCTTTACCTGGGTGGTAAGGAGTGGTAGGTCTCACTTGGCTGTTTAGGATTCGAACAGTAGGTACACCACCTCTTCCCACGTGTGCGAACTCTTTTCTCACTTGAGAGGGTTGTCTTCTCGTGTGTATGCGGGCTCTCACTTGGGTCCTAACCCCTTTGGTTGAGTTAAAAAAAAAAAAAATCTCATTTCAATGCATATGCCCATGTTTTTAAAGTTATCCATATGCTTAGACGTTCAGTGCAGAATAGAGATGGCTCGAGCGGAGAGTTAAGGAGGAAGGAGCGAAAAACTCTCTATGAAGGGTTTGCTCGAGCGAGCTCCGTAAGTTCCCAGATTGACTGTCTTTCGTTGCAAAAAATCTTGAGCAGTCATTTTCTAAATAAAATTTACAAATTTAAGAGACTCGACTTTGTCCATAACCCAGTGAATTAGCCAACTAAAAACTCTTACATGATTTCACTCACATAGGAGTGGAGTGGAGTGGAGGAGAAGTATGTTAAAGTTAAGTTAGAGTAAAATGGATATATTGGTTGACAACAATACTTCATATAACAGGTTAGACTCATCTAAACAACATAGAATTGAAATTTTAAACTATTAGGCTACATTTAACTTTCCTTTACTTTATTTTTTGTGGATTAAAACATGCCCCATCTATTCAAGCCTTTACTTTGCTCTTCCAGGACATTGAATGATTTGTGTAACTCGATCATAATGATTATTTAGGATACAAGCACTGATAGATACAAGCACCTGATAGCGAAAGTCACTTGATTATTGGACCACTGTCCTTGTAAGAAATATGCACAGATCACAATCTCTCTTTCGGTCAACTGAGTGATTCTTGGTCATTCGGGATGACTCACTGTGAGACTGTATCATGTAACTATCATAATGCCCCTGGAATGTATGAGCTAATTCTCAAGTAATTCGAATAATTCTTTAAATTAAGTATTCATTAATAAAAAAAATACACTACTTATATCCTGCTAAGCATTAATAGGTGGGATTAATTTTACCACATGACATTGCAGGTGTTAACAGGAAAAAAATCTCATTTAAACAGCGTTAGTCATTTTCATATAATGTAAGAGTGAAGGATCGAGTCCTAAAAAATGAAATTGTAATAAACGATATACCAACTCAAAAGTTGATAGGTGGAAGGCACATACATTTATATTAAGATATGTTAAGCTTATTACTTAGGCGAACAAATTTCATGGACAGGTCTCGTTCTGATACCATGTAATAAATCATATACCAACAAAAAAACTTAAGTTGATAGGTGGAATGCCCATACAAATATATTAAGATATGTCAAGCTTATTATTTAGACGATGTGGGATGTGGGACTTCCCAACAGAAATGATCCTCAATTCTTCTTTTCTCCCATGTAAAGTAAATCTCAACAAATTAACAAAGTTTCATGGCCTTCACGCTGAGTCATGATATTTGTTATTGTACAAGTTCTATAAATATGAAACATTTTGAGGATATCTATAGTTTGTAATAATAAGTTAATATATATAATGCTAACCATGTGGGCAGATAGTTCCTCAAATCCCCTCATTATTATCCCATTCAATTGATTTGATAATATCAAATGGCCCTTAAAAAAGATTAATGTGTCAACTGCAGCTGCTTGGTATCACAAATGTAGATGGACCAATGCATTGTTTATTTTCACAAGCACACCTTCTTAATTTTTATTTTATTTCTTCAAGTCTAAAGAAAGGTGCCTGGGAATCAAAAAAAAATCTCAGGAAGATCATGTCTAGTGTCTACATGTCATTGGTTTCTTAAAACCATTTGTCAGATTGTGGCTACCAAAAGGTTATTTGACAGTTGGATGTAGTTTGTGTGGAGTGAATCTAGAAAATAACAATTCAGATGGTTGACATGGAAGGGACAGTGCGTCTCAAAAGGAGTTACAAGAGTGTCTTGTTCGAAAGGGCTGAAAGCAATGGCTCGAGAGACGCAGACAGCATGAAGGACGAATCCTTCTTTGTAGAAGACAAGATATATTATTCTTTTAGATATTCCCAAAAACACCCTTCTCATAAACTAATATTTACAAAATAATCTAATATTATATGTCCAAGTACCAATATTAGTCATCATCGACCAAAGCCAATAAAAAATTATGGGCAGGCATTTGTCTTTTCAAGTTTAAGAATTTTTCAAAGAGTTGTTGTTCATGCGATATTTTAGAGCCTTATGATATGACACACATCATGCTATGTGATATTTTAGGGTTGTATGCTATCACAATTATCAGTATGTGTGATATTTGTGAGAAATATTTAAACTTGGATTGTTTGGAGGTAAATATTGGATAGTCGCATGGTCAAGATCCCAAAATTTATTCAAGTGGCTATTTTGCTTTCTCAGTTTTTGAGTTGTGCTAGCCCGACGGAGCCACTCACATGCGTGTATTGTATAAATGATAATATCCAGAAAGGTTAGCCTTTTTTCTTTTCTTTACTTTCTTTGAGTTGTTTACAAAAGAAATGGTATTATATGACTACCACTAAAGACATTACAAATATGGTTTAAGGAAAGTGGAATGGTAGATAATATAGAAGTGCATGAAGGATCATCCCTTCTTCCATTCATTCAAGATGATTATCATGAGAATTGTGGTTGGTTGAATGGAAACTAACAAAGTCCCTCATCACCTTCTTTAAACCAGTTTTGGAAAGCAACATGCCTAGAATCAAAATTGATTTAGACATTGAAAACCAGGAAGAAAGAAAAGAAAGAATCCTCCCTTCTCACATTCCTAAAAAAACATTATCTTGAGATTTGTGATGGTAAAAAGTAAGGAGGGAAAAACTCTGAATTTGAGAAATCAAGCCTAGAATCTAGGGGCTTTTGCTTGAAAATACCTATTAGACGCTCAAGTTATACTGCCATGCTTAACTTTTAGGTATTTATAGTAGAGTAACTTGTTCAACCATATAGGCAGCATTTTCTTATTATTTATTATTAAAATGCCCCTGGGTTTCCTATATGGGAAACTTTCTCATATGGTTTGAAGCTTTGAGCATAACTATTGACCTTGAATTTAAAAGTTTCCATTTCCATTCCCACATAGAAAACCTTTTAAATTCACAATTTTTTTTGTGTGGAAAACAATACCCCTTACGCATACAAGGCAATTAATCTCGAGTGATAGCTCAGTTGACCTAGGACCATTGTTTGCGCCTAGAGGTTAAGGGTTCGAAATTGCACTAATACATTGAGGCCACATGCCCACAGTGGATTTATTCGATTGCCCTGGTGCCCGTATGAATTATTTTGGCCCAAAGGGCTGAGACACCCCCGTTATGTAAAAAGGAAAAAAAAAAGCATACAAGGAAATTTAATGTAAATATTGCAAAGTTGAGAATGATAATGTAAGTTAAAAGTCTAACGGATGTTTTCCATAAAAACCCCTTTAACCTACCAGAGCATTTTTCTATTGACAATTGCTGAGAGGAGCATGGGGCAGCAAACGGCCCAACTTTACTGCCAAAAGACAGAATGTTTTGGAATGTGCCCTTTTGGTTTTCTTGGGAAGTGTTCACTCCAACCTTCAGAAGGTAAAAACATAAGTTGTAATCAGAGCAAGTTGATTTTGTCCTATTGCCATTTCCGTTGTTCGATTGCCTGTTTTAATCTGACCTTGACTTCATCTCCCTCTTTGTAAATTTATCACTAAAGTGGTTGATTAGTGATAAATTGTGCTCACCATTGGATCTAAACAGTTTGGATGATGTGATTAAACCACTCATCTAATCATAATAACTGCACCCTTTTTAATCCTTCATGAATTCTACTTCGATATCATAGTAACATCTATACATTGCTCCCACCACAAGAGTAGGAAGAAGTGATCCAGTAGTTTTGCTCTAGGAAAGCAGACCCCCAAAATACAAATCACCACGTGGGAACTTTTTTGGACATGTCAAGTCAACATAACTGGACCTTTTGCCAACTTGGGTTGCTTAGATTGCATCGACAAAACCCTAAGGGGCTGGCCGAGTGGTCAGGACCACGGTTTCTCCCTTTTCCGGGGTTAGAGGTCTTGGTATCGACCCCTGGTTCTCCCTTCTTCAGGAATTAAAGGTTGAGTATAGTAGTGCTACCACCTAGGGGCCACATGGGTGTTTACCCGGCTTCCTTCTGGGCCAGGAGGGATTAGTCCAGCCCAAAGGATTGGAAATCCTCCGATAGCAAAAAAAAAAAAAAAAAAAAAAAAAAGATTGCATCGACAAGGGTGGTCCAAAGTGTCAATGAAACAAAAATATGAATAGAAGAGCAAATGAAAACACTGGACATAAAAAAATGTATCTTTCAGTGTAATAGAAACCATAGGTGGTGACAACTGTGAAAGGAGGAAATCAACAAGAAGGTGGCAAAGGAGAAGATTATTATGAACTGCAAGTGACTGGAGCCTTGTATCTATTGCTTGGTCAAAGAAAGAGGCCTACGCCCATCTTGAAATTTGCTAAATCCTTCATAACACTCTAAACAATCATCATTGGAATCTAAAAATAAATGAATAGATTTCTATTTACAATATTCTTATTAGTCAACTCATAGTCTGGTCAATGATATTCGTTCCCCCTGTGGTTTTGTTTTGTCCTACGCGTTGATAGAGATGTAATGCGCGTGCATTGTAAGTTGATTAATTAACAGTGCATTGTAAGTTGATTAATTAACAGTGTGTTTGGGAAGGATGGAAAGTGAGGGGAAGGAAAAAATGGGGGGAAAATGGGGGGAGGGAAGAGGGGGAGTGTGTTTGGGAAGGGGGGGAAGAAAATGGGGGAGGGGAAGAGGGGAAAATTTGAGAAAGTACAAGATTGCCCTTTGTACTCTAATTGAACTTTTTTGAAAAGTAAGGGTAAAATGATTTTTTAGTCCCTACCTCACAAACAAACAAAATAATACTTTTTCACTTCCCTTCCCCTACTTTTTCACTTCCCAAATAAGAAGAGGGAAAATTAATTTTCCTTCTCCCTCAAATTTTCCCTCCCCTCCCCTCCCAAACAAACCATAAAAGTGATTTATAATGAAGAACTGTGGGTAATGATATGGAGGACCCAACCTTCAAGGGGAGAAAAGATTCTACTGTTATAATTTTCTTAAACCGGATATAATTAACTTTAGTGAAGTGGATTTGCTTTACACTTGAGATTAGGTGTCTAATTTATTGAAAAGTATTTTAGCTACATTTGCTAAGGTCGTTTCGAGGTTTAGATGAAATTGGACATCGAAAGAAATTTAATATAGTATCAGAGTAATTTGTTTGTGAGTTTGAATCCTATGAGGAACAATTTGGAGTCGATTAAATGTGTGTTTCATGAGATATATACAAATCGGGTTCCACCCGAAGGTGAGTATTAGAAAAATTGAGATCTATTCAAAGGGGAGTATTGAAAAGTATTTCTACTATCTCCATCTCTTCTAAGGCTTCAAGGTTTTGATAGGATTAGTCAACAGAGAGAGCTTAATATAATGAACTTTGTTATGTTCATAATGTTGTGGCTTGTTTGTGCAATGAGAGTATTTCAGTGTTTGGTGAAAATCTATTTACATGGGATAGAGAATACTAGATTAGAAAAAACAAAATCCTTTTCATCAAGATAAATCAATTTATTTTTTTCTTTTTCCAAAAAAAAAATACGTTGCACCGAATAACAAAAGGTAGGCTACACGAAAAGTCAAAACAATATTGTACTCACTTATTGAGGAATCCTCTCATCATACAAATGCACACTAAGAGAAATCAAATTTCTTAATGAGGTTGAGCAACTAGACTTGCCGAATTAGGATTACCAAAAAAAAAAAAAATCATCCAATTAATTGTTTTAATTTGTACACCCCTTTTCCCCGAAACCTCGACAAAAGTGTTTGATTTCGATTAGGGTTGACCGAAGATCACTTTAATCAGAGGAGCAAGGGCCTCAAAAATTAAGTATAGTTTATCCATGACTCTGTCCTTGGTGAGTTATAGTCAAATGTGTGTTAAATTGTGTAGTTGAGTAATAGTTAAATATATTAGGCACGAGTAGTACTTAATGGGATGTGTGGGAGTTTGAATTAAATAAAGTTGGACAACATTGCGAAGAACAAGTAGTGACACATTTTTTCTTAAAATTAAATCTCTTTGAAGTTATTCCTATTGCTATGATTCAGTTTTTACTGTACTTTTAACTCCTAGCATAGTAATAAAAAAGCTGAAAGTGGATTAAGAGAACATGGGATATTGAAGCTGATCAATTTATCCTAATTCGAATTTGTAGTCTTCAAAGTCTATTGGTTATGCATCGCGCAAATTTATTGTGCTAAAATTCAGTAGTGACTAACTAATGTCCCGAGCAGTGTAAGATTTGGATCAGTGCCAATTCAAGGGTGCTCCTACATGTGAAAGGATTGAGTTGATCAAATGTGGTCCCAAGACCAAAAGAAAGGAATAGGAAAAATCAATTCTTCTCTATGCAAGTTCGATCAAACCTAGGGCTGCACAAAAAATCCGGTATCACCGCAAAACCAAACCCAACCGACCGAAGCGGGCGGTTCGGATCGGTTTATAGTAGATCGGTTCGGTTAACGGTTTGAAAATCATAAAAACCGCTTACATGGGTCGGTTATCGGTTTGAGCCCATGGTTAACCACTTAAACTGAACCGACCGTATGCAGTAATTTAAGTATTGATTTTTTACTATTTTATCTTTAGGGTTTCGTTTTTAACTATTTTCAAAGTTACAGTCCACAACTCCATTCTCACATGAACTCAACCGTCAACACTACCTCAGTGCATCTCCTCTAATCTCTCAAATGCTTTTTGATACTTCATTATAGATGGATGAATTACTTTATATGGTGTTTTCCTTCCATCATAATTCCTACATCGTTTCAACAAAAAATTTATCAAAAGGCTACACTCTTGAGAATGTTAGAAAAGCCAGTACAGCCTACCCTTTTGATGATTGGTTTTGGTTTCGCCTAACCAATGTATTAAGAAACCTTCATTTATGAAAAATACAGTGGGTTCTGATATAGATTCCTTTTGTGTGACTTTTCTTAATATGAATTATTATTCTATTGTAATTCCAAATGGTATCATGTTGAATGAATGTTTCACTGCAAGCTGGTTGTTTTTTTTAGCGCTTGCGTTTAGTCCAAACTCTTTTTTTGGAGTAGAATTATTTTTTATATGCGTTTAGTCCAGTTTGGAATGTTGGATTATTATGTTTGCACTAAACATTGGAATAAATGTAAAGGACGAGATATTATCATTTTGAAATTTTCAATGTCTGATTTAAAAAAAAAAAAAAAAAAACAACGGTTTAACCGACCGAACTGAACCGTTTGGTTATGTTCGGTTTGGTTTAAATCCTCTCTATCGGTCGGATTGGATCGGTTAATAACAAAACCGACATGTTCGATTTGATTATTGATTTTAGTGTTAAACTGATCTGAACTGCCCATGTGCATACCTAGATAATGTAAGTTCAAAGGCTAACAGATGTTTTCCATAAAAAACCCCTTTAACCCACCAGAGCATTTTTCTATTGACAATTGCTGAGAGGAGCATGGGGCAGCAAACGGCCCAACTTTACTGCCAAAAGACAGAATTTTTGGAATGTGCCCTTTCGGTTTTCATGGGAAGTGTTCACTCCAACCTTCAGAAGGTAAAAACATAAGTTGTAATCAGAGCAAGTTGATTTCGTCCTATTGCCATTTCCGTTGTTCGATTGCCTGTTTTAATCTGACCTTGACTTCATCTCCATCTTTACTTTTCCTCACTTTAATCTGACCTTGACTTCATCTCCCTCTTTACTTTTCCTCACTTCTTTTAATCTTTTTAATCTTTTATACTTTTTTTTGCTTCATAGTAGAGCCAGCTTTGTTGTCCCTACGTTGGGTTATTTTTGAAGAATATTGTGAATCAAAACATATGACCAGATTTGTATTGAGTTCAGTATTTATTATACACTTACAGATGAGAATGAATCCCTACATATCAGGGATGAATACAATGAGAGTTTATCATCATGAGGTTAAATAGAGATAAACATCTATGAGATCTGAACTTCATCATTATCTATCATGATTGGAAGCATGATAAGATAAGTGGGCCATGCTTGACCGTTCAAGATTGGCTTGGCTAACAGCCCCCCGCAAGCTCAACGGACAAATTTTGACGTGAAGCTTGTCTTTCAATAATTGAAATTGTGCTGAGCTTAGACCTTTGGTAAATATATCTGCTACTTGATCAACAGAACTGATGAAACAGACTTGAATATCCCCACGGACAACTTTTTCTCTAATGAAATGATAATCAACCTCGATGTGCTTTGTGCGAGCATGATAGACTGGATTAGAAGCCAGGGCTATCGCACTAATATTATCACAGTAAATCAAAGGAGGAACTTTGAGGTACATCTCGAGATCTTTTAGTAGCATGCGGATCCAAAACAATTCAGCAGCAGTAACAGCTAAGGACCGATATTCAGATTCTGTGCTTGATTTTGAGACTGTGGGTTGCTTCTTTGCATTCCAAGATATAAGATTTGGGCCAATAAAGATTGCATAGCCAGAGGTGGACCGACGATCATCGGGGTCACCGGCCCAATCAGCGTCAGAATATGCAGTCACTGCAAATGTACCTCGAGAAAAATGTAGCCCATTAGTGATTGTTCCCTTAAGAAAACGGAGAATCCGCTTGACTGCCACCCAATGATTTGTTCGTGGATCATGCATGAATTGGGATACTTGGTTTACTGCAAAGGCTATGTCTGGCCTAGTCAATGTGACATATTGAAGGGCACCAACCACACTACGATATTCTTGAGCATTAGAGATTGGGTCACCATCATATCTAGATAATCTCAACCCCGATTGGACTGGTGACTTTAGTGGTTTAGCATCATGCATGCTGGTGCGATGAAGTACGTCCAACACATACTTTGTCTGGGTGAGGTACATATCAGAAGGAGCTCGATGAACCTCAATACCAAGAAAATAATGTAGTGGCCCCAAATCTTTCATGGCAAATAACATATTGAGGTCTCGTAATAATTTTGGCAATGCAGCACCATGATTACTTGTAACGACAATGTCATCAACATATATTAATAAGATAACAATTTCACCACCAAAGTTGCGGACAAACATTGATGTATCTGCCGATGAGCCATTGAACCCAAGACTTTGTAGGTAATTGGTAAGGCGAAGGTACCATGCTCGTGGAGCTTGTTTAAGCCCATAAATGGCCTTGTGGAGCCTACATACATGTGTTGGTCGACTTGGATCTAGAAATCCCTGTGGTTGATCCATATATACTTCCTCGGAAAGGACACCATGCAAAAATGCATTGTGGACATCAAGTTGCCGAACTGGCCACCCTAGTTGGATGGCAAAGGAAAGTACAATTCTTACTGTGGTGTGTTTAACCACAGGGCTGAATGTGTCAGCATAATTAGTTCCGGGTTGTTGATGAAATCCCTTAGCCACAAGGCGTGCTTTATGTCTTTCAATTGTGCCATCAGACCGCTGTTTTAATTTATAAATCCAGCGGCATCCTACAACATTCATTCCTGGCTTTAAAGGTACTAAGGTCCACGTGCTCTGTCGCTGTAGGGCATCAAATTCTAGTGCCATGGCAGCACGCCATGCCTCCATTTTTACAGCCTGAGAGTAACATGTTGGTTCAAATTGTGCTAACATGGTGTTGAGGGCCTGTGGTAAAGGATGTTTAGTTACCAATAATATTTTAGGTTTGAAGATACCATCCATGGACCTTGTGCGCATAACATGTGGGCGCTGAGATGTAGTGTCGGAATTGGATACTATCAAAGTGGGACCAGGGACCACTGTGGGCAGGCCTGCTTCAACATTAGAATGGGTTATGGCTCGGCGACGCAGTGTAGATGGTGAAGTAATTTCTGATAGCACAGATGGAGTAGGTGCAGGATATGGCTCGGGTTCAGGTGCGGGCATATGGGAATCATTAGACACTTGTCTAGCTTGGTTTTCATAAGTGGGGCAATCAATAACCAGCTGTGCATGAGTTGAACCACCAGCAGCCACTTGTGCATTTGTAGAGCCATCAGTAGGTACTTGTGCAACTGATGTGTGTTGGCCATGAGTAGGGTGATGTGGAACAGCCACCTGCGCACCTATTGGGGGTTGTCTACTACTCGAGGCGGGCACAGCCGTGGAGACATGTTGTTGCATATTAAGCGTAGGAGAAGTGGCCATAGGAGCAGGTGTCGCAACAGGGGTATAGTGACCGAGCATGACCTGTTCACCGGACCTTTCATTGGAATGACTACCCTGCAAATTATTAGTAGCAGAAGCAACGAAAGGAAAAACCTTCTCATCAAACACAACATGTCTACTCATGTAAATTCTATTGGTAATAGGGTCCAAACATTTATAGCCCTTATGATTGCGCCCATAGCCTAGAAACACACAAGGAATGGTCCTAAAAGATAATTTGCCAGCAGCATAAGGACGAAGATAAGGAAAGCACACACAACCAAATGCACGTAAAATTTTATAATCAGGAGTTCTGTTAAACAATTTCTCATATGGAGAGATGTGATTGAGAACTGGTGTTGGCATTCGATTTATTAAAATGGCTGCAGTATCAAAAGCGGCATCCCAAAAGGATAGTGGAATACCTGAATGGGCTAAGAGAGCTAACCCAGTCTCTACAATATGTCGATGTTTTCGTTCCGCAACACCATTTTGTTCTGGTGTATGAGGACACGAGATGCGATGAGAGATGCCATTTTGAGTCAAAATATTTTTAAAGCGAGTACTGGTAAATTCACCGCCACCATCAGTTTGTAACATTTTTATGCGCCGGTCAAACATATTCTCAACCAAAGATTTAAAAGACAAAAAGACATCAACTACTTGAGATTTAAAAAGAAGTGGAAAGATCCAACAATATCTACTAAAAGCATCAATAAATGTGACATAAAATCTAGCCCCACTAAGGGACGACTTAGGGGAATATCCCCAAACATCAGAATGCACTAATTCTAAGGGAAAAGACGAGATTGAAACTGACTGTGGAAAAGGTAACTTGGACCGCTTCCCCATCTGACATGCAGTGCACACAAGTTCGAGCTTCGCCGATCCATTTAGCGGAAGCGTAGAAGCAAGTCGTTGGAGTACTTGAGGAGCAGGGTGACCCAATCGATGATGCCATAGACTACTAGAAATGTGAGTGCTATAGAAAGCAGATGGAGACATAGTCGGTTTATTCTGACCGCAGGAAGTGAGATGAAAAGGGTAAAGACCATCACGGGTCCGTCCTTGGAAGAGGATCTTCCCCGTTTTGTTTTCCTTCACATAAAAACCAGAAGAGGTAAAGACAAAATGACAATTGTTATCTTTGGTAAATTGAGAAACTGATAGTAAATTTTGAGAAATATGTGGCACATGAAGGATATTTTGTAAAGAGACCATATTACCATTGGAAAAATAATGAGAAGAACCGGTGTGAGAGATAGAAAGGCCCTTACCACTACCAACAACAAGGTTGTCGTTACCAATATAATCTGAATGGATGGAAAGATTATTGAGGTCAGACGTCACATGATTGGTAGCCCCTGTGTCTGTGAACCACCTAGACTCTCCTTGCTTAGCGGCAGCCATAGCTTGAAGCTTTTCTGGAGGTTGTCGCCCTTGAAATGACAGATCCAGCCGATTGAAGCAGTCAAGGGCAGAGTGCCCAAGACGATTACAGATCTGGCAAGTAGGCCTGGAATTCTGAGTTGGAGCAGACGAAGTTGAAGAGCCACCTCGATAATTGGAGTTACGGCCACGACCACGCCCACGATTACCCGACCGACCACGAGAGTTTGAAGAACCAGATCGTCCACCAGAAGTGGACGTATATAATGCAGTGACGGGCGATGCAATAGCAGAGGTAGAATTATGCAATTCTAACCGTAGTTCAAAAGTAAGAAGCTGTCCAAACAACTCTTCAAATGTAATTGGCGTGTCACGATTAGCAATCGAGGTGTGAACAGCGTCATATTCAGGGCCCAACCCATTTAAGATTTGGTTACACAGGTCATATTCAGTAACCGGTTGAGCAATAGCTTCAAGAGAATCAGCTATACTTTTCATCTTATCAAGATAGTCAGTTACAGATAAACCCCCCTTTTTTAAGGTTTGAAATTGCTGTTTGAGTTGCAATACTCGAAATGTTGGAAATCGAGATTGTACCTGCCGATGCTTGAGATCCAGAATTTGCCATATGGTGGAGATGTGTGCTTACTGCACAAATGTTCCCTCAAATCACGGACACGTGATTGTAAGATGAAGCTCTACCAATTAACACTCTAGGGTGATGCCTGACACTTTGTGAATACCAGCAGTACGCAAGCTCAAACACACAGTGCAGATCTACAGATCTACAGCGTATAACAGATCGACAGATCTGTAGAGTAGGGGCACACCGGGTTGTGGAGAACAAATTTCCACGGAACGAAGAGAGGACCGAATTAGTTCTCTGATACCATGAAGAATATTGTGAATCAAAACATATGACCAGATTTGTATTGAGTTCAGTATTTATTATACACTTACAGATGAGAATGAATCCCTACATATCAGGGATGAATACAATGAGAGTTTATCATCATGAGGTTAAATAGAGATAAACATCTATGAGATCTGAACTTCATCATTATCTATCATGGGCCATGCTTGACCGTTCAAGATTGGCTTGGCTAACAATTTTGGCCAACTCTAACTGAACATTGGCCTAAACAAGTCCTGTTGAACTCCATAACCAGCCCACCAGTAGCCCTTATCATTACCCTCATTTCAGATCAGATTTGAGCCTTCATTGTCTCTAACTTGTTCCCCACCCGTCTAAACCTGTATCTAAACATGGTTTTGGAACATGGCATTCGCCAATTTGTTTTTTTTTTTTTTTTTGGGTAGAAATTCCACAATTTGTTGGTATTATGCTAATATATCAATTCGTCTTGACCCTTTCTTAGCTGAAGTAAAATCAAGAGATAGCAAGTTTTCAGTTTTTTTTAAAAATTGCTTCTGGGCCGATGTAGGTGTAAACAAAATAAGGACATAAAAGCTGTAAATAATGGATTTTAGTGCATGTTATTTAGAGAAGCATAAGGCCTAAAATTTTAAGAATCAGACCATACAACTTGGGTCCAGCCAAGTGTTAAAACCATCCCATAAACAGTCCCCATTTAGCTGTCCAATTTCCAACTGTCCAGCCCTGTTTCAAAGCCTCTCCATACTGTCAAAGTCAAACTGCTATTAGCATCTGTAACTGAGACCCACATGTGATGATATGTGGCCACAGCGACAGATTATGCCCCTCTCACTTAATGGAAATTAGTTTCCAAGTTGATAAGGATTTTTAGTTGTAACACTTTATCTTCTCCTTATTGCCTCCAATGAGCTTATATTAAACTAGTGATCTGAAGCCTATAATTGAATGCCATCTTCTTTGAAAGTTAGATGGGCAGCAATGACAAGAGATCAATTTAACTCTATAAAAGGAAATAAAAATAGTCCTCCTCAATTAGTTGGGTGGCCAACTTTATGAGAAATCTAAACAACAAGTATTCTCATAGTCATATTTCAAATGAAGAGCCCACTTACTAAAATGGATGGAAACATTTGGTCTTTAGAGATTATAAAATGCTCCAATGCTTGGCCCACCTCTACATCTTAAGCAGGTGGGCCCATCTAAAGATATATACCTTTAAAATTGCTTTCATGAAATGTAATAAGTTAGGTCTAGGATTGTAAACAGGACGGTTCTGGGCCGGAACCATATTGGACCCGGAGCTATTTCTAAATGGCTTTCCGGTTTCGGATTCGGTTTTGACTCGAAACTTGTTTTGTTGGTTCCAAACCTGGTTTCGATAGAAAAACTCGGATCCGGTTTCGAAACTGGGCCCACTTCTAGGATTGGAATCTAGTTCCCAAATTGGTTCCGACTTCTCTTCATTTTTTTTTTCTTAAAATAAGTATATCATTTAGATTGTAACAATGTATCAAGTCTACTACCTCTAGTATTACACATAAAAAGGTTAAAAAGAAAGTTGATTTTGAAGTACAGTTTGCAATACCAAAGACTTATATACTAGGTCTCGGGTCCATGGGTCGAAACTTATATGGACCCGGAACTGGACCCATTTATCAACCGGAACCTAAATTGTGTTCCGGACCTGAATTCATTTATGAATTGAGACCTAAAATAGGTTTCAGATCCGCATTTTCTTGAGTTGGCACTTCCGGGTAATTGACAAATGGATACCCGTTTGCAATATTGTTGTGTCACTGGTGACTGAGTTTAATGCTACGACAATGCCAAAACAAACTACAAAGAGATGCAAGTGCCATTCCAGTTAAAAGGCTGTAAAGAGAAACTATCAAACCTATCAACAAGGAACTGGTGAGAGAGTTTTTTGAGGTGGCATAGCTGAGGCTCGATCCTGGCCCCACGTGCTTTGTTAAATATATAATAATAATAATAATGATGATGGGGTTGTGCGGGTTTTATGGATTATGCGGTCAACTCTAATCTAACAAACTTGATTGGAGGTCAGATTTACGAGTGAGTTGAATACTTGTGGCTGTATAGAATCTAGTGCAGGTCGTGCAAGTCAGATGTGGGTCGAATACCAATCAGGTCAGTTGGTCGGGTCAATTTTTGCCGCCCCTGCCGCAAATAGGATCCTAAAATCATTGGTCCAAGGAAACTTAGCATCTATGGGCTATAGTTGGAAGCAAATACTCATGAAGTGAAAGATGCTTTTTTCGAATAGAAAAATGAAAATTACTTGGTGCACGTGTGTTGTGGGGTCATGTGTGTGTCCTGAAAAATAGTCCAATCGGGTAAAAATATACAGAGATACCCATGTCATAAAAAATAAAAATAAAAAATAAAAATAAAAAATAAAAAAAAAACGTGACTGTATCTTAACCATTCATTTACTTTAATCAAAAGCTCAATCTTTTCATGTCATAAAGCTACTCCTTATGAGATTGGGCTAGCCTCAGTTGAGCACAGGGCTGGTGCTCTGGAACTTGAAATGGGGCTCACGTTTTGATCCATCTGAGTGGACCATAAAATAGGAGTCCTCTAACAGTCATGGGTCCCAAGGTTTGGCACCTATTCTAATGAAATAAACCGTTGGGTCGAGTGCACTTTTTTGGACGTGAAAACTTTTTGGTCTTGGATCAAGTGGGAGCGGTAATGATCGCGGCCTCTATCACCTTACACAAGATGTGATGGGAAAGACCTTTCGATCCCCCGATCCCTAGATGGGGTCTCAAGTGTGGCCCACAAGTATTGGTGAGTGCTAGCTATCAGTAGAGGGGCTCCCCATGAGACTTGTTTGGCAGTGGATGAGTGCCAAATTTACATAATAAATTAAGGGAATATAAAATTTAGGTGAATGTTAAACTTGGTTGAGTGCTAATTCAAAGGGCGAAGAGATTTTGAAGTGTAAGGATTGATCATATCAATGCTAATAATGCCAATCATTTTCGAAAAATTTGTTTCTCATTTACAATTTCTTTAATTTGTCGTCTCTCACTCACAAGTGCAAATAGAAAAGCCCCTTGCCATTGTTCAATTGGTTAGGGACATAACATAGTATTAGTGGGTGTGTGAGTATGAGTCACCTGTAAAGTTGAAAAAATGAAATATTGTAAAAGACCCACCTATAGTAAGGAAGGCATTGGGGCAAGTTTGATACGCGTTGGGGTAAACCCAAATCCGTCCCATCTTAATTGTATCTCATCAAAGCCGGCATGCCCTGTGATGAATAACTGGTATGTGCCAGACCCACCCCCTTTGGGTTATGGTTAGGTCGAATTTGAAGGTTAAAGATTCTAAAATATATAGATACATGTGAATAATTATGGTAAAGATTTAACACATGACATTTTCTTCCCACATACGTTAAGTTAATGCACAACGCCACTTAAACCACATGAGTTTTGTTTATAACTTTAATAAATAAATAAATATACATTATATATACGGGCGGGGGCGGGGGTGGGGGCGGGTATAGCAACGAAACCCAAACTCGCCCCAAACCAAAAGAACTATGACGAAACTTGCCCCTAATAAGGGTGTTTGGGTGCATCCCTGTGTAAACCGAACCCATTGCCATCCCTAAGCTGTAGTCTCCCTAATCAACCATAACTATTGCGTGCCTTTAACATCGCACTTTCTTAAACGAAAAAAAATAAACACATGGCACTATAAAACAGCTTCAACTTTGATTACTTATGAGTTATGACAATATTATCAACAAAAAATATGTGGGGTACTGTTCCTTGGCTTCTACAACATGTGCAAGTTTCCATCTGATGGCAAGATACAGGAGTCAGCATGACAACATGAAGTGAGGATTACACAAGTTCTCTTACTGGGTTGGTCCATACCCTTAGAACGCATGAGCTGCGTGGGCCTATGAAACTTGCACGAAACTAAGTTCTTTGAACCCAAGAAGGGAAATGATAAAGATTGTCCTGCAAGTTCTTCCAACACAACATAAATCCACAACTGATTTTTACTCAAAGATGGGGACTGGCCCATTTAAAACTTAGGGTTTAATGATTTACAAAACTAAACTGATCTGAACACATCGATTGTACACTTCCATAAGATGGTGACATTGCTGGTCAAAGAGGAAGGGATTGTGATTTATTGATGACAACAACATACTAAAAGAAAAAAATATTCAATTTTGTTAAAAATTTGGTCATAGCTGCTTTTCTTTCTTTTTTTTTCCGCAGTGCAGAGGACTTTTTAAACTAGTTAGCCCCCATTATGTCTTTTTTTTTTCTTTCCATTTTAATCAATTGAAGGAATTAGGTTGGACAGAACCATCAAAGACAGGCTCATGTGAAACTGGGTGAGTGGTTTTTATTAACTTTTTGGATCTACTAGATTGAAACACCCATGGATATGATGACAGATTAAAATATAAAAGAAGAAATGGAATGGCATGTGAGAGTAGGTAGAGCCGTAGGGGGCAATAGATGGAGCAACAAACATTCAACGAAATTTCACTTTGAAGTGGTATTTATGGTTTATAGAAGCGTGGAAGACATGCAAAGGCTTTCTGTGTAATTACTTTTTTTTTTTTTTTTAAAGCTATGGTGACATGGAAATCTCAACATCCCATTTGATTAAAAGAATGGAATGACAGAAATACTTGATGCCTGACCTTTATTAATATGTATGAGAAGTGTGTAGTTTCAGCAAAGCTAGTAAGAAATCATAGATATGGAAATCTTCAAATATCAATTATTATAGGCCGTATATCATATGTTTGTATCAGGGAGGCCCAGTGATTTGTGATCCACAATTGTTCCAATGGGCCCAATCAGATCTAATGGGTTTTCGAGAGTAGAAGAGAAAAAAAAGGTCAAATTGCAGGACCATTAGACTTGGATCCTCTACTGTAAAAGCTGTGGAGTTCCTTCAACTTTATAAATGGAAGACATGCGTGTTTGTGAGAAATTTTAGGCAAAAGGTTGAAGATTAGCCATTTATAAACTTTAGGACCACAAATCACAAACTGACTGTATTGTAATTAAGAGGAACATCAAGCATAGTAAGAGAAAACATAAAACCTGATTTAATCTTATTTTATGTTCTAAGTTTCAAAATCAAACGTATGAGATATATCTAACCACCAACCAATCCAACACCAAATATGGTTGCTATAGTAACTCCTCTTTTATATTCTCACGGGACATTAATCTGTTTCATAGTAAGCTCCTCTACATTCCAAGATGATTGGCATGTACCCCATTACTAGCCTCAACAAAAAACTTGGTGTATCTATAAATAGGTGGGTAGGAAATCCCATAGTTTGATCATCCAGGAAGAACTTGGTGTCTCTATAAATAAAAAACCATCCAATCACTCCTGTACATAGATCTGATTCACCGAGGAGAAATGGTGGGCTGCATTGCAAAAAGATGGAGGGAGATCAACGGCAGCAATCACTGGAAGAACCTGCTCGACCCTCTCGACATCGACGTTCGGCGAAACATCCTTCACTGCGGCGACATGGCACAAGCTACCTATGATGCCTTCAACTCAGACAAGGTATCCAAGTACACGGGTAGCTGCAGATATTCAAGAAAGGACTTGTTTGAGAAGGTGGCACTTGTGAATGCAAATCCATTCAAATATCAAGTGACCAAGTTCTTGTATGCGACATCGCAAGTTCCAGTCCCGGATTCATTCATAATAAAATCTGTGTGGAAGGAGCCGTGGAGTATCGAATCGAATTGGATGGGGTATGTGGCAGTGGCTACCGATGAAGGGAAGATGGTGTTGGGTAGGAGGGATATTGTGATTGCCTGGAGAGGTACGGTGCAGTCACTGGAATGGGTGGATGATTTGGACTCTCTGTTGGTCTCGGCTTCAGAGATATTGGGTTCATCTTCTACATCTGGGTTTGGAAATGAGCCCATGGTGCATCGGGGTTTTCTCTCTATGTACACATCTAATGATCCAAAGTCGAAATTTAATAGGACAAGTGCAAGAGATCAGGTCAGTTTCACTCCCAAGAGATGTCTTGGGGTCTGCAGCAAATAGAATTGAAGTTGGAACATTTCACTTTCAGTTACAATTCCAAATCTTTTGGTTTGAAAGACAAGCAAAAAAAAAAAAAAAAAAAAAAAAACACTTGATTTCCAAAATCATGCCTTTTGTCATGGTCTCCTGGCCTACCAAATTAACTGTGGACAACATGAATTAAAACATGGTCTAGAAGCTCTTCCAGGTTAAAGCCGAATCCTTTGACTTATTATTGGTCGATATGTATTGTTGTGGAATGATACCTTTGGTTACTGTTTGGCCCTTTTCTTTTTGAAAAATAAAAACTAAAAAACTGTTTTGAACATTAAAAAACGTAGTTTTTTTAATTATTAATATAGAGTTTTAAAGTGAATACACAAAGTAGTATGTAAAGATGGTCAGAAAGGAGTTCTAATCCATTTTATTTTCTGTACTTCGAGAAAATTCGCATTGATCATGGTCAAAACCTTGATAACCAAGCAATATTTTGAGCCATGGTGGGATCTTGTTGGCTGGTAGCTAGACTTACTTGGTGTGCAACTTGGGTCAGGCCTAACTCAACCCTGCCAAAAGTAAAATTTTGCTTGGGTTAAACTCAATTTAAAAATCAACAAGGAATTCATATTGACCTTGGGTTTGGGCCCTTAGGAACTCTACTTGGACTGGATGGTTACCCAAATTTACATATAAACACCTTTACTTGTATTGTATAAATCATAGTCTTGAGCTCTTTTAGGAACAAAATTTTTTCTGCAGGAGATACGTAGCCAAATCCGAGTCAACGTGACAAAAGCCAAATTGCACTCACCTAGAAAAATTAAGACCAGATTCAGGTTATCAAGTTTGGGTTCACCCACATCATGTAATTTGGGTCAGGCAGGGTTTCACTTCTGAGTCCTAACCAAACTTGCCCTCCTTGGCATCACGCATACAACACTTTGCTTCTTAAATTGATCCGTAGTAGTTGAAGAAACGCAAATATTTTCTTTTAAACAGCACATGTTTTGGGAGCATGCGTGAGGAATGGCATATATGAGAGAGAGAGAGAGAGAGAGAGAGAGAGAGAGAGAGAGAGAGAGAGAGAGAGAGAGAGAGAGAGAGAGAGTAATCTAACTTGTTGAATTGGTGATAATTCACAGGTTTTAAGTGAGGTGAGCAGATTAGTGGCAAAGCACAAAGACGAGGAGATCAGCATAACCATAACAGGACACAGCTTGGGTGCAGCCTTGGCCACTCTAAATGCAGCCGACATTGCTGCCCACGGCCTGAACAGGCCCAAAGATCTCCCCAGCAAGTCATGCCTGGTCACCGCCATCGTCTTCGGCGGCCCCCGTGTCGGAGAGGACAACTTCAAAAAGGCCTTCACCAGCTTCCAAGATCTTCGCCTGCTGCGCACAACCAACTTCCTGGACGTCGTCCCCAAGTACCCTTTGTTGGGTTACTCCGACGTGGGCGAGGAGCTCCTTATTGACACTCGGAAATCGAATTACGTGAAATCTCCAGGCAATATATCAAGCTGGCATAACTTGGAGGCTTATCTGCATGGAGTTGCAGGAACACAAGGCAGCAAGGGCGGGTTTAAGCTGGAAGTGAAGCGCGATATAGCGCTGGTGAATAAGAGTTTGGACGGCTTGAAGGATGAGTTTCTTGTCCCTGTTTCTTGGTGGATTGAGAAAAACAAGGGTATGGTGCAATCTGCTGATGGCTCTTGGCATCTCCATGACCATGAAGAAGATAATGCTGGGAAGAAGGTGATTGATTATATTTTTAATAAAGATGCACGTGGAATGTTTCCCTAATACAAATATTTCTATATTTTGGTGGGGTGATCCGATCCTGTTATTAATAGTTAAAAGAAGCTAAGTCCAAAGAAGAAGAACCTGATTGAGCTTGTGGACCATGAGAAAGGAAGGATGTAGCTTATGTTCTTGGTTTGAGATAGCTTATGTCAGACATTTTTCAGCTGACGTTTATTGCTCAAAATTAATTGGCCATGGATCCGGGGCAATCCATGAAATTGGTTGAGTAACTGAATCAGTTTGAAGCCCACTTCTTTGATGCAAACTGCACAAAATACCCCATTTTATGTTTTTAATATATTTTTTTTAATCATAGATCCAGATTTCACTCCAAATATTGGAGTTAGGGGGTTCAACTGTTTTACTTGTTGTGTGTAAAACAAATGAATAAAAACTGTAAGTGTCTAAAAATTATGGACTTGGTTTAGATGAGTATAAAGCTCTTAATGATGCTGTTAAACTGCTTTGGTTGGATTGGATGCCCTGAACCTGAAAGGGAGAAGAGAAAAGAAGGTTAGAGTCCCTGGCTGCTGTCAGCAGAAGGCACTCTGATGCCTAAGTTAGTGCAGTCACTGAACGAAGGGAGAGTGAGTGGGGAAGAAGGGAGTTCAGGCAATGAGGGAAGTATATTGTATATTGCGTACCTTTTATGGATCTTACCATGCATATATATATATATATATATATATATATAGGGAGACCAGTCTTATGGGAGCTTCCTGAGTAGAGGTAGGTGAGAGTACTGTCCCATCAACCCCTACCTCGGATCCTCAGTGGGTGTAGGTGAGCGTACCATCCCATCAGATCAATCCTCAATCCCACACATAAATGCGGACGTGATCGTCGGATAGGGATAACCCCTTATTGATATCCGGCGGCCACTCTATCTGACGGTACGTTCTGCAACGTAGCTGTCTCGTCACATAATTAGGACTTAACGTTCAGTGTTCACCTCGGTCAATAGAGCCGGACTGGAGAAGTCATCGAGGTCGTAGGTGTGGGCTCGGACACTGTTGCCGAGGTGCTCGAGGCCGAACTCACAAGAGCGTGCTCGGTACCCCTACCGAGGTGGGCTCAAGCTCGGTATCAGCTGGCGCAGTCCCCGAGCCGGACGGGGCCGAGATCAAAGCAAACCTAGTCGGTACCTTTACCCAAAACTAGGGAGAAATTTCAATATCATGAAAATGCCCCACACAATTGGCCCCTAGCTCCTGATTTATTGAGAGTTCTATAACTCTCTGAGGTCGGGAGCTAAGTATTAGGGAGTTCCCATGCCGAGCTCGTAGCTCTTTATCTCGTGATTGATTGCTGACATCCGATCCTTATCGCGCTGCTTCGCTGGCTTGAAAGCGTCGATGTCGCTTCGCCTGCCCGAAACAATCAATTACCCTGGCGACATTACTGCGGAAGGCGTACCACCCTTGTTACGTGCCACCATCTGATCGGCTGTACGACCGTTTCCAAAGTGATGCGTACGGCTCCCGAAGCGTCGGCTTGAACGCGCGTCCTCGAAATTCGAAAGGGCGATATATACAGTACACCCTTATCTGTTCTTCTACTTTGGCGTTCGAAAAAGATAACCTTCTCACGAAAGAATTTCCCTGCGACAGCGTCTTCCGGCAAACAATCCCGGAGCCTTTCGGACCCTTCCCGTCTTTGTGAGTCTTTCTCCCACCTTTCCTTTCAGCTTTTGTGTTCTTGCGTCCTTTCCAGAGCCCTTGTTAGGACCCCTGTCTTGTCTCTTTGTTTTCTGTCCGTCTTCTTTCCGCCATTAGCCTTAGGAATGGGAGCGTACATGCATTGGGTAGATGCCCCACAGGCCCTAGAAGGTTTTAGAAATATGTATAGGATCGTTGAAGATGTCCTAATCAGGATAGACGACCCGGAGGATGCCTTTGATGGCAGAATCTTCCGGAATGGCTGGATGTCGTTCCCTCTGGTGTTGATCTTAGAGGGGGGAGTTAGGTTCCCGATCCACCCACTTCTGAGGACTTGTCTTCTGAAGTGGAACATTTGCCCATGTCAGCTCATGCCTAATAGTTTTAAGATAATAATGGGTACTGCCGAGCTGAATAGGGATCAACCTCAGTGTCCATGACATTGAGGATGTATATGACCTATACAAAGCCGCGGGGGTCGACGACAGCTACTACCTTCGTGGGAAGCCGAAGTAGGAGTCGTTCGTCCATGACTTGGAGGACTCGAGCAGGCACGCCGGGGACGACCGCCTGTTCGTCTCCAGGGACTGGGAGTTCGAGGAATCGGAGCCTGTGGAGGCCAGAATATTCAGGGTCCCCTCGTCGTCTCGGGAAAGCCCCAAGTAAATACCGAGCTCACTACCTTGTTTCCTTCTTTTAGTATTTGTTTGTTTTTGCCGAACTCATGGGTCTTTGCGTGCCGAACAGGTCACAGCGAGAGGAAGAAGGAGGCAAGCCGGGTCGGGTGGAGGAACGACGAGTGGCTGAAGGCGGTGAAGAAGTACCAGGGCCACCACGGTCGGGTGGCCTGGGATCTACTTGGGTACCAGCCCGTGTATCACTCCTTCATCCTGCGAAGGATCGGAGCTCCTCTGCCGATCGAGGAGCCTGAGGACATAAAGCCCGTGCTTGCCCCGGGAGTGGGACCCTCTACTTCGAGAGTAGAGTAGGAGCCCACCGACCCCCAGAGGCGGTAGAGGCGTTCCCCTTAAGCTCCGAAGAAGAAAAAGAAGAGGAGATGCCGCTGGAGCGCCGCCGGCCGCCTCTGCTAACCTTGGACATGAAGTCCAAGGTGTTAGGGGGCCAAGTCCTTCCAGTTTCTCTGCTTCCGAGCTCCGGCCTTGCCTCCTCATCTGCGGCCTCTGGCGACGCTGGGGCATCTGCGGCAGTTGGTGCCCCTTCGAGCAGAGCCCAGAAGCGTCCTGTCGAGGCCAGCAAGAAGGGCGGCCCGGTAGAGAAGGCAGAGGCTGAAGGGGCCAGCGGTGCAGGCCCCGGTGAAGAAAGGCGCTCCACAAGAGAAGGCGCTAAGATCGGAGGGGTCGACGGAGGAGGGACCCGGCCCGAACCCCGCGCCTCGGTACATCTGCGCCGAGGCATTTAAGCCGGACTTAATGCTGGAGCCCGGGAGGCCTCTAACAGTGGAGGATAGACTGGGCGCCAACTCCTCTGTCCTTGCCGCGCTCACCAGGGCCTGTGCTCTCCCACGCGACATGGAGAGGCACAGAAAGGCAGAGGATGCGGCTCTGGTGATGGTAGCGATGCATGCGTCTATTGCGGTGAGTTATGCTCTGTTGCGAATATTGTAGTTTCTGACCTCGGTATCTTTCTGACTTCAGTCTTTTTGCAGAACGTACAAAGACTCGAAGTGGTATTGGAGAGGGCCCCTTCTGGGCTCCTCCAAGGTTTCTCAGCAGGAGGAGGAGAAGAGAAAAATCGTATCAGCCTGGAGGCGAGTAATGAGAGGGTGCGGGAGCTGGAGGAAAAGAACGCCAAGCTCGCTGCAGAAATGGACTCGGCGGCAGCCGGGATCATCAGACTGAGGGCCGAGACGCGTGACTTGAGGTGAGCGGCTGAGGAAAAAGCAAAGAGGGTTGCTCAGCTCGAGGTTGAGATAATGAAATAAAAGACCGAGTTGGCAGCCCTGGCAGAATCGAAAGCCGAAGCCGAAGCCCAGCTGTAGTCTGAAAGGGAAGCCATGGCGAAGGACAAGGCTAAGCTCGAGGAATCACTGCAGGCAGAGGTGGATGCTGCATACAAGGATGGAGTGGGGGACGCAACAAGAAACTACGAGGCTCAATTAGATGAGCTGAGCAAAACGTATTTGAGCTTGGGTGCAGGGCTGCACTGAAAGAAGTGGGGATCTTCGAAGATCACCCAATGTTCCAGAACCCACCCAAGTTCGTACCTCGCGCGCCTGAGCCCGTGTCCACTCCTGCTCCTCCCCTCGAGCCTCCTTCCGGCTCCAGCGCCCCGATTCCTTCCTCCTCGAGAGTTCCTTCTTCCACTGCCAAGATCAAGATGCCTGCTAAAGAGGTTCGTGACACCAGTACCGGGGGGGGGGGGGCAAAAAAGATGCCCGTTGATGTATTTGCTTTCTTTTCTTTCACTGTACTTGGGGGAAATTCAAACTTGTAATTTCATTTTTGCTCAGATGTAAAGACCTTCGAAACTGAATACAATCTTCTTTCTTCATCTCTGTGTGCAATGCGCTCTTTCTGTCTTGATGAATATAATTGTTCTTTCTCATTTCTGCTTCTGAGCTTGGTCTCATAACCAGAATAAAAATGAGTAATAAGGGCAGGTCACCGAGCTTGGTTTCATAACCAGAACAAGGCAGTAAGCTAGGTCCTATAATCAGAGCAAACCAGTAAACTAGATTCTGTGACCTGAGTAACTGAGTTCGGCTTTTTAACCAAAACAACATAGCAGCTAGGTTCCGTAACCAGAGTTATGGGATTGAGTTCGGTTCCACAACCGGAACTAAATAAGCTAGGTTCCACAACCAGAGCGAAATAGTAAACTAGGTTCAATAACCAGAGTAAACTAAGTTCGGTTCTTTAACCAGAACAAGATAGCAGCTAGGTTCAATAACCAGAGCTAAGGAATTGAGTTCGATTCGACAACCAGAACTAAATAAGCTAGGTTCCACAACCAGAACGAAATAGTAAACTAGGTTCTCTAACCAGAGTAAACTGAGTTCGGTTCTTTAAGCAGAACAAGATAGCAGATAGGTTCCATAACCAGAGCTAAGGAATTGAGTTCGGTTCCACAACCGGAACTAAATAAGCTAGGTTCCACAACCAGAGCGAAATAGTAAACTAGGTTCTCTAACCAGAGTAAACTGAGTTCGGTTCTTTAACCAGAACACGATAGCAGGTAGGTTCCATAACCAGAGCTAAGGTGGTTAGTTATTTAACCGGGCCGATGCAAGCTGGTTCTTCAACCGAGCTGAGTGCAGCCGCCGAGTTCTGTAACTTGGGCAAAATTTGAAAGCAACAAAACGCATCCTTCTACAAGAATTGATTTTATTGACTTTAAGGAATGAGTACAGTCTAAAAATAGTACTTCTTGAGGTGCGTGGCGTTCCATGGGCGTGGTAGCTCCCTACCCTCCATGTCCTCAAGTTTGTAAGCTGTCTACCCAGCTGCCGAGATCACTTTGAATGGCCCGTGCCAGTTCGATGCGAGCTTTCCTTCACTGGGATTTTTATCTGCTGGAAGTGTCTTCTTTAAGACCAATTCTCCAATTGAGAACTTTCTTTCTTTGACCCTTTGATTGTATCCTCGGGCCAGTTACTGCTGGTAAGAAGCTAAGCGAATGGCTGCTGCATCCCTTCGTTCTTCAGCCAGATCAAGCTCTTTGGCGAGGTTTACTTCGTTCTGGCCTTGGTCAAACAGTTCTAACCTGAGGGTTGGGAGACTGACCTTGAGTGGGATCACAACTTCCATCCTATAGGCCAGGGAGAAGGGCGTTGCCAAAGTGGAGCGCCTCAAGGTAGTACTATACGCCCAATGGACACTCGGAAGCTCTTCCAACCATCTCCTTTTGGCTCGGTCGAGTCTTTTTTTGAGTCCATCCAGCACTACTTTGTTTGAGATTTCAGCTTGACCGTTGCTTTGCGGGTAGGCCAGAGTGGAATAGTAGTTTCTGATGTCGAGCTCCTGGCAGAAGTTTTTGAAGAAGTTGGAGTCAAACTGGGTTCCGTTATTCGAGATCAGGGCTCGAGGTACTCCAAATCTTGTGACGATGTTCCTCCACACGAAGTTTTGGTGTCCTGCTCGGTGATGGAAGATAATGCTTCGGCTTCTTTCCATTTGGTGAAATAACCTGTGGCTACTATTAGCCATCTATTATTACCCGGTGCTCGGTGAAGTGGCCCCGCCAGGTCCAACCCCCACTGGGCGAAAGACCATGGACTAGAGAGCGGACTTAGGTCCTGTGCTGGCTAGTGGAGAGAGTGAGATGGCACTTCTCATATTTCCTTGCATAGAATTGAGCATCCTTTTGCATGTAAGGCCACCAGTAGCCCTAGCTGATAGCTCGGTATGCTAGTGACCGACCCCCAATGTGACTGCCGCAGATCCCTTCATGGATTTCATAAAGGAAGTCTTCGACCTTGCTTGGGTGAACGCACTGAAGGTAGGGGCCAGTTTAGGATTTTTTTGTAGAGCTTGCCATTTGGAGACAACCAAAATCGAGCTGCCTTCAGCCTGATTTTGTGATCCTCTCTCTTATCTTCGGGAAGCTGATCGCTCTTGAGGTAGGAGATGAATGGGTCCATCCAGCTCGGGCCGAGGTCAGCGCATAATACTTGCCGAGGTGGGTGGAGCTCCGTGCTCGGTCTGTCTAGTGCTTCCACTTCGACAGTTCTTTTCCTTCTTGCCTCAACAGCAGAGTCCAGGTTGGCGAGAGCGTCGGTGTGAGAATTGGAGTCTTTGCCGATCTGCTTGACTTCAGCCTTTTCGAACTGAGAGAGGAGTTTCTTTGCATGGGTTAAGTAGGCTGCCATCCTATTATCGCGGGCTTGGTATTCTCTGCTCAATTGGCTCGTCACCAGCTGAGAGTCCCTAAAAACCACCAGTTGCCGTGCCCTTAGGATTTTAGCGCTGCCGAGACCCGCGATCAGCGTTTCATACTCAGCTTCGTTGTTGGAAACTTTGACGTCAAGTGTTAGGGCTTGCTCAATAACAAGGCCTTCCAGAGATTGGAGAACTATGCTTGCACCAGCCCTTTTCGAGGTTAAGGACCCGTCAACGAAGACCTTCCAGGCTGAATCGATGAACTGCTTCCAAGATCACTCTTGTTCCGTCTCGGTCTCGGTGAATTCTATACTGTCGATGCCTCCCAGTTCGGTATCGAGCTGTCTCGGTGTCGAACTAGGAACTGTAAATTCTACAATGAAATCTGCTAGGACCTGGGCTTTGATCGCCGTTCTGGGTTGATACTGAATATCATATTGCCCCAGCTCGACGGCCCATTTAGATATTCTTTGAGAAAAGTCTGCCTTTCTGAAAAGGGACTTGAGTGGATGTTCTGTAACCACCACTATGGAGTACGTCTAGAAGTAATGGGAGAGCTTGCGGGAGGCGCTGATGAGCGCAAGTGCGAGCTTCTCCAATGGCAGATATCTTGTCTCGGTGTCTAGCAGGATTTTGCTCGCGTAGTAGATAGGCCTCTGTTGCCTATCTTCTTCTCTTATGAGCACCAAGCTCACTGCGTGATCCAAGACTGCCAGGTATAAGTACATGGTCTCTCCCTGCGTTGGAGTGGACAATAGGGGAGGTGAAGACAAGTATCCTTTGAGTTCCTGAAGGGCTCTGTCGTACTCCGGGGTCCATTGGAACTTCGAGCTTTTATTTAAAAGCTGAAAGAAAGGACAACACTTGTCTGAGGCTCTGTTGATGAAGCGGTTGAGCGCGGCGGCCATCCCTGTTAGCCTCTGGACTTGTTTTGCTGTGGTCAGACTCTGGATAGCCTGGATCGCCGAGATCTGCTCGGGATTGGCTTCAATTCCCTGTCTGGTGACCAGGCTTTCCAGGAACTTGCCGGAGCTGACGCCAAATGCGCACTTGGACGATTCAGTTTGAGCTGGAACCTTTTAAGGACAGCAAACGTCTAACTCAAGTCTGTCAAATGGTCCTGTGACTTTTTAGACTTAACCATATCGTCGATGTATACCTCCACTGTTTTGCCGAGCTGGGCCTGAAACATTTTCGTCACTAGCCTCTGGTAAGTTGCCCCGGAGTTTTTTAACCCAAAGGGCAACACTTTGTAGCAGTAGATGCCTCTAGGTGTTATAAACGAGGTCTTTTCTTCGTCAGGCCCATACATCGGGATCTGATGGTAACCTCGGTAGGCATCGAGGAAACTCATCTTGTCATGCCCAGCATGGCGTCGATCATTTGGTCGATCTTTGGGAGTGGAAAGCTATCCTTAGGACAAGCCTTGTTGAGGTCGGTAAAGTCCACGCAGACCCTCCAGCTCCCATTTTTTATTTTTGACCACTACTGTGTTGGCCAGCCATTCAGGGTAGTTAACTTCCCTAATTGCTTCGGCCTCTAACGGCCTTTTGACCTCTTCGATCACGGCCTCTGCCTGCTGGACCCTAGTTCTGCAAGCTTTTTGGACTACAGGTTTGTGCTTGGGATCCACGTTCAGCTTATGGCACATGACCTCAGGGTCGACGCCAGGCATCTCATAGGGGGTCCAAGCGAAGACTTCTTTGTTCCGTAACAAGAAGCCAAACAGCTCGGACCTCTCTGTCTCTGCAAGCTGACTACCGAGCAGGAAGTATCTCTCTAGATCGCTGGGATCGATCCTGACCTCGGTGAGGTCCTCGACGCTCTTATGCTCGGGAGCTCGGCCAACAACCTCAAGCTCTGCTTCCAGCTCTGCCATGTGGACTTGTTTCGGCTCTATTTTTCCAGGAACCACTGCCATCAGGCACGGCTTAGCCATCTGCTGGTCGCCTTGGACTGTGATCACCTCAACTCTTTCGTTCGCGTTCTCCAAAGGGAACTTGAGCTTTTGGTGGTGGGTGGAGGGCACCGCTTCCATGTTGTGCAGCCAAGTTCTCCCTATTATTGCATTGTATTGGGATGGTGCATCCACTATTAGGAAGTCGGCTATCATGGAGGCGCCCCCAACTTGGACTTGGGGGGAGACCTTCCCCTTGGGGTACACTGGTTTGGAGCTGAAGCCTACCAGCGAAGTGCGGGTTTCCTGCAAGTCCTCCTCTTTCAGACCCATCTTTTTGAAACAGCCGTAATAGAGGATTTCTGACGAGCTCCTGGGGTCTACGAGGATCCTCTTGACTTTGAAATTCTTTAACCTGAGAGTCAGGAGCAGTGGATCGTTATGAGGAAGTTGGACCCCGTCCAGGTCTTCATCAGAGAACCAGATCTTTGGTCTTTCTTTCCGCATATTCTTGAGAGAAGGGCCGAGCTCGGCTGTCATCACCTGTTGGTCGTGCAGGGCCCTCCTGGCCTCAACACGAGCTTGGTTGCTTCCCCTGGGAGCGGGAGCTAGGTGGATGATGTTGATGGTACCCTTTGGCTCATCGCTGTCCCGATCATTATCGGGCTGGCGCTGGTGAGCTCGGTGGACCCTGCATTCTTCTTTGATGAGGTCTTTGAGATGCCCGTCCTTTACGAGCTTTTCGAGGTGGACCTTGAAGGCCATGCAGTCTTCGGTTCTGTGCCCGTTTTGCTTGTGGTAAGCACAGAACTTGCCCTGATCACAGGTGGAGGGGTCACCCTTCATGGGCTGGGGCCACTTGACGAAAGGCTGCGACCTGATTCTGCCAAGGAGCTTGTAGACAGGCTCCTTGAAGATGGTGTTGACGGCCTTGTAGGAGGCATCAGTTGGTTTCGGCTTTGCGCTGCCCCCGAGGTGGGAACTGAGCGTACTGCCGAGTTCATTGGCGCTCTGTTTCGGTCCACCTCCTCCCTTCTAGATAACTTTTTATCCTTTTTGGAGGGTTTTTCTTCTTGTCAGGTGCCAAAACACGGGGAACTGCACTAGGTCCTTGGGAAGCTCGTTGCCTGGCAACAGAGCCTGTTTGAAGGACCTAATGGCCACTCTGTCAGTGGCATCTTCTACCTGGCTGTAGATGGTCCAGAACCTTTTGGCGAACTGAGTGATGCTTTTAGTCCGCCTCATTCTGATGGCCATCAGGTCATCGTCTGTCTTCGGGATGACCCTATGCGCCTGGAACTTTTCCACGAAGGAATTTCGGAGTTGCCGCCAGCTCGAAAATGATCCCTCGGAAAGCGCGCAGAACCACCGCAGGGGGAGGTTTCCCAGACTGGAGGAGAAGACCTTGCAGTTCAGGTTGCCGATGTCACCCCACACCGACATTCTCTGAGTGAAATGCTGGAGGTGCGCGGCTGGGTTCGAGGTCCCGTCGTATAAATTGAATCTAGGGACGCTGAATTTTTTAGGGAGTACATAGTCCCTGATCTCCTGAGAAAATGGAGACACTCCATGGTCATCAGTGTGTAGGCGTTTAGCCGATCTCGAGTGAAACCAACCACCTCCATGTTCTGCTGGACTGTTTGTTTGACCTGTTAATTGAGCCATATTCACAGGTCGGGGTCGTATTCCGGCCTCTGGCTTTACTTCTTAGAGTCAGCGCTGAGATGAGTGCTGCTCGAGCCTTCGTCATAGGCTCGGTCACGTCGCTTGTTGGTTAGGACTTGCCTCAAGTCTTGTTTGGCCTTTGGGGCCTGCAGGGATCGCTGGCGCGCAGGAGGTATGACTGAGGCCCTGACTGGGACCTTCGCCTTCTCACGGAGCTGTCCTTGGAGTCGGCGGATTAGAAGGTCCTGCTCTTGAATATGGCGGTTCTGGGCCTTGATATCCTCGAGGAGCAAATCGTCGGCGTCCTCAAGAATTACGTCATTGTCGTCCTTCTCGGAGAACAGGTCGTCGTCGTCGTCGAGAAGCACGTGGTCGTCATCATCAAGGAGCACATGGTCGTCTTCCACATGGTCTTGGTGACAAGACTAGTGCGACTTAGATAGAATTAGTGTCTTGTCTTGTCGGGAACGTCCCGGAGGAGGAATTTCATGAAAATGCCCGCACAAAAACAAAGAAAAATCTTGTTTTATTAAACTTGCTCTATCACATGCCTCTCCATGTATTCAGTTCAGCCTGAATTGATTGCACAAGATCAACCCAATTTGCACATGTTCCGACATATTTCGATCGAACAAAATTTATTTTTTCAAATGATAAAATAGAGAAAAGTGCCGTCAAGCGCAGTCTTTATTTAAGAAGTGAGCCCTCTTGATAGGGGTAAATGATCCAGGTGTATTTCTATTAATTGAGACTTACTCAGCTGTATTGCTGGCTCTCTTGGGAGGCCTAAAAGCTATGAGTGCAGATTGAGAAACAGAGTGCCAGGACACGGAAGATAGGCACACAATCCCATAAATCATTTTTCAATCTCAAGAGAATATGTATTGAGCTTTTGCAGTTATGGGGATGTAGGTCCAAGATCTTTTATTGGAGGTATACATCGTGATATATTAGCAAATCTTTTAAGCTGGCCATCGCACTAGCAGGGCTTGAAACCTACACTTCTTATAAGAGTGAATGGTCCTGATGTTCGAGAATGTAGGATTTATTTAGGATTGGAGATTAATAGTTAGGACTCCTTATCTAGGATCAGAGATTAATAGTTAGGATTCCTTATCCTTGAAGACAAAGCTTAGTTTGAATTTGAAGTTTTTGTCTCCTGCTGTACGTAAAGAGAAGTTTTTGTCAATGGAACGTACAAGCAATTTTATGCAATGCATTTGTTTCTCTTATCAGATATTACCAATCAATGCTCGCTAGATGATTAGCTAATCAGGTGGCGGATGAGAACTCTATGCTCTAGAATAGGTCTCTGAGTATCGATGGCATGGACCATTGAGAAGAAGCACATGCACTGAAATATGAACCTGGAAATCCCTGTTCTTGACTGGAGAAACTCTGCAGCAGCATATACACACACATGGAAAGGAAAATGACTTTTCAAAATCCAATAAGTAGTAGATGATTTATTGTAATGGACTGATGTCTGGGACATACATTACAGTCGATGGTTGATATCCTAATGAGGTAGTGTCATGGGTGGTGTTGTGTAATACCCTTCAATCATACCATTGGCTATGTTTCGGTAGGCGGCTTCAGTTAAATGGATACCGTCCCAGCTAGCAAATTTTGATGGATCAATGCAGACTGTTGATCCGGTGGCACCACATAGAGCTGACAAATTGAAATTATATGGCCCACCTCCTCCACAACAAGCTGAATTTAAATTAGTAAATCCTGCATTGCAAACAAACCAATTAGTGGTCAATAGATCAATCATTGATAAAGAAGAGACAGGAAGAAAAGCAAGAAGCTGACCAAAATGCTGTGGGTGGTCGATAAATCTCATGGCAGCACCATAGTAGTCAGCATAGACGATTTTGGCATGTGGGTATTTTAGCCTAAGTTTCTCCAAAGCAGCTTGCAAGAGTGAGTTGTGGTACTTGGAGAAACGGTTGAGAGCCTTCAAACATCCATTTCGACGGTTGTAGTCTGCTTTTTTGGGGCTGGAATCTAATGTCAGATAACCTGGGATGCATCCAATCGGCAGATTTCCAGGCACCACAAGATCCACTGCCCCTTGCTTGATCAATCTCTGAAAGAAGGAAAAAAACCAAGGATGATAAACAGGTAAACCATCCAGCAATCCAATTTCCAAACTCTCATTAACGGTCAAATTGAAAATTAATCAGCTGACCAACTTCGTTCAATCATAGTTTTGTAGCTTTTGTTTAGTGAGCTCTTAGCCTCTTACCCTGGTTGCCTCTGCAACAGCGTGGACGACTTCGGGTACAAAAGTTCGGACTTGTGCAATGCTTAGACCTTGTAAGAATGCATAATTGTAATCGTTACCACCGATTTCTCCCACAAGAAACAGTGATTTTGCAAAATAATCTGCACATTCTGCGCATGTACACAACCATGTTAATGGAATTTATCTAGAGAGATGATATTAAAATGCCTAATGTAATGTGCATATAACCTTGTGGCGTTTGACAAAGGGATGACTTGAATTGCTCAAACCAGCCCATCTGAACACTCAGCGAATTGTTGCTCCATCTGAGAGTGTTAATATCTCTCTTTTGGAAGAAGGCTGGGTTCAGAGCCGTGGCTCCGGCCACTGCGAAATTCACTCCTCGCAGAGAATCCACCCTATGATTATGAAGGCTTGCTAGATATGGTGGCAGCTTTGGTAGCCCATATGCCTCCGCTGCATTCATCAAATTTAAGTACAAATTCAACATCACAGGGCTATCTATTATCACTGTCAAATATATGGAATTCAATGAATGGACATGACCCTTGATCTAAAACCATCAGCAAGTGATTTGTGTCATGACTCCTTAACAAAATTCATAAATGATGCATTGACAAGTAGGCTTTTAATTAATCCAAGCATGAAGACTAGAATAAAAAGCATGGGAGGAAGGAGAATGGTACCAATGAAATCCACGATCAAACGCCCATCAGAAAATCGGCCAGTTGGATGTCCAAAGTAGGTCTGACCATAAGGGAGCCTCGCTACGAAGGGGTTTTGGAAAGGGCCGGTGAAGAGAGAGTTTCCAGTGTCTGCTAGGGAGTCACCAAAGCTGAAAATTGATCTGTAGGGACCAGAGCCGGAGACAGTTTGGAGGATATAGAAGCTGCAGAGAGAAGAGATGAAGGCTATAAGAAACGGATAAGACGCCATTGCTTGAGGGGACTCTGTGGTTCTGTGTGAGTATATATTGAATTTGTTGTCACATGTATTGCAGATTGTCTTTTCTGAGAGGTTTAGATTAAAATGCCAGTGTAGTATCTTGTACTAGTACCCTGTAGGATAAGTCCCCTCATAAATGCACTTTGCTCACGGATAAATACCATTCATCTATAGCTGGGTTCCTCGGTTGGATTAAAGCAATGTGATGCACTTTGCTCACTGATAAAGACCATCCATATACAGTGGGATTCCTCTGTTGGATTAAAGCAATGTGATGCACTTTGCTCACTGATAAAGACAAATCCATCTACAGTGGGATTCCTCTGTTGGATTAAAGCAATGTGATGCACTTTGCTCACTGATAAAGACCATCCATCTACAGTGGGATTCCTCTGTTGGATTAAAGCAATGTGCCATGATCTTCCATAAGAATGTAACTCTAGAAAATCATCGCAGGAAAGATAACCTCAATAAAATGTTGTTTTCTTCAATAAAATGATCTTCTATACAAAGGCCATGATAATTACAGCTACTATGAATCTATGACCAAGTCATTTTTCGATTTTCATAATCTTCCATTCTATTGTTTCTTTCTAGAAAATCAATCAATTTATTAGATGCATAAATAAAGTACTAAAACGACAAGTTAAAAAAAATTTAATTAAAAATGAACATAAATAAGTGCTTTCCTAGTGAATAATTATGTACGAAAGTAATTCAAATGATCAAAATTATTTCATAAGTAGCCTTCAGAATAAAGGGACACACACACACAAAAAAAAAAAAAAAAAAACACATATGCTAGCAAATAGCAAATGGCTGAAATTTGAAGCAAATAGCAAGTGTTGGGAGAAATGATCAAGTACAGTATTTCTACCCAACTAAGTTATGCCCTCACAATATTTCTATCCAACTAAATTATGCCCTTCAAATCAACATTAAATTGGGGCCACACCCAACATCATCATTCACATCCAACAATTACGCCTGTATATAGGTGACTTTGGTGGGTCCTATATTGTGATTTCAATAGCTATTAGCAAGACATCATGATATCACCAACACTTTATTAGCCCAGAATCTACTAATCCAAGGAAGACGAAGAAAATCTGATCCCCTAATTTTTGGGTTATCTATACCTTTCTCCATGTTATCTATAACTTTCTTCATGTTAAAATTTTCTGGGTCAACTACGATAAATACAACACTAATACTAGTATATATAAGAATTAAGCTGACAACAGCTTATAGCCCAATTGTTAATTTGAATCCAGCAGTTGAAGGTTATTTTAATGAACTTTTGAGAGTATCTTTAGTAGTTAAGTTGGGTAAAGGTCCAATTCCGGTCAACTTTAACAACATACATGTTTAATATAAGGTACTGAATCTTGATTATTGTGAATAAAACTTTAAACAGACTGTTTTCAAAAATATGACAAATACGAGTGTAGCATATATACGAAGAACTTAAAAGCATGAATATCAATCATGATCTTTTTATTTCTTTTATAGATTTTCCACCCACATTGCCTAAATTCTTGCCCTCTCCTCTTAAAATGGGCGAAACTGGCATTAGCCCCTTACTTTGCACAATCTATTGTCATGATGAACAAATTGGACCCACCTATGGTCAAATGTATACTCTCAGAAGCCCCTATCTGTTCAGTTATAAATTGGCACTTCAATTAGTTATTGATCCATCCATTTTCCACCATGTAAATATTGCACTTGTACAACCATTAAACTGTGTGGCTCAAGAATAAAGGGCGGTGAGTGTGATGTTAATTTGGTCCATACTTAATCTCTACATTATTGGAATACATCCAAGTGGACCTTACAAGGAGTATAAGACTTATATTGGACTGGGTGGGTTGAGAAATATAAGGGCATGGTGCAAACTGATAATGGCTCTTGGGAACTAAATGACCATGAGGATGAAGATGGTGTGGTGAGAACTGAATTTAGATGGGGCTGCTGATTATCTACTTAATAAAGATGGGTGAACATTGTTTCCCTTGTTACAGTAATTACCAAGTGTTGGTGGGGGTGATCCGATCCTCTTATTATGAGATGAAATCAGAACATGATTGAGCTTGTTGCCATCACGTTGGATATTCTCCAATGAAATCCGTTTCCTTTTGCGTGGTTGTATAAGTCCGACATTGATAAACTATGGCTTGAATCTCGTCCTTGTGTTTTGTGAAGATGCAAGAGTCCCATGTTGACTAGGACGTAGAATTGGGGGTGAGGAGGGTAGCATTATTCACTTCGCCTTTCTTTGTGCATGTCTACTTTTGTGAGGACTTCTCTAAACATATTTTATCTTGAATAAAAGGAGTGAGTTCTTAAGATGCTTGAGAGTAAGGGCAGGGGACCCTCACATCATATCCAATGCCAATACCTAATTGCAAGGGCCCCCATCCCTTACTCTCATAATGCCGTGGGAGTAAATGTACTATCACTGTAAGGGGTGGGGGCCCTTTCTAATGATGATGGGTAATTATTAAAAATGTCTTTGCTCTGACCTTTTATCTCATGTGAAAAGCTTCATTTTGAGTCCATCTAGTCTTTGGATGTATTAGTCCATGCACTAGTCTATAAATAGTCACAAGTTTAAATTCCACACTCATTCAATTTTTTCTCACCATTAAAGTGTGTTTTCAAGAAAATTCAGTTATACAATTTCATCTGACAATTCTTGCACAAAATTAATAGGTCATGAACCCGAGGCAATCCATGAAATGGGATTTGCAGGGCGGGCAAACAAACTCACTTTAAAAAAATTGGTAGGGCCTAAGTAAGATGGCCACCTTTGGATTGATTGCATCAGTAGTATAATCAGTGGCAGACTCAGGGTGCAGACCTAAGATTTTTTGTGAGATTTGGAGGCAAATCCAGAATTTTCATTTTGATTTTTGAAGTAGATAAGAAATTTTCATTTGCATTTTGGAAGTAGGCCCAGGTCCAACTAGGGCAACTACCCCCGGAAGCTTGTATGTAGGTCAGCCAGTGCATGTGATCAACTTCCTATGCTTTCCTCATTTTCCTTTGAAAGAATCCCATATATAAATCAATCAAGCGACAATCTAATGGTGGGCCCACTCAAATTGAGCTTGAGTATTTACTCACAGAAAATTAGATATTAGGGTTGAAAAGCGGTTTGAATTTTCGAAAGGTGGGCTGCATCTATATATTTAACCAAGATGCTGCACCATACAATACTGCTGTGCGAGCCGGCTACGCTGCTTTATAGTTCAGCCTCACTAAGTCAATATATAGAATCTCCATAAAAATATTTCTTAGGCATCCCCTGCAATTGTCACACATATATGTGGTGCCCGAACTGTGCTTATTGCATTCATCCTTAAATTTTGGTCAAAATGTCTCTCATTAAAAGTTCTTAAATCCTGTCCCGTACACCTATATGACCAGCCTGCCTTTTAATGCCTCCTTAAATCCTGTCACTACATGACCTATTTCCCTTGCATTCCCCTTCCTTTTAATGCACAAATGACCCTCAGCATAAAAAAATAAAAAAGTTTAAAGGGCAGGTGGTTAATGTTTTATTCAATTTGCACATTACTAATCTTGGTAGGATTTCTTCTCCATGCAAAGGTAATGAGGTAGCCTGCATGTGGGGCTTGTTAAGGGAGAAAGGAAGTGAGGGAGGAGGAGAAAAATTGTGAAAAAAATGAAAGGCAGTTTATTGCATTCTAATCAATTCACTTTCATTCACCTATATAAATAGAAAATCAAAAGTAAACCTTCTAAATAAAGTCTTAATTTAAATAGGAAATATAACCATAAAAAATAACTTAGTCCAACATAGTTGGGACAATGATTTGATTATAACGACGAAATACTAATTTAGAATCATGGGCTGGATTGGGTTGTGCTGAGTAATATCCAGACCTGGCCCGAAGTTTAAACAATAGGCTTGGGCCCGGTCATAGCCCAACTCAAGCCATATGTGCCTTCCTGGCTTGGGCCAGCCCTCCTATTGTGAAAAAAGTTGAGAACTTTAACATGAGTTCTATTAATGGACAGCTTTCAGTTAGAGTTATTTAGGGTGGAGTAATTATGTGAATTGGGGTCAGTTTTGATTCTTTTGAATGGGTCATACTCATAAGTCAGTAGCATCAACTTACATGTGACATTGTGACATTGTGCAGATGCTTAGTTGTGAGGCTTTAATTGCTAGATCTAGATCCGGGGACAGGTGTCGGTTTTCAAATGTCTTTTGTTGTACCGATTTAAATCTATGTTGCAAAACTTTGTTCTGCTTTATGTTTCTTGCATGTGATTATTGAAAACGATGAAGAAGAAAAAACCAAACTTTGTTATGCTTTATGAGTCTTGCATGTGATAATTGGTTTTTTCAAAGGGTTTTAGTGTTCTACGTCAAACTCTTTAAAGTTGGTCACGTGTAAGAAATCCTAATTTCATAACATATTCATATTTTTCATCAAAGTGAGAAAGGCTTTAGGCGAGAACGGCTCCTTACCACGCGTGCTCAGATTCGAATACTAGGTACGCCACTTATCTCCATTTGTGTGGATTTCCTTCCCACTTGTCCTTTTCCACGTGAGTGGGATGTCTTTCCATATGTGTGTTGACTCTTTCTTGGATCCTAGCTCCTTTAGATGAGTTAAAAAACACAGAATAAATAAAATGAAAGTAAGAAAGGCCCCAAGCCCTCAGTATTATAATGGTAGCTCATGTCATTTATGCCCCCATTGGAAAGTTAGTATATTTTACCATCTATGGTAGAACGGGCGAGTAACTAGTAACTATATTTTCAGCGACTCTTGTGGACTATAAACGGTCGTCATTTACCGATCCAAATTCCTTCTTAGTAAGCCGTGTTTCATCACTAATAACAAGTCTCAACAGCCATTTCGATTGTCATAACAATCACTCTTGGCATTTCTATCAACAAAAATAAAAATACCAGTATCGCACTATAAGTAGTTAAATATTCAAATCGCTTTTCACAAGTCATTCGCCTCTGTGCATGTATGGTTGTATAAGAATAAAATCAATAAACTATGACTTGAATCTCCTCTTCTTTTGTGAAGATGCAGTAGTCCCACTTCGACTATGGTTAGAATTGGGAGCATGGAGAGTAGCATAAATACTATTTCTTTTTCCTTGTCTCTTCTTTTGTAGCTCCTTAGTATACTATATAAAGTTAGAAGGTTTTTGCTCTAATTTTAACCGTCGATTATGATTTTGATCGATGGTTGTGTAACTACTCATGAAATTACCTACTCACTTTTCCATCAAATCACTCATATTTCAGTTGTTCCTATGTAACTATACCATTTTTGCTCCAATTTCTTTATTTCTATTTTTTCTAACTTGTCCTATGGAAAGATGTAATTTTTTTAATATGTGATTATTTATTTTGAAGTGCAGGGAGATACCGTGCTAAGCACGGGTTATTGGGCTAGTATTCCATTAAACAAAGGGCTGAGATCTCACGTGAGGCCTTAGACATTTTTGTTACAAAACTAAAAGTTCTCTTTAATGCTAAGCCACTGAAAATAAGCCATTTTTTTTTATGCTAACTGGTAAATTTGTATTGAAAGAAAGAAAAGGGGCAAAGTCCCCGGAGAAAGGGAAGAAAGAATACATCTAATGGAAGCAAATAGAAAGGCTAGCCCAAAAAACAAGGGAGGGTAAGACCAACTAAAAACAAGAGAAATAGAATCTGAAGATCAAGAACATAAGCAAAAACCTTCAGAGCTTCTATAGGCACTGATCAAAAGCTCCTCCCTGACCAGAATGCATACAACAGAAAGAGCCTAGCCAAGCAGTTCAAATTCTAAGAACAAACCAACCCAATCCTTAGCTTTATAAGCACAGCTCCTAAACATATGGCAGAGAAGACAAGAAACAGAGAGAGAAGAGAAGCAACCTTCAAACTGCTAGACAAAACAACTTCCAAGGATGGACTCTAGTCATCCTTCCACCGAAGAGCAAAGAAGAGCTGACTGCAACCTCAGTTCGAACTAACACTCCAGAACAAAAGGGGCCTACACTTACACTAGCCAAATCAGTCCAGCGCAAAGCCTACTGAGCTTTGCTAGGCCTACTCAGGGGCTGCAGGAAGAGAATAGATCCAGAGCAATAGTGTGTGGGGAGATATTTCCTCCCCCATATTCCACCCCTGCCAAGTGCATGGCTCAAGATGGCCTGATGGGACTGGGCCCAGAAGTCAGGCTCAATGGGACTGCAATTAAAAGAGAGTGGGCTGTGATGGGATCAGGCTCTGACAGAGCCACCCTCTTGTCTCCTCTCTTCCTCTATATAAGTACAGCCACAGCTCTAGAACGGGATGGCCAAAAAAACACCACATACACTGGTATGCCATCTCCTCCCCAACTTAATCTCCAGCCTTTGCTTAGTCCTGTAACTAACTTAGGCATCGGAGAGCCCTGTGCTGCCCAAGCCAGGGTCCTCAGACCTTCTTCTTTTGCCCCTTTCAGGCTCAAGGCAACGGTTCTTCTATCATCATCGAGGAGCTACAATCTCCATCCTCCTCCAGTGGGCCGCAAAATCACTCCCCCCGGGTCTGTGAGTTTTTGTGCGCTTACAATTGGCGCCGTCTGTGGGAAAGGATCAAAAAGCCATCTTCCCAAACACCATGCCTTGAAGAGCCAGAGTGGGACGAGTTGATCCGTCGATTTCAGCAGCAGTTCTCTCTCTCTCTCTTCTTCAGCTGGAGAAGTCTGTGGTTGTGAAGCCATTTCCATCTCCTTCTCCATATCATCCATGGCCTCTCCAAGGGGTCAAGGGGCAGAAGAGCCGAGAGGGTGAAGCAGACACTCCAGACATCCCAGTTCGGCAGAACTCCATCTCGACAGAGCTCCTTTTCAGCTCGGTCGCCTCCAGCTCGATAGACCTCCCAGCTCGGCCATGTCTCCAGACGTCCCAGTTTGGCAAGCTCAGCCAGCTCAGCAGAGATCTTCATCTTGCTAACGTCTCCAGTTCGGCAGACACGACCAGTCTTCCAGCTGGCTGATCTCCCCGGTTCAGCACGCATTCTAGCTCGGCAAGTCTCCCAGTTCGGAAGACTTCAAGCTCGGCAGACAGTCCGTGGCAACTCTCCCAGCTCAGCCTATGTCTCTGGCTGGCAGACTTCCCATCTCGGCAGACTCCCAGATCGGCAGGTCCTTCTCAGCAGGTCCACCGTTTCGGCAGCGCGATCAGCTCGGACACTTCATCTCGGTAGAGGTCCCAGGCTGGCAGACGGCTCCATGTCAGCAGGTCCACCATCTCGGCCAAACCCCATCTCGTCCCATCTCGGCAGACTCCCAGATCGGCGGGTCCTTCTCGGCAGATCCACCATCTCGGCGACCTAGATCGGAACCATCGAGAAAAACGCCATCTACTGGCAGTCCTCCGTCGATGTCTCCGGCGCCTCTCTCCTCGGCTAGGGCGACGGATACTACAGAGGGGAGGAGGATTGCCGCAAGGGACTCTGCCTGTGTACGAGCTCTGCACCACCACCTCCTCCGACTCCGATTCCGACAACGACGACAGGCAATCGCTATTCCTTCCGATCGACAACGAGGAGCCGCAGGAAGAGGCGTCCTGCTCCCGACCAGCTGCCATCAGCCCACGATCCTACGTTCCGACGGCTCAAACGGCCTCCGACCTGGCACTGGCGACTCCAAGATTGGGACGCACAGTGACAAACCGTGGATGAGTCCAGACCCTTGGAGACTGCTGCTGCTGTTGTTGTCCTCCAAAGTCGAGTATGATCATGGGTTTTCTAACATCACACATCACATCATAGGTTGAGGACAAACTAGGGAAGGGTGAGTAGGGTGCACATGCACAGGATGAGGTGACTTGGAGGTTTGGTAATCCTACTGTCCACCAAAATTGGTAATCCTACTATCCACCCCTCTGACTACAAAATTATCCAAAATTTCCTTAAAGTGGGGACCGATGGCTTGATGGCATGATGAAGCGCCAAATGGTGTTTGTACCATCAAATGGTGTAAAAAAAAAAGATCAGAAATAATGCCCAAAAGCATCATTGGGTTCCAATGTTTTACACTTGTCACACATGCACCCAAAAAAGTCCACATCGGCCACAACCTTATACCAAACGTATATGTAAGGTGTCATGGGGATATGAGAGATGTCATGCACATATATCGAAAAGATGAGCTATCATGTACTAATTTAGACAACGTCATGTACTCATAATTTTATATATATTCATTTCGATCATACACCAGCTCGGCAGAGAACTACATCCCAGCTGGCTGAACTCTGCATCTCAGCAGACATCCCAGCTCGGCCGATGTTTTCAGTTCGGCTGCCTTTTCCAGCTGACCGATGTCCCCAGCTCGGCAGAAGTAAACTCTCCAGCTCAGTAGCAGTGCATCGAGGCCACCAACTTCGGTAACAGTACCAGCTGGGCGAGCATGACTCGGTCCTCTCCAGCTCGGCAGCAGTGCCTTCTCCCGCTCGGCAGCAGTAACATTCGCCCTTTCAGATGAAATCCCAAAAGCAGGCTCGGTGATGCCACCAGCCTCAAGAAAAAGATTACACTGGCCCCGGTAAAAGTACCAGCCAGTTACGTCCCGATTTCGGAAAAATTAAAGCTCGGTGATGGCACCAGCTTAAAAAAAAAGCAGGCTCGGTGATGCCACCAGCCTCGAGAAAAATATTACACTGGCCCCGGTAAAAGTACCAGCCAGTTACGTCCCGATTTCGGAAAAAATAAAGCTCAGTGATGGCACCAGCTTCGAAAAAAAGCAGGCTCGGTGATGCCACCAGCCTCGAGAAAAAGATTACACTGGCCCCGGTAAAAGTACCAGCCAGTTACGTCCCGATTTCGGAAAAAATAAAGCTCGGTGATGGCACTAGCTTAAAAAAAAAAAGCAGGCTCGGTGATGCCACCAGCCTCGAGAAAAATATTACACTGGCCCCGGTAAAAGTACCAGCCAGTTACGTCCCGATTTCGGAAAAAATAAAGCTCGGTGATGGCACCAGCTTCGAAAAAAGCAGGCTCGGTGATGCCACCAACCTCGAGAAAAAGATTACACTGGCCCCGGTAAAAGTACCAGCCAGTTACGTCCCTATTTCGAAAAAAATAAAGCTCGGTGATGGCACCAATTTCGAAAAAAGCAGGCTCGGTGATGCCACCAGCCTCGAAAAAAAAAATTAAATTACACTGGCCCCGGTAAAAGTACCAGCCAGTTACGTCCCGATTTCGAAAAAATCAAGCTTGGTGATAGCACCAGCTTCACAAAATCGAGCTCGGTGATGGCACCAGCTTCGAAAAAAGCAAGCTTGGCGATGGCACCAGCTTCACAAAAATCGAGCTCGATTTTGTGAAGCTGGTGCCATCACCAAGCTTGATTTTTTCGATGCTGGTGCCATCACCGAGGGCTCGGTGATGCCACCAGCCTCGAGAAAAAGATTACACTGGCCCCGGTAAAAGTACCAGCTAGTTACGTCCCGATTTCAGAAAAAATAAAGCTCGGTGATGGCACTAGCTTAAAAAAAAAAAGCAGGCGTTGTGATGCCACCAGCCTCGAGAAAAAGATTACACTGGCCCCGGTAAAAGTACCAACTAGTTACGTCCCGATTTCGGAAAAAATAAAGCTCGGTGATGGCACCAGCTTCGAAAAAAGCAGGCTCGGTGATGCCACCAGCCTCGAGAAAAAGATTACACTGGCCCCGGTAAAAGTACCAGCCAGTTACGTCCCGATTTTGGAAAATATAAAGCTCGGTGATGGCACCAGCTTAAAAAAAAGCAGGCTCGATGATGCCACCAGCCTCGAAAAAAAAAATTAAATTACACTGGCCCCGGTAAAAGTACCAGCCAGTTACGTCCCGATTTCGAAAAAATCAAGCTTGGTGATAGCACCAGCTTCACAGAATCGAGCTCGGTGATGGCACCAGCTTCGAAAAAAGCAAGCTTGGCGATGGCACCAGCTTCACAAAAATCGAGCTCGGTGATGGCACCAGCTTCGAAAAAATCAAGCTTGGTGATGGCACCAGCTTCACAAAATCGAGCTCGGTGATGGCACCAGCTTCGAAAAACTCAAGCTCGGTGATGGCACCAGCTTCACAAAACTCAAGCTCGGTGATGGCACCAGCTTCTAAAAACTCAAGCTCGGTGATGGCACCAACTTCACAAAACTCAAGCTCGGTGATGGTACCAGCTTCGAAAAAATCAAGCTCGATGATGGCACCAGCTTCACAAAAATCGAGCTCGGTGATGGCACCGGCTTCGAAAAAATCAAGCTTGGTGATGGCACCAGCTTCACAAAATCGAGCTTGGTGATGGCACCAGCTTCGAAAAACTCAAGCTCGGTGATGGCACCAGCTTCGAAAAACTCAAGCTCGGTGATGGCACCAGCTTCGAAAAAAATCAAGCTTGGTGATGGCACCAGCTTCACAAAATCGCGTTCGGTGACGGCACCAGCTTTGGAAAAATCAAGCTCGGATAGACCGTCAGGCTATTTAGCTTTCGACTTCCAAGAGTTAGGAGCATTCTAAGAAGTTAAAAGCTGGGGGGCTTTGTGTGGGGAGATATTTCCTCCCCCATATTTCACCCCTGCCAAGTTCATGGCTCAAGATGGCCTGATGGGACTGGGCCCAGAAGTCAGGCCCGATGAGACTGCAATGGGCTGTGATGGGATCAGGCTCTGACAGAGCCACCCTCTTGTCTCCTCTCTTCCTATGTAAGCACAGCCACAACTCTAGAACAGGATGGCCAAAAAAACACCACATACACTGGTATGCCATCTCCTCCCCAACTCAATCTCCAGCCTTTGCTTAGTCCTATAACTAATTTAGGCATCGGAGAGCCCTGTGCTGCCCAAGCCAGGGTCCTCTGACCTTTTTTTTTTTCCACTTTCAGGCTCAAGGCAACGGTTCTTCTATCATCATCGAGGAGCTACAATCTCCATCCTCCTCCAGTGGGCAGCAAAATACTCCCCCCGGGTCTGTGAGTTTTTGTGCGCTTACAAATAGGAAGGAAAAAGAAAGCTGAAAACCTTTCTGCTCAGCAAAGAAAGAGAAAAGCTTGGCAGTACTCTAGAGCCTCTACTGAGCACTACTCAAGAAAGGCAGCTACAGGCTCTTGAAAGGCTGGATCTCCTGATCAAACACTGCTTGGAAGATCTCCAGAGAAGGAAGATGATTCCTTGATGACTTGGCTACCTCTGAATTCCAATAAGATACTCACTAAGGAAGCACTACAGGCAAGAGGACTAGATAAAAAACTGCACAGCTCCTTGCAGGGCCAGATCAACAAAACATGACTCAAACCAGGCTGCATAGAGGGCGAGGAGCTCCTTATTGACACTCGGAAATCGAATTACGTGAAATCTCCAGGCAATATATCAAGCTGGCCTAACTTGGAGGCTTATCTGCATGGAGTTGCAGGAACACAAGGCAGCAAGGGCGGGTTTAAGCTGGAAGTGAAGCGCGATATAGCGCTGGTGAATAAGAGTTTGGACGACTTGAAGGATGAGTTTCTTGTCCCTGTTTCTTGGTGGATTGAGAAAAACAAGGGTATGGTGCAATATGCTGATGGCTCTTGGCATCTCCATGACCATGAAGAAGATAATGCTGGGCAGACGGTGATTGATTATATTTTTAATAAAGATGCACGTGGAATGTTTCCCTAATACAAATATTTCTAAGTGTTGGTGGGGTGATCCGATCCTGTTATTAATAGTTAAAAGAAGCTAAGTCCAAAGAAGAAGAACCTGATTGAGCTTGTGGACCATGAGAAAGGGAGGATGTAGCTTTTGTTCTTGGTTTGAGATAGCTTATGTCAGACATTTTTCAGCTGACGTTTATTGCTCAAAATTAATTGGCCATGATTCCGGGGCAATCCATGAAATTGGTTGAGTAACTGAATCAGTTTGAAGCCCACTTCTTTGACGCAAACTGCACAAAATACCCCATTTTTTGTTTTTCATTTTTTTTTTTTTTAAATCATAGATCCAGATTTCACTCCAGATATTGGAGTTAGGGGGTTCAACTGTTTTACTTGTTGTGTGTAAAACAAATGAATAAAAACAAAGAAAAATCCTGTTTTATTAAACTTGCTTTATCACATGACTCTCCATGTATTCACTTTAGCCTGAATTGATTGCAGAAGATCAACCCAATTTGCACATGTTCCGACATATTTCGATCGACCAAAATTTATTTTTTCAAATGATAAAATAGAGAAAAGTGCCGTCGAGCGTAGTCTTTATTAAGAAGTGAGCCCTCTTTGTAAGGATTTTAGTTGGCTAATTCTTTGGGTTATGGTTTCTATAACTTGTATTTCTTTTAGACGTTGGACTGCTGAAGATCTCTTTCCAATATAGAAAGAGTTTCCAAGATCTGAAGTTTCCTAAAGGTTGCTTGAGCGAACCCATCTCAGTTCAACCATCGCTCGACCCAACAAGCAGTTCGCTCGACCCATCTTAGTTCTGTCTTGTACAATTGAAGACAGAGAGTTGTTCGCACGAGCGAACCATATATCGCTCGAGCGAACTTGAGACAGAAGGTTCTTTGCTCGACCCATCATTCTCTTCGCTCAACCGAAGAGTTTCCTGCGCTGAATGCTTACTTCTAGAGAGCAGTTCGCTTGAACGAACTTCCACATCCGCTCGAGCAAACCATGGACTTCTATTTCTGAATGAACTTCTGTTTCTAATTTCATCAAGATTCAACTTCTTATTCTCTGAGCCTTTCATACACGAATTGGAGACTATATAAAGGCTTCCTCTCTCAACATATGAGATACACTGATTAAGATTAAATACGTAAGATAGAGAGTTTGAGAGATCCATCCTATTTCCCTCAAAGACTTCAAGCTGCTGTTGCTATACTGAAGATTCAGAGTTTTGGGTCAAGTTTCCATCCCCCTTCTTGAAGGTGGTTCTGCTCAAGCACGGTGAAGATTTGTGACGAGATGTCAGCAAGATCTGATGCAGTCCTTAGGTTGAGTCAACAACTGAGAAAATGGTTCTAGGTGTCTTGTATTCTTCGTTTATATATAGTGCTTGGTTGTCTGTTAGCCTAGATGATAAGGCCCGTGGTTTTTCTCCCGTTTAGAGTTTTCCATGTATAATTCTCGTGTCTCTCTCTATTTGTGGTTTGATTGTTCATTTAAATTGGAATTAGGGTTAATTAATAGTTTAATCACATCAGTTTGATATTCGTTTGAGTTTTAGTAAGTGGGACCTCTGCCTGTGTTAAGATAGAGATACTTTCAATTAGTATCAGAGCAGGTTACACCAAACTTTTGTGTGATCTTTTTACTGATCTCCAATCGATATCAATAGAGAAGGCACATCTACCAACAAGCCCCCTCTTTTGGATGGATTAAATTACTCGTACTGGAAATGTAGGATGATTGCTTATTTAAAGGCAATTGATGACCAAGTCTGGGATGTTGTGGTGGAAGGATATACTGAACCCACCGTGGTTGTTGAAGGGCAAACAAAACCAAAACCCAAAGCCCAATGGACTCCTGATGAGAGGACAAGATCAAATTGCAACAACAAGGCCATTAATGCTATTTATAATGGAATTACTGCATCTGAGTTTTATAGGGTTTCTGCTTGCCTTACTGCAAAGGCTGCTTGGGAACTTCTTAAAACTGTTCATGAGGGAACAAAAATTGTCAAGCAAAACAAACTCCAGAACTTAACAACTGCTTTTGAGACGATACGCATGAAAGATTCTGAATCTTTTGATGAATTTAATTCAAAACTGGCCAAGATTGTTAATACATGCTATAATCTGGGAGAACCCATACCTCAAAACAAAATCGTTAAGAAAATCATGAGGTTTCTCCCGGAACGATTTCGTCCAAAGGTAGTTGCCATCGAAGGAGCATCAGGACCTAAATTCTTTAACAGTTGAAGAACTTGTTGGAAATTTGCAAACTTTTGAGTCCAATCACTGTCAGCAGAAAAAGGGAAATGACATTGCTCTAGTGTCCTCAAATTCAGTAGATGACCCTAAAATTAGTGATCCTGGCAGTGATACTGATGATGAAAAATTTGAGGCATATCTTGCAACAAGACTAAAAAAGAGTTGGAAAAATAGAAAATCCTTTAACAAAAAGGATTCATCAAATCCTAAAGCTCCTCCCAAAGGTAACTTTGTACCCAAAACTGAGCAAAACCGATCAAAAGGTATAACCAAGCCAATTAAATGTTTTGAGTGTCAAGGATATGGACACATTGCTTCCAAGTGTGTAAATCGCAGAGAAAAGAACAAAGGCAAGGCCTTAAATGTTGCTTGGGATGACGAATCTGATGAGGAAATTTCTGAACCTGATTCACCTTCAAGTGAGTCTGGAAAATACGTTGCTTTCATGGCTCTCTCTAACATCTCTTCTGTGCAGGAATCCAAGTCTGAAGACGATTTAGATTTTAACGAAATTTCTGATAAAGAACAGGAAGGAGATAAAGATTATCAAAAATTGTTTCATGAATCTATTAGAATGTCTAAAATCAGTGAGAAAAGAGCTTTGAAATTGAAGGCTATGGAGGAGAAGAACACATCTTTGCAAGCTATACTTCTAGACTCTCAATGTAAGGTAAAACAGTTGGAATATCAACGAGGGATCTTATCTAACAAATTGATTCTTGCAGGACAAGAGATTGATCGTCTGCAGCAACAATTTCAGAAAGCTGAATCTCAACTGTTGACCTTCCGAAACGAGCTGAATACTTGCAAATTTGAAAAAGAAAATCTTGCTGGAAAATTAAAGATGGCACTTGCTGAACTGGAATCGGCGAAAGCTTCTATCAACCGAATGAATACTGGATCCATGAAATTGAATGAAATTCTGGGGAGTCAACTGCCTACTTCTTCAAAATCTGGTCTTGGATATGTAGGTGCCTCTTCATCTAAGGACAAAGGTAAAACTGTGTTTGTTCAAGGAACTACTATGAAAGCCATGCATCCTGTCTATCTAAATGCTACATATTCTCAGAGTTACTATCCGAATTATGTGTCGAAACCTAAATTTATTCCCATATGTCACTTCTGTGGGATTACCGGACACATACGACCACACTGTAATAAACTGAGAAATTATAACAGAAATCAGAGTAGAAGGTCAAATTTATTTTCGCATCAGGTTAGGATCAAACCTGTTTGAGTCCGAAAATCTGATCTACGCTGTAATATGGTCTTTACAGCACTTAGTGTTAAAAATTCTGATGTGTGGTACTTGGATAGTGGCTGTTCATGTCACATGACAGGAAACAAAGTCTTATTCATATCTCTAGAAGATTACAATGGTGGAAGTGTTCATTTCGGAGATGGAGGTAAGGCAAAAGTTATTGGAAAAGGTGTTGTTGCAATCCCAGGTATTTCTCAACTTAAAAATGTCTATTTAGTTGATGGTCTTAAAACAAACCTCTTGAGCATAAGCCAGTTGTGTGATAACAAACATGAGGTTCATTTTTCTTCCAAAAAATGCATCATTGTGGACAACAAGGGAAAAACAGTTCTTCATGGGATAAGAAATCACGACAATTGCTATGTGGTTTCATCTGAGAAAGAAATGTCGTGTAATTTTGCATTAATGAGTTACATTGAGTTGTGGCATCAACGTTTGGGACATGTGAATTACAAAGATCTGGAAAAATTGTCAAACTTTGAGCTTGTTCGTGGGCTTCCCAAACTCAAAAGAGCCTCGAATACTATGTGTGGTCTCTGTCAAGTTGGAAAACAGATTAAATCTTCTCATAAAAAGGTTGACTCACTTATCACTAAGAGACCTTTAGAGCTATTGCATATGGATCTTATGGGACCAACCAAATTTGAAAGCATTGGTAGTAAAAAATACATATTTTTGACTGTTGATGATTTTTCCAGACTAACATGGGTGAGATTTTTGCGTGATAAATCTAAAACCTTTGTTGTCTATAATGACTTGTGAACTTTGCTCATTGCAGACAAAGGTCAACAATTCGGAGGCGTTTCAAGGATTTGTTCCGATCATGGAACCGAGTTTCAAAAATTCTGATTTTTTCACTTTTTGCACGAAACATGGGATCAAGCATGAATATTTTGCCCCTAAAACACCACAACAGAATGGGGTAGTTGAAAGAAAGAATCGAGTGGTGCAAGATATGGCACGTGTGATGTTACATAGCAAAAACCTACCTCAAAGGTTTTGGGCTGAAGCTGTAAACACAGCTGTCTATGTCATCAACCGTGTCTATCTTCGTCTGGGAACTAAAACCACCCCATATTAGATATGGACTGGAGTTAAGCCAAATATCAAATACTTTTGAACATTTGGCAGCAAGTGTTACATCCTTCGTGACAGAGAACACTTGTCAAAATTTGACTCCAGAAGTGATGAAGGAATTTTTCTCGGTTACTCATTGACTAGTAAAGCTTATCGTGTATTCCATCTAAAAAATTCTGTTGTAATGGATTCCATTAATGTGGTAGTGGATGATGAAGGTACCTCTTACTATTTTTCTGACAATGATGAGGGACTGATTTTTTCTCCACCTTCTGAACTGGTTGAAAATCAAACGGAAAGCCAAGCTAAACCTGATTCGGAATCAACAAAGGAAACAATAGCAGATGCTGATCCTGTTGAACCAACGGAACCTTCCTCTGAATCAAATGTTCCTGAAAGAATACTACAATTTGAAGAGAAAAGTACAACTCCAAAATCTGTTCTTCCTCGATCTCAAAAGGCCAAGTAATCAAAGATCATCCTTTGGACAAAGTTATTGGTGAGATTTCTGCTCCTATGAAAACTAGGAAATATGTACGTGATGAGGTAAGTCATGTTTGTTATGTTTCCACCTTAGAACAAAAAAATGTCAAAGATGCACTTGTAGATGATTCTTGGATAAATGCTATGCATGATGAACTTGCCCAATTTGAAAGGAACTGTGTTTGGGAGCTTGTTCCTAGACCTTCGAATACTAATGTCATCGGAACAAAATGGATCTTCAAAAACAAAACCGATGAGTCTGGTCAAGTCATTAGGAACAAAGCTCACTTGGTAGCTCAGGGGTATACACAAGTTGAGGGTATTGACTTTGATGAAACTTTTGCCCCTGTTGCTAGACTTGAATTTGTGCGCTTGTTACTTGCTATTGCTTGTTTTTTAAATATCAAATTGTTTCAAATGGATGTCAAAAGTGCCTTTTTGAATGCGTTCTTGAATGAGGAAGTGTTTGTGGAGCAACCAAAAGGATTTGAAGATCCTCATTATCCTGATCATGTTTACAAACTGCCAAAGGCTCTTTATGGCTTAAAGCAAGCACCAAGAGCTTGGTATGAGAGATTGACAATATTTTTGATTGAGCATGGGTTTACTAGAGGAAGTGTGGATAAGACTTTGTTCCTCAAACAAGACAAGAACAACATTGTTATTGCCCAAGTCTATGTTGATGAAGTCTATGTTGATGACATTATTTTTGGATCGACTTCTGAATTCTTGTCTGATAAATTTGCTGAAAAAATGTCGAGTGAATTTGAAATGATTATGGTTGGTGAGCTGTCCTTCTTCCTCGGTTTACAGATTAAAAAAACTCCATCTGGAATTTTTATTTCTCAGCCAAATTATGCAAGGGAGTTGCTACAAAAGTTTGGAATGTAGTCTTCAAAACGTGTTAGAACACCTATGAGCACTACTGTCAAAATTAGTCTTGATGCTGATAGATTGGGTACTGATGAGAAAAGCTACAGAAGTATGATAGGTAGTCTGCTCTACCTCACTGCTAGTCGTCTTGACATTGCCTATAGTGTCGGAGTTTGTGCGAGATACCAATCAAAACCTAAGATGTCTCATGTTCAAGCTGTGAAAAGAATCTTAAGATATGTTTATGGTACTGTCGAATATGGGGTTTGGATGTCTAAAGATACCAACACGATCATTGTTGGTTATTCTGATGCTGATTGGGCTGGATGCATTGATGATCGAAAAAGTACCTCTGGTGGCTGCTTCTTTGTTGGAAATAATATGGTTGCCTGGCACAGTAAAATGCAGACCTCGACATCTCTGTCGACTGCTGAGGCTGAATACATTGCTACAGGAAGTTGTTGCACACAGGTTCTCTGGATGAAACAGATGTTGCAGGATTATTGGATTGAGCAAGAAACTATGACTGTCCTTTGTGACAATCAGAGTGCCATTGATATTTCCAAAAATCCAGTCCAACACTCTCGCACAAAGCATATAGACATTAGGCATCATTTCATTCGTGATCTTGTGGAGGAGGGAACAATCTCTTTACATCATATTCCCACTGAAGCTCAACTTGCAGATATTTTCACCAAACCGTTGGATGCACCATGGTTTGAATCTCTGCGAAAATCGTTAGGGATTTCTCTTATTTCCTACACTCCATAAAATTTTGTTTATTTAAGTGCACACTCACATTTACACATGACCATTTTTTTTTCTCACCGCACGGATCGTTTTTTGATTCTCTCACTGCTATCTCCTTTCTTTATCCTTGAGAGATGTTGTGGTAATAAGGTTAACCCAGAGGAAGAAGGCTTCCTAAGATTGTTTGTGAAAGCTTCCAATTGATTGGTAATTTTCTCTTGGAGAAGGCTACCACGATCATTAGCGTGAAAGTCACCAATGATGGATTAACCCGTCCTCAATTTATTTTCAAAAAAAATGGGAAGAAAATTTGGAGGACTCGAATGAGTTACAAGAAAAAAGGGAAAAGAAAATACTCAACTGAGATAAAAAAAAAAATTGGAGGAAACTACGTTACTCAACTTTTTGTTGATGGGTGTGCTCCCCATGTGACATTTTGTTCATCTCAAAGAGGTTTAGGGGGATTAGATCACACTGGTTTCGTTTTCCATTTATTATTATTTTATTATTTTTTTAAATTTGTGGTCATTTTATTCACATATTGCACTGTGCGCTTAAATTTACGAAAATTTGAAAAGTTATGTTGTTTACACTGTACAATGGACGGATTTGACCAAACTGTGACCATTAGAGATTTTTTTTGCCGCGCTACACCTTAGAATTTAAAAACTCTGGACAGATCGCTCGAGTGACCTTCATAGTTCGCTCGAGCGACCCTGACGGTTCAAATTCCGCGATGGCTTTCTTTTTTTTCATTTTCCCTTCTTTTTCTTCCTTTCTCTACTTCTCCTGCGAAAAAGCCCATTTCGCCCATTTCTTCTTTGCTGCAGCTTCTCGTCGTTTCCTCTTCCTAAGGTATATTTTTGTTTTTTCAAATCATTTTACTTCCATTCTCATTCCTTTTCTTGCATCAAAATAACGATTAGGGTTCTTTTTCTTCTACACCCATTTCGTTTTCTATCTCTCTTTTCTCCTTCTTGTTTCATTTCTCTATATCATTGCATACTTTTCATCACATACATTTTTTTCACATGCATCTTCATGGCATTTTGCATCTGGATTGGATTCAACTCTTAATATGGCGCTTTTTTTTTTTTTGGTCAATTTGCTCTATGATATTAGTGGATTGCTACATTCCATTTTCCTGGAGTTTTTCTATATGTTTCTGTGATGCTTGATGGGTTATTGTTTCCCGATGATATTTTTTGTGAATATTTGGCTATTTGTGTAAGATGGAAAATGGTTGTGTGAGATGGATAATGGATGTAGTGTGCCTGTTGGACAGCAGTGGGGGTATGGTTGTGGAGACTGTGGTTTTTGGCGATTGGATGCGAATTTTTTTTTTTTTTTGCAGGAATGGGTTGGTGATTGGGTTATTTTGTGTTGTTTTCAGACCTGATCATGGCTCCTAAGAAGAGGCAACATGCTGAATCTTCTTCCACTTCTTCTTATGATCATACGCGTTTTCCTTCTCTGGGGAAGTCCAACCAATTCTTTGCACAATATGCTTCAAGAAATGTTGAGTCTGAATGGGAAGTGTCAGAAGAATTACACAATAAGAGAGTATTTCGGAGTTTGGAAATTAGGAATTGGTTTTCCTTAGTTAAGTTCAACACTCATTGTATTCATGTTGACTGGGTACGGGAATTTTACTGTAACATGGATGTACTAGATGATGGGTCTATTAAAACTTTTGTTAGAGGCAAGTGGATTACCATTTTAGTAGCAGATCTGGTTGACTATCTGGGGATTCCTGAAGTTCCAAATCCTGACTACCCTATTCCGGCTGAACTCCCTGCACCCATTGATTATGACTTCGTTGGTTCTACTATTTGTGGAGTCCAGACCCGATGGCCTGGCGGACTTTTATTGCATGGGAACTTGACTGACGAATATCGGTTTCTCAACTGATTTGTTTGTCACAACCTGGGGCCACGAGGCATACATTTGATGTTACTTAGAGAAATGGCTATCTTTTGTTCTGCATTGGGACTGGGAAGACAGTGAATATCCCTCAAGTTATTTGAAATGTGTTCATCAAAACTCTCACCGCCAAGAAAAATTCATTACTTCCATTTGGGGTCCTCATCACTGACTTCCTCACTTTCAAAGAGATTTCCCCTCGGCCAAATGACCTGATTATGAAGATAAAGAATCCGATCAACTCCAGGACTTTCTCTCTGTCAACTTCTGATATTCTAGTTGGTCTTCAGGCTGAAGATGTTCAGGAGGAACAAGAGGATGTACTTGTTCAGGGGGAGCAACAGAGACACATGGATCGTATAGAGCAACTTGCTGCCCAAGCTCAGCACCTGACTGCCCGTGTTGATGAAGTCAGTGGACAAGTTACTGCAGGCTTCACTCAAGTGAATGCTTCTCTTGTTGACATACTGGGTCGCCCTGTTCCAGGGCATCAGTGATTTACTTTTGTGGATGCTTTGAAACTTGATACTTTTCTTGCTGTTGGTTTTAGGATTTTTTTTGGGAACTTTGAAAATTTGAACCTTTGCTGCTAACTATCTCTGCTATATTTCTTTCTTGTTTCGCTCTATTAATATCTCACCTTTATGTCTCTTTGACATTTGATGTCCAAAAAGGGGGAGAAATTGGAACTTAGTTGCTTTATGGATCATATATTATGGGATGAAATTATGCTTTGGAATTATCATTTTTTTTTCTGTGATTCTACACTTGATTTTTTTTTTTTTTTTGAAAGATATTGCAGGTACTCAATCTTTGAATCATACACCTTGCAACACACATTGCCTTTCTGGTAGTTTGGTTGGTCCTCGGTTGGTCTTTAGGTTAGATGGTGGGTAGAAATTTTTTTGTAAATAGGGGTTTTGTCCATGAATTGCCAAAGGGGGAGATTGTAAGAATTTTAGTTGGCTAATTCTTTGGGTTATGGACAAAACACTGGGTTTCTATAACTTGTATTTCCTTTAGAAGTTGGACTGCTGAAGATCTCGTTCGAATATAGAAAGAGTTTCCAAGATCTAAAGTTTCCAAGAGGTCGCTCGAGCGAACCTCCTTTCGCTCGACTGAACCCATCTCAGTTCAACCATCGCTCGACCCAACAAGCAGTTCGCTCGACCCACCTTAGTTCTGTCTTGTACAATTGAAGATAGAGAGTTGTTCGCAAGAGCGAACCATATATCGCTCTAGCGAACTTAAGACAGAAGGTTCTTCGCTCGACCCATCATTCTCTTCGCTTGACCGAAGAGTTTCCTGCACTGAATGCTTACTTCCAGAGAGTAGTTTGCTCGAGCGAACTTCCACATCCGCTCGAGCGAACCATGGGCTTCTATTTCTGAATGAACTTCTGTTTCTAATTTCATCAGGATAGAACTTCCTATTCTCTGAGCCTTTCATACACGAATTGGAGACTATATAAAGGCTTCCTCTCTCAACATATGAGATACACTGATTAAAATCAAATACCTGAGATAGAGAGTTTGAGAGATCTATCCTATTTCCCCCTAAGACTTCAAGCTGCTGTTGCTGTGCTGAAGATTCAGAGTTTTGGGTCAAGTTTCCATCCCTCTTCTTGAAGGTGGTTCTGCTCAAGCACGGTGAAGATTTGTAACGAGATGTCGGCAAGATCTGATGCAGTCCTTAGGTTGAGTCAACAACTGGGAAAATGGTTGTAAGTGTCTTGTATTCTTCGTTTATATATAGTGCTTGGTTGTCTGTTGGCCTAGACGATAAGGCCCGTGGTTTTTCTCCCGTTTAGGGTTTTCCACGTATAATTCTCGTGTCTCTCTCTATTTGTGGTTTGATTGTTCATTTAAATTGGAATTAGGGTTAATTAATAGTTTAATCACATCAGTTTGATATTCGTTTGAGTTTTAGTAAGTGGGACCTCTGCCTGTGTTAAGGTAAAGATACTTTCACTCTTGATAGGGGTAAATGATCCAGGTGTATTTCTATTAATTGAGACTTACTCAGCTGTATTGCTGGCTCTCTTGGAAGGCCTAAAAGCTATGAGTGCAGATTGAGAAACAGAGTATCTGGACACAGAAGATAGGCACACAATCCCATAAATCATTTCAATCTCAAGAGAATATGTATTGAGCTTTTGCAGTTATGGGGATGTAGGTCCAAGATCTTTTATTGGAGGTATACATCGTGATATATTAGCAAATCTTTTAAGCTGGCCATCGCACTAGCAGGGCTTGAAACCTATAGTTCTTATAAGAGTGAATGATCCTGATGTTAGAGAATGTAGGATTTATTTAGGATTGGAGATTAATAGTTAGGACTTCTTATCTAGGATCAGAGATTAATAGTTAGGATTCCTTATCCATGAAGACAAAGCTTAGTTTGAATTTGAAGTTATTGTCTCCTGCTGTACGTAAAGAGAAGTTTTTGTCAATGGAACGTACAAGCAATTTTATGCAATGCATCTGTTTCTCTTATCAGATATTACCAATCAATGCTCGCTAGATGATTAGCTAATCAGGTGGCGGATGAGAACTCTATGCTCTAGAATGGGTCTCCGAGTATCAATGGCATGGACATTGAGAAGAAGCACATGCACTGAAATAGTAACCTGGAAATCCCTGTTCTTGACAGGAGAAACTCTGCAGCAGCATATACACACATGGAAAGGAAAAAGACTTTTCAAAATCCAGTAAGTAGTAGATGATTTATTGTAATGGACTGATGTCTGGGACATACATTACAGTCGATGGTTGATATCCTAATGAGGAAGTGTCATGGGTGGTGTTGTGTAATACCCTTCAATCATACCATTGGCTATGTTCCGGTAGGCGGCTTCAGTTAAATGGATACCGTCCCAACTAGCAAATTTTGATGGATCAATGCAGACCGTTGATCCGGTGGCACCACATGGAGCTGACAAATTGAAATTATATGGTCCACCTCCTCCACAACAAGCTGAATTTAAATTAGTAAATCCTGTATTGCAAACAAACCAATTAGTAGTCAAAAGATCAATCATTGATAAAGAAGAGACAGGAAGAAAGGCAAGAAGCTGACCAAAATGCTGTGGGTGGTCGATAAATCTCATGGCAGCACCATAGTAGTCAGCATAGACGATTTTGGTATGTGGGTATTTTTGCCTAAGTTTCTCCAAAGCAGCTTGCAAGAGTGAGTTGTGGTATTTGGAGAAACGGTTGAGAGCCTTCAAACATCCATTTCGACGGTTGTAGTCTTCTTTTTTGGGGTTCGAATCTAATGTCAGATAACCTGGAGTGCATCCAATTGGCAGATTTCCAGGCACCACAAGATCCACTGCCCCTTGCTCGATCAATCTCTGAAAGAAGGAAAAAAACCAAGGATGATAAACAGGTAAACTATCCAGCAATCCGATTTCCAAACTCTCATTAACGGTCAAATTGCAAACTAATCAGCTGACCAACTTCGTTCAATCATAGTTTTGTAGCTTTTGTTTAGTGAGCTCTTAGCCTCTTACCCTGGTTGCCTCTGCAACAGCGTGGACAACTTTGGGTACAAAAGTTCGAACATGTGCAATGCTTAGACCTTGTGAGAATGCATAATTGTAATCGTTACCACCGATTTCTCCCACAAGAAACAGTGATTTTGCAAAATAATCTGCACATTCTGCGCATGTACACAACCATGTTAATGGAATTTATCTAGAGAGATGATAGTAAAATGCCTAATGTAATGTGCATATAACCTTGTGACGTTTGACAAAGGGATGACTTGAATTGCTCAAACCAGCCCATCTGAACACTCAGCGAATTGTTGCTCCACCTGAGAGTGTTAATATC